>OZ030016.1:44390555-45590555 GCA_964023405.1 Apodemus agrarius
AAGCTTTGTAAAAGCTTTAGCTATTACAAAGCTTTGTAAAAGCTTTAGCTATTACAAAGTAAAATATTTTACAGGATTCCCAAATATTACCACCATCTGGGGATCAAGGATTCAAAAGCATTAGCCTATAAGGGCTATGACAGTCAAACCACAATACTATAACAAATATAATAAAATACTATAATTAATATAATATATACATAAGAAATCAATAAAAAATTTATTCATTGTTTTTCTCTAAGTTGAAACCCCATGAATTAATTTTCATTCTATTAGGAGACTGACAATATATTTACTTGGGGAAGTCTATGGCATGAGATAATTCTATCAAAATTGTAACCAGAAACCAGATCCCAATGTTGATTTAGTAGGCAAGCTGCAGAAACAGAATGAGTCAATTCCTGATCATTTGTTTTATTCTTCCTTGTCTATTGGCATGAAGTCAGCATAAGAGTGAGTTAGAAAATAAAAGGACACATTGATATGACTGATGTAAAAAGCCACTATAATGAATCTCTGACTCATGGAAACTTAAGAAGGTCTGTGTGAATGTCAATGTTGTCTCTGAAAACAAAAGCAGCTGTTTGCTTGAATTCATACCAGTGTTTTTGAATGGTGGTAAGAGGGTATGTGATCAAAGTAGAAGGCTTTGATTGCTTCTAATATGCAACATAGGTAGCAGATACATAATAATCATTGTAAATATATTTGTTTGAAGATTTGCTCAAAGATCAATACTAATTATCCCATTAGGAAGTGTGAGCTGTCTCAGGAAATGAGTTCTGGAACACTTTCTTTTCTAATTGGTTTTGTCCAATACATTACAGTGTGTCCAGTGAACATTCACCACTGGTTCATATTTGTCATTGCAGATGACATTACTTAACTAACTAGTGGTTAGTGTCTGGAAGGACTGGTCCATTTTATTGCAAAAACAACATACAAACAAACAACCCATAAGAATAAAATTGCACTATAAATCTGCTTGAAATACATAAGAATTTTTAGTTAGTGCAAAGTAAGTTGAATTTTTTTGATGTTAATAAGTCAGTGTAGTCATGTGGCACTAAGAGTTGGTTTTTAAATTGTCCCCATGTCTCTTATCTCCTTCTCATAAGATCAACTCCAAGTGGATCAAGGACCTCCACATAAAACCAGACACACTGAAACTATTAGAAAAGAAACTTGGGAAGACCCTGGAGGACATGGGCACAGGGGGAAAGTTCCTGAACAGAACACCAATAGCTTATGCTCTAAGATCAAGAATTGACAAATGGAACCTCATAAAATTACAAAGTTTCTGTAAGGCAAAGGACACTGTCAGAAAGACAAAACAGCAATCAACAAATTGGGAAAAGAACTTCACCAACCCCACATCTGACAGAGGCCTAATATTCAATATATACAAAGAACTCAAGAAGTTAGACCCCAAAGAACCAAATAACCCTATCAAAAAATGGGGTACAGAGCTAAACAAAGAATTTTCATCAGAAGAAATTCAGATGGCCGAGAAACACCTTAAGAGATGTTCAACATCATTAGTCATCAGAGAAATGCAAATCAAAACAACCCTGAGATTCCACCTCACACCAGTCAGAATGGCTAAGATTAAAAACTCAAGAGACAACAGGTGCTGGCGAGAATGTGGAGAAAGAGGAACACTCCTCCACTGTTGGTGGGATTGCAAAATGGTAAAACTGCTCTGGAAATCAGTTTGGTGGTTCCTCAGAAAATTGGGCATCTCACTTCCAGAGGACCCTGGCATACCACTCCTGGGCATATACCCAGAGGATTCCCCTGCATACAATAAAGACACATGCTCCACTATGTTCATAGCAGCCTTGTTTATAATAGTCAGAAGTTGGAAGGAGCCCAGATGTACCTGAAAGGAGGAATGGATACAGAAAATGTGGTATATTTATACAATGGAATACTACTCAGCAATTAAAAATAATGAATTCATGCAATTTGTAGGCAGATGGTTAGATCTGGAAAGTATCATCCTCAGTGAGTTAACCCAATCACAAAAGAATGCACATGAAATGCAATCACTGATAAGTGGATATTAATGATCCCAGAAGCCCTAAATACTCAAGGCACAATTAGCAAGTCAAATGATTCCCAAGAAGAAAGGAGAGGACCCTGGGCCTGAAAAGATTGGATCCAGTTTTGTAGACCCAGAACAGAGAAATTGTTGGGGGGGATGATTGGGGAATAGTTGGGGGGGAGAGGAATTATGGGACGTATGGTGGGGGGGAACTGGGAAAGGGGAAAGCCTTTGGAATGTAAACATAGACTATAGAAAATAAAAATTAAAAAAAAATTGTCCCCATGTCTGGTCTTCATAGACTCTCTTCTAGTACCTCTTTGTCACTCACAGACCATTGGATTCTCTTCTCCATCCTCATTATAGCTCTTCCTGTAGGCTTTGTTTTCAGACAGCAGTCTCAGGATTCTATAGCCAATAGTCATCACTGTGCTCTGTGACAGCCAACTGTTTTCAGTAAAGCATTTCTTTTTTTTTAATTTTTTATTTATTGAAAAGGGAATTAAAAGGAAGTAGAAACAGTTTATGATAAAATTAAAGATATACATGGAAAATATTTCAGATAAACATGTTAAAATTGACAATTTTCATAGAAAATTAAGAAGTAAAGTGGTAGACATGTAAAATATTTCTAAGTTAATTGAAATATGGGATAGAAACATTATATGACAAAATCAAAGATTTACATTGAAAATATTTCTGATAAAATTGTAGAAAAATGTAGAAAAACATGTTAGAATTGAGGATTATCATGGAAAATTTTATAATAATGGTAGGCATAAAAGAATTCCTAAGTTGATTAAAAGTGGAATTATAAATATTTTCTGATAAACTTGAAGATTTACATGGAAACTATTTCTGATAAAATTGCAGAAATATATAGAAAAACATGTTTTAGTAAAGAAATTACTAAATTAATTAAAAGGGAAATTACAAACATTTTGTGATAAAATTGAAGATTTACATGAGAAATATTTCATTAGTTTATGTCTTTTTATTGGGGAGTTGAGTCCATTGTTGTTAAGAGAAACTGGGGAAGACCCTTGAGGACATTGGCTCAGGGGGAAAGTTCCTGAACAGAACACCAATAGCTTATGCTCTAAGATCAAGAATAGATAAATGGGACCTCATAAAATTACAAAGTTTCTGTCAGGCAAAAGACACTATCAAAAGGACAAATTGGCAACCAACAAATTGGGAAAAGATCTTCACCAATCCGACATCTGACAGAGGGCTAATATCCAATGTATACAAAGAACTCAAGAAGTTAGACCCCAGAAAACCTAGTAACCCTATCAAAAAATGGGGTACAGAGCTAAACAAAGACTTTTCACTTGAAGAAATTTGGATGGCTGAGAAACACCTTAAGAAATGTTCAATATCTTTAGTCATTAGAGAAATGCAAATCAAAACAACCCTGAGATTTCACCTCACACTAGTCAGAATGGCGAAGATGAAAAACTCAGGAAACAGCAGGTGTTGGCAAGGATGTGGAGAAAGAGGAACACCCCTCCACTGCTGGTGGAACTGCAAGCTGGTACAACCACTCTGGAAATCAGTCTGGTGGTTCCTCAGAAAACTGGACAGGATACTTCCGGAGGACCCAGCCATACCACTCCTGGGCATATACCCAGAAGGTTCCCCAGCGTGCAATAAGGATACATGCTCCACTATGTTCATAGCAGCCTTATTTATAATAGCCAGAAGCTGGAAAGAACCCAGATGTCCCTCAATGGAAGAATGGATACAAAAAATGTGGTATATATACACAATGGAGTACTATTCAGTCATTAGAAACAAAGAATTCATGAAATTCTTAGAGAAATGGATGGAGCTGGAGAACATCATACTAAGTGAGGTAACCAGTCTCAGAATACCCATGGTATGCACTCACTGATAAGTGGATATTAGGCTAGAATCTTGGGACAGCAAAGATACAATCGACATACCAAATGATGTCTGACAATAAGGAAGGAGTGGACCCTGGTTCTGGAAAGGCTCAAAGCATCAGTGTAGAGGAATACCAGAACAGGGAAGTGGGAAGGGGTGGATGGGGGAACAGGAGGGAAAAGGTCATGTGGGACCTTTGGGGGGCAGGGAACTAGGAAAAGGGAAATGAAATGTAAATATAGAATATATCCAATAAAAATATTTTTTTAAAAAAAGACATATACACACAAAGCAAGGAAAACCATGATATCAGAATTGACAGTTATCATTCAGAATAAAGTCACATAAATAATAAAAAAAGAGATATTACGGAATAGTGATTGTTGCTTCTTATTATTTTTTATGTTATTTTTATGTTTGTGTGGGTATCTTCTTTTGGGTTTGTTGGAAGATTACCTTCTTGCTTTTTCTAGGGTATACTTTTCTTCCTTGTGTTGATATTTTTCACCAATTATCCTTTGTAGGACTGGATTTGTGGACAGATATTGTACAAATTGGGTTTTATCTTGGTTTCTCCATCTATGATGATTGAGAGTTTTGCTGGGTATAGTAGCCTGGGATGGCATTTTTGGTTTCTTAGGGTCTGCCCGGGATCCTCTGGCTTTCATCATCTCTGGTGAGAAGTCTGGTGTGATTCTGATAGGTCTGCCTTTATAATTTACTTGCCCTTTTTCCATTACTGCTTTTAATATTCTTTCTTTGTTTAGTGAATTTGGTGTTTTGATTATTATGTGCCGGGAGGATTTTCTGTTCTGGTCCAGTCTGTTTGGAGTTCTGAAGACTTCTTGTATGTTCATGGGTATCCCTTTCTCTAGGTTAGGGACCTTTTCTTCTACAATTTTGTTGAAGATATTCTCTGGGCCTTTACGATGTAAATCCTTGCTCTCATCTATACCTATAATCCTTAGGTTTGGTCTTCTCATTGTGTCCTGGAGTTCCTGGATGTTTTGAGTTACCAGCTTTATGCATTTTGCATTTTCTTTGACTGTTGAATCAATGTTTTCTATGGTATCTTCAGCACCTGAGGTTCTTTCTTCTCTCTTGTATTCTGTTGTTGATGCTTGCATCTCTGACTCCTGAATTTTTTCCAAGGTTTTCTATCTCCAGAGATGCCTCACTTTGTGATTTCTTTATTGTTTCTACTTCCACTTTTAGATCCTGGATAATTTTGTTCAGTTCCTTCACTTGATTGTGTTTTTCTGTAACTCTTTAAGGGATTCTTGTGTTTCTTCTTTAAGGACTTCTGCCGGTTGACCCATGATCTCCTGTATTTCTTTAAGGGATTTTTGAGTTTCCTCGTTAAGGGCTCTTACCTGTTGACTGATGTTCTCCTGTATTTCTTTAAGGGAGTTATTTAAGTCTTTCTTCAAGCCCTCTATCAGCATCATGAGATACAATTTTAAATCCAACTCTTGTTTTCTGGTGAGTTGGGGTATCCAGGACTTGCTGTGGTGGAAGAACTGGGTTCTGATGTTGCTATGTGGCCTTGGTTTCTGTTGGTAGGGTTCTTGTGCTTGCCTTTTGTCATATGGTGCTAGTTGGTATTCTTGTCTCTGGCTGGAGTTTATTCCTCCTGTGGGCCTCTGTGCTCAAAAGTGAAAGCCTGCTGGGAGATCACTCCCTTCTGGCAGGCTATGCACAGAAGGCTGTGGAATATTCTGGCTCCCTGGTGCAAATGGTGGTGCGAGGACTTCTGTCCCAGGTGCTCCACTGGTCTTAGGCCCTGTGTGCTTCTAGCTGGTCTCCTCCAGAGAGAAGGTAGAGATCTCACCTCTGCTCAAAAGTGAAAACCTACTGGGAGATCATTCCCTCCTGGTGGGCTATGCACAGAGACTGTGGAGTCTCCCAGCTTCTGGTGCAAATGGCGGTGGACAGGAAGACTTCCATCCCAGCTATTCCACTGATCACAGAGGGCTGTGGAGTCTCCCAGCTCCCTCTGTGCTCAAAAGTGAAAGCCTATTGGGAGGTTACTCCCTCCTGGGCTATGCACAGAAGGCTGTGGAGTCTCCTGGCTCTCTGGTGCAAATGGCCTCAGTAGAGCATTTCTGAGAATGACAAGCGTATTGTCTGCCTTTTATAGAGTAACATCATGAACTTTTAGACCAGTCCTTTTCTTAAAGGGTGAGGAAAGAAGAAATAAAAATTGCCATCCAATTATTAAAAAGGTTTTCAGAAAGAAAAAAAAAAAACAACAACCACTGTAATCCAGTTATTTTTTTTTCTATTTTGAGATTACTAGGCCAGACACCTTATCAAGGAATGGGATTTTATATAGTAGTGGAAATACCTTACAATGCACTAAATAACATATTATTTTTGATACTTTCATGCATGAAATCCAAGGTATTTCCAGGAACTAGCCATGACAGATGAGTTAATAAAAGAAAATAAATGAAGTGAATAATTGAAATTGACAAGAATAGAAGGAATGCATGTTTTCAAACTGTTAGATGCAGAATACTTTCCATTAAGCATCATGCCCTGGTTGTTCTAATAGATAAATGTTTCAAGAAAAATCATTTAATGTTTTAGTTACAAAATATCCCTTACGTGCATCATTTACCCCAGGTAATGTACAGGAGCTATCTTTCTTTTTCCCACTAGTAATGTTGACATGCATACTCTCTCTGTGAATATTCTAATTCAAGTTAGCTCTGCTCTCATTCTCAGGGAACAAGTTTAGGTACTAATGCTTGTAGGTTTCTTGCAATAATTATACCTAAAATTAAAGGAAGACAAATGTGTTTGGATTGTTAGCAAGTGTTGAGCATAAAAGTGCTCATTCTTTGCAGTAGAGCTCATTTGCAAAGTAATCAAAGAGGAGACAGTATGCAGCAAATAGAAGCCTTCACAATTACATTAAAAGGGAATTTTGAATATAAAAATTTTGCTTATAGCAAAAGGCACATCATTAGTAAAATGATGAGAAAAGACAGAAGTAAGCCAAGTAACAAAGACTCTCTTTAGTTAATGACTATTCACTTACCTGCTGGAGAGTGACTTTGCTAATGTGTAGCTGAGACTTGAGAGATAATTGTACAGACCCCTACCTTATTGATATGTAAAGCTGGTGATTTCATTAGTAACTGTCCCAAAGGGTCAAAGAGGTGAAGTTGGCAGAGATTGAGACAGTTCCTTCCATTATCTTGCTTTTCAACAGTGTGTGTTAGCTCATTGCCTAATTAACATGTGGCAAGCAACAAGAGTTAAGGTGGTCTGTGCTAGACTGTCTAAGAGCCTTTTGAAAGAGACTCAGAGAGAAGGAAGATCAGTATTGATAAGAAACAATAGTTTACTAATCAGGCAATTAATGCCAGAAGGCAGGTGGTAGGTTGTAACAGCTGAATTTTGTAAACGTTGCTTGCAATCTTTCAGATTGTTGTCATGTCATTTGATTTACCCTCTAGCAGTTTGAGCTTCCTGAGAAAGATACTGAAAATGATCTCATTTTAGAGGTCATTATCAATCATCTATCTATCTATCTATCTATCTATCTATCTATCTATCATCTATCTATCTATCATCTGTCATATATCTCTGTCTATGTGTGTGTGTGTGTGTGTGTGTGTGAGAGAGAGAGAGAGAGAGAGAGAGAGAGAGAGAGAGAGAGAGAGAGAGACAGAGAGAGGAGAGAGACAGAGAGAGGAGAGAGACAGAGAGAGAGAGAGAGAGAGAGAACTTTACATCAAATTCAAATCATTGTCATTTAAAAATAATTCTGGATGTAGAATAAGTAAGCATGATAACTTAATTTTTCTGAATGATGGAAAATATATTTTGATGCTTATTTTATTTAATCAATGAAAGGAAGTCATGCATATTATACACTTTTATAAAATAGTATAATTTATACAATGGAAAAGTCCCCATGAGAACCTTATCTCCATACAGTTGTTTACATTCTACATTTTAACTATAGACAACCACAATGTGGTCATCGATTCATGCATGTTTGTCTTTAAATATTACTCAAAGAAGTAACAATAATCACATAACACTACCACTGTGCCAGGAATGTTGAATATATATCTAAATATTATATGAGCAAAAGATTTATGTTTTTGTTTCTTTAATTACACACACATACACCCACACCTTGAGGATTGGCTATGAGTTGGATAGTATTATTTATATAGTCTATTTTCTCCTAAGGAAGAGTTAGCTCTAATGTTCATATAGCAAGAACACTCTAGTTGTTAATTAGAATGCAATATTTTTTCCTGCTGGAGACATAGCTGTGCCATTTGTTTTAGAACGTTTGGCAATCTGGTGAACCCATGCATTGGAAATCTGACCAATGGAATATGTGTAAAAACATTTCTGCCATGCCAGGTGTGACATCATCAAAACACTGATCCTTCTTCTGACAGCCAAACATGGATACAGGCTCGAAGAACCAGATCTACCAGGTTTAATTCCAGAAATGCTGCATGATACAGACATATTGTCATAATTTCCTCTCTTAGAAGAAAAGATAATATACCAGCTATTGGGGTTTTTACAAATCCCAATACAGACCACAAATGTAGATCTCTGTTTACCTTAACTAATGTAATTGGAATCTCAAATTAAGATGCTTCCGTTTGTTTGGTTTCATTCGTTAGTTTTAAACTATTAATTGAACGTTCCCTGTATCATATCTGTTTTTAGAGACAATAGACCCATGAATTAAATGGTCATAAGCTGAAGGTGAACGCTACCATCTGGGTGTTGGCACATCTGCAATTTGTGGGTCCAGAATTTGATTCTGAAGCCATTTTCTGATCCATACGCTTTGTCTCCTATGCATTCAAAGGCAGTTGAGAACATTTTTCTTATCTTCATCTGTTATTGGACCCACTAGGCTGAAACTCAATATGTTTGATTCTGTACTTGAAGAATGCTGGTTTATAATGGTTATTTACTTTCAACTCCCTGGAATATATTAACTGGAGGGAATTGCCTTCCATTATATTCACATTACTGGGGGTTTTTTGTGCTTTCTCCTTTTATATTGTGTCTTAGAGGCTATCCTTCTTTCTTGGCACAATATTATTAACCAGACACAAACTTTTTAAAATCTAACCCAGAATCACATTTATGAAGAGCCTTCTTTTCTTGTTGTAGCTGACCTCTTTGTACAAAGACTGTTGTCTAACAAAGGAGCCCTACATTTCCAGAGAGATACTGCCAGAAGGATATTATGTGTGGTTTCAGACACAAAGGCGCTTCCTTTTTATTAAAAAAGCTGTGATAGACAGATACTAGATATGAAATTACAAGCACATCTTGTAGTCTGATGTTCAGTGATCCTCTTCACTGATAGGAATGTTGCATTCAGTTGGTATTACATTTAGATACAGCACTGTATTACTAGGCTGATGACAAATGGACCTTAATGTGTGTGGCATTTTACTTAAGACTAAGGTGGTAATTTTGTAAATGAAGAACTTATGCAAAACTAGATAAACATTTTCCAGACTAATTCTTGTGATCAAGCAAATGGCCTACTTTTCTGACCATCATAATTGATGTCCCTAACAGAATAAGTTACGATTAGATGGTTGTGGTTTATATAGTTCAGTGATTCTTAGATTTGAGAGGGAGGTAGGGAGCCCTTTGAGAATCCAATGTAAATTAAAGAACTTAAATACATACACACACACAGACACACACACATGCATGCACACAAAGGATATTTTAAGTATGATGCAGTGAATTCTTTTCTTAAATGTATTTTTATTAGATATTTTCTTTATTTACATTTCAAATGTTATCCCCTTTCCTTGTTTCCCCTCCCTATCCCCTTCCCCCTCCCCGTGCTTACCAACCCACCCACTCTCAATTCCATGTCCTGGCATTCCCCTACACTGGGGTATCAAGTCTTCACAGGACCAAGGGCCTCTCCTCTCACTGATGTCTGACAATGTCATCATCTTTGCTACTATGCAGCTGGAGCCATGGGTCCCTACATGTGTACTCTTTGGTTGGTGGTTTAGTCCCTGGAAGCTCTAGGGGTACTAGTTGGCTCATATTGTTGTTCCTCCTATGGGGCTACAAACCCCTTCAGCTCCTTTGGTCCTTTCTCTAGCTCCTCCATTGGGGACCTTTTGCTCAGTCCACTGGTTGGTTTTGAGCATACACTTCTGTATTTGTCAGGCACTGGCAGAGCTTCTCAGGAGACAACTATATCAGGCTCCTATCAGTAAATTCGTAATCATCTACATTCAACAACTCAAGGCAAGAAAAGGTTTATGTTTTTGTTCAAACCCACTTAGAGAGACTGTCTTTCAAATGAGCTCAAGACCTTCCTGAAAGCCAAGAACCATGATAGGAAATCTCAAGTTAAGGATGGAACATGGATGAAGTATAATTAGGGATTTTTCCATACACACCACTCATCTATAGGAGACTGGGCTGAAAGACAAGAATTGCTGCAACTTTAGCAATAGTGAGTCATTTTCAAATGTGAGACTTTAAATATTATTATTTAATATTAATGATATTTATGCATATGTATGAAAGTTATATCTATAAGAAACACTTTCTAAACTTAACTTGTAAGTTCTTCACACCCCTGCTGATCAGAGCAACTGTGACTTCATATGACAGAGCTGGAGGGTCTTTGTGACAGGATTCTGATTGACTTAGAACTCAACTCAGGGCATCTTCTTCTCTGGTCAGTTCTCCACTCTCAACTGAATCTGGGGAATCTCAGCAGAGTGTTTGAATAGCTACACTGTGTAACTCACTGACTTTAGCCTACTATTGTCAGTATCTAGAGAGGGAATAGTTCTTGACCAGCCTGAGAAGTATCTTTTTTTAAAATTTATTTTATTTTATTTTATTTATATTTATTTATTTATTTATTCATTTATTTAAATTTATTTACATCTCAGTTTTTCCATCTTAAGTATAGTTGATAAAAATTGTTTATACCCATGGTGTATAATATGATATGTATATGGATTTTAAGTTGCTTACACTTAAATGTACCTTACTTGAGGATAGCGGCGGGCCTCCATATTGCAACCAGGACACAGCTGGAAAGGCCCAGGTAGACACCCCTTCCAGGGCTACCCTCACGGGGGGGGGGGGAGAGATCTGCTAGGCTCTCAGAGCCAAGCAGGCCGAGTTCTGCCTAGGCTCTGTGGGTCTTCCCCGTGCCCTCTGGCCGTGCACCGAGGCTGCGTTCTGCAACCAGCTTGCCGGCCCCTGGACCAGCAATAGCAGCGGGCCTCCATATTGCAACCAGGACACAGCTGGAAAGGCCCAGGCTCTGTGGGACTTCCCCGCGCCCTCTGGCCGTGCACCAAGGCAGTGGGCAGCAACCAGCTCGCCGGCTCCTGGACCAGCAATAGCAGCAGGCCTCCATATTGCAACCAGGACACAGCTGGAGAAGCCCAGGTAGACAGACTCCATCAGGGGCTACAATCGCATGGGTGGCAGCCAGCTTATGATCCCTTAAAGCAGCAGTCACACATATTCACCAGTAGAGAAACAACAGGTGAGCCCAGCCTCACAGGAGATTCAAACACCAGCAACTGACAACAAGGCCAACTAACACCAGAAATAACCAGATGGCAAAAGGAAAATGAAGGAACATTACTAACAAAAATCAAGGCAACATGACAGCATCTGAACCCAGTTCTCCAACAACAGGAAGCCCTGGATACCCCAAAACACCAGAAAAACAAGACTTGGATATAAAATCACTGGTCAGGATGCTGGTAGCTGAACACATAGAATCTCGTAAAGAAATAGAGGAGAAAATGGATCAAAAGTTAGAAGCCTTTACGAGGCAAATACAAAAATCACTTCAAGAAATTCAGGAGAAGATGGATCAAAAAGAAGAAGACAATAAGGAAGAAAGACAAAAGTCACTTAAAGAACTACAGAAGAATGTGGGCCAACAAGTAGAAGCTATGAAAGAGGAAGCACAAAAATCTAATAAAGAAATACATGAAAACACAATCAAGCAAGTGAAAGATCTGAGCACATCCATCCAGATACTAAAAACAGAAGTAGAAACAACTAAGAAATCACAGAGGGAGACAACATTGGAGATAGAAAACCTTGGGAAGAAATCAGGGGCCATAGATGCAAGTATTAACAATAGAATACAAGAGATAGAAGACAGAATCTCAGAAGCCGAAAATACCATAGGAACCATTGATTCAACAGTCAAAGAAAATACTAAATGCAAAAAGGTGGTAACCCAAAACATCCAGGAAATCCAAGACACTATGAGAAGACCAAACCTAAGGATTATAGGTATAGACAAGAGTGAAGATTTACAAGTTAAAGGGCCAGCTAATATCTTCTATAAAATTATAAAAGAAAACTTCCCCAACCTAAGGAGAGAGATGCCCATGAATATACAAGAAGCCTATAGAACCCCAAACAGACTGGACCAGAACAGAAATACATCCTGTCACATAATAATCAAAACTCCAAATGTAATAAACAAAGGAAGAATACTAAAGGCAGCAAGAGAAAAAGGCCAAGTAACATATAAAGGAAGACCTATCAGAATAACACCAGACTTCTCACCTGAGACCATGAAAGCTAGAAGATCCTGGGCAGATATCATGCAAACTCTAAGAGAACACAAACTTCAGCCAAAGCTACTTTACCCAGCAAAACTCTCAATCGCCATTGATGGAGACATCAAGGTATTCCATGACAAAACCAAATTTGCAAGATATCTTTCCACAAATCCAGCCCTACAAAGGATAATAGGGGGAAAACACCAAGACAAGGACAGAAACTACACCCGGGAAGAAGCAAGATAGAAACCTCCTCTCATCAAACCCAAAAGAAGATAACCTCTCAAATATAAAAATAAATAAATAAATAAATAAATATAAATAAATAAATAAAAATAATTTCAAAAATGTCTGGAGGAAATAATTACCATTCCTTAATATCTCTTAACATCAATGGACTCAATTCCCCAATAAAAAGACATAGATTAACAGACTGGATACGGAAACAGGACCCTACATTTTGCTGCATACAGGAAACACATCTCAGTGTTAAAGACAAACAATGCCTTAGAGTAAAAGGCTGGAAGACAATTTTACAAGCAAATGGTCTCAGGAAACAAGCTGGAGTAGCCATTCTAATATCAGATAAAATAGACTTCCAACCTAAAGTCATCAAAAGAGACTCAGAAGGTCACTTCTTGCTGGCCAAAGGGAAAATCCACCAAGAAGAGCTCTCAATACTGAACATTTATGCTCCAAATACAAGGGCACCCTCCTTTGTAAAAGAAACCTTACTAAAGCTAAAAGCACACATTACACCTAACACAATAATTGTGGGGGACCTCAACACTCCACTCTCCTCAATGGACCGATCAGGAAAGCAGAAACTAAACAGAAACACAGTGAAACTAATTGAAACTTTGGACCAATTGGATTTAACATATATATATAACATTTCATCCTAAAGCTAAAGAATATACCCTTTTCTCAGCACCGCATGGTACCTTCTCCAAAATTGATCATATAATTCGTCACAAGACAGATGTCAACAAATACAAGAAGATCGAGCTAATCCCATGCTTCCTATCAGACCACCGTGGAGTAAGAGTGGTCTTCAATAACAACAAAAACAACAGAAAGCCCACATACACATGGAAACTGAACAATACTCTACTCAATGACACCTTGGTCAAGGAAGAAATAAAAAAAGAAATCAAAGACTATTTAGAATTCAATGAAAATGAAGGTACAACCTATCCAAATCTATGGGACACAATGAAAGCAGTGCTAAGAGGAAAACTCATAGCCCTAAGTGCATCCAAAAAGAAACTGGAGAGAGCATACACTAGCAACTTAACGGCACACCTAAAAGCCCTGGAAGAAAAAGAAGTTAATTCACCCAGGAGGAGTAGAAGACAAGAAATCACCAAACTCAGGGCTGAAATCAATCAAGTAGAAACAAAGAGAACCATACAAAGAATCAACAAGACCAGGAGCTGGTTCTTTGAGAAAATCAACAAGATAGATAAACCCTTAGCCAGACTAACCAAAGGACACAGAGACAGTATACAAATTAACAAAATTAGAAATGAAAAGGGAGACATAACAACAGAAACTGAGGAAATTCAAAAGATCATCAGATCCTACTACAAAGGTCTATACTCAAAACAACTGGAGAATCTGGAGGAAATGGACAATTTCCTAGACAGATATCAAATACCAAAATTAAATCAGCATCAAGTAGATCAGCTAAATAGTCCCATAACCCCTAAAGAAATAGAAGGGGTTATAGAAAGCCTCCCAACCAAAAAAAGTACGGGACCAGATGGTTTTAGTGCAGAATTCTACCAGACATTCAAAGAAGACTTAACACCAATACTTCTCAAACTATTCCACAAAATAGAGACAGAAGGGACACTGCCCAACTCATTCTTCGAAGCCACAATTATGCTAATACCTAAACCACAAAAAGATCCAAGAAAGAAAGAGAACTACAGGCCAATTTCTCTTATGAATATAGATGCAAAAATACTAAATAAAATTCTTGCTAACCGAATCCAAGAGCACATCAAAACAATCATCCACCATGATTAAGTAGGCTTCATCCCAAGGATGCAGGGATGGTTCAATATACGGAAATCCATCAATGTAATCCACTACATAAACAAACTGAAAGAAAAAAACCACATGGTCATCTCATTAGATGCTGTAAAAGCATTCGACAAAATTCAGCATCCTTTCATGCTAAAAGTCTTGGAAAGAGCAGGAATTCAAGGCCCATACCTAAACGTAGTAAAAGCAATCTACAGCAAACCAGTAGCCAACATCAAAATAAATGGACAGAAACTTGAAGCAATCCCACTAAAATCAGGGACTAGACAAGGCTGCCCTCTCTCTCCATATCTTTTCAATATAGTACTTTAAGTTCTAGCGAGAGCAATTAGACAACATAAGGAAGTCAAAGGGATACAAATTTGAAAGGAAGAACTCAAACTATCATTATTTGCAGACGATATGATAGTTTACCTAAGCGACCCAAAAAACTCCACCAGAGAACTTCTACAGCTGATAAACAACTTCAGCAAAGTGGCAGGTTATAAAATTAACTCAAGCAAGTCAGTGGCCTTCTTGTACTCAAAGGACAAGCAGGCTGAGAAAGAAATTAGGGAAATAACACCCTTCACAATAGCCACAAACATCATAAAGTATCTTGGCATAACTCTAACCAAACAAGCAAAAGATCTGTACGACAGGAACTTCAAGTCCTTGAAGAAAGAAATCGAAGAAGACCTCAGAAGATGGAAAAATAGTTCTTGCTTCTGGATTGGCAGGAACAATATAGTAAAAATGGCCATCTTGCCAAAAGCAATATACAGATTCAATGCGATCCCCATCAAAATCCCAACTCAATTCTTCATAGATCTAGAAAGATCAATTCTCAAATTCATCTGGAGCAACAAAAAACCCAGGATAGCTAAAACTATTCTCAACAATAAAAGGACTTCTGGGGGAATCAATATCCCTGCCCTCAAGCAGTACTACAGAGCAATTGTGTTAAAAACTGCATAGTATTGGTATAGCAACAGGCAAGCAGATCAATGGAACAGGATTGAAGACCCAGAAATTAACCCACAGACTTATGGTCACTTGATCTTTGATAAAGGAGCCACAACTATCCCGTGGAATAAAGATAGCCTTTTCAACAAATTGTGCTGGTTCAACTGGAGGTCAACATGCAGAAGAATGCGAATTGACCCACTCTTATCTCTTTGCACTAAGATCAACTCCAAGTGGATCAAGGACCTCCACATAAAACCAGACACACTGAAACTATTAGAAAAGAAACTTGGGAAGACCCTGGAGGACTTGGGCACAGGGGAAAAGTTCCTGAACAGAACACCAATAGCTTATGCACTAAGATCAAGAATAGACAAATGGGACCTCATAAAATTACAAAGTTTCTGCAAAGCAAAGGACACTGTCAGAAGGACAAAACGGCAACCAACAAAGTGGGAAAAGATCTTCACCAACCCCACATCCGACAGAGGGCTAATATCCAATATATACAAAGAACTCAAGAAGTTAGACCACAAAGAACCAAATAACCCTATCAAAAAATGGGGCACAGAGCTAAACAAAGAATTTTCACCAGAAGAAATTCAGATGGCCGAGAAACACCTTAAAAGATGTTCAACATCATTAGTCATCAGGGAAATGCAAATCAAAACAACCCTGAGATTCTACCTCACACCAGTCAGAATGGCTAAGATTAAAAACTCAAGAGACAACAAGTGCTGGCGAGGATGTGGAGAAAGAGGAACACTCCTCCACTGTTGGTGGGATTGCAAAATGGTAAAACCGCTCTGGAAATCAGTTTGGTGGTTCCTCAGAAAATTGGGCATGTCACTTCCAGAGGACCCTGGCATACCACTCCTGGGCATATACCCAGAGGATTCCCCTGCATGCAATAAAGACACATACTCCACTATGTGTATAGCAGCCTTGTTTATAATAGCCAGAAATTGGAAGGAACCCAAATATCCCTCAAAGGAGAAATGGATACAGAAAATGTGGTATATTTATACAATGGAATACTACTCAGCAATTAAAAATAATGAATTCATGCTATTTGTAGGTAAATGGTTAGACCTGGAAAATATCATCCTGAGTGAATTAACCCAATCACAAAAGAATGCACATGAAATGCAATCACTGATAAGTGGATATTAATGAGCCCAGAAGCCCTAAATACTCAAGACACAAATAGCAAGTCAAATGATTCCCAAGAAGAAGAAAGGAGAGGACCCTGGGCCTGTAAAGATTGCATCCAGTTTAGTAAAGAAACCGAGGGGGGAGGGGGAATGATTGGGGAATAGTTGGGGGGGAGAGGAACTATGGGAAGTATGGTGGGTGGGAACTGGGAAAGGGGAAAGCCTTTGGAATGTAAACATAGAATATAGAAAATAAAAAAAAAATGTACCTTACTTGATATATTGTCATACATATATTAATATTGTGAGTGAGTGTGTGTATGTGTGTGTGTGTGTGTGTGTGTGTGTGTGCGCGCGCGCGTGTGCACATGCATGCGTACATTTACATAGTATTTGTGTGGAGACCAGAGGACAACATTGATTGTTTTCCTTCCTTTAAGTGGATTCCAGAGATCAAACTCAGGTCAGCAGGCTTTTTCTGTAAATGCCATCTTTGTCTTTTGTTTGTAATGAGAATATTTAAGATCAACATAGCAATGGATGTCTACAATATATTGTGAAAACAAATAATCCTGTCTAAAATGGATAATGGGCCTGAATACATATTTCTTTGGATAAGCTATTTATATGATCAACAAGCACACAGGGAGGGCAGGGAGGGTGACTACAATACCCATTGTCTGGATAATCCAAATTGAAACTTCAATGAAGTGTCACCTCACACCTATTAGAATAGCTATTATCAAAAAGTCAATAGGTAATGAATGAAGGAGGGGATGTGGAGAAAAGCAAGTCTGTGAACTCTTGGCAGGAACTTATTACTGCCATTATATGAAACAATTTGGGTGCTCCTCAGTAAATTAAAATAGAAGTAGCATTTTACCCAGCAAGCCTATTATTAGGTACAGGATTCACAGAGATATATGCACACTTATGTCGATGCAACAGCATTCGCCATAAGCAAGGTAAACTATCAATACTGGTCCAAAGCTTAGTGGACATCCAGCTTCTCAAAACACTGTGACTAAAGCTAAAGCTCAGAGTTAAATTATTTTAAACTTATACATATTAATATTTAATATAACAATAGCACATTTACTAAGTCTTTCATTACTGAAAATTGTAATCCATCACAACCTCCTCTTTTCTATGTTTACACATTGATTAATATGTACACTGATAACTCGTGTTATCTTTTTCCCCATCACCTATCACAATCATGGTATGACACTTTTGGTCAACATGTTAGCTAAAAGGCCTCATTTCATTTGGCAGGTAGCTACTGTTTCAATTTGGTATATCTACCTTGGAAACAAATTTAAATTTAAAGTGGCAACGTTTCTGGCTTTCGGCATTTGATGATTCAAATAATACAATCTTCTTAAGTAAACAGAGAACCTGGCAGGCTTATTTTCGTGGTGAGAGAAGGATTCTACTCAAGCAGTGGTAGTTAAAAAGGATTAGATGGAGGAATGAACAAATCTTATGCAAGACAGGAAAACCAGTCTTCCTGAAAGGGAAACACCTGACCAAGAACACACTACTTTTCTCTCTCTACTTCTCTAAGGAGTCAATGTCATCACCCCCCCCCCCACCTGTTTGCCATCAGAGAACCCAAGGTAGTAGCCATTTTCTGCCTTAGGTGCTATCCATAGGTGTGGGATGATGATGATCTGATTAGTCAAGTTAGGGAAAGGTGCTCTTCCCGAGGAAACTGCCCTCCGTTTTGCCTCTTTCTGTTTTGTTGTGAAACTACCTATGGGAAGGCTAACCCAGCCCTTCCTGTTCCCGGTCTCCCACAGTCTTCCAATAGCTACCTAGGACAACATCCTGCAATGGAGGGGGGAGTACAAAAGAGTCAGCACTAACTGTGGCCTTAGCTTTCACTTGACTGCTTAGGTGTAGTGATGTGTTCCCGTGATCTTAGCACTTAGTAGGCCCAGACAAGGGGAAGTCTGAGTTTGAAGAAAGACCCTGTTAAAACGCAGCCTCCAATTCTTTTGTAAGCAGCAGCCTTTCTGTTCTGATGCCTGTCTGAATCTGTTCTCCATCACACAGATGGGAAAGTCAACTGACTTCTTAAGGTCTCCACAGTGGTAGGCTTGTGAGTGACAGGGTGCTGGTGACAGTCAAATTATGGAGATCCTTAAGTGGTTGTTTTGGACCCTGGCTGTTTGTTTATTAGACCATGGGAAGGAAAAGTTTGAATTTAATAAAGTCTAAGTGAAGTAAAGTAATATATTCTTATCATTTATGTCTCACAGTACAAACAAGATGTCTGAGTCTAAAAGGATAGTCAGTAATCATTAAGATGTTATTGAAGAACAATTAATGTTTGCTGTTTATGCTCATGTACACACACACACACACACACACATATACACACACACTCAGACATGAATACGTGCACAGGGAAACATACAGAAACCACCACCATCATCACTACCACCAATAGTAAATAAAATAAACAAAATAGATCCCCATTAGCTCCATTATACATTTGGTCACATGTAACCTAAAAACATTTTTTGATTAAAACAAAGGCATGACTTTGGTGTAAGTGAAGAACTTTACATGCCTATAACTCATAGGTAATAATAATAATAATAATAATAATAATAATAATAATAGTAATAATAGCAGCCCCTCAAAAACTATAGTGATCCAGAGTTCAGCAGGGAAAACTATTGCACTGTTCTTAACTTTTTTTTTTTTTTTTTTTGGTTTTTTGAGACAGGGTTTCTCTGTATAGCTCTGGCTGTCCTGGAACTCACTCTGTAGACCAGGCTGGCCTCGAACTCAGAAATCCGCCTGCCTCTGCCTCCCAAGTGCTGGGATTACAGGCGTGCGCCACCACCGCCCGGCTTTAACTTTATCAAGGGGAAAGGTGAAAGCAGTTTCTCTTTTTCACTTGATTCAAAATGTACAAAGTACATTTGCAACAGCAGCATTTTATAAAAGTAAGAAATTAAATATAACAGTTGGTTTCTGAAGTTTTAAAATTCTGTTCCATGGGTAAATGCAAGTGGAGCTTTAAGAAAATTATTTTAAAAGGAGAGTTGTTTGATTTTACAAGCATTAGTGTATGTATGCATGTATGTAAGGGCACCATCTTCATGCAGGTGACCTTGGAGCACTGAAGAGGATGTCAGATCCTTTGGAACTGTAGCAATAGGTAGTTGTGAGCTGCCATGTGGGTGTTGGGGACTGAAATGAGTCCTCTGTGAGTGTGGGGAGTGTCCATAATTGTTCACCTATTTCTTAATCCCAGAACAATCATTTTAAAGGGCATATTTCTGGAAAGATTCCTACTTACATTTCTCAAAAGGGTGATGGCTCAAGATAATTCTGCTCTAAACAAAGACTGGTTCCTGTTTACTGGCCACAGCTCACAGCTAACCAGCTAGCGTAAGACCAGGCAGCTGTACTCGGCTTACAGTGTTTCCTTTCCTAGAGTGGGAACTGACCTTGTACTCTCATCCATGTTGAGACTACTCTGGAAAGGAAGTGAGACAATATGAATAGAGTGCTGAAAAAGTGCTCTACATAGACACAACTAATATTCTATACTTTACTCAACTAATAGTTCAGAGGCCAAGGAAGAAATGCATACAATGATAAATACAAAGAGAGGAAGAACAGATTTTCTTTAACTATAATGTGAAACTCTCCTGAAGATTCATTTACAATGTAAATTGTGGTTTAGCAGGTCAAGAACATGAACTTTTGCTGTACATTTATAACTAGTGCCCAAGCAATGGGAATCTTTACCATTTTGCTTGACAATACAATTAAAAACTGTATTCAGGACCTTCTAGAAATTTCTAGGACTTTCTAGGAAGCAACTAACCTGATACATTTTTAGAGGTATTTTGTCTAGGCAAAAATGCTATAGAACAATGAAAAATATGCATGATTCTAGAACAGATTTATATTTAAGAAGTTATAAACATACCAGATACACACATTCATATTTAAAGGTATTATGACTACTGTGTCTTAATTAACTGTGTGCTATGATCCCTTATGTGAAACAACACTTCATGGCATTTAAATGTCATCTGTTTGCAAAATAAATCAGGTGATTCTGAGGAAAAATGAATTATAAAATGAAACTAAAGTATGTATGGATAGTTATGGTTATTTGAAAGTTGGCAGTAAAAGAGACTCCAGCTAATTTAGTAGGAAAGAGAATTTGTGAGGTCTGAATGAGGAGGTATTGCTTTAAAAGTTGATGATAAACTGGGGCATATAAGGGGTTTTCAAGCAGGCCATGCCACGTTTATATTATAGCCTTATTTACTAGTTCAACCCATAAAAAGATGTCTCTGATGTTCTGGAAGATGAGAACTGTGAGGAATTTGGCAAGTGTAAGGGCACTGGTGCTGAGAGACCAAACATCAATAAGCAAACAATTTTCTGAAATACATTTGAACTTTTCCCTTACACACACACACACACACACACACACACACACCCCACATGTACTCATACAAATATGCACAATATATCCCATAAACCTATATTAAGTTTCAGTACAAAAATGAACCATTTTAAACGTATGCTTACATTTTTAGTTTTTAGTAAAATGATTACTTTTCCCCCATGTTTTTGTCAAAACTCAGTGGTTTCCGCATCATTTCCAAGTAAGTCTTTAACTTGATGAACCATTAAAATCTGAGTAAATGAGTGATATAGTTGCACAGGAATATTCTTTTAAGAGGCAGCCCACTTTGTGAGTTCCTTGGCTATGGAGGAGGAGATGTGAATGGAAGGTGAGTTAGAAATCATTGTTGGGAAAGTCAGCAGCACTGCCTGCATACAGCAAAGGGTTTGCCCAGCATGGTATCATAGCATTGCAAACAGTCTAGTAGCAAAAACTCAATTGAAAAATCACTTAGAGCTTTATGTGGCAACCCAAGTAGACCTCGATGTTTTCATGTGTGAGGCTTGGCTATACTGTGTGCTTTTTGTGGCTAGAGCAAGTACTGGAGACAACCAATTTAGAAAGGATTGTCTTTGGCTTGTTATTTCAGAGGCCCCGAGCTGTGCTTGACTGGCCTTGTTGCTTTTCAGTCAGTGGTGAAGGAAGCACAGAGCAGGTGTGGTGTGGGGAAAGAAATGACAGAGAACAACTTCTGGGTCGAGGAAAAGTTTGGGGGCGAGTGAGGGAGGAAGGGACTATGGTTCCATAGTTGGGGGGTAATGTCCTCCTATCAGACTTCATGCCTTAAAATTTTTATCAACCCTCATAGCTCTAAACTGGGGTCCAATCCTTTTTTGACATGGATCTTTAGGGAACATTAAATTAAATGTAATGTTAAGCAAAGCTTTTTACCATTTTCTTTATCCACACTAAACATTCATTTTTGACTTCCAATCAGAAATTGTTCCATATTTGTTTCTTCTCCAAACCTTTAGATTTATATAGCACTACAGCACTATAATCCATCAGTCAGTCAATCAACCAACTAACCAGTCAATCAATTAATCAATCAATCATCAATCAGGCAATGTGTTTTCCTTCTTTCTATCTACATAGTCCTGTTGCTAGCAATGATGTTCTTCTTTCCTTTTACCTGCTAACTACCACATATCATGTGTGGTTCTTGCCCTACACAGAATGCACCTTACTAAACTTGGTTCCGCCAATAGTGTGGCCTGCTTCCTGGCTGTGCTTCCTCTTCATTCCTCAGAAAACAATGATAAACTTGCAGATGAGTCAACAAGGTAGAAATCAGGAATGGGAGGTGGAGATAGGAGAGTGAGAATACATGTAGCAGATGTACAGCTTGGTCGTCAAGTGGGTACCAAACAATTAGAGCAAGGGCTATCCCAAAAGCTGTTACCTATGTGGGGGATATGTTCTTCTAGATGGGCTCCCTTGTCTGGCCTCAGTGGGAGAGGAAACACCTAGCCTTACAGAGACTTGAAATGCCAGGGTGGAGTATACCCAGGGGCCCCTCCAGCTTCTCAGAGGAGAAGAGGAGAGGGGGATGGTGAAAGGATTGTGAGAGAGTGCTACTGAGAGAGCACAGTGAGCAGATCATAAAGTGAATAAGTAACAAATAAATTAAAAAATGGTCATGCTGGGCACCTTTCTGTAAGCATAACAGAGCATCATTAATAGTGTCAGGGATTGGTGCTTGCCCATGGGATGAGTCTCAAGTTGTGCTGGTTATTGGTTGGCTATTCCCTCAGTCTCTTCTCCATCCCCCATGCCTGCATTTCTTGTAAGCAGGATAAATTTTGAGTTGAAAGTTTTGTGGGTGGGTTGATGTCTCTAGGGCTCCACAGAGGTTTCTGCCTGGCTACAGGAGGTTGCCTCTTCAGGTTCCATATCCCCAATTCTGTGAGTCACAGCTAAGGTCACCCCCATTGATTCTTGTGTGCCTCCTTTATCACAGGTCTCTGTCATGCCCTGGATATACCCCCTCCTCTCCACTGTCAGTTGCAGATTTCCATTAATTCTTATGTCCATCTGGCCATCTCTCTTGTCACTGTCCACACCTGATGCTGAACCTCCCCATTCCTCTCTCTGTCCCCTCTGCATCCCCTGCCCCTCCCAGTTTCCTCCCTCTGTCTGCTTCTTATGACTATTTTATTCCACCTTCTAAGTGAGATTCAAGCATCCTTGCTTGTGCCTTCCTTCTTGTTTAGCTTTTTTGGGTAGCCACAGTCTTAACTGTAATAAAACAAATACGAGAGAGAGAGAGAGAGAGAGAGAGAGAGAGAGAGAGAGAGAGAGAGAATAAGTAAGAGAGAAAGATGGAAGCACTAAGACAGAGAAAGAGAGAAGCTAAGATATAGAGAAATAAATTCTCCTAAGGTGCAACTTTTGGTAATGAATAAGCATGCAGTAAGTAGTAGTGGGCAATGTTATCTTCATATATTGTTGCTAGGCTGACTCCATGACAGGCTTCAAATTGGCAGTTTAGGAGATTAGGCCTACTTCTCTGTTTCCAAGAACAAGGTAAGTCCAGACAAGTCCAGGCTTCAGAAGCTGCTTGAGGCAAGGATAATGGGTCAACAGCAGTTTCCAGACTTCCTCAGCAACAGTTTCTAGCTCCCACAGGCCCCAGCAATGGCTCTGGAATGACTTTAGAGTTAGATCCAAGATTAAGATTGAGATTACCTACCCCTCCTCAGAATTCCTCTAATGTGCTTTAAATTGGGTCTTTGAGATTACTTCAGAGTCTCTCAATTTGTGTAGATGGTAGACTCCAGCATTATGGAGTAATGCAGAATAAAATACTCTTTGCGTTTACATACTATTTGAGTCCAAGGTATCATTCTGTGGTGAATCCTGGACCCTCACATTACTACCAATCCTTTTCTTCTATCTCTTCCACAGTTATCTAGCCCTATCTCTGAAATCTTTCCTAAAAAAAGTTAATCCTGCAACCAAAAATCTCTATAGACACAATTTCCATCTAACATCATCTGTTGTTCATCTCAGAAACCATCATACAGCTTTTGACAACTTTTCATCTGAAGAGATTCTATTGACCTTTGCAGATTAAATTTCCTTTCCATGATGTATTACAGACGCTCTGAATCAGCTGTTCCCCCATGCCTTTCTAAGTAAGGGATAAAGATAAGAAAATCATTCTTTTTCTAATCAGGGTACATTTGGGGATGGGCGAAAATGAGATCCAGGGGATGTGGCAATTGTTTGAAATTCACACAAAATAATTTTTCTATAGCCTGCATAACTGCATGGTATGAAACAGTCACCAAAGGGGCAGAATTTATCAACATTTCTTTCTTGGACTGAAAACAATAACGTCTTTTCCCTTTATGAACTGATCTTTGACTGTAAATTGGATGTGACTGAAGAGCCATTTCTGGTGACTGGTCAGAAATCTCATTTTTAATGAGTCAGCCTTCTGGGAAGTTCTGAGGTGGATAATGAGAACATTTTACTAGACTTCAGAAGGCATGCCCACTTATCACACTGACACACTCTCTTACCATTCTCAAATAGCAGTGATAACTGGGGTGGTTTTCAAAAGCCAGTTAAGCAATTCTTACTAGAATCGCTCACATTTTTCTTACAGTGTTACACAACACTGTGTTTCTTCTAGCCTTCCCTGCCCAAGGACCACACGGAGGGATGTGTTCTTACTAAGCAAGCACTCTACCGCTGTGCTGAATTTCCAACCCCTTATTGTGTCCTCTGAAGTCCAGAAGAAACAGCAGGAAACAGGTACTTAACCCCAAATAACAATTTGCTATGGGAACGTTGGCAAGACTTTCAACCAGTTCTTGCTTTATTTTCATAGCATTTGAGATGGCTGTAAGTCAGCTAGCTACTTTCAAACTATATTTGCATTTATTCTTAGGAAGTGTCACAGATGCATCCAGTGTATTTTGCTCATAAGAATCCCACCTTCAAGTCCTCTGGACTTCAAGTCCTCATTGCTTAGAGTACTAAGTCCAATTAATGATGCCTATATGTGCATATATGAGGGAGCAGATTTGAAGCCCACTTTTGTTCTGACTCCAACAGCTAATTACTTCTAAGAAGGGAAATTTGATATACTTTGGTTAAGGCTTGACTCCATTTCACTCTCGCAAAGTGTTCAATTATGTCAAACGATGAGTTTTGCTTTTCTTTTTTAATTTTTTATTGGATACATTCTATATTTACCTTTCATTTCCCTTTTTCTTGTTCCCTGTCTCCAAAGGTCCCACATGCCCTTTTCCCTCCCCATGTTCCCCCATTCACCCTTCCCACTTCCCTGTTCTGCTATTCCCCTACACAAATGCTTTGAGCCTTTCCAGAACCAGGGTCTACATTGCTATTAATCATAATAAACAATGTAGAAGAAGATAATCATAGCAAATAGATACCTGTGGAATGAGCTTCTGAGTAAATCATTGCAAATATTCTCTATGTAGCTCCCACAGCTAATCCTCACAAAGCAGTAAAACAAAAGCAGATTAGGCAAGCCATATCATTAAACCTGTTTTTACAAATGAATGAACTGAGACTGAAAGAAGTAAGCATATTAACCCAGAGAAAACAGCCAGTACCTTGTGGTTCTGGAATGAGGGCCCTGATCTGCCTGGTTAGCTGAAATTAGACTCATGTGTTTGACAGAAGAACAAGAAAAACATGCCTTTGAGAATTTGAAATCAGCTGCACTGAAATCTGGACACTGCAGACAGCTTGTCCCCAGGTCTCTTCCCTTCACATTCCCTGAATGTCATCACAGTGCCAGACACTTGATTCCCTGAAACATATAAGTTACAGCTCATATTGTTGCTCCTGACAAAGCAATTTGTGGTTATTCTTTAAACAATCCTTACAAATGAGAACAAGAACATTTAATTACCGTCGAAACTGACAGCAATTACTAGCATCACTGTCTTGTCACTTTCTTGCTCTCGGTGAGTAATCAGCTGTGTATGGTCTTCAGAGAGAACTCAGACAAAAATCCACAAGATAAAGGGTGGAGATGAAACTTGGGATGATTCAATACTGAAATTCATGTGGAAATTCAATCCGGTGTGAGAAAGATTTGCAAAATGGCTTGTTTTGTGCATGTGTTTTGTGTGTGTGTGTGTGTGTGTGTGTGTGTGTGTGTGTTGGTTTGGTGTCATATGACACAATAAATCTTAAATGTAACAAATTTAGTACTAGTATTTCAGTAGGTCTACCTAATGCTAATGTCTAGATACATACAGGGAGATTAATCTCTGGTCTCTGTGACAAGAGCATTAGTGTAGTATGAACGTACTCCCATTTGCAAACAGCGGCACCATGACACATTGTGTTATTCTCAAATGGATGTTAATAAAACACTTGCTTTTAAAATTTCAATTCGTTTATTCTTCTCCAAAGGGCCATAAATTGGATAAATGCTTTTAAAACAGACTCTAAGGAAGATTCAAATATTTCATTACGTAGCTCAGCCTTGTACTGTATTTTAAAGTCACTTGGTCCTGTGAAAACTGAAAGCCTCCTCACTTAGGGTTTTGTCAAAAGTTCCCTAATCTTCTCTGAACATACATACTGTTCTTATCATGAATGCTCACCACACTCATTTATTTGAATTAAAACCTGGTCCATCCCCGTCTCTGCCTCTATCTCTATTTTTCTACCCCTATCTCTGTCTCTACTTAAGTCTCACTCTCTTTCTCTCTCTCTGTCTCTATTCCTTTCTCTATTACCTCTATCTCTATCTCCATATCTATTCTGGAATCAAACAGGAGTGGCCACAGTCTAGGAACAATGGCACAGTTTTCTCAGACACAATGTTCCAACAGAAAAGTTTCATGACATTTTTTAACTAGAGAAGGAATTCAAGTGACCAATCAGGGCACTTTCTAACAACAGTGGCAGTCATGGAGGTAGAGGGGTGACAGCATTTCAGATGCTAAATACTGACATTCTTAACCTGTTGCTAAATACTGACATTCTTAATCTGTTGCAGGGTAGAAACTAGAAGATGCTTAAATTAATATGTAATAAAAGATTTTTTATTCTATATATTCTTTATTTACATTTCAGATGATTTCCCCTTTCCTGGCTCCCCACCCTCCAAAAGTCCCATATGCCCTTTTCCCTCCCCCTGTTCCCCCACCCACCCCTTCCCACTTCCTTGTTCTGGTATTCCCCTACACTGATGCTTTGATCCTTTCCAGAACCAGGGGCCACTCCTTCTTCTTGGACATCATTTGGTAGGTGGATTGTGTCTTGGGTATTCCAAGATTCTAGGCTAATATCCACTTATCAGTGAGTGCATACTATGGGTATTCTTTTGAGACTGGGTTACCTTACTTAGTATGATGTTCTCTAGCTCCATCTATTTGTCTAAGAATTTCATGAATTCATTGTTTCTAATGGCTGAATAGTATTCCATTGTGTATATATACCACATTTTGTATCCATTCCTCGGTTGAGGGACATCTGGGTTCTTTCCAGCTTCTGGTTATTATAAATAGGGCTACTATGAACATAGTGGAGCATGATGTATACTTTAGTGACAGGCACAGAAATGCTTAGTCAGACACAGATGGAAATAAACAGTAGTAAAGGCCACTAAACATACCCCAAGGTAATTTGGCTTGCATTTGCAACATATCAGTTTTCTACAATCACAAATCAGGCAATAGAACTTGTAGAATATTTACCATGCATGTAGTGTTTCTCTCTGAAGCTGACCTTGAAAGTGTCTTTGCTTGTAATGAAAGAGTCAATAATATCTAATTCTCAAAAAATGTAGAATTATACTCACTGTAGGTGTATGTTGTGTACAAGGTGTACAATTGTTTGGTGTGAGCAGCGATCAACAAGTGATCAGTGGTAAATGAGTGGTTAGGATAAATCTACTTTGCAAACTCCATCAGTATCATCCACATCATCACAGCCATAGTCCTTTACATCCTTCTAAAACCAGCTCATTCCGACAAACCCCCTAGCTTTCATTTCCCTGAGATTTTAGACTCTCAAGTCTTTTGAGTGGTGGAAATTCTAGAGGTTCTATTTGTTATTGTTCTTCATACTTTTAATTTAGTGATAGTCCTAAAATTACATTATTGAATTAATAAAATACTCCATTTTGTTAAATTAGCTTCTGGGTCACATGTAGTCTTAATTATTTTTTTAAATTGACTGCCAAGTCTGACAGTAAAAGATGCTTCTTAGTCATTAATATCCAAAGATGGCTTATTTGCAAAGAACATTCATGATTTGAGGCCCCCAAACAACTTTGGTATTGAATTATGGATTAACTGGCATCTAGCCTTTCATTACATAAAATAAAACACAAGATAGTAATTATGCATCTATGGAATAATATGCACAGCCAAGTCAGCACCATGGAATCTTTCCTTAATTATGACAGTATCCAGAGTGCAGGGTCAGCTTAATAAATGGAAAATTTTAAGAACATCTGTACTTTGAGTTGCTTATCAGGGTCTTTTTCTATGTACCAACACAGGTTTCATAGGATTTAATTGTCTTTTGCTTTGAATCTCATTACTATATGCTGGAGTTTCTTATTAATTAGTTTTCAAGCAATTAGTTCCATCATAAATGGAAAGTATTGACCAAATTAGTTAAAGGCCACTTCCAGAATTAGACTATGGTAATTAATTTCCTGGTTTCTATGTTAATAAGTTGACATATATTGTTTGACAGACATTGATTAGACTATGCATTAGCCATGCAAATTAATGTAGGCCCATCAACCTTTCCATTGGAGTGTGGACAGTTAACCTCTTTTTCTTTGTTTCTTCTTTGTTTTCTTCTTTCTCTTTCTTTCCTTCTTTCCCTCTTTTCTTTCTTTCTTTCTTTCTTTCTTTCTTTCTTTCTTTCTTTCTTCCTTCCTTCCTTCCTTCCTTCCTTCCTTCCTTTCTTTCTCTTTCTTTCTTTCTTTCTTTCTTCCTTCCTTCCCTCCTTTTTTCCTTCCTTCCTTTCTCTTTCTTTCTCTCTTCTCTTTCTTTCTTTTGTTCATTCCTTTCTTTCTGTTTTTTTTTTTAAAATTGAAAGTAAGGGGAAGGGAAATCAAAACTGAGGGTGTTTTGAGGAAGGCACCATTTTATTACTTCTAAAGACATATTGTTGCTAACCACTACTGAAGTGTCCCTCAAGTCACCATATATTTAGTACAGCTATTGGACTGCCTTCATTTACCAAACATGGTCAAGTTTTGTTTTAATTGCAGGATATTTAGCATTCGATATGGAGAATCATTATAGGTTGAGAAAAATGTATACTCCGCTATAACATAGTTCTAGCTATTTGTAATTATAAGGTATCCAAATTACAATTTTATAATATACAAGGTATGAATTCCTTTTAAAATTATATCTACTAACATAGACACATATATGTAACACTGATTGTTTTTGCCTACTTTTCTGTCTGTGACAATTCAAGGTATGTGATATCTGTTCAATTGTTTCAGAGTGATCCAAAATTGAGGGCTTTAATCAGTACCTTTTTGTGCATGAAAGCTTTCCAACAGATGGTACAATACAGAGACTAGTGCATCAGACCCCAACTCATAGGCCACCCACACATTTAGTACATGTAAGCCATTTCATGCTTTTGCATTCGGTTTCTTTATTAGAAAAGTCATAAAATTAAGTATTATCTTTAAAAATGATTAAAAATAATTACAAGAGCTTAGAGTATAGTTCCATAATAGAGTACTTGCCTATTACACACATGGCCCTAGGTTCTCTTTATATTTTATATATAACTTGGAACAAATTTCCATACACATAATTATAGGTAAATTACAAATAATTATACATGTACTTGATACACCCATTTTTTTATGTTTGACTTCTATAGAAATTTCTGAAATGGCATTGATTTTATCCATATTTTCAAATCTATTATGTGATATAACCCATCTATGCATATATGGATGTATATAAGCATATATATATAGATAATTTTTTGCATGTAAATATATGTTTTTATATTTACATATATAAATTATGTGTTCCATCTAACAGAATTTTAAAATGTTACAAAGCCAATGAGCAATCCCCTTCATCTCCTTCAGTCCTTCCCCTAACTCTTCTCTTAGGATCCCCATGCTCAGTCCCATGGTTGGGTGCAAGCATCAGCATTTCTATTGGACAGCCTCTGGGAGACCCTCTCTGGGGACCACTATACCAGGCTCCTTTGAGCAAGGTTTCTTGGCATCAGCAATAGTGTCTGGGTTTGGTTTCTGCAGATGGAATAGATCGCTAGGTGGAGCAGTCTCTGGATGGCCTTTCCTTCAGTCTCTGTTCCACTCTTAGTCTCTGTATCTTCTTTAGACAGGAACAATTCTGGATTATAAATTTTGAAGTAGGTGCATGACCCTGTTCCTCAACTGGGGACTGTGCTTATCCACTGGATATGGTTTTCCTCTTTGTTGGGTATTTTGGCTAATGTCATCCCCATTGGGTCCTGGGAAACTTTTGCTTCCCTGGCATCTGGGACTTCCAAGTGGTTACCCCCAGTTCCCCATCCCCCCACTGCTGCATATCTCTGATGAATTTCTTTACCCTCTGTACTTCTCCACTGTCTCCTCCCACATTCCCTGCCACCCTTTGGTCCTCCTTCCCCTCTCTACCTACCAGATCCTTCCTTCCCTCTTCCTCCTGGAATATTTTGTTCCCCCTTCTAAGCAAGACTGAAGCATCTACACTTTTGTCTTCCTTCTTCTTGAGCTTCATTGGCAAGCATTCTTTACCACTGAACTAAACCCCTGCCCTTAAATTCACACCTTCAATAATGAATTTCAGCATCTCTTCAAGAAGTCATTGAACCTAAGTTTTTGATATCTGAAACTGGCTGTTTATATCATTGTTTTTCTTGTTTAAATATTCTGCAATTAAGGTTTTGGTGATTATATATGATTAAAAATTCATTTTTAAAGCTTATGATACATAGTTGTAATATGGTTGCTTTTTAATAAAAGTAAGAAAACACTTCCTTTGATTTTGTCTTTGAGAAAGGGTCTTACTCCATAGCCCTGGCTTGCTTAGAATTCTCCAATTATCCTAGGCTAGATTTTGAACCTGTGACATCAAAAAGATTTTAATGCTAACAATTAGATGTACTAATTTTTTGTTTTATTGAATATGAATTTAATATCTACTCCTAAATCATATAAACTCATGTGTACTTCAAGAATCTTTAACATTTGATTTTCTATTTATATTTTTCATTTTTCTGGAATCATTTTTTTTTTGTGTGAGGCAAAATCTTTCATTTGATTTACCATTTGATTTACTGTAATTATTATCATATTCTTTATTTGTTCTTCTCTCATACATTGTATCTTGACCAAAATTTCCCCTCTCTATACTCCTTCCAGCCCCAGACCTCCCTTTTCTTTCTGACCCACTCTTTCTCCATTTCCCTTAAGAACAGGCCTCCCATGGGTATGAATGAGCACAGTATAACAAAGTTACAATAAAATGAGGCACAAACAGTCATATCACGGCTGGATGAGGCAACCCAGTAGAAGGGTTCCAAGCACAGACAAAAGTGTAAGACACTTCCATCTCACACTCCTACTGCTTGGAGTCCCACAGGAACACCAAGCTATACAACAAATATGCAGAGGACCTAGCTGAGACCTATGTAGGCTCCATGATTTCCTCTTCAGTTTCTGTAAGATTCGATGAGCTCTGTTCAGTTGATTTTGTGGATCATCTTATTGTCAAATAATATGTCTCTCAACTATCAGTTTCTAGATAATGGATTTATTATTTTTACTTTTCTTTGTTTATTAATTCATGTATCTACTTTGGACAGGGAATATCATAAACCCCAGCCTGACCTCTACCTTGCTACTTTTTTAAGGATCATTAAATTCCTTATACTTCTGACTCTTCTTCCAAAGTGCTGGGATTGCAGTCATGTGCAAATATTCAGTTTAAATTGGTGTTTTAGTAAACTTTTCCCTAAGCCGGGTGGTGGTGGCGCATGCCTGTAATCCCAGTACTATGGGAGGCAGAGGCAGGCAAATTTCTGAGTTCGAGGCCAGTCTGGTCTACAGAGTGAGTTCCAGGACAGCCAGGGCTATACAGAGAAACCCTGTATCGAAAAAACCAAATCCGAAACACACACACACACACACACACACACACAAAAAAAAAAAAAAAAACTTTTCCCTTTAGCAAAATATCATGTTTTTTTAATTATTATAGATTTTTAATGTATCCTGCTTTGTAGGGGAACAGATCGAGAATTCTATAAAAATCATTAGTTCATGTAAACAACTTTATTTCATGAAAGCTCATCTTCATGCTGATCTGCAGGGAATTTGCTCAATAGGGTATGCTAATACCCAGGAATATATCATACAGCCTATGGACTGAATCACACCATGTCAGAAAAATGAGGACAACAGCAAGGACAAACGTGAAAAGGCATATCAGCAGCAAGAAGCAATCTGGAACACAGGCTCCTGGGCCTGCACCTTTCCAGGATTCACCCATTGTAGCCATACAAAATGGGGAGGTTCCAGTAACATCACTTGCCTCCTGCAGCTCCTCCTGCATGGCATCTACCAAGCTTGTGTTCTTCTCTTTCTTTCTTTCTTTCTTTCTTTCTTTCTTTCTTTCTTTCTTTCTTTCTTTCTCTCTTTCTCTCTTTCTTTCTTTCTTCCTTTCTTTCTTCCTATTTTTCATTAATTTATTTGTTTATTCATTTTACATCCTGATCTCAGCACCCCTCTCCTTCTGGTGCCCCTTCGCATAACTAGTCCCCCACCCTTCCCCTTCTTCTCTAACCAGAGGAAGGCCAGCACGGTACCAACCTATCCTGGCACATCAAGTCTCTGCAGGAGTAGACACAATCTCTCCCACTGAAGCCAGAAAAAGCAGCCAGTTAGGGGAACAGGACCCACAAGCAGGCCACAGACTCAGAGACAGTTCCAGCTCCAGTTGTTCAGGGACCCACTTTAAGACCAAGCTGCACATATGCTACAGATGTACAGGGAGCCTATGTGTGCTCTTTTAGTTGGTGGCTCAGTTTCTGGGAGTCCCCAATGGTCTATGTTAGTTGACACTGTTGGTCTTCTTGTGGAATCCCTATCTCCTTTGGGACCCTCAATCTCACCTCCCACCCACTTTTCCTCATGACTCTCTGAACTCAGTCTAATGTTTGGCTGTGGGTCTCTGAATCTGTTTCTGTTGGCTGCTGGGTAGAGACTCTCAAAGCACAGGCATACTATGCTCCTGTCTGCCAGTGAGCTTTCTTATTCCATTGAGAAGATAGAATGAATTGGAAGAAAGCTCTGTGAGCTCCCAGAAGCACATTTACCTGTCTGTTTATACATTGTAGTCTTTCCTGTTATCTATCGATTGATTTTACTATCTGCTGTCTCTCAACTCTCAACTCTATTTATTATACATATATATAAAATTTACTTACAATCTTCAACTGCCCTGTTGAAAGTTAGGGATATTAATTTACAGTTTTTCTCTCTTATGAATTAGTATTTTTTCTTTCCATAAATCTCAAAAGCAAACTAACCCCAGAGACACATTCATTATTCAAGTGATAAACCAAAGCCTGACCAGACCATAAGTCAATAATCCAGAACGAGATGCAAAATGGTATGTATTAATCAATGAAGTTGGACAGGAAGATAAAATAGGTGTCTTAGAAAATATCCACAGAATCAAGGGGTTGTTAATGGCATTAATGGGGGTGTTAATGTGACACAATGGCATTATGCATATCTTAAGCAATTTATATCTAATTCTTAGAACAGAAAAGAAGACAAATCAAGCTCAAAAGGATCACAAGCAGTTGATGCAGTTCTAGTTCTTTTTCACTGTCAGAAAATACTATCTGACATAGTAGTTAGAAATAGGTAGATTGTTACTTAAGCACCACAGATCCTAGACTTTAATTTTTTGATACTACTAACTATAAATATTATTTTCAAAATTTATTGCAACATGTACTGTAGGATTTGGGAACTGGACTTTCGAATCTCACATATATTCAATATTTTAGTGTGATGACCAATCAAACCATGAATAAAGAACCATTATTTAAAGGGTATTTAAAGTACTGCAAAGAGTGATCTGGTACATTAAGTTTTGGGAAGATGCTCTAGCTAGCCGAAGAGGCAATGGGGCTCAGCAAGTCATTGGAAAGCCAGAACTTTATCTCAGTGGAACTTAAGATGCAAATCTAGTTGGATTCTTTTGTTGCCCATCTTGATAGAAGCTAAATGGGTCCTCCCAAAGGGGAAATTGTCAACTAACTGGAGGAAGCCACATATTTCAAACTCATAAGTGTTTTGTGCTTAATTTTTTTCTTTCCCATTTTCTTCTTTGCTCGATGTATCCTTGAATAGAATGCAAAGATGCTGTTTACCTTTATACCATCCCTAGGTGTTCAAGAGGAGTGATTATGTCGCTCCATTCTCTAGGGTACAGGCCAACCACAATCAAGCCTAATTGTATGCTTTCCTTTCCCAACCGAGTAGTTCTTACTGCTTGATGTGCCATCAGTTTTAAGATTCGTCTAAACTTAGCAAATGAATTTGGCCATCACTTGGCATTGATGAGATCCTTTATTTTGAGGTTCTGGAAGCATGATTACTGAAGCGAGTAAGGTATTATGCTACTTGCTTCTAAAATGAGATAGGAAATAAGTGGAAAGTACAAATAAGTCAAAAATATACTCTCTTGGGCAAATCATTGTGCTGCCTGTTAATGAGTTTGAAAGCATCATCTGACATTGAGGTGCTTTATGCATCATTTAGTTGTTTCATGTTTAATTGCATTACAACAAAGCCAACATCTGTGGCAATGGAGATAGAAGGGATGTTTTGTAAACTCTGAGAAGTAGTATAGAGTTTTAGAGCAGATTTTCCTATGGGGGGAAAAATTCCATGAGCTATGCTATTCCGATTATATTAAAATAGGGATATAATAAAACCAGATCCAGTGAATTAGTAAAGGACAGAACTAGGAGCTAACAATAGACTGTAATTGCACTGTTTTATTACATTTGTTTTAATGAGAGGAATATTTTATATTTTGTCCCTATTTTGATAAAATATAAAATGTCATAAAAACATAAAATGGCCATGTGATAAGGCATTTCAGTAATACCTTATCACAAAAAGTTTCAACTTGAAAGTGATGCACCCAATAGTGTTTGTTCACAGTATTAGAATTAATTCCCTCCTCATGAAATCAGGACTTCAGGTTTACATGGCTTATGTATGGCAATTCTAAAGCTAACATGAATTGTTAACTACTTTGATATACTTTTAATTAAAATGTATAGAAAAGAAATATCTGGTATAGTTGAGAAATGATGTATACATTAAAAATAGAAAAATAAACATATAAGTTATCTTAGATACTGGCATAGAATATGCAAAGAGCACTGTTAGGCAGTTATACTAAATGATGCTAAGAGGTCCCGAAGGTCAAGTTTTCACTACTCATTACAAAGACAGGAGCTATTGTTATAATTGTGTTCACATAACTATGATGCTCTTAAGATTAAAGAAGTGTTTAGTTGATGCCTCTCATTCCAAGTTAGCATTTATTTGTCTCTAGAGAGTGTGTTCATATGCAAACACCCTTCCACTGGTGATCTCTGTAAGTGACTAATGTGCTTTCAAAATACATGTTTCTATAAAATCTATAAGTAAACTTATTTTGAGTTCCCTTCTGTGGAGGCATAGATACAACCAATTGTTGTCATTAGAGAGACCCACAATGCCTAGATATTTTTACAACCTCCCATTCCTTGAAATAAACAAATACTTCGTCAACATGTACAACTGTTCAGCCATTGTGTAAGCAGGAATAAAAGACAGAAAAAAGTTTCTGTGAGGAAGCTTACAGTCTAAGTCATAAAACAACCATGGAATAAAATTAAGAATATGCTGAGTATTCATTACTGCTGGATATGAAATAAACAACAGACACAGCCAGGAAAATTTTAAGACTTTCCTCACATTGTGATATTTGACTCTTGATAAGAGGGCAGGGGTTAGCAAAGGAAAGGAAAGACAAAGAAAGAATAGGGTCTGGAGCAGAAAGAAGCACATATTCTCAATCAAGGAAGGATAAGGAAGAGCATAGTCTGGCTGGTGCATACCCAGCAAGGTGTGAGCTCAGAGAGGAAACGGAGAGATGCAATTGTCTCACAAATCATGGGTGGAACGTACAAAGCAACAAATATGGCATGCTTTTTGGAAATGAACAAAGAGAGAATGTGGTAACAGATATTAGCCTCCAGCAGAATACATTCTCTTACTTTCATGTTCTGGTAAGCTATGTTCTACATCTTCAAACCTACTTGTAGTTAAACTGACCATATCTTCAGGCAGAAAGGCATCCATCCGAACTATAGTCACAACATCAGATAATATGTGATTTTGTGCCCTACCTGTTATTTTTCTCTCTCCTGCTGTCTAGACTGCAGATTCAGCTGCTGTCTTCCAACACGAGAACTGCTTTATACATGCTTCTGATGGTGATTTTAATGAGATTCTGGGACAAGAAGATAGTGGGTCTGGGTGACTCTTATTTTGTTGACCTAACTAACAGTACATGACACAGGTTATATGATCATGTACAGACTCCTTGAGTGGGTTCTTGATTAGTAGGTGTTATTGATCCTTCTTTTAATAACTGAATTGTTTAAAACAATACCATTTGAGTATAAGAAAAGTTAAAAGACAAAATTGGAATTTATTTTGGTAACAACCATTGAGTGTATTTCTAACTTAGATGCTTGCTGTTTGTTTAGACTAAGGGTCTTTTGTAGGAAACCTATCTGTTTCTTAGGCAAATGTCCACACAGGCTGTGCCATTTCGCTATGATTATGACCAGGCTGGGCCTTTTCTCTGTCTGTCTGTATCATTTCTGTGCTAGAATACAACTTCCTTTAGGAGGCCATGTACTTCTAAGCATTTCAAACATCATGTTTTCAGAAAGTCCTTCCTTGTTCCTTCCTGGCAAAATCAGCCAGTTATTTCTAGTCTCCCCAAGATCCCCATGCCATGATCTACACAACAAGTTTTAAATTTCTCTTATTGGATATCCATTTTTTCCATGAGGTGGGACAAGTATTATTTGTTTTCTATCTCTTTTGCCTGGAAATTTTTGCTGTTCATTTGTTTCAATTAAGTAAATGTTTATTATTCCCTGGTTTACCTTCCCTTGCTTTAACAAACACTTATGCACTGCTTACTATACTCTAGGCACTATTTTAAATGTTCTACAAGACATAATTTAATGAGATTTTACTATTTTCCCCCTATTGTTCAGGTACTATTATTATTCCCATTTCACAGATGAGAAAACAGAGGCATTATGGGATGAAATAGCTTTCCCAAAGTTCCAGAGCAAGTAATTGCAATGTAGCTTGTCTCAGAACTTAGCCAAACATGCTTTGTCTGATATACAATGTCAGAATCAATTTGAAGAGGAGCAAAACTTAGGAATAATCCAGTTTCTTTTCACATAAAAGGGAACACAGGGCTATGCTGAGATTGTGTCGGTTCACTATTTGTCTAGGTTAAGCATCTTTTTTGCAGAAAGCCTGTGTATTTCTTCAGCAAATGGTTACACACAGGCTGTCAAGAAGTTAACCAGTCAAAGGCTGGCAAGATGGCTCAGTGTGTACAGGTACTTGTCAACAAGTCTGAACACCCAAATTAAAGTCCAAAGACCCCCTTGGCAAAAAGAGAACTGCCTCCACCAAGTTATCCCTTGAGCTCTGAATGTGTTCTGTGTTGGTTTGACCATTTAAAAACATAAATGTAAATAAATGTAATAATTTTTTAAGTTCGATATATGGATAGGGAGTGTAAGAGAAGGCTGGAAGAACAGCAGCTGATAGAGGCATCACTGGGCGTAGCTGAAGACCTGCTGCAGGAGAGGTTTCAGGGAGTCTATTGGGTTGAGCCTAGATGATACTCCTACAGTTGGGGATACAGGAAACTGATATATCCTGTAGCCAGGTGGGACTTCTAGTTGAGGGAGAGGGACATCAATCCACCCACAAAACTTTCAACCCAAAATTTGTCTTGCCTATGAAATGTGCATGGATAAAGAGAGAGCAGATTCAGGGAAGGCCAGCCACTGACTGGCCTAACATGAAACATATCCCATGTAAGATAGACAATCCCTGACACTATTAATGATATTCTCTTATGCTTGCAGACAGGAGCCTAGCATGATTGTCCCCTGAGAAGCTTCGTCCAGCAGCAGATGGAAACAGATGTAGAGACCCACAGTCAAGCGTCAGGTAGAGTTCAGTGAATTTTGTGTAAGGGTGGGGGATAGAATTGAACATGGGGTGTTGTCAATGCCACCACAAGAACACCTGCTGAGTCAACTAACTGGGGCTCACTGGGGATCACAGAGACGAACCAACAACTAAAGAGAATGTAGAAGCTGGTCCTCTGTGTATTTGTAGCAGATGTGTAGCTTGGGCTTCATGTAGTTATTCAGGTCGAGGAGTACTGTCTCTCACTTACTTACCATCCCTCCCCCTTTGGATCCCCTTCCCCTAACTGGACTACCTAGTTGGGCCTCAGTGGAGAGAATGTGCTTAGGTTGACTGTGACGTCCCAGGGTGTGGTGGTAACCTAGAGTGCTTCACCTTCTCTGAGAAGAAGAGGAGAGAGTAATGGGGAGGGGGATAATTTGTAAGGGTGGGTGGGACTGCAAAGAGGGAGGGGGAGAGTTTGATCAGGATGTAAAGTGAATAAGTAAAAGAAAACAAAAAAGGACCAAACAGCCACAGGGTGAGAAAAACTAACTGTTCTAAGACCTGAAACTCAAGTATTCCAATTAACACATAAATGCTGCTTTGTTGGCCCTCAAACTGGCTTTGAATCACAATCCTCTGGGAACCCTTTCATATACCTGAATTTCAGGGTTTACTATCCAAATAGACTTATTTGGTTGTTTCATATCCTAAATGTCTTCCAGGACTTAGTTATGGAGATAGGCCCGTAGAACACAAATATCAATCTAAATCAGAGTAGAAATACTCACTCTCTTGGGAACAAGACTTTCCACACAGGATTTATATAATGAGGGCAGAACTTTACTCATGCCATCTAATAGAGCGTGCCTAGAGTGTCCCAGAAAGAGAGACTTGAAACTGATGACTTCCCAGAACTACAGAATATAAAAAAGGCAAAATTTATTTGGGGTGGAAGTTGTTGCAATTGTGTAAATACAGCGAAGGCTTCTGGAAAATTTCACAAGACTCTACATTTGGACACTGTGACCTTCTAGAAACAATAATTTCATTTTAATTATAATACATATAAATTCTCTTTTCATTGGGAACTGATGATCTAGAGTAACCCCTAAGAGTTTAGAGATTCTGGTAGTGTAACTGCCACTTTTATATGTTGGTATTTGCAGACTAAAAATTGAAAGATGTGCCTCCTGTGAACCTACCTCCTGGTGTTCAAATATTTGTATGATTCTGTCCTTTCAGGTTCAGAGCCTGTGACTTGTGTCTAACTAATTTAATATACAATGGTGTTGTGGTACTTATGGTTAAATTAAACAATTCCTTAATTAATTTGCTGTGGCTTCAAGAATTAAGAAATGAATGGAACCATTAGTCTAGTAAGAAGGAAAGAGGACTTTTTCTTGACAGAACCTCCAGTTGAGATCTTAACCCTAACACACACTTTGATTTCAACTTCATAATATGTCTTATTGCAGAGAATCTAGGGAAATTACCGCAATATCTCTGACTCACAAGAACAATAAGATAATGTGTGCTGTTGTAAGCAAGTAAACCTGCCGTGATTTGTTGCTGTAACAGTTTAACACTAATAAACAGCCTGCTTAGTAATGAGCTTCCTAAAACTAAAATTTTCAAGTTACTAAAAGTATGGGGTACTGGCTTTGGGAGCAAGTGCTGAAATAGCAAGGATTTTATTTGGGAATGAATAAGTTATAGTCTGTTTTAGGGAGTAACAACATAATTCACTGACTCAGGGCTGTTCTCAACTTTGACTACACAAAAAGATGAATGGTGCTATGACTTTGATCTAAATGGTATGGTGGTGCATAGGGAGTATGAGTCTATTGTAACTAAAGGAATTTGTAAAGGTGCATAGGAGAGGAATAAGTTTGGTGGGGAAAACAAATTACAAACAGAAGCTAAAGGGACTATAAATTATTCAGAAAACACAGTGCTTCAAATAAAACTATTTCTCAACAAACACAACCTTATGTCATTGTGATAGCTTCAGTTGAAAAAAAACCAAATTATGGAAAAGCTTTTGTTAATGTAGGAACGTGGTTTAAAAAAGATAATTCATCTTCTTTCAGTTGAAACAAAGAGCTTCCACTTCAGGATGCGAGTCCATAAAATCTCAAGAGCACAAACTACCCACAATTAAAGTCTACAGAAAGAGACATGCCTTTAAAGCAGTTTTAAGTATGAGTTTTGTCACATAGAATTGACTAGAAGCAGATTCACAGAGAGCTTTGTTTGGTACACAAGTGTTTAAGAGCTAGTAAACTTTGCAAGTTTAAACTGAAACTACTACATCTACTATAAAGGGGATAGGCATGCACCCGAGGTGTCAAAAAACCGGCTTTCTTTACCCTCGAGCATCTGCTCTTTTATACTTCCTTCAGTAGATGTTCAAATGATAAAACACCAAAAACCTCACAGAGGGCAGAACCACGTGTTGTGGATGACAAGTGGGCTGTGGCCTTTCCTGGTGGCATAGTTGGAGCCCAATGAAAGCCACATACTTCAAAGTACAGCAAGCACACATTTGTCCAGTAGTATTTTAGAATTTTCTGGAACACCGCTGTTATCGGATGAGTAGGATTCCTTTTTTTAACCAGCTCTTTGTTAGGAATTCGAGTGAATATGTAGAATATAAAAAGGGAATGGAACCCATTCTTCACCTGTTCCCTTAGTTTTTCATAAATACACCATTTGTGTTAAGTTCAAGGTGAGAAAGACTTTGATAGCAGGTCTGTGTATTTGTTTGTATATGTCTTTATGAAAATCTGTATCTGCTTTTGTGGTGAGAAGGATTGAATGCTGGGTGCTTTAATGTCCATTTTTATCATGTACCTTCATAGATGAGGATAAAAGCATACAAGTTTAAAAAAAGTGAAGTTGAAAGCTATGGGCCGAGAAATAGCAAGATTTGCTTGCACGTAGCTGAGACAAGGGAGGAAGATTGTGATTGCAAGGTTAGCTTGTGTTTTTATTAAGAACAAGTGCTTGCTGACAAGAGCCTGATATAGTTGTCTCTTGAGAGACTCTGCCAGTACCTGACAAGATACAGAGGTGGATGCTCTCAGCCAAGCATTGAACTGAGCACAAGGTTCCCAATGAAGCAGCTAGAGAAAGGACCAAAGGAGCTGAAGATGTTTGCAGCCCCATAGGAGGAGCAATTTGAACCAACTAGTACCTCCAGAGCTCCCAGGGACTAAACCACCAACCAAAGAGTACACATGGAGGGACCCATGGCTCCATATGTAGCAGAAGATGGCCTTGTTGGACATCAAGGGGAGGAGAGTCTCTTGGTCCTGAGAAGGTTCAATGTCCTAGTATAGGAGAATGCCAGGATAGGGAAGCAGGAGTGGGTGGGTTGGTGAGCAGGGGGAGGGAGGATGGGATAGTGTTTTTTGGAGGAGAAACCAGGAAATGGGATAACATTTGAAAGCAAATAAAGAAAATATCTAATAAATAAAAAAAGAAATTTAAAAAATAGGTTCAAACAATACATTTTGTAACAGTGAAAAAAAAGGAAATTAACACCTACAAAAAGAAAAGAAAAGAACATGTAACAGAAAAGCAAAACTTGAGCTGGTCATAAGGCTCAGTGGGTAAAGGGCCTCAGAGTGCAAACTTGATCCGGTGGAACCTAAGTAAAAATAGGAGAGAATCAGCTCCAAAATGTTGCTTTATGACACTGAAACATGCACAATGGTACATCGGCCCATGTGTATACTACATGGGTACACACACGTGCTAATGTTTTAAATTTCAGAACAAGGAAAATAAAATTAAAATAAATCAAGTAACACATATGTGTTACCTGAAGGCAAGTTTTAGGAAAATTATAGACACACATGTGCAACTTTTTCTTTTATTTTTTGATATTATAATATTATCATATAATTTCCCTTTCTAAATCCTGCTGTATACTCTTTCTTGCCATCTTTCAAATTCATGAACTATTTTTTTTATAAATTTTTCTTATATACAATCTGCTCAGTCTGTGTAATGTTAATATTATGTATTTTTTTCAGGCAGACCAACTGGGATTGAGTAACCAGTTGATGTTCCATGGAGAAGACTCTTTTACCTCCTCTAAACATTTCTTGCTTGCCTCTAATTTTTGTGTGTGTGGGTTTGAGGTCTCCTGGGCCTTTGTTATGCTTACTGTTGGTGTTCTTGTGCAGGCTGTCACATTGGTGAGACTTTATGGGTGTTGTTCTGACATTCTTAGGAGACGTAATCTTTTAGCAAGGCCCTGACCCTCTGGCTTTTACAATCTTTCCACTTGCAAATTCCATAATGACCCCTGAGCTTTAGGTGTGAAAGCTGTGTTGTAATAAATCCCATACCAAGTGATGTCTGACAAGAAGAAAGGAGTGGACACTGGTGCTAGAATGGACCAAAGCATCATTGTGGGGGAGTACAAGAACAGTGAGGTGGGAGGGGGTGGATGAGGGAGCAGGGGGAGGGAAAAGGGCATGTGGGACCTTTGGGGGTGGGGAACCAGAGAAAGGGAAATGAATTGTAAATATAGAATATATCCAATAAAAAACAAACAAACAAACAAATAAATAAATAAATAAATAACTGAGAAATACTGCTAGGATGGAGATGTTATAGACATAATTATTGTATGCAGTACAAAGCCCGAGGACAGTGTGGGTGAGGATATTTTTAATGGACTCAAACACAATTTCCTGCCCAGTGATCTCTGCAACTTCTGAATCAAATAAGGAAATTCTGTGGCTTCCATAGTTGCCACTGGACTCCATCGCCACAGGTGAAGCAGAATGCTGAGTGTCTTGAAGATAGTACAGATTAGTGGGGCAAAAGGAAGTGGATGCAGAGGCTGCAAGGGGCTGCGAAGGCTTGGGGACTGTTCACTCTGCCCCAAGCACTGTGTTGTTCATGGTCATCAATAAATTCACTCAACCCTTACAAAAAAGAAAGAAAGAAAGAAAGAAAGAAAGAAAGAAAGAAAGAAAGAAAGAAAGAAAGTTGTGTTGTAGATATGTTCCTTTGGACTGGGCAACACAACTCTGCATTTTGATTGGTTGTAGTTTTCTATAATGGTCTGTATCTGTTCCAATGAGAAGTGTTTTGTTTTGTTCTCTGTCTGTCTGTCTGTCTCTGTCTCTCTCTGTATCTCTGTCTGTTTCTCTCTCTCTCTCTCTCTCTCTCTCTCTCTCTCTCTCTCTCTCTCTCTCTCCACACACACACACACACACACTTTCTCTCTCTTGATGAGGATTTATGATTACCCTGATCTGTGGGTAAAAGGACAAATATTTAGAATTTAGTTAGGGAATATTCTGGTTTAGTGAAGAGTGATTATAAGTTCTCTTCCAAGACTCAAAAAGTAACTAGATCTGGGTAGTTGGCTAGATTTTCAGTAAAAGACATGATTTCCTTATTGTTCTGTGGGTCTTAAATCCAATTTGAGAGCTGTTGGTTACCTTCAAGGTATTGGTGTACTATACTCTTAGAGTTATCATGACATGCTGGTCATTATTGTGGTTCACAGACATCATAGTTGGGTAGGACTTTGCTTTACCATTTAGAAGCTTGCATAATAGCTGGTATTCAAAATGGGAGTTTTTCAAATTGGTTACAGTTCAGAGGCCTCTGAAACCTCTGCTTGAAGTGCAAGACATCTTTAACAACAGGGACTACTTTCCACCTCTGTTGTGTATTTCCCTCTGGGGGATATCCAAGGGTACTGGCAAGAGCAATAGCCAATAATGTTTGGTGACTTTCTTGATGACATGTGATCAACAGTTCAAATGAGAGCTTCTCAACCTAGTATTAGGAATTTTGTTAGATTGTTTAGGGGTCTTGAGGGGACAATGATAAGGCCAGATAGAATTTTTTCATATATTTTTATTTTGTGTTGATGAGTGTTTACCTACAGATATGTGCATGCCCAGTAATTAGAGAGGCCAGGAGAGAGTATTGAATCTCATGAAACTAGTTACCCACAGATGTGAGATGCCATATGGGTTCTGAGAAGCAAACCCCCATTCTTTACAAGGTCAGCAAGCATTCTTAACTGCTAATCCATCTCTCCAGCTCTGCTGAAATGATTTAAAATTGGTCTCATCTTTGGAAGAGAAGAAGAATGTGGATTCAGTTTGCTCTGATTTTTGTTGTTAATGTTGTTAGTGCACTTCCTGAACAAAGAAAAAATATAGCTCTTCTTGTCATGTTGACAGCTTTGGCTATATAAATAGATAGTTATGTAGGCAGATACCAAGGTGTGAACTTCCCCCATGAATTTTAATTGGATGCTTGGCTAGGCAGAGTGGGATTTAGCATGTAAATGGTAAGGATGCCCATCAAATAAAGTCCAAATATGTACTTTAATTTAGTGAAATGAGCAGTGCACAGTTAAAAGTGGGACCATAAAGTTTGTTGTCTAATGCAAACCAGTTCATGGGCCCCAGGAGTACTCCTCCAGGGGATAGTTTGCTGTGTGCAGACAAACAGCATCTCTTCACAGATCTTCTTCAACTATTCCTGAACAAGACTGCTCTGAAAAGAAAACAAACTTTCAGCATCCAGGTTTCTGCTTCATCAAATAACATTCTCTTATTTGTCTTTCCCTAGAAGCCTTCTGTTTTTGTTCTTTGCCCTTGTAAAATAGTAATTGCTTCATGGCTATATCCATTTATCATTGACCAGATATTAATTCAGTACCTACAATGCTACAGGCTTTGAGGTCACAAGATTAAAAAGTACCTAGACAGTCACAGCTAACCTGAAGTTTATATATGAGTAGACAATAAATTACTGCAATGGGAATTCATTAATTGGGACATATTATAGAAATAAAACAATGGTAAAGAGGCCCATGTGGTCCACTCTGAAAAGTGAATAAAACCAAACAATGGCAGAGAAAAGAGATCTTCCCAGTTCCATTGCAACTGGAAAGCAGATTATTTCAACAAACAGACAAACACATACAAAACAACTAGGAAAATCCTGATATCTCTAAGGGAGGGCAAACAAGATGAACATAGAGACCAAAGGAAAAACTGTGTTAATGAGATGTGTTCAGAGTAATAGATAAGGCTTAAATCTCAAAGAGAACAGAAAGAGAAATCTCAAACCTATGTGGTGAGGTTTGGTGTAGTGCTATGTATTGTAATGTTCAATTCTGTAACGGAAGGTCTAGGCCTGGGAGTGGGTTCTCACCTTTACAAGCTTTTGTTGTACCCACCTTGCTCCTTTATTTTAAACTATTGTTTAAATAAAATTGACTCCTACCAGTTATGGGAGGTTTTGAGTTACCTGGTTTGTGGTGAAGAAGTGAGAGGAACAGAACAAGGAGGAGAGATAGGAGAAGTCACCATGAGAGGAGATGGACCATGAGCCCATGGCCAGGAGAAACTGCAAGTATTTGGGGTACACTGCTGGGGAGGTAGCCAGACCAGCAATTAGAAACACAGATTAGGGATTACCACCGCCCCTCCCCCCAAGTAATTGTCAAAGCCAAATAAACTAATCATAGTCTGAGTCTCATTTCTTTTTAAACTAGTCTGAGATAAGCTTAAGTTGGTTCTGCTACAAGTATGGCCTCTTATTCAGTTGTCAGTTTTTATATGTTTGGATAATGAAATGGTTGCTCATTTAGGATACCCATGTCTAGTATCTGAAGAAGAAACTGAAGGTCTAAGTACAGAAGCAGATAGATCACTTAGAAAGTGTCTGAGATTTTCCAGACAAGCATAATGGTAAGTAGATTAAGTACCTAAAAAGGAATAGTATATATTTAATACATAATTATGTCATTTTTTGATATAGATCTTATTGATGATACTTACAGATTTATTTACCAAGTACAAGAGAGAGAAGAGGAAACATGAAGAAATTTGTTTGAAAATTACTGAAATGGCAATGAAGTTGAGATCAACAACTTTGTGGTCAGCATTCAAATATTAAATATTGTTGCATGATTTTTGGGCACCATAAGGGAAAGACCAAGATGGAGATATGAATATAGTGGATGTCAGTATACATAAATATTTGATGTTATGAGCATTTTGTAGTAGTCAACTGAGTGCCATTATCAAATCCCAAGGAACCATCCCTTAGTTATTTAGATAGAGGGCTGGTGGGGGGATGGCTTTGTGGGTGTGATGGCTTGAAGAAGAATGGTCCCTGTAGGACAATATATTTGAATATTTAGTCATCAGGTAGTGGAAGTGTTTGGATGCATTAGGAGGTATGTTCTTGTGGGAGTGTATCCTTGTAGAAAGTGATGTGTCATTGGGAGTGGGCTCTGAGATTTCAAAAGACTGAGTTTTTTTTCTCTCTCTCTGTCCCACCCCTTCCCTCCCTCCCCTTTTCCTCCCAGCACCCTGTGCCTTTTACCTTCATATCTGTAGCTCGGAGCTACTGCTCCAGCACCATGCTTGCTTGCATGTTTCCCACCATGACGGTCATGGACTCTCTAAAACTGTAAGTAAGCCACCTTCATCAAATTCTTTCTTTTATACCAGTTTTATACTTGGTCATGGTGTCTTCTCACAGCAATTCCTGTAATTCCAATTTACCGCTGTATGTGCAACACAACATATCAGCATTTCCATTTGGAAAAATAATTGTGCTATTTTAAAGTTTTTATGGATATAGGATGAAAAGCTCGAAATGTCAGAATAGAACAAAAGAGGTGTGTGTTGTAGTCAGGCATACAAACTCTTTTAAAAGTGACCATGAACTCTAGGCAGAATGACAGACTGAGGGGAAACCAAGTTTTCCTCAGAACAACAAATGTTAACTCCACTTTCCAGGTAGATTTCCCATTCTTTAGCATGACTTCAGAGATATTGCTCTGAAATTTACTTCATGTTTGACATTCCCTTTATATTATTCCCTCTGGTATTCTGTGAAGAAGTATTCCTTTTAACCCCATCTATGTCATTAACCCCTTCTAAGTCATTCACCCCCTAGAATAAATAACCTCTCAAAAGTTAAAAATAAAATTTATGGTTTGTATTAGAATTCTTCTGACAGTGTCAAAGGAGTTAATAACAAAGAGAGATATGCCGGGGATATCCTGAGCAAATACGAGACTTTGGTAACATCAGAATAAAACACTTGCTGTTTTCTATGCACATCTTCCCATCAAGAATTTTATTCATCCAACCACTTGTGTGATTTCTGGTCCTGTTCTTTTTCCTTTGTAGGTGGACTCAACACCATGAGCCACACTAGACAACATCTACAACTTTGGCATCTTCCCTGAGGTTTGTTTGGGTTCCTTATCAACACAGACAATACTGTATCCATAAGTTTACATCTGAGACTTCCTGGAGCTCCTTTAACCTTTGCATGTAGTAAGGACACATGCTCCATTATGTTCATAACAGCCCTATTTATAATAGCCAGAAGCGGGAAAGAACCCAGATGTCCCTCAGTGGAGGAATCCATACAGAAAATGTGGTATATATACCCAATGGAGTACTACTCAGCTATTAAAAACAATGAATTCATGAAATTCTTAGGCAAATGGGTGGAACTAGAAAGTATCATCCTAAGTGAGGTAACCCAAGCACAAAAGAACACACATGGTATGCACTCACTGATAAGTGGATATTAGCCCAGAAGCTCAGAATACCCAAGACACAATTCACATATCAAATGATGCCCAAGAAGAATGAAGGAGAGGCCCCTGGTCCTGGAAAGGCTTGATGCAGCAGTGTAGGGGAACACCAGGATACAGAAGCAGGAGGGGGTTGATTGGGAATAAGGGGAGGAGAGAGGGCTTATGGGACTTTCAGGGAGGGGTAAACCAGGAAAGGGGAAATCATTTGGAATGTAAATAAAGAATATATATAACAAAAAATTTTAAAAAATTAAATTTTTTTTCTATTTAACCTGGTTGCTACACTAACCTAAAGACTGTCAAAGAGGAGGAGACCAGTGGGCAGTTATCCACTCTATAACCTATACACATACATGTGTAGATAGATTTACTGTGTTTTGCTATATGAATTAATATTAGCAATTAATATTGAAATAAAAAAGCATTAACCTTGTTCAGATTACCATAGAAGAAGGGTTATCTGGAAAATAGATGCCATTGAAACTGACATACCTTCTGAATTTAGTGTTATTCAATAAATTCTGACATTATGCAAAGACATGACCCTGTGGTTCTGACACAAACAAACTCAACAGTACATTCTTTTATACTATAGCAGTGATACTAAAAGATCAAGTGAAAGGCTTCAGTCCAGAACAACTCAAGTAGCTTACTCTCCTCTTTTGTGTTCTTAGATTTTGCCTAGTACCCTCTCCTGATGGATAGTTTTTCTTTTTTTTCTTGTTCCCATACTGTTTCCTTACCAGTGAAGGATGAAACTTGAATATCCAGGAAAGAAAGAGGGTCCAGGGAGATCTCTAGTTAAGAACATTTGGGCTCTAATGATGGTAGATTAGATTTGAGAGAGGGAGAGGACTTCAACTGTAAATTTAGGGTATGCTTATCTGTCACCTGCAGGGTATAGAAGATCTGAACCAAGAACTAAGTGATTAGACAAAACATTTACATTTGCTCCTTGCCCCTAACTACCTAGACTAGTTTTAGGGTTTGAAATAAAACAAAGGAAATCTAAGAGAAATGGTCATAAACAGTCAGGAGGAAATCTCCTGGATTCTCTGTCTTGCTGGCATCCATTCCACTACTCTTTAGTTCTGAAATATCTCTTTTTAGACTAAATACACTAAATGAATATCAACTGCCCACTGGTCTCCTCCCCTTTGACAGTTTTTAGGTTAGTGTAGCAACTGAAACCAGGTCAAATAGAAATACATTATTTTTTAATTTTTAAAATTTTCATTTTTTATTATATATATTCTTTATTACAAATGATTTCCTCTTTCCTGGTTTACCCCTCCCTGAAAGTCCCATAAGCCCTCTTTCCTCCCCTGTTCCCCAATCAACCCCCTCCTGCTTCCATATCCTGGTATTCCCCTATACTGCTGCATCAAGTCTTTCCAGGACCAGGAGCCTCTCCATTTTTCTTGGGCATCATTTGATATGTGAATTGTGTCTTGGGTATTCTGAGCTTCTGGGCTAATATCCACTTATCAGTGAGTGCATACAATGTGTGTTCTTTTGTGATTGGGTTACCTCACTTAGGAGGATATTTTCAAGTTCCACCCATTTGCCTAAGAATTTCATGAATACATTGTTTTTAATAGCTAAGTAGTACTCCATTGTGTAAATATACCACATTTTCTGTATCTATTCTGCCATTGAGGGACATCTGGGTTCTTTCCAGCTTCTGGCTATTATAAATAAGGCTGTTATGAACATAGTGGAGCATGTGTCCTTATTGCATGCTGGGGAATCCTCTGGGTATATGCCCAGGAGCAATATAAAGGGTCCTCTGGAAGTGTCATGCCCAGTTTTCTGAGGAGACCCCAGACTGATTTCCAGAGTGGTTGTACCAGCTTGCAATCCCACCTGCAGTGGAGGAGTGTTCCTCTTTCTCTACATCTCTCCAACACCTGCTGTCTCCTGAGAGTCTCTGAAGAAAGAAATCAAAGACCCCAGAAGATGGAAAATTCTTCCATGCTTGTGGATTGGCAGGATTAATATAGTAAAAATGGCCATCTTGACAAAAGCAATATACAGATTTAATAAAATCCCCATCAAAATCCCAACTCAATTCTTCATAGAGTTAGAAAGAGCAATTCTCAAATTCATCTGGAATAACAAAAAACCCGGGATAGCTAAAACTATTCTCAACAGTAAAAGAACTTCTGGGGGAATCAGTATCCCAGACCTCAAGCAGTATATTAGATCAATAGTGTTCAAAACTGCATGGCATTGGTACAGTGACAGGCAGGTAGATCAATGGAATAGAATTCAAGACCCAGAAATGAACCCACACAGCTATGGTCACTTGATCTTTGACAAAGGAGCTAAAAGCATCCAGTAGTAAAAAGATATCCTTTTCTACAAATGGTCCTGGTTCAACTGGAGGCTAGCATGCAGAAGAATGCAAATCGATTCATTCTTATCTCCTTGTATTCAGCTCAACTCCAAGTGGATCAAGGATCTCCACACAAAACCAGAAACACTGAAACTAAATAGAAAAGAAACTGGGGAAGACCCTTGAGGACATGGGCACAGGGGAAAATTTCCTGACTAGAACACCAATAACTTATGCTCTAAGATCAAGAATTGACAAATGGGACCTCATAAAATTGCAAAATTTCTGTATGGCAATGGACACTGTCAATAGGACAAAATGACAACCAACAAATTGGGAAAAGATCTGTATCAACCCTACATATGATAGAGGTCTAATGTCCAATATATACAAAGAACTTACAAAGTTAGACTCCAGAGAGCCGAATAACCCTATTAAAAAATGGGGTACAGAGCTAAACAAAGACTTTTCACCCAAGGAATATCGAATGGCTGAGAAGCACCTAAAGAAATGTTCAACATTCGTAGTCATCAGGGAAATGCAAATCAAAACAACCCTGAGATTTCACCTCATACCAGTCAGAATGGCTAAGAAATACATTATTAGCAAATGAAGTCTCTGTCTGTCTGTCTGTCTGTCTGTCTCTCTCTGTCTGTCTGTCTGTCTGTCTCTCTCTTGCAGGTATGCTGCCATCATACACACACACACACACACACACACACACACATCACCACCACCACCACCACCACCACCAACAACAACAACAACAACAACAACAAACCCAAACATACCTCACCTTAAGTGATGAATATAGTACAGAACTGTATGTAAGCATGGAGCTGTGTGGCCAAGAAGAACAAAAAAGAAACTTAGGGAGCTGTACTTCTTTAATAAGAGTCTCAGAAATGCCATTGCATTTTATAAACTTAAGGTCAGGAAAAAGTTTTGTGTGAATTTGCTTATATAGTTTAAGCCAGAGCTGGAGTACCTCCTGCCGGTAACTATCTCCAGAACAAAGCTGTGCTTAAACGAAGTAGAGATGTGGCTTCCTCATGGTACATACAGGAGTAGGTTGCGAATTTCAAAAAGGAATTACAAAGTACAGATCAAAAAAAGTAAATCCCCTAAAATATGCATTTCTGACATACAAGTGAGTTACGAGCTAGCAAAACAACATTAGAAGTCTACTACTAATGCACATATGTGCACTCAGGCACAAGCACACATGTACATACAGACCTGACAGTAGACTTTTTATGTAAGTATGGCAAAGTTCTCAGCTTTGCACTGAGGAGCATGTAGACATGAAAGCTATATATATGATCAAGAAGAACACAGAAGATTATCTCTCTGTGTGTATAACATTTTATTTCCTTCATCAAAATTCTATAACTTGGGTAAAACTGTTAAAGAATCTTGTTAATGTAGAGAACATCTGTAATTTGCTTAAACTGAATGGGTATCTGCCTCTACACTTGGACAACTTGGTTAATTGTAATTAGAAGATCCTTTATTTCAATACCTCCTCTGATGTTGTAAAATCAAGTTAATTTAGTAATAGAACAAATATTGGCCCACTTGTTAATGGGCAGTTTGGCTAAATTGTATCCATGATGGAGCAGTTAATGGAGATATGATTAACACTGGGCAAGAAAACAAAATTAACATATTCATGCAGTTGAGTTTGAACGCCCTGCAGCTAAAGCTTCTAAAAGTTCCTGGCATCTCTCTGAGTCATTCATGCCATTTCTTTCTCTCTATTGATATTAATGCCAGACAAAGGACAACTTATATGAGTTTCTTTCTCTTAGTAGTTTAGCATATGAATACTGATTGGGAAATGTAAACCTGCTGCAGTGATGTTGAATTAACGTTTTGCCTGTAAGCAAATGTTTCCTCTGTAAAATATGACTGATGAGGAGTAACTTATCCCTCGTGTCTTCTTCTTCCTACCCACAATGGATTAAGGATGGCCCTTGCCAGTTAGTCATTTAAGTCCTCATCTTCGGGAACGTTTAATGAAAGAAGCCTGCCTTGCCTTTCCATCCTGCCACATGTTATGATACACATACTCTTGTTTTATAAATGTTTATTAAAACTGTCAGTTGCTTGATATCCAAAATGCCATTTCTATTCTTTACAGCTAAGTGACTCACAGAAACTTATCCTTTGACTCATCCACATACTAAAGTGTTTTCACACATTTCAAACAAAGTTCTAGAAATAAAAATCTATTTGTATTCTTTCCAAAATTAGCTCAAGAAGTAGGTACACTACAGTGACGTGTATGGGATCGGTAGTCTCCAGATGGTGGGAGGAAAAGCAGCGATTGTCTCCATGCCCTCTCACCCGACCCAGCCTGCATCTGCACTGTGATGACTGACGTTGCCTTCAAAATGAGACGCTTCCTTAGCTTTTAGATCCACTGAAGTAGGAGTTAAACAGAAAATAACAGTTCGTATCAGTGTTTGCTTTGGGAAACATTTGTTTTCTTATCTTTGGCAAAATCATCCATCCATGCCCATTTTCCCTTTCACTTACTTCCAGTAGGGAAACAAATCATAAATTCTGTCATCTTATAGGGATAGAATTTCTGGAAAGGCTCAAAGCATCAGCAAAAGGGAATACCAGAACAGGGAAGTAGGAAGGGATGGATGGGGGAACAGGGGGAGGGAAAAGGGCATGTGGGACCTTTGGGGGGCAGGGAACCAGGGAAAGGGAAATGAAATATAAATATAGAATATATCCAATAAAAAATTAAAATTCACTCACTGATAAGTGGATATTAGCCTAGAATCTTGTGACACCAAAGAGACAATCCACATACCAAATGATGTCTAAGAAGAAGGAAGAAGTGGACACTGGTGCTGGAAAGGATCAAAGCATCAGTGTAGGGGAATACCAGAACAGGGAAGTGGGAAGGGGTGGATGGGGTAACAGGGGGAGGGAAAAGGGCATGTGGGACCTTTGGGGGGGGCGGGGAACCAGAAAAAGGGAAATGAAATGTAAATATAGAATATATGCAATAAAAAAATAAAAGAAAACATTAAAAAAATTAAAAAAAAAACCTAAAAAAAAGAAAGGTAAAGGGCACTGCGAAGGCACAGGAACGGTTAGAACCTCTTGCCCTAGAGAGTAAAAGAACAAGAGCCAGGAGTTTCATCACAATGTGCATGTGAGCCAATTTTGTACTTGGAAGGATAAAGATACTGGAAAAGTTAAGAACATTTCCTAGAAAGGGTCTGTGGGACCTTCAGCACCAGAGAGAGGTGTCAGTCACAAGGGTCAACTTATCTTTGCACAGCAGTTAGTAATAGATTGCATTGTGTTACTTCCTTAAGACATAGTATAAAGAAAGTAGTTGTGTGTGTGTGTGTGTGTGTGTGTGTGTGTGTGTGTGTTTTCCTGGCTCACATATCCTTTTTCTATCAGGCTTTAGCCACAAGATCTGATAATATTCAGTAGGCTTTGAAATGTCTTTTCTGAAAGGCATTTAGAGATATTTTTCCTCTTTATACTCTCACTTCTACCACTGTCTCTATTCTCCCACAAGGTTTTACACTCACTGTTGATCATTCCCCTTTAACCATTTACACTATGCATTCTTTCTCTCCTCACTTGAACGTTCCTTCCTATGATGTGTTAGTAGGTTTCTGACAACTCTGGGTAATCCAAATTAAATATATCCAAAGATTCAAAGTTAAAATCTTCAAATGAGGGAAACCTTGAAACATTTGTCTTTCTGGATTTAGATTGCCTCACTAAGAACAAGTGTTTCCATATACATGCATTTATCTGTTGATGAGATAATTGTTGATTATTATTCCATTATGTGAATGTACTACCATTTTATTATCTAGTCACACAAACACTCGTACACACACATACATACACATTGTATGTTTATATATATATGCAAGTCCCTCCCAAGGCTCAAATATAATAGCAAATTTTAGATGCAAACAATATAAGAAAACATAGCAGGAATGCAACCCATTGGAATGCACAGTGATTATGACAGACAAGTGTGATACCAAAGCCCACTGTGGAGAGAGGAGCTGGCCACACAGTCTCACTTCCAACCATGGAACACTCAGCAATTGTTAGTCATCAGGGAAGGCGGTATAAGACTTTTTCTCTAAGACTATAGAAACTTGATGTAGCTACTTGACAATTATATTAATGATGCTCTCTAGTGGAAGACCTCAGATACATTCAATAATACTTCCAGTACAGCAAATTGATCCCTAAGGGTTCGAATAAGAGTAAACAAAGTTGGCTTGATGGGAAAGGTTTGGAATTGAGAAGAACAGGGAGTGAATATGGTCAAAATGTGTCTCTGTGTGTGAGTTTGTGCGTGTGTGTGTGTGTGTGTGTGTGTGTGTGTGTGTGTATAATGATCTCTGTCTTACAGTGTTGTTTCTGTGATGACGGGTAATAACTACACTTTCTGCTATAATAAGGAAACTTTTTATAATATAGTCAAGAATTATGATGAAAATTAGAATTATTAGAAAAGTGGCAGTTATGGGTTCCTCCCCAAGGTTTATGATTTCACTAGCCCTAGGTATCTGACTAGGATTCCAGTGTCAGGCACAGTTTCACCCTTATTCTTAAGTATAATAAGAGAGCTGTTGGTTGTCACAAGGTATGTATGTCACTACTATACTCTTAGTATTATAATTCCATGTTGGTTGCTCTGGTTCGTAGGTGTCATAGCTGTATGGGACTTTTGGCTGCTTCCCTCCTTTGGAAGCTTGGAATGTACTTTTTGGTATGAAACCTAGTCCTTAGGGAGAAGGTGCTCAGATCAGTTTCAGCTCTTGAGTTTCTGGGTTCTATGTCTGATTGCATGATGCCTTTAGCAACAGAGCCTTATTTTTGAGCTCTGGGGCAAGAGTAATAATAATTCCAGACACATATATCCCAGTAAAGACACAACATGAAAAAAACAAGAATGTGTGCCACCTCCAGAAGCCAGAAACCTGATTATAACAGGACTTGAAAAAGTAATTTAAGTGAAACATAAGACAAGGACTTCAAAATAGTACCTAGGAACATTTAGCAGGATCTTTAAGAAGATATGAAACGATGGCTTAACTAAGACTGAAAACACAAAAAGTTGGATGAAATAATGAATGGAAATCAAGAATTAATGCAGAATTTAACAAAGAAACAGGATCACAAAAAATAAAAAACAAAACAACAAACTATTATAAAACTGAAAATGAAAAATGTGGTGTCAAATAAATCCTCAGATGTGAGCTTCACTTACAGATTAAGACATGGAAAATAGATTTCCAAATCTTGAAAACAATGTAAAAAAAATTGGATTGTTCAGAGAAAAATGTTTAATATATGTGATATGTGATATATATATATATATATATATATATATATATATATATATATCCAGGGATAAACACAGAAGCATGGAAAATATTATTAACAAAATAATAGAAGAATATTTTCTCAATCTAAACAAGGAGATACCAATTAAACTATAAGAGATATATACTGAACAACAAATATATGATACCAGAGAAGAACTTCCCAGGACACATAGTAATCAAAACGCTTGGTAATACTATTCAGCTATTAAGAATGAAGATATCAGGGGTCTTGCAGGCAAATGGATGGAACTAGAAAATATCATCCTGAGTGAGGTATCTCAGACCCAAAAGGACATGCATAGTATGTTCTCACTAATAAGTGGATATTAGCCCCCCAAAAGTAGAGAAAACACAGGATATAACTTAAGAGGGCCCAAGTGCAGACGTTTCCATCCCGATGGGGAGAGAAAAGAAAGCAGAGCACTGAGGACCTGTGGGGGAGAGAAGTGGGTAGGGGAACATGATCAGGCATGAGGGGTGTATTGGAGTGAAGCCCTGAGGGCCAGCAGAATGAATGGGAACAAGCAACCTCGAGAGGTGGGAGGGAGGTGTAGGGACCCTCTAGAATGTACCAGAGCCCTGCGAGGTGAAAGGGTCTCAGGACTCAAAGAGCGAGACCTTAGATGAAATGCCCAACAGGAGAGTGAACTTGTAGAATCCACCTCCAGTAGAAAGACAGAGCTTCAAGTGGAGGGATGATGGGGTTGCCATCTCATAGTCAAAAACTCTGACCCAGAATTGTTCCTGTCTAGAAGAACTCCAGGGACATAAAATGGAGAAGAGACTGTGGGACAGGAGATCTAGTGACTTGCCCAAATTGGGACCCATCTCAAGGGGAGGCTCCAAGGCCTGACACTATTACTGATGCTATGGTACTTACAGACAGGAACCTAACATGGCTGACCTCCTAGAGGCCTAACAAGCTGACTGAGACAGATGCAGACACTTAAAACCAATCAACGGACAGAAGTTGTTGACACCTGTGAATTAGGGAAAGGTTGGTTCTCCCTGGGAAGGAGAGTGAACTTAGAGGAAGACCAGCAGTCTCAACAAACCTGGACCCCTGGGATCTCTCAGATATTAAACCCCCAACCAGGCAGCATCAACCAGCTGACCAACACATAGTCAGCAGAGGACTGCCTGGTCTGGCCTCCGTGAGAGAAAAGCACCTAACTTTTGAGAGACTTGAAGTCTCACAGAATGAGGTCTGGCAGATTAGGGGTTATGTGGAAGATGGGGACATCCTCTTGGAGATGGGAGAGGAAGAATGGGATGAGGAACTGTCAAAGAGCAGAACAGGAAGGGGGATAATGACTGGACTATAAAAAGATAAAAGATAATAAAAAATATTAAAAGCTGCAAAAGACCCCAGCGCCATGAAGGCGGGCCCATGGAACACTCTTGAGTTTTCAATTGAGTCTAAGTAGGTCACGGGCCTGGAGAAAGCTTAATATTATTTTGCTAAAGGAACACAGCAATACAATGGCTTTTTAATACCATACTGTTATACCCATAGATCAGTATCTAACTCAAGCTCATCAGGGGAGGTTCTTATAGTAGATGGTAATAAACACAGAGTCACACATCTAGACTGTGTGCAGAATGTGGAAGACTGTGGGCTGCCTGTCCTAAATGGGATGTATTTATCAAATCCCTCTCCTCAAAGCTCAGGGATAAGGATGTGGACAGATTGTAAAAGACAGAGCTGGTGGGTAACTCCCAGGAAACAGTGCTTTCTAGATAGAAGGAGTGGTAGAGCGATACACATATGAACTCACAATCCTTGGCAACATGGGCAAGATCTACGCAGGTTTTACCAGGAAAAAAAAAAAGAAGAAAAAATGAAAAAAGATTCCAGCACTGAGATGGGTAGGGAGAGACAAATTTCCACCTGTAACCAAGTTGCTGTTTACAATTGATCTGTGGGGAAAGGGCAAACCTGTTTTCTACAATGGCGTGTTAGTGGATACAGCAATCACACTGCAAGGCGGGCCCCATTTCCAGCAAGAGGTGGCCAACACAAAACGGACTTAATTTTTTGGTTTTATTTTTGTTACTATTTTTCATTTGTAAGTTTTGATTTTTGTTTTTCATTTGTTGTTTCTTTTGGAGAAAGAGAGAAGGTGAAGTTGGCTGGTTGGGAGATGAGTAAAATCTGAGAGGACTGTGGGAAGGTGATACGATCAAAAATTACAATATGAAAAAACAACATGGATAGAGGCCAGTTTAGTAGACTCCCTTTAACCCATATCTAATTATGGGAAACATTTTATACAGGTTTATTATTAAAAGTTTTGATTTGAGTAAATAATATTAAAATGAATAATTGAAAAATTTTTAATATTCACATCAACATCAACTCATTTGGATAATGACCAAATTTCACATCCAAAGTGCTATTTGCCCTTTGCATCGATAAGTGACCCATTTTATTTCTTCTTTTCTGCCCTTTTGCACTATTCTACTTTCTATTTTTGTAATTTTCTCTTTTTTATATTCTTTGTTTACATTCCAAACACTTTCTCCTTTCCCAGTTCCCCCCTCACCATATGTCCCATAAGTCCTCTTTCCTCCGCCCAATCCCCAATCACCCCTCCCCCATTTCTTTGTTCTAGTACTCCCCTACAATACTGGATCAAGTCTTCTCAGGACCAGGGTCCTCTCATTCCTTCTTCTTGGGAATCTTTTGATTTGCTAATTGTGTCTTGAGTATTCAGAGCTTCTGGGCTAATTAATAGCCACTTGCCAGTGATTGTATTTCATGTGTATTCTTTTGTGATTGGGTTACCTCACTTAGGATGATATTTTCCAATTTCAACCATTTGCCTACAAATTTCATGAATTCATTGTTTTTAATTGCTGAGTAGTATTCCATTGTATAAATATACCACATTTTCTGTATCCCTTCCTCCATTGAGGGACCTCTGGGTTCTTTCCAGCTTCTGGCTATTATAAATAAGGTTGCTATGAACATAGTGGAGCATGAGTCCTTGCTGCATGCAGGGGAATCCTATGGGTATATGCCCAGGAGCAGTATGACAGGGTCCTCTGGAAGTGTCATGCCCAATTTTCTGAGGAACCGCCAGACTAATTTCCAGAGTGGTTGTACCATCTTGCAATCCCACCAACAGTGGAGGAGTGCTCCTCTTTCTCCACATCCTTGTCAGCATCTGCTGTCTTTTGAGTTTATCTTAGCCATCCTGACTGGTGTGAGGTGAAATCTCAGGGTTGTTTTAATTTGCATTTCCCTGATGACTAGTGATGTTGAACATCTCTTAAGGTGCTTCTCAGCCATCTGAATTTCTTCAGGTGAAAATTCTTTGTTTAGCTCTGTAACCCATTTTTAATAGGGTTATTTGGTTCTCTGGGCTCTAACTTCCTGAGTTCTTTGTATATATTGGATATTAGCCCTCTGTCAGATGTGGGGTTGGTGAAGATCTTTTCCCAATTAGTTGGTTGCTGTTTTGTAATTTTCCATATTCTTTGTTTACATTCCAAATGTTTTCCCCTTTCCCGGTTCCCCCCTCCCCATCAGTCCCATAAGCCCTCTTCCCTCTGCCTATTCCCCAATCATCCCCCTCCCATTTCTCTGTCCTGATACTCCCCTACAATGCTGAACCAAGCCTTTCCAGGATCAGGGACCTCTCCTTCCTTCTTGTTGGGAATCATTTGATGTGTTATTTGTGTCTTGAGAATTCAGAGCTTCTGGGCTAATTAATATCCACTTATCAGAGACTGCATTCCATGTGTATTCTTTTGTGATTGGGTTACCTCTCTTAGTATGATATATTCCAGTTCCAACCATTTACATAAAAATTTTATGTATTTATTGTTTTTAATTTTTGAGTAGTATTCCATTGTGTATATATACATTTTCTGTATCCATTCCTCCATTTAGGGACATCTGGGTTCTTTCCAGCTTCTGGCTATTATAAATAAGGCTGCTATGAATGTAGTGGAGCATGTGTCCTTATTGCATGCTGGGGAATCCTCTGGGTATTGGCCCAGGAACAGTATAGGGTCCTCTGGAAGTGTCGTGCCCAGTTTTCTGAGGGGCCCCCAGACTGATTTCCAGAGTGGTTGTACCATTTTGCAATCCCACGAGCAGTGGAAGAGTGTTCTTCTTTTTCCACATCCTTGCCAACACCTGCTGTCTCCTGAGTTTTTAATCTTATCCATTCTGACTGGTATGAGGTGATTGTTGTTTTGATTTCCATTTCTCTAATGATTAATGATGTTGAACATTTCTTAAGGTGCTTCTGAGTTAATTGAAATTCTTCAGGTGAAAATTCTTTGTTTAGCTCTGTACCCCATTTTTTAATAGGGTTATTTGGCTCTCTGGAGTCTACCTTCTTGAGTTCTTCGCATATATTGTATATTAGCCTTCTGTCAGATGTAGGGTTGGTGAAGATCTTTTCCCAATTTGTTGGTTGCCATTTTGTCCTTTTGATAGTGTCCATTGCCTTACAGAAACTTTGTAATTTTATGAGGTCCCATTTGTCAATTCTTGATCTTAGAGCATCAGCTATTGGTGTGATGTTCAGGAAAATTTCCCCTGTACCCATGTCCTCAAGGGTCTTCCCCGGTTTTTTTTCTATTATATTTAGTATGTCTGGTTTTATGTGGTGGTCCTTGTTCCACTTGGAGTTGAGCTTTGTACAAGGAGATAAGAATGGATTGATTTGCATTCTTCTGCATGCTGACCTCCAGGTGAACCAGCACCATTTGTTGAAAAGGCTATAGTTTTTCCACTGGAGGCTTTTAGCTCCTTATTCGAAGGTAAAGTGACCATAGGTGTGTGGGTTCATTTCTGGGTCTTCATTCTTATTCCATTGATCTACCTGCCTGTCACTGTACCAATACCATGCAGTTTTTAACACTATTGCTCTGTAGTACTGCTTGAGGTCTGGAATACTGATTCCTCCAGAAATTCTTTTACTGTTGAGAATAGTTTTAGCTATCCTGGATTTTTTGTTATTCCAGATGAATTTGAGAATTGCTCTTTTTAACTCTATAAATAACTGAGTTGGTATTTTGATGGGGATTGCATTGAATCTGTAGATTGCTCTTGGCAAGATGGCCATTTTTACTATATTGATCCTGCCAATCCACAAACATGGAAGATTTTTCCATTTTCTGGTCTTCAATTTCCTTCTTCATAGACCTGGAGTTCTTGTCATACAGATCTTTCACTTGCTTGGTTAGAGTCACACCAAGATACTTTATATTCTTTGTGGCTGTTGTGAAGGGTGTCATTTCCCTAATTTCTTTCTCAGCCTGCTTTTCCTTTGAATATAGGAAAGCTACTGATTTGCTTGAGTTGATTTTATAACCAGCCACTTTGTTGAAGTTGTTTAACAGCAGGAGTTCTCTGGTGGAGTTTTTTTTTGGGTCATTTAATTATGCTATCATATCATCTGAGAATAGTGATAGTTTGACTTCTTTTCCAATTTGTATCACTTTGACCTCTTTATGTTGTCTAATTGCTCTAGCTAGGACTTCAAGTACTACATTGAAAATATATGGAGAGAGAGGGCAGCCTTGTCTAGTCCCTGATTTTAGTGGGATTGCTTCAAGTTTCTCTCCATTTAGTTTGATGTTGGCTAACAGTTTGCTGTATATTGCTTTTACTATGTTTAGGTATGGGCCTTGAATTCCTGTTCTTTCTAAGACTTTTAGCATGAAAGGATGCTGAATTTTGTCAAATGCCTTTTCAGCATCTAATGAAATGTGTTTTTTTCCTTTGAGTTTCTTTATGTACTGGATTGCATTGATGGATTTCCGTATATTCCACCATCTCTGCATCCCTGGGACGAAGCCTACTTGATCATGTTGAATGATAGTTTTGATGTGTTCTTGGAATTGGTTGGCAAGAATTTTATTGAGTATTTTAGCATCTATATTCATTATGGAAATTGGTCTTAAGTTCTTTCTTTGTTGGATCTCTGTGTGGTTTTGGTATCAGCATAATTTTGGCTTCATAGAACGAGTTGGGTAGTATTCCTTCTGTTTCTATTTTGTGGAATAGTTTCAAGAGTATTGGAGTTAGGTCTTCTTCGAAGGTCTGATAGAATTCTGCACTAAACCCATCTGGTCCTGTGCTTTTTTGGTTGGAAGACTTTTAATGACCACTTCTATTTCTTTGGGGGTTATGGGACTGTATAGATGATCTATTTGATCATGATTTAATTTTTGTATTTGGTATCTGTCTGGAAAATTGGTCATTTCCTCCAGATTCTCCAGTTGTATTGAGTATGGTTTTTGTAGTAGGATCTGATGATTTTTTGAATTTCCTCAGTTTCTCTTGTTATATCTCCCTTTTCATTTCTAATTTTGTTAATTTGGATAATGTCTCTGTGCCCTCTGATTAGTCTGGCTAAGGGTTTATATATCATGTTGATTTTCTCAAAGAAGCAGCTCCTGGTTTTGCTGATTCTTTGTATGGTTCTCTTTGTTTCTACTTGATTGATTTCGGCTCTGAATTTGATGATTTCCTGTCTTCTACTTCTCTTGTGTGAGTTAGCTTCTTTTTGTTCTAGGGTTTAAGGTGTGCCATTAAGCTGCTAGTGTATGTTCTTTCCAGTCTTTTTTGGAGGCACTCAGGGCTATGAGCACTGATTTCATTGTGTCCCATAAATTTGGATATGTTGTGCCTTCATTCATTTTCATTAAATTCTAGAAAGTCTTTGATTTCTTTATTTCTTCTTTGACCAAGGTATCATTTAGTATTGTATTCTTCAGCTTTCAGCTTCCATGTGTATGTGGGCTTTCTGGTTTTTTTTTTTTTTTTTTTGCAATTGAAGACCACTTTTACTCCATAGTGATCTGATAGGAGGCTTGGTATTAGTTCGATCTTCTTATATCTGTTGAGATCTGTCTTGTGACCAATTATATGGTTTATTTTGGCAAATGTACCATGAGGTGCTGAGAAAAATGCATATTCTCTTGCTTTAGGATGAAATGTTCTATATACATCTGTTAAATCCAATTGGTCTAAAGCTTCAATTAGTTTCACTGTGTCCCTGTTTAGTTTCTGTTTTCCTGATCCATCCATTGAGGAGAGTGGAGTGTTGAGGTCCCCCACAATTATTGTGTTAGGTGCAATGTGTGCTTTGAGCTTTAGTAAAGTTTCTTTTATGAATGAGGGTGCCCCTGCATTTGGAGCATAGATGTTCAGAATTGAGAATTCTTCTTGGTGGATTTTTCCTTTGACCAGTAAGAAGTGTCCTTCTTTGTCCTTTTGATGACTTTAGGTTAAAAATCAATTTTATCTGATGTTAGAATGGCTACTCTGGCTTGTTTCCTGAGACCATTTGCTTGTAAAATTGTTTTCCAGCCATTTACTCTGAGGTAGTGTTTGTCTTTAACACTGAGGTGAGGTGTGTTTCCTGTATGCACCAAAATGTAGGGTCCTGTTTATGTATCCAGTCTCTTAGTCTATGTCTTTTTATTTGGGAATTGAGTCCATTAATGTTAAGAGATATTAAGGAATAGTAATAATAGGAATTATTACTTCCTGTTATTATTGATGTTATTTTTATGTTTGAGTGGTTATCTTCTTTTGTGTTTGATAAAAGAAGGTTATTATCTTACTTTTTCCAGGGTGTAGTTTCCCTCCTTGTATTGGTGTTTTCCACCTATTATCCTTTGTAGGGCTGTGTTTGTGGAAATATTTCCTGCAAATTTGGTTTTGTCATGGAATATCTTGGTTTCTCCATCTATGGTGATTGAGAGTTTTGCTGGGTATAGTAGTCTTGGCTGGCATTTGTGTTTTCTTTAGAGTCTACATGAGATCTGCCCAGGATCTTCTAGCTTTCATGGTCTATCATAAGAAGTCTGGTATAATTCTGATAGGTCTTCCTTTATATGTTACTTGGCATTTTTCTCTTACTGCTTTTAATATTCTTTCTTTGTTTACTACATTTGGGGTTTTGATTTTTATGTGATGGGAGGTATTTCTGTTCTGGTCCAGTCTGTTTGGAGTTCTGTAGGCTTCTTGTATGTTCATGGACATCTCTCTCTTTAGGTTAGGGAAGTTTTCTTCAATAGTTTTGTTGAAGATATTTGCTGGCCCTTTAAGTTGTAAATCTTCACTCTCATCTATACCTATAATCCTTAGGTTTGGTCTTTTCATTGTGTCCTGAATTTTCTGGATGTTTTGGGTACAAGCTTTTGGCATTTTGCATTTTCTTTGACAGTTTAGTCAATGTTTTCTAAGGTATCTTTGGTATCTGAGATTCTTCTAGCTCTTGTATTCTGTTGTTGATATTTGCATCTATGACCCCCTCATTTCTTCCCAAGGTTTTCTATTTCCAAAGTTGTCTCCCTTTGTGATTTCTTAGTTGTTTCTACTTCTGTGTGTAGATCCTGGATGGCTTTGCTCAGTTCTTTCACTTGTTTGTTTTCCTGTATTTCCTTAAGGGTTTTTTGTGTTTCCTCTTTCATGTCTTCTGCCCATTGACCCAAGTTCTCCTGTATTTCTTTAATTGATTTTCTCATTTCCTCTTTATTGGCTTCTATCTGTTGACCCATATTTTCCTAAATTTCTTTAAATGATTTTTTGTTTCCCTTGTAATGGCTTCTACCTTTTGATCCATTTTCTCCTGTATTTTTAAAAGAGATTTATTTATGTTCTTCTTGTGTTCCTCTAACAGCATCATGACCAGTGATTTTAAATCCAAATCTTGTTTTTCTGGTGTGTTGGGGTATCCAGGACTTGCTGTTGTTGGAGAATTGGGGTTGGATGCTACCAAATTGCCTTGATTTCTGTTAGTAATGTTCCTAGTAAACATTTGCCTTTTGCCATTTGGTTATCTCTGGCGTTAGTTGGTCCTATTATCACTGTCTGGTGCTTGAACCTCCAGTAAGCCTGTAAGGCTATTTTTGCTCCTCTGGATGACTGGGTTTTCCCTGGCACAGATTGCTGATGGGCTGCCATACTTTTGGATGCTATTGGAGCCCTGGTGTGCCTTGGCCCAAGCAATGTTATACTCTGGGTTGTCTCTGTGTACCTGGAGCTGCCTGTTCGGTCTGATTGGGAGGGAAGATAGTGGTGGGGAGTTCTTCCAAGTGCTGATTACTCTGCAGGGCAAATGACCCATGACAGGCTGGCACACAGACAAACCACAGAGCTGCCCAGGTCTTGGGCACTGGCAGAAGCCTGGCGGTCTGTGTCCCAAGTGATGTTAAACTCGGGATATCTCTGTACCTGGAGCTACCTGTCCTGTCTGTCTGGGAGCGAGTGAGAAGAAAAATCTTGGCTTTCTTTTCTTTTCTGAATTTTTATTTTTTCACTCAACTTATGTTAACTCACTCAATTATTTGGTCAGTAAATAAATTATACACCCCAAAGGTAAGATTTATCTGAGAAAATTGCCTCAAGTTTTCTCTTTATTTCCCCACTCAATTAAATTGTAATTTTCATTTTAATCTTTTCTGCCAGTGAAGGTGTAGAGATTTCAAAAGCCTGAAAGGAAATAGCAATTTCTTTTACTTTGGTGACTGACAGAATGTGCCTTTGTTGGAGGTCATGTAAATCACAAACACCTACGGTGTTTAAACTTTGTTCCAAATAGCAGTTTGTATTTTAAAACTATTTATGGCATGCAATTTCATTTCAGGGATAACAACTGCAAACTGTGGACAAAATGCCAGGAGAAGTGTGTTTAAGAGGACAAAAGAGCAAAGAATAATAAGGCTGGAATCCAGTGGATCCAAATGTTTATTAAGTCTCAAATTAACACATAAATGGACAGATGCCTCTTCATGTCTATCCATTTTGTCCACATAATCTCCTGACCCGGGGAAGATGCCAACAATGCTGCCAGAGGCTCCATTCATGCAGAAGCACAGATGAGCTTCTTCTTACTCTGATTCAATGCAGTGGAGACACAGATGCCAATTTTATACAATCCTTTAGAAGATTATTACATGATGCAAGAAGGGCTATCTAATTCTTTATACCTTGCTGTTTCTTAGGTTTGGTATGGTTAATCACCTTTCATTCCTTTACCTGACTAAAGGGACGATATAGCTGTTAACTTTTTAAAGTTCTGCTTTGAAAAATGCTGGGACCTCCCCACTTCCACACTTTCCCAAATGGAGCTGTAACAGCTTTAAATGTTATAAAATGTCTAGGCATAGTGAAAAATGATAAGGCCACTGAAAAAGAAGTTATATTACCTTAAATAAGATAGAATCATTACTAGTACATTTGGAAGACATACCACTATAAATTTTAACTAATATAGTCAAAGCCTTAATTCAGATATATAGTTTACTGAAACTTAAATGTAGAGTTAACCATCTTTAAACTGATATTTGTGGAGATATTAACTTATACACACATAGGTATACACACCCACACTCCCATATAAACACATATACATACAATACTTGCCTATATAAATATTTTAAATCATGCAACTAAAGAAATATTTAAATTCTATCATTTAAAGGGTCTTGTGATTAAAAATTAATTTTATAATAATGGAATCTATATTTCAGTGACAATAAGGTCAAATATTATACTTTCGTACAGCATAGTTGATGCTATGGTTTGGGATAGTTTGAGTTTTCTCAAGTTTCATGAATTAGAAACTTGACCACAGTGTGGCAGTAAGAAGTGGTATTGAAGCTGTGAGGGGTGGATCCCGAGGGATTAAGGTAGCTTTTCTAGGGTCCTTAAGATTTCTATTTCTATAAATCTGGCAAGATTCTCTGTCTTCCTACATGAATTTTTTTTTTTTTGCCCTGAGGCTTTTGTCAGAACTGTCACTACACTAGTTGAAGTTTTTTCTTCTAAAATTGTCATCAGAAAAAAACACTGCCCCTACGAACAAGTTTGTCTGTGTTCTAGCTTGCTTTTCCTCCCTGCAGTACAACACCATGAACAAACACCATTTGGTGAGGAAAGGGTTTGCTTCAGTTTACATCATTTGGGGAAGTCAAGGGGATGGTTTTCAAAGAAGCAGCCTGGAGGCAGGAAGTGAAAGCAGAGCACATGTCAGAGCAGTGCTTGGTGGCTTCATCAGCATGGCTTGTTCAGTTTAACGAAATTATAATTACATTATAATCTCAAAAATAAAGGAAAAATTAAAATCTGTTTTTATTAAATATTTTATTTGTTTACATTTCAAATATTATCCCCTTTCCTGGCTTCTCCCCTGGAATCCCTCTATCCCATGCCCCCCACCCCAACCCCCTTTTCTATGAGGGTGTTCTCCTACCTACCTACCTACCCACTCCTGCCTCCCTGCCCTGGCATTCCCCTATACTGAGGCATTGAGTCTTAACAGGACCAAGGGCTTTTCCTTCCATTGATGCCCGATAAGGCTATTCTCTGCTACATATGCAGCTGGAGCCATGGTCCCTCCATGTGTACTCTTTGGTTGGTGGTTCCGTCCCTGGGAATAGAATCATACCACCACCCCTTTCATTTTACTTTCAGCTTTGCCCTTTTCCCATTCCTCAAACTCCCCCCACCATTACTCCCTATTCTTAAGTGGACAGCCCCTTTTTCTTTCTTTTTGTTTAAACAGGTATATATGCATGCATATGTACAAGTATCTATAGATTCAGCCTGCTGAATGGTTTTGTTGTTGGTATGTAAATGGTTAGAAGGCTAAGCTGTCTGCACTGGACAATCAATATAGGGTCTTATTTGTGGGAGAGGCTAACTCTCCTTTTTCCAGTCATCATAAGTTGCCTGTAATCCTGTGGACTAGGCCTTCCCACATAAATAATTAATTAAGGAAAATACCCAGCAGACTTGCCTATAGCCAATCCTGTGGAGGCGTTTTTCTCATCTGAGTGCCCTCTTCCCAGAAAACTATAGCTTGTTTCTATTTGAAAAAAAAAAAAAAAAACAACAAATATCCCAATCAGGACAGCCTGGATTATCTATTTCATTTCAATTCAATTCAATTTATTTATTTATCTATTTACTTATTTATTTATTTATTTACATTTCAAATATCATCCCCTTTCCAGGTTTCCAGTCCAGAAAGCCACTATCCCATTCCTTCCTGCTGCTTATATTTCATTATAGTACTGCCATATGGGTTGTTATTAAAAATTGGGATGGACAATAAAAAATCAGGCTTTTGAAGACCACTCTCAATGATACATCTACAAATAGTCCTGAACCTGAAGAAGAGTTAAGTGAGTGCTGAGCTGGCATAAAATGCTTTATTTCTGGGCCCTATCATTTTTCTCAAATGGTTTATCACAAAGCTACTAATGAAAGATTCACTCTGGTAGATACCTTGACATGCGAAGACAGTAAACAAAGACCTTCCTCATAACTGAAGGATGGGAGGAGTAGAGCTTCCATAGAATTTTCAACTTTTATACACAGATCATATAATTCATGTTTGTAATACTGCCTGTTGAATTATGTTCTTCTGATAATATTTAGCATCCTTTGAGTCAGGGTCACCTTGGAAGCAATTCTCACATATGCTTGGCATCCAAAGGCTCTGTATCCTTTATTCTGGATCTGGTTTTCAGGATGTTTATCTAGGAAATGATGCTGGAAGAAAAGATAGCTGAAGTTCAGGGTTGTTTGCTCTACAGTGTAATCAAGAGACTATTTCCCTCTGAGAACAAGTTCAGGTAGGCTTATGGCTTATTTAAAAAGAGTCCGCCTCCCTGAGCTTGAGATGTCTCCTATATAGATACCTTGCTCCTCCTCTGCTGCCCTGGAGGAACTGTGGGTTAATGAATGAGGACAAAATGAACATACTCTGATTCCTGCAGCAATAAATTCCTACTGCCTGTGGTGACTGGCTATTGCCTTTGACCTTAGAATACGATGGCTTCTACTGGGCTGGCACTGAGGACTCTGTGGCAGGTGAATGAGTTGATTGCAAGTAGGTTAGTCTCTCAGATCCCAAGGATTAGCCCTTGACAGATCCACTCCCTGAGATAAACTGGAGAGGAATATTGAGCTCACAATGGCTACAGATCCCATACATTTAAAAAATATTTATTTATGAGTATGTGTGTATACAATGTGCATACAGGAGCCTGCAGAAATCAGAAGAGGGTATTTGATCCTCTGGTGCTGGAGTTACAGACCCACATTGTGGGTGCTGAAGTCAAACCCACATCCTCTGCAAGAGCAGGTAGCATTCCTAATCACTGATGTATATTTCTGGTTTCCACATAATCCTTTGGAGGAAATATCATTAGATGATGCCTCTTTCCTGGTGGTGGTTGCTTGAAGACCTGGATTTATGGCCACAACAGCTGTATTTAACCAGATCTGGATTGACAGAGGTTGTGACATGACTAAATATTATAAATGTCCATCTCACTTAACATAATTCTTTCTTTAGGATAATGATCAGTGAGACATAATATGGACATTAGCTATTGGTGACAGCATTGAAGCCAACAGATGTATACCTGAACATTAGAATGAAAAAGCATTTGGCAAGTCAAACTCCTTATTGCTACTGTTCATGAACATCTGAGAAAAATGCTAATTTCTGAGAAGTCATATATGTCTTCTCAGGGTGTATGATTTTCTTTGACTCTCTATGCCTATTTGTCTTATCTGTACCTGATTCTGTCACCAAAACATACTTCTAGTTTTTGAGTTTGGAAAAGGACAAGCTAGTGAAGGCGGAAAAGCTCATAATTTCTCTGAGTAAAGCCTAGACAGAGATTCATCTGACAAAAGGTTTGACTCAACCAGGCTTCTAGCATTTCTTAGATGAAATGACATAGAAATCCTTATCTGACAATCAGCTATTAAATCTTACAGAAAGAGATCCTGGTAAAACATGAATTTAAACAGCTTATTTTTGTTGATAGATCATTGGCATCATTTCAGAATAACTGACCCTAATGTGATGTGGATTTTCAATCTGTTGTGCTTCAACATCTGCCTGAGAGCTGGAAGTGATTATCTCCAAAGGATAATCAGGTAAAATGGAAAAACCTCAAAAGTCTTTGAGGAGATCTTTAGGAAGGCATAGTGCTCATTGCCTTATTGACTAACCATTTTATGCTCAACTTAGACTAATTTTACTAGGAAATTGTTATTCAAACTTAACTACAGCATAAATAAGTAAATGCCAACAATAGATAAGAATCTCAAGGTCTTGAATTCCCTGTGACAAGGTGGACATTAAATTGGAACTAGTGGGAAAGAAAGATGCCCTGATTAGTGGGTGGCCTAACTACAGTAGTATTAATTCAACTTTGATAGCATGCAACTATATCCAGGAGTGCTCAGGTGGCAACACATAATAGACATTTGAAGAGAAAAAAAATCATTGTTTCAGTGTCCAGTGTTGTATTTATATGATGCAGAATTAAAAGTTAACAACTCCTGGTCGCCATTTGCATCAGGGAGCCAGGCAGCTTCATGGCCTTCTGTGCACAACCCACCAGAAGAGAGTTATTTTCTCCCAGCAGCACATTCATTTCTGAGTGTAGAGGTGAAATCTCCATTTTCTCTCCAATATCTCTCTGAAGGGGAACAGCTAGGAGCACACAGGGCATATAATCAGTGGAACAGCTGGGACAGGAGACTTCTAGTTACAATCTGCACTGGGGAGCCGAGCAGCTCCACAACCCTCTGTGTGGATAGATCCTGCCAGACGAGAGTTGGTCTCCCAGGAGAATGGACACAGGCTTATGGGCCCACAGGAGGGACAAGCTCCAATCAGAGACAGCAAGACCAACTAACGCCAGAGATAACCAGATGGTGAAAGGCAAACTCAAGAACCCAACCAACAGAAACCAAGGCTAGTTGGCAACATCATAACCCAGTTCTCCTACCACAACAAGTACTGGATACTCCAACACACCAGATAAGCAAGAGATGGATATATAATTACATCTCAAGATGATGTTAGAGGACTTTAAGAAGAACATAAATAACTCCCTCAAAAAATACAGGAGAACACATTTAAACAAGTAGAAGCCTGTAAAGAATTACAGGAAAACAGAACCAAACAGGTAAAGGAACCGAAAAAAACCATTCAGGATCTAAAAATGGAAATTTAAACTATAAAGAAATAAAAAAAGGAGACACAATTGGAGATAAAAAACCTAGGAAAGAAATCAGGAGTCATCGATGCAAGCATCAACAACAGAATACAAGAGACAAAAGAGAGAATCTCAGGGGCAGAAGATACCATAGAAAACATTGACTCAACTGTCAAAGAAAATGCAAAATGCAAAAAGCTCATGATCCAAAACATCCAGGAAATCTAGGACACAATGAGAAGATCAAACCTAAGAATAATAGATATAGAAGAGAGCAAAGTCTCCCAGCATAAGGGGCCAGTAAATAGCTTCAACAAAATTATAGAAGAAAACTTCCCTAACCTAAAGAAAGAGATACATATAAACACACAGGAAGCCTACAGAACTCCAAATAGATTGGACCAAAAAAGAAATTCCTCCCTTCACATAATAATCAAAATACCAAATGCACACACACAAAAAAAAGAATACTAAAAGCAGTAAGGGAAAATGGTCAAGTAACAACATATAAAGGAAGACCTATTAGAATTACACCAGACTTCTCACCAGAGACTAGGACAGCTAGAAGATCCTGGGCAAATGTCATACAGACTCTAAGAGAACACAAAAACCAGCCCAGGCTACTATACTTAACAAAATTCTCAATTACCATATATGGAGAAACCAAGATATCCCATGACAAAACCAAATTTACACAATATCTTTCCACAAATCCAGTCTTTCAAAGGATAATAAATGGAAAAACCCAACACAAGGAGGAAAACAACACGCTAGAAAAAGCATGAAAGTAATTTTCCATTAACAAACCAATAAGAAGACAACCACTTAAACATAACTCCAACTTTAACAACAATAATACCAGCAAGAAACAATCACTTTTCCTTAATATCTCTTAATACTAATTGACTCAATTTCCCAATAAAAAGACATAGGCTAACAGAATGGATATGTAAACAGGACCCAAAATTTTGTTGCATACAGGAAACCCACCACAATGACAAAGACAGAAAATACTTAAAGTAAAAGGCTGGAAAACAATTTTCCAAGCAAAGGGTCCCAAGAAACAAGCTGGAATAGCCATTCTAATATCAAGTAAAATTGACTTTCAACCTACAGTTATCAAAAAAGAGAGGAAAGACACTTTATAGTCATCAAAGGAAAAAGATACCAAAAATAGCTCTCAATCCTGAATATCTATGCTCCAAATGCAAGGGCACCCATATTCATAAAAGAAACTTTACTGAAGCTCAAAGCACACATTGCACCTCATACAATAATAGTGGGAGACTTCAACAGCCCACTCTCATCAATGAACAGATCATGGAAACAGAAACTAAACAGAGAAACAGGGAAACTAATAGAAGATATGAACCAAATGGATTTAGCAGATATCTATAGAACATTTTTATCCTAAAACAAAAGAATATACCTTCTTCTCAGCACTTCATGGTACCTTCTCTGAAATATAATTGGTCACAAAACAGGCCTCAACAGATAGAAGAAGATTGAAATAATCCCATGCATCCTATCAGATCATCACAGATTAAGGCTGATCTCCAATAACATTAAAAACAATAGAAAGTATACATATATGGGGAAGCTGAACAACACTCTACTCATTGATAACTTGGTCAAGGATTAAAGAAAGAAAGAAATTAAAACTTTTCAGAATTTCGTGATAATGAAGCCACAATAGACCCAAACCTATGGGACACAATGAAAGCAGTCCTAAGAGGAAAACCCATAGCTCTGAGTGCCTGCATAAAGAAGATGGAGAGAGCACAATTGACAGCACAACTGAAAGCTCTAGAACAAAAAGAAGCAAATATACCCAAGACGTGTAAAAGGCAGGAAATAGTCAATCTCAGGGCTGAAATCAACCAAGTAGAAACAAAAAGTACTATACATAGAATTGAGCAAACCAGGATATGTTTCTTTGAGAAAATTAACAAGATAGATAAACCCTTAGCCAGGGGACACAGACAGTATCCAAATTAACAAAATCTGAAATGAAAAGGGAGACATAAGAGAAACTGAGCAAATCCAAACAATCATCAGTTCCTTCTAAAAAAGCCTTTATTGAACAAAACTGGAAAATCTGGATGAAATGGTCAATTTCCTTGACAGATACCAGGTACCAAAGTTAAATCATGATCATATAAACTATGTAAACTGCTCCATATCCCCTAATGAAATATAAGTAATCATTAACAGTCTCCCAACCAAGAAAAGGACAGGACCAGATGGGTTTAGTGCAGAGTTCTATCAGACCTCCAAAGAAGACCTAATACCAATACTCTCCAAACTATTTCACAAAATAGAAACAGAAGGAACCCCTCCCAATCGTTATATGAAACCATAATTACACAGATAACTAAACCACACAAAGACCCTACAAAGAAGGAGAACTTCAGACCAATTTTCATTATGAATATCGAAGCAAAGATGCTCAATAAAATTCTTGCAAATCAAATTCAAGAACCCATCAAAATGATAATCCATCATAATCAAGTAGGCTTTATCCCAGGGATGTAGGGATGGTGCTATATAAGGAAATCTATCAATGTAATCCACTACATAAACAAATCATCTCATTAGATGCTAAAAAGCATTTGACAAAATCTAACACCCCTTCATGATAAAAGTCTTGGAGAGATCAGAAATTCAAGGCCCATACATAAACATAGTAAAAGCAACATAGAGCAAACTAGTAGCCAACATCAAACTAAATGGAGAGAAACTTGAAGCAATCCCACTGAAATCAGGGATTAGAGAATGCTGTCCACTCTCTCCACACATATTCAGTATAGTACTTGAAGTTCTAGCTAAAACAATTAGACCACAAAGGAGGTCAAAGGGATACAAATTGGAAAGGTAGAAGGAATACTATCACTTTTTGCAGATGATATTATAGTATACTTAAGCATTTGACAAAATTTCACCAGAGAACTCCTAAACCTGATAAACAACTTCAGCATAGTGGTTGGATATAAAATTAACTCAAATAAATCACATATCAAACTCCTCTTATAATACTATGTCCAATTTTCTGATGTACCACCAAACTGATTTCCATCTGGCAGAAAAAAGGCAGCATTTTCAATAAATAGTGCTGGCTCAACTGGCAGTTAGCATGTAGAAGAATGAAAGTCCATCCCCTTTTTTATTTGATATATTCTTTATTTACATTTCAAATGATTTCCCCTTTCCTGGTGTCCCCACCCCTGGAAAGTCCCATAAGCCATCTCCCCTCCCCTGTTCCCCAGTCAACCCCCTCCTACTTCCCTGTCCTGGTATTCCCCTATACTGCTGCATCTAGCCTTTCCAGGACCAGGGACCTCTCTTCCCTTTGTTGTCCAACAAGGCCATCCTCTGTTGCCTATTCATCTGGAGTATTGGGTAACACCATGTGTACTATCTGGTTGATGTTTCTGTCCCTGGGAGCTCTGGGAGTACTGGGTTGCTCATATCATTGTTCTTCCTATGGGGTTGCAAACCTCTTCAGCTCCTTGGGTCCTTTCTCTCGCTCCCCCATTGGGATCCTGTGCTCAGTTCAGTGGCTAGCTGAGAGTGTCCCCCTCTGTATTTGTCATGCACTAGCAGAGCCTCCCCTTGTACAAAACTCAAGTCCAAGTGGATCAAGGACCTCCACATAAAATAAGATACATTGAAACTAATAGAAAAGAAAGAGGGGAAGACCCTGGAGCACATGGGCACAGGGGCAAATTTCCTGAACAGAACACCAATAGTTTATGCTCTATCATCGAGAATTGACAAATGGGACCTCATAAAAATGCAAAACTTCTGTAAGGCACAGGACACTGTCAATAGGACAAAATGGCAATGAACAGACTGGGAAAAGATCTTTATCAATCCTACATCAGACTAATATTCAATACAAACAAAGAACTCAAGAAGTTAGACACCGGAGAACCAAATAACCCTATTAAAAATGGGGTACAGAGCAAAACAAAGATTTCTCAACTGAGGAATATCAAATGTCTGAGAAGCACCTAAAGAACTATTCAACATCCTTAGTCATTAGGGAAATGCAAATCAAAACAACCTTGAGTTTTCACCTCACACCAGTCAGAATGGCTAAGATAAAAAACTCAGGTGACTGCAGATGCTGGGGAGGATGTGGAGAAAAAAGAATGCTACTCCATTGGCGGTGTGATTACAAACTGGTACAATCACTTTGGAAATCAGTTTGGTGGTACATCAGAAAATTGGACATAGTATTATAAGAGGAGTCAACTATTCCACTTCTGGGCATATACACAGAAGATTCTCCAACATGTAATAAGGACACATGCTCCACTATGCTCATAGAAGCCTTTTTTATAATAGCCAGAAGCTGGAAAGAACCCAGATGTCCCTCAACAGAGGAATGAATACAGAAAACATGGTACATTTACACAATGGAATACTACTCAGCTATTAAAAACAACAAATTCATGTAATTCCTAGGCAAATGAATGGAATTAGAAAATATCCTGAGAGAGGTAACCCAATCACAAAAGAACACACATGGTATGCACTCACTGATAAGTGGGTATTAGCCCAGAAGCTTGGAATACCCAAGATACAATTCACAGACTGTAGGAAGCTCAAGAAGAAAGAAAATCAAAGTACAGACACTTTGATCCTCTTAGAAGCAGTAACAAAATATTCATGGGAGGAGGCAGAGAGACAGAGTGTAGAGCAGAGACTAAAGGAAAGACCATCAAGAGACTGTCCCATCTGGGTTTCTTCACCGAACCCAGACAGTATTGTGGATGCTAAGAAGTGCTTGATAACAGGAGCCTAGCATAGCTGTCTCCTGAGAGGCTCTGCCAGTACCTAACAAATACAGAGGTGGGTGCTCTCAGCCAATCATTGGACTGAGCAGAAGGTCCCTAATTGAGGAGCTAGAGAATGGACCAAAGGAGCTGAAGGAGCTTGCAGCCCCATAGGAAGAACAATATGAACCAACCAGTACCCCCAGTGTTCCCAAAGACTAAACTACCAACCAAAGAGTATATATGGAGAGACCCATGGCTCTAGCTGCATATGTAGCAGAGGATGGTCTTGTTGAACATCAAAGGGAGGAAAGTCCCTTGGTCCTGAGAAGGCTCAATGCCCCAGGATAGGGGAAATACTGGGAAAGGGATCAGGGTGGGTGGGTTGGCTAGCATTGGGAGGGGGGATGGAATAGGGGATTTTCAGAGGGCTAACCAGGAAAGGGGATAACGTTTGAAATGTAAATAATGAAAATATCCAATAAAAAATTAACAACTCTAATATTTGCATTTCCTTGACTTTCATTGATTAGAATCAAGTAGGAACTTCCTAGGACCTGGGGTTGTAGTCTTAACTATAAACGTATTTTGTAGGTCATAAGAAGTCTCCTTCATTTCTTGTTTAATGCCTGACTACTTTCTCCTCTCTTTGAAGCTGGCATTTTAACTGGTTTATCTATGGTCTGTTCTATTGGTTTGTCAAAGGTCATTGATAACCTGACCTTATGTTGAGTTCCCTAATTCTCAAAAATCTCTGAATCATAGAGAATATCTGTACCTGGTAACTCATGTGGCTTGTAAACTTGTAATGGTGTTGCCTTATGTTGGAACAATATTTTTTTTCTTTTTAATCATTCTATTAGTACATAGAGAAATTTCATGACTCAAGCCATATGTATGTGCACTGCCAATGCTACCCGTACATTCTTTTTTTTTTCCCCCCGAGGTTATATTTTTTTTTATTGGATATATTCTATATTTACAATTCATTTCCCTTTTTCTGGTTCCCCACCCCCAAAGGTCCCACATGCCCTTTTCCCTCCCCCTGCTCCCTCATCCACCCCCTCCCACCTCACTGTTCTTGTACTCCCCCACAATGATGCTTTGGTCCATTCTAGCACCAGTGTCCACTCCTTTCTTCTTGTGAGACATCACTTGGTATGTGATTTATGTCTTTGGTGTTCCAAGCTTCTAGGCTAATATCCACTTATCAGTGACTGCATACCATGGGTATTCTTTTGAGACTGGGTCACCTCACTTAGTATGATGTTCTCCAGCTCCATCCATTTCTCTAAGAATTTCATGAATTCATTGTTTCTAATGGCTGAATAGTACTCCATTGTGTATATATACCACACGTACATTCTGTTTTGAGTGTTTTGGAAAGCCCACAGACAATGTATGGTGGTATTCTTCTACATCCTCAGATCAATTCTCTTCTAAATATTCCAAGACTTGTTATCTCTTCTCATCTGCTTCTACCTCTTGGCCTAAAGTTTGATATTGTGTTGGCACAGCTCTTGGAATAGAGATCACCTTTCTGAACTTTCGTAGAAAGACGGTAAGTAGAATGGAATATTTCAAATGTTAGCTATGAATATGGAATTCTTGAGTTTGAGTCTTTGCTGCCTTTGGCTAGATAAACTTGGAAAGTCATGTCAATTTCTACTTTAGTGGCCACATTTTAAAATTGAAGATAAAGCCAACAATTGTAAAGATTCAGTGAGACACAGTGTTCCAACTACTCGGAATGTGCTGAGCACAGGAGCTTCCTCAGTCGGTTACCTGCTGGCATTCTTTCTTCCTACTTTCTGCCCAACACGTTTTGTGTCTATTTGTTCAAGATATTACTTCATAATAAGTAGAATTCTCTCTTACAACTTTTCATGTAAATCTTTATAACAGGGTGTCCTGACTTAGTAATTAAGAATATCACATTAACTTTGAAAAGTATTAAAGAAAACAATTCAAAATTCTGAAATAACCAATGCCTTCATATTTTCTTCACTATAAATCTAATATTTATCTAATATGTAACTTCACCATAAGCATCATAATTCAAATGAATAAAATATCTCATGGGTTAAAACAGAAATATATGTGATGTTTCTGTTACATATACTAGGTAATTTTTAATTAGTCTTTTAGCAAAATAGGTAGGAAATTTGTTTCTTCTTTTACCTGTTTTCCTCAGTTTAAGAAGGGAACAGATGCCCCTACCTCTGCATTCTCTGTTGACCCATTCATTATATTCCTATCTGAAGAATAAGACACTATTAGTTTAGTCATTGCCCCACATTACAACAGAGTTACTGTGCTTTTAAAATTGGAACTGATCTTATACATAAGCATGCCCTGGGTAAGAAGTAATATCTAGTGCTGCTCCACCAGCTTTGCAATTGGAAGATAAGACCCAATACTGAGCACTAATCACCATCAAGTTGATCCAGAACCAAACAAATTAGATAATGGAAATTGAAATGCCCAAGCAACAAAACTGCCTGGACAACCATTCTAAGATGCATAAACAATGGCCGAATTCCAGATGGCCAGCCACAATTCCCCCCACAAAAATATAAAGAACATGTAAAATCATTACAGTATGTCTCCTTCAAAAACCAATTCATCCAAGGTAATAGATCCTGAATAGAGCTATTTGGGTGACACTCAAAAAATGAAATGTTAATTATTAATACATTTAAGGTACTCATGGAAGACAGGAATAAATGCCATAATGAATATGAAAAAATGCAAGCATGTGAATGAAGTAAGGAAGACCATTCAAAAATGAAAGTATAATTTCATAAAAAGATATACATCCTGAAGATATATATCATATTTTATTATGAGTTTTGAAAATTTTGCTAATGATTCCATTCATACTTTTTTTTATTGTATATATTCTATATTTACAATTCATTTCCCTTTTTCTGGTTCCCCACCCCCAAATGTCCCACATGTCCTTTTCCCTCCCCCTGCTCCCGCATCCACACCCTCCCACTTTACTGTTCTTGTACTCTCCCACAATGATGTTTTGGTCCATTCTAGCACCAGTGTCCACTCCTTTCTTCTTGTGAGACATCACTTGATATGTGATTTGTGTCTTTGGTGTTCCAAGCTTCTAGGCTAATATCCACTTATCAGTGACTGTATACCATGGGTATTCTTTTGAGACTGGGTCACCTCACTTAGTATGACATTCTCCAGCTCCATCCATTTCTCTAAGAATTTCATGAATTCATTGTTTCTAATGGCTGAATAGTACTCCATTGTGTATATATACCACATTTTTTGTATCCATTCCTCTGTTGAGGGACATCTGGGTTCTTTCCAGCTTCTGGCTATTATATATAAGGCTGCTATGAACATAGTGGAGCATGTATCCTTATTGCATGCTGGTGAATCTTCTGGGTATATTCCCAGGAGTGGTATGGCTGGGTCCTCTGGAAGTATCACGCCCAGTTTTCTGAGGAACCGCCATACTGATTTCCAGAGTGGTTGTACCAGCTTGCATTCCCACCAGCAGTGGAGGAGTGTTCCTCTTTCTCCACATCCTCGCCAACACCTGATGTCTTCTGAGTTTTTAATCTTAGACATTCTGACTGGTGTGAGGTGAAATCTCAGGGTTGTTTTAATTTGCATTTCCCTAATGACTAGTGATGTTGAACATTTTTTAAGGTGTTTCTCAGCCATCCGAATTTCTTCAGGTGAAAAGTCTCTGTTTAGCTCTGTACCCCATTTTTGGATAGGGTTATTTGGTTTTCTGGGGTCTAACCTCTTGAGTTCTTTGTATACATTGGAGATTAGCCCTCTGTTGGATGTGGGGTTGGTGAAGATTTTTTCCCAATTTGTTGGTTGCCGATTTATCCTTTTGACATTGTCTTTTGCCTTACAGAAACTTTGTAGTTTTATGAGGTCCCATTTGTCTATTCTTGCTCTTAGAGCATAAGCAATTGGTGTTCTGTTCAGGAATTTTTCCCCTGAGCCAATGTCCTCAAGGGTCTTCCCCAGTTTCTTTTCTATTAGTTTTAGTGTGTCTGGTTTTATGTGGAGGTCTTTGATCCACTTGGAGTTGAGCTTAGTGCAACATGTGAAAGATTTATACGACAAAAACTTCAGGTCTCTGAAGAGGGAAATTGAAGAAGACATCAGAAAATGGGAAAATCTTCCATGCTCGTGGGTTGGCAGGACTAATATAGTCAAAATGGCAATCTTGCCCAAAGCAATATACAGATTCAATGCAATTCCCATCAAAATCCCAACTCAGTTCTTCATAGAGCTAGAAAGAGCAATTCTCAAATTCATCTGGAATAACAAAAAACCCAGGATAGCTAAAACCATCATCAACAGCAAAAGAACTTCTGGGGGAATCAATATCCCGGACCTCAAGCAATATTACAGAGCAGTAGTATTAAAAACTGCATGGTATTGGTTCAGTGACAGGGAAGCGGATCAATGGAATAGGATCGAAGACCCAGAATTGAACCCACACATCTATGGCCAATTGATCTTCGACAAAGGAGCTGAAAACATCCAGTGGAAAAAAGATAGCCTTTTCAACAGATGGTGCTGGCTCAACTGGAGGTCAACATGCAGAAGAATGAGAATTGATCCATTCATACTTTTTAATGTTTATCCAGATTGACTTAAACTGATACAATGTTAGCTTTCATTGTTATAAAACCATCTCATATTCTCTCTAATGTTTTTGTCAGCATTACTCTGCCTCAGTGCCTAAGACAGAACTTAATACAAAGAAAGAGTGTACTTTCTTATGTGGGTCCATATGGATGTTTCACTTAGAGCTGACCACTCAGCAATCACTTATTCTCAGCACTTCAATCAGTTACGGGTCCATGAACCAACTGCTACCCAATGTAGAAAGATGTTTCTCTGGCCAAGGTTTAGAACATTGATATACAGGTCATATAAGACTCAGGAGCCATTTGTAAGAATGGGTATAAAGAATGCAATAGCCCAGGAATAAAGTTGAATAGTGTGAAAGGTTGCTTTCTAGATGCAACATGATTGCTGTAATCCTGAACTCACAGTAGCCGTGTTTACCTTTACCAGACCTGTGCAAGATCAGTCAATTTCCAGGAAGCAGCACTAGTGGAAGTCAACTAGTGTTGAGAATACAACAACAGAGAGCAAAAACATGAAGATGAAAGAGAGACCTGTTGAGGGGTGAAAGAATTTAGAAATAGATATTGTCAGTATCTGTTGAGTATAAATTGTAATTATCAAAGGATAAATAAATACATTCTAAAACAATAATGGTCTTAAATCACTGATGTGTTAAACAATAATGGGAATTAGACAACAGAAATCTCATAAAGCATCTTACATCATTATCTTTCAGTGAATCTAGAGCAGTTATATCTTGTCTGTCTTTTGTACTGATGTGGCTGAGTGGAATTTAATCTAGCACCTCACCTGCCTCCTGTATTTATTTCACTACAATACACACATTTTGTGGGTACTGGCAAAATGGACTCCATATTGCTAAGATTTTAAAATGAGGCCAATCTGGCCTTGTCCCCTTAAGCAGAGAAAGGAGAATTCATGAAAGCAAAGAAGTCAACCATTCTTCTTCCCCAATCACCTACCACTCTTTGTTGAGCATAGGAATTCTATTCAATGGAAAATTTATTCATAGAGGATTTTAGGAGACACGATGCTGACAGGGTAAGGAGTGCTGATCTTAAATTTTTTTCTTTTTGACATGAATGCTGAAACTGGGAAGCAGGTATAAAAAAAAGGCATATATTCTAATTTGATTTTCCTTTTACTGCCTGTCATTCTTCCCTTTTCAAAAATACTTACTATAATAAATCTGGGATATAGGATATAAATATACTAGATACATGAATATAAATGATAATACACCCCATTATTTATCCAATTAATATATGCACTCCCACACTAACAATATTACTCTTTTTTCTGGTTAAGCATAAATACTGTCCTTTGTTTCAAGTTGTTCCCTGGACTCATGATCTTAATTAGAGACAGTAAACTCCATATCTTATAGTCCATGAGAGAATTGTTGCCCCAATTGCTTGGAGGCAAGTATGTAGTTTATTCACTCCTCATCCACCCCCATAAACAAGAGTAATATCTATTAAATATTTAGGAGCTTAGCAATTGGGTGGAGAAGATATGAATTATTTTTGGAAGGGAAAGGAGTGTGATGTAAAAATACCTTGGTATGTGCCATACATAGATGGGTATATACAGATCTGTAGCAGAATTTCCCCCTAAGTAATTAGTTGGATAATAAAGACAAAAAGAAGTAAATATCTGGGCAAGGAGGAGATGGGCCTTTCTGGGTCTGAGAGAGGAAGAGTGAATGAAGGAGAAAGGAATGCGAGGAGGGAGCAAAAGGAGACACCATGTAGACCTGGAACTGTTAGATCTGATGGAGGAATCCACTAGACTCCCCAACCAGAAGATTTCTAACATAGAATAGTTGATGAGTTTAGGATGATAGATTCCGTGTCCAGCAGTTGTGTTATCTGTTGATTCTAACCTAAGATTGTCTGGTGTTTTCCATTTTGCAGCCTCTCATGTAGACTAGAGAGAAAGAATATAAATGGGGCAGAATTTGGACAGGCTTTGGGGTGGAATGTAGGCTGAGAGTGTACCCCTAGCTAACCACTGGAAATTGGGAGGGCCATCACTGTGGGTATAGCCTTTGAGGCGGGGAGACCATTGTTGCTGGCAATAGCCGGCATTAGCTTGGGTTGTTTTGTAATAATTACACGCTACAAAGATCCACAATATATACTTTCCAGAATCTTCTTCACCTGCTTGCCGTTAAAATTGTGAGAATGAATCAAACACTTAAAAAATTTCCAGCAGAACTATTGAAACTTATTATTAAATGTTTAGTTCTACTCTTCTCCAGATAAAATTGTATTTCTATTACAAAATATATCCTTTGGGCTACATATTGACTAGTTGATAACTTTGTCTACATGCCCTTATTTGAATTAGTATTATGGAAGAGATACTATATAAATTACTTTGACCAAATAAATGATAAGTAATAGTATGGCAGAGTAATTAGACTGTTTTGACTGTGCTAATGGTTACTGACAATTTTGTGCTTGGAGCTCTTTTTCCAACATGAACCAATAGGTAATCACAGTCACCCACTGTCATTGATGAATGAGTGGTCTGCCTGCTTACAAAGACTTGGTGCCAGTTAAATCAGGTATCTCATCGCAGCTAGTTATTTATGTAGAGTTGTTAGTCATCATCACTAGTAAACAGTTAATTCAGGGAAAGAACTAGTCAAATGCACAGATTCTAGCCTCAATAAAAGATTCCCTGTGTATCCATCCATTGTCACAACAGCATTTAGATAGCTCAGAGATATGCATATCAGTAAAATATCTTTAAAATTCAGAAGAACTCATGTGTGAAATAGTGTGTCAGTTTTATAATGAGTATAAAATTGTGTTTAGCTATGAACAGGATTTAAACACCTTGCAAGATTATTACTAAGGTAACTGAAGAGCCAAAAATAAATTACATACGCATTTCTATTTGCTTTTTCATTTTTACTCTTTTATTATCAGCTCAGAATTTCCAATATTCAAAGTGTGAATTAGAACAAACAATGAATCATAGCCACCCTACAAACATATCTGTCTTATGCTCTTTGTGCAGTTACCACTGGTTTAACCTATGAAGTACATGGTTAATTTTGAATTAACATGGTTGTCTTTTAATTAACATACCTTTTAAGCAGAAGTCATAAATTTTGCATTTCGGCATGTGCATTCTCCTTATTGATGACTACTAAATAGAAGATGACTAATCAATTTGTCTTTTATTTAGCTTTTGAAAACTGATTTCATGTCCTCCTAGGTTTTTTTTTTTTAATGAACATTCAATTTTTATTTGACTCAAATTCCCTGTCTCTACAAGTCTAAGGGTATGTGTGAGGGCAGAGGGAAGAAAGAGAGAGGGGGGTGTATTTTTCCATTACCATCTCTAAAGCAGATACATTGATATGTTGTTATATTGTAATGGCTATATTGATATATTGTAATGAATGAGGACATGAAGATGGTGATTGAGAAAGAAAACACACTTCAAATACAAGAAGATATTCTATTTTATCTTCCTTTTCTATACTATTCTTGAAACTTATTAAAGTGTGGTCTGAATTGATTTGATTAAACAGAAGCATCTGTCAAGAATAATTTTAAAATTCTAGCACTTATTTCAGTATATTAAGAATATAGTGGTTTTTCACAGCTTTTAGATTATGACTACATTTATTTAACATGTTTTACACTACAAATTCACTCTTCCTGTTTTGCACATCTGAAACCTACAAATTGGTAAGAGAGTGAATCAATTAAAATCATCTCAGTAATCTGTAATAAAACTTGAATCTAAATTTTCTTTTTCTTTTACATTTTTGTATCATTTCTTCAGTGTTCTTGATGCTTTATTTGAATTCATTCTTCTATTTAGTTGATAAAATGTTCAAGTTATTTAATGTATTTTGAACCTTGGCATTTGTACTGTAAAATAAGAATAAAGGAGTATCTATCTATCTTATGTGTTGTTTATGATTGAGTGATACATTGTGTAAAACATTTGAGATAGTGTTTGGATTAGAGCATACACTCAATGAGTATTAGTTCTCCTATTTAGACATTTGGTTGCTCTCACAAAACACTGACAAAAGAATTTACAGGAACAGAGGTTTACAGTAGCTCATGGTTTCAGGGACATCAGTACACTCCATCACAGTGGAAATGGTATGTAAACCAGAGTAGCTCTGGGGAAAACATATAGAATACCTACTCTCAAGCTCACTATTTTTCTTTTTCCCTTCTCATTTCCCAGAAGTCCACAAGTCTGTAAGACTGGATAATCTGCATTCACAATGTCTTTTCTCTGTTAATGCCCAAGTAGACACCGCTAGGGACAAGTCTTACTAATCTCCTGTGTATATCCTGAATCCAAGTAACGTGAAAACTCATATTGAATCCATCAAATCAGTTATCATTAGTATTAATACACTGCTTAGTTGGATATTAGCCTAGAATCTTGGAACACCAAAGACATAAATCACATACCAAGTGATGTCTGACAAGAAGAAAGGAGTGGACACTGGTGCTAGAATGGACCAAAGCATCATTGTGGGGAGTACAAGAACAGTGAGGTGGGAGGGGGTGGATGAGGGAGCAGGGGGAGGGAAAAGGACATGTGGGACCTTTGGGGGTGGGGAACCAGAAAAAGGGAAATGAATTGTAAATATAGAATATATCCAATAAAAAAACATACACTGCTTAGTTTGCCCAAGTACATAATGAGGGTCCAGTAAAACATACAGCTTTTTTCCTAAAATGTCTGTAGCTTATTACTATCATCAGCACTGGTTATCTATGAATGTTACATAGTTTAAGTATTTTTAATATAGACTCAAACATTGGAACGTAGAAAGGTGGCACAGCTGTCAAGAGCCCTTGTTTCTCTCTCAGAAATGTGGAGTTTTGTTTCCAACAGCCACATCAGGTGGCTCATGTGCTAGTCTCTCTGGACCCTCTATAGTAAACTTTGAATTTTATGGGCACTTACACACAAACAGCACACATACATACACAGACACACGTATCAAATGAAATAAAAATAAGTCCTTAAAAGAGTAATATATCAAAAACAGACATACATAAAATCCAGACATACAAGGATAATTGCTTTCCTTGGGTTGTACCTACATTAGCTATACCTGAGCTATAAACTGTAATTCCTAGATTTAAATTCTGAAAAGGATTGACTAAAGTCCACTATTCATAATTTAAATTTGACCCCATTTTATCTCAATTTTATGTATGAAATAATGTATATATTAAGATTAACTTCATAATAATAAATTCTAATATATTAAAGTATAATAAATGAAAATAGTTACTGTCTATATTAGCATATTTATTACTTTTTATTTTTATTATAAATTGTTTTAATTGAATTTGTTAGGTTTTCAAATTATTTAACCTAATCCTGATGCTATTTTACCCCAGTGATTTTTCAATTAATTGTGTCTAACATTCATTTTGATTGAGGTAATTACTTTTATGATTACCTCGACCACTGTCCATAATAAAATAGAAGACTGTGCAGAGATATACAGAACTACAACTACTGAATATGAGTTGTTAATATCTCCATTATTTCAGATATTTTTCATTATATATACCATAGAATGATACCTGTGTTTACTGAATTCACAACTCTTAAATGGAAACTCTCCCATCAAATCCCTTATGACTAGCTAGGTGGCTAATCACTCAGTGGAGAGCATGAAAAATGGGAAAGAATTACCCTTTCAGCTACTTTTCTTCACTACACATTTTTCACATACTTACAAGCAGGTAAGACTGACAAATATTTTCCTTTCACATTAATTTCTTTCAATGTGAAAAGAATTCCTTTAATTATTTTCCCACAGAATGGTAGTCACATGATGTGACATCTTGCTATTATGGCATGAAGTACCCATAAGCTTGATAGCATCTTTGATTAATCTGAGTTAGCTAAGTGATTCTGCAAAGTAGAAAGGTACATCCATTCAGAGGACACATGCTAGACTTTCAAGTGTTTTCCCACTATTTAACAAATTCTTTTGGATTTAACTTTCCTTTAAGATATGAGTCAAAAGCTCAAACCTCTAATGTTCTAGGATTTTTCCCAATTAGATTTCTTCTTTATTTCCTTTTTTATTTTAGATTTTTTATCTTTTTTTTTTATTGAAAAGGGAAGTAAAAACACATTATGATAAAATTAAAGATTTACATGGAAACTTTCAGGTAAAATAGAAGAGATACATAGAAAAACACACTAAAATTGACAATTTTCATGGAAAATTAAAGAGTAAAGTGGTAGACATGTAAAACATTGCTAAATTAATTGAAATATGAAATAGAAACATTTTATGATAGAATTGAAGATTTACATGGAATAGTTTCTGATAAAATTGTAGAAAAAAGTAGAAAAACATGTTAGAATTGTAGATTATCATGGAAAGTTTTATATAGATATAATAATGGTAGGCATAAAAGTATTCCTAAGTTGATTGAAAGTGGAATTACATGGAAAATATTTCTGATAAAATTGAAGAAATATATAGAAAAACATATTAAAAGTGAAGATTATCATAGAAATTATACAGATAAAATGATGGGCATAAAGGTAATTCTAAGTTGATTGAAAGTGGAATTATAAGCATTTTCAGGTAAAATTGAAGACTTAAATGGAAAATATTTCAGGTAAAATTCCAGAAATATATAGACAAACACGTTAAAATTGACCATTTCATGGAAAATTTTACATATAAAATGGTAGATATAAAAACTTTCTAAATTAATTGAAGGTGGAATTAGAAACATTTGTGATAAAATCAAAGCTTTACATTGAAAACATTTCTGATAAAATATAGGAAATACATAGACATTAAAATTGAAGATTATCATGAAAAATAATGCAGATAAAATGGTAGACATAAAAAATTACTGTTATTTAAAAGGGGAATTACAAACATTTTCTCATAAAATTGAAGATTTACATGAGAAATATTTCTGTTAGTCTATGTCTTTTTATTGGGGAGTTGAGTCCATTGTTGTTAAGAGATATTAAGGAATAGTGATTGTTGCTTCCTGTTATTTTTTATGTTATTTTTATGTTTGTGTGGGTATCTTCTTTTGGGTTTGTTGGAAGAAGATTGCTTTCTTGTTTTTTCTAGGGTATAGTTTTCCTCCTTATGTTGGCATTTTCCATCAATTATCCTTTGTAGGATTGGATTTTGGACAGATATTGTGTAAATTTGGTTTTTTTTTAATTTTTATTTTCTACATTCTATGTTTACATTCCAAAGGCTTTCCCCTTTCCCAGTCCCCCCCCCCATAGGTCCCATAATTCCTCTCCCCCACAACTATTCCCCAATCATCCCCCCCACACACACAATTTCTCTGTTCTGGGTCTACAAAACTGGATCCAATCTTTACAGGCCCAGGGTCCTCTCCTTTCTTCTTCTTGGGAATCATTTGACTTGCTAATTGTGCCTTGAGTATTTAGGGCTTCTGGGCTCATTAATATCCACTTATCAGTGATTGCATTTCATGTGTATTCTTTTGTGATTGGCTTAACTCACTTAGGATGATATTTTCTAGATCTAACCATTTACCTACAAATTGTATGAATTCATTATTTTTAATTGCTGAGTAGTATTCCATTGTATAAATATAACACATTTTCTGTATCCATTCCTCTTTTGAGGGATATTTGGGCTCCTTCCAATTTCTGGCTATTATAAACAAGGCTGCTATGAACATAGTGGAGCATGTGTCTTTATTGTATGCAGGGGAATCCTCTGGGTATATGCCCAGGAGCGGTATGCCAGGGTCCTCTGGAAGTGACATGCCCAATTTTCTGAGGAACTGCCAAACTGATTTCCAGAGCGGTTTTACCATTTTGCAATCCCACCAACAGTGGAGGAGTGTTCCTCTTTCTCCACATCCTCACCAGCACTTGTTGTCTCTTGAGTTTTTAATCTTAGCCATTCTGACTAGAGTGAGGTAGAATCTCAGGGTTGTTTTGATTTGCATTTCCCTGATGACTAATGATGTTGAACATCTCTTAAGGTAAGTCCAACTATTTGCCTAAACATTTCATGAATTCATTGTTTTTAATTGCTGAGTAGTATTCTATTGTGTAAACATTCCACATTTTCTGTATCCATTCCTCCGTTGAGGGACATCTGGGTTCTTTCCAGCTTCTGGCTATTATAAATAAGGCTGCTAAGAACATAGTGGAGCATGTGTCCTTATTGCATGTTGAGGAATCAGGGGTGATTTATCAGGGTCCTCCGGAAGTGTCATGCCACATTTTCTGAGGAACTGCCAGACTCATTTCCAGAGTGGTTGTACCAACTTGCATTCCCACCAGCAGTGGAGGAGTGTTCCTTTTTCTCTACATTCTCGCCAACATCTGTTGTCTCAAAGAGCTAAAACCATCCAGTGGCAAAAAGATAGCCTTTTCAACAAATGGTGCTGGTTCAACTATAGGTCAGCATGCCAAAGAATGAGAATTGATCCATTCTTATCTTCGTGTACTAAGCTCAACTCCAAGTGGATCAAGGACCTCCACATAAAACCAGACACACTGAAATTAATAGAAAAGAAACTGGGGAGACCCTTGAGGACATGGGCTCAGGGGTAAAGGTCCTGAACAGAACACCAATAGCTTTTATGAAGGTCTTATGGAACTCTGTATTAAACACATCTGGTCCTGGGCTTTTTCTTTTGGTTCATAGACTATTAATGGCTGCTTCTATTTCTTTAGGGGTTAGGGGATTGCTTAGATCATTTTTTCTGATCCTGATTTAACTTTGGTATCTGGTATCTGTCTAGAAAATTTTTGATTTCATCTAGATTTTCCTGTTTGTTGTATATAGGCTTTTGTAGTAGGATCTGATGATTTTTTTGATTCCCTCAGTATCGGTTGTTATGTCTCCCTTTTCATTTCTAATTTTGTTGATTTGGATACTGTCTCTGTCTCCTCTGGTTAGTTTGGCTATGGGTTTATCTAACTGATTTTTTTCAAAGAACCAGCTCCTGGTTCTTTGAAATTTTCTATAGATATATGACATTTTCCTATAAAATTTTCTTATAAATTTTTCTATAGATATATGTTAAAACCATTTGGCTCATAACTTTTGTTAGTTTCACTATGTCTCTGTTTAGTTTCTGTTTCCATGATCTGTCCATTAATGAGAATGGGGTGTTGAAGTCTCCTACGAGTATTGTGTGAGGTACAATGTGTGCTTTGAGGTAAAGTTTCTTTTATGAATGTGGGTTCCCTTGCATTTGGAGCATAGATGTTCAGAATTGAGAGTTCGTCTTGATAGATTTTTCCTTTGATGAGTATGAAGTATCCTTCCTTATCTCTTTTGGTTACTTTAGGTTGAAAGTCAAATTTATTCAATATTAGAATGACTATACCAGCTTATTTCCTGAGTCCATTTGCTTGGAAAATTGTTTTCCAGCCCTTTACTCTGAGGTTGTATCTGTCTTTGTGTCTGAGAAGAGTTTTCTGTATGCAGCAAAATGTTGGGTCCTGTTTATGTATCCAGTCTGATAGTCTATGTCTTTTTATTGGAGAATTGAGTCCACTGGTATTAAGAGACATTAAGGAAAAGTGAGTGCTTCTTTCTGTTATTTTTACTATTAGAAGTAGAGTTATGTTTGTGTGGTTCTCTTCTTTTGGTTTGTTAAAAGATTATTTTCTTGCTTTTTCTAGGGTGTAGTTTCCCTCCTTTTACTGGTGTTTTCCATTCATTATCCTTTGGAGGGCTGGATTTATGGAAGGATATTGTATAAACTTGTATTTGTCATGGAATACCTTGGTTTCTCCATCTATGGTAATTGAGTGTTTGGCTAGGTATAGTAACCTGGATTGGCATTTGTGTTCTCTTAGGGTCTGTATGACATCTACCCAGGATCTTTTGGCTTTCATAGTCTGATGAGAATCTGGTGTAATTCTGATAGGTCTCCCTTTATATGTTACTTGACTTTTCCCCTCACTGCTTTTAATATTCTTTGTTTTGTGCGTTTGGTATTTTGATTATGTGATGGGAGCAATTTCTTTTCTAATCCAATCTATTTGGAGTTCTGAAGGCTTCTTGTATGTTCATGGGCATCTTTTCCTTTTGGTTAGGGAAGTTTTCTTCTATAATTTTGTTGATGACATTTACTAGCCCTTTAAACTGGAAATCTTGGCTCTCTTCTATACCTATAATCCTTAGGTTTGGTCTTCTCATTGTTTCCTGGATTTCCTGGATGCTTTGGGTTACAAGTTTTTGCATTTTACATTTTCATTTACTGTTGTGTCAATGTTTTCTATGGCATCTTCTGTACCTGAGATTCTCTCTTCTAGATCTTGTATTCTATTGCTGATGCTTGCATCTATGACTCCTGACTTTTTGATAGGTTTTCTAACTCCGGAGTTCTTTCCCTTTGTGATTTCTTTATTGTTTCAGCTTCCATTTTTAGATCCTACATTGTTTTGTCCAATTTCTTCAACTGTTTGGTTGTGTTTTCCTGTATATCTTTAAGGGAGTTATTTATGTCCTTTTTTGAAGTCCTCTATCAGCATCATGAGCTGTGATTTTAAATCCATATCATGCTTTTCCAGTGTGTTGGGGTATCCAGGAATTGCTGTTGTGGGAGAATTGGGTTTGGATGGTGTCATATTGCCTTGGTTTCTGTTGGTAATGTTCTTGTGTTTGCCTTTTGCCATCTGGTTATCTCTGATGTTAGTTGGTCCTGCTTTCTCTGGCAGGAGCTTGTCCCTTTTGTGTGTCTGCAAGTCTGTCTCAGCACCCCTGGGAGATCTGCTCTCCCCTGGCACAAAGGGCTGTGACGCAGCCAAGCTCGTGGGTGCAGATGGAGCCCAGGAGTACCCTGTCCCAGCTTCTCTGTGCTCTCTATGCTCCTGGCCTTATCCACCTTGCACAGTCACTGGAGAGAAAATGGTGTTCTCCTCTCCAAACCCGGGAGTCAAAGCAATACCTGGAGACCAGTTCTCCTCTGGCCTGACTGGTGCACGGATGGCTGTGAAGCAGCCCAATTCCTGGGTGCAGGTGGAGTCCAGAAGAACCATGTCCCAGCTGATTTGCCTCTCCTGTAGTCCCTTTGCTCCTGGCCATATCCCCATTGCACAGTCACCTGTGAGAAAAATGGATTGTGCTTTTTATTCTAGTTTTGGCCATGTGGATTTTGCAGTTATTATAGATTTAGATGGCTGATTTCTGAGTTTTTCTTTATTGGATCGAAGTTTTTGGATTTTTCTTCTTGGTTTCTGCTTTCTGTCATCTTGTCTAAGCAGCCCAGGACTCTAGTGATTAGCAAGACCTCAGTTCTAGTAAGTTTTCTCCTCTGGGATTTTTGTAACGTTTTGGGTGCTAACCTCACCTCTGGGTTTCCTAGTACCAGCAAGGCCTGAGATCTCTAATGCCAGAATGGTCTCTGGGAAACCAGGCAAAGTTGTAGGCCAGAAAAGGGAACACAGAGGACAAGGTCTCCTTATGGAGTCAAGTAGGTAGCCACAGTTTAAAACTATTGGGTGTGCTTTAGCAAATGCTTGGAACTTGGCAAATGCTTGGAACAGGGTTTTACCTGGTTGTCCCTGGTACCACCAGGCCTCTGGGAATGCAGACAGAGATCTGGGCTGGAAAACTGAGCTCAGGGAGAGGGTCCAGTTTACTGCTGTTGGGTGGTGTGCTTTAGAGGGATTTAGATAGCAGGGGATTTGGTGGGGGGTACAGAGTTTTACCTGATTGTCCCTAGCACTGGCAGGCCTCCTGAAATTCAAGCAGAGTTATGGACCAGAAAATGGAGTGCAGAGGACAGAGTCTCCATATATGTATCTAGTCTGACTTGATAAAAAGCTAGATTCTTCAAAATAAATATCAGGAACTAATTTTTAGATTAATTAACCTATTATATTTATTTAGTTTGTCTTCATATTTTATCTATTCCTTGAAAGTTTTATATATTTATATATTCTATTTTGATCATACCAATCAACATTTATATTACATGCATTTCTTGGCCAATAATTACATAAGGGGTATCTTACTATTATTTTCTTCAGTTAATTATTTTTAATTGTGTCATATTATTTTTATTGGTAAACATTCTTGTACATACTTCTAGGTTTTATAGAAAAATTATATATTTAAAGATATCATATGCTTTGATCGTTTATATTTACCCTTTTATATTTTATCCCTTAGTCCTTTCTTCTTATTGCTACATCCTGTTAGTCATCTGTCTTTCCCTAATAATTATAGTCTATCTGATACTTTTTCTTTTAATTTTACTTTCTCTGGCCAGTATTTCCCTTTAATTTTAGCTTCAAATTCTCTATATAAGCCTTGTCAAGTATGTACTTTTTAATTATCTGAATGACCTTTTAAATTTCTGCCAAGAATCTGTCCATCAATGTGTTATTATAATATACCTTAGTTTAGAAACCAAACCCCGGTCTTATCAATGTAACCATCTGTTTCTTCCTTGTTCCTTCTTTGCTTTAGTGCCACAACATTCAATAGCATTTTCAGACACAGAATATTTACTTAAAACATTTTCATCATTTATTTATTTATTCATTCTTAATTGCTATGTCCTTATTATACTCGAGGAACTTTTAAACCAATAAGATAGACTTATGAGAAGAAGGCTTGGACATACAATTAATTATAATCATATTAGCTAAGTGTTAGGATTAAATCTGTTAATGCTGAAAGGGAATGATATTGAAAAAGTTTGTAGAAGGGTACATCTTAACAAAGTCTAGAAATAGATAAAATTATTAAGTAACCATGAGACCAGGCTGATTATAATAAAAGATGTCTAAGACCAGAGAATAAGATAAACAAAAGGGCTTTCCAAGAAACATGACCACTTTGGTGATAGCCAATCAATAGAATGTAAAAACTGAAGGATGGAGAAATGGAGGAGTGTTGTGAATGCCCTCTTCTAGATATGGTACAGCTAATGTTTTTAAGAACTCACAACTGTGTGTCCCTGTACACACTGAGACACCCCAAATGCCAGGAGAGATAGCACAGCTTTTCTCCAGGCACCACCCCGCACTACTGAGTATGAGCATATGTCTTCTTATCTCAAATAGGTCACCAGGAACACATAAAAGTGAGAATGCCACTAACAATCTCCAACTTGGTAAACAAATGAATTTTATTATGGTTAATGGCAAGAGTATGGTTGAGGGATTGTTTATAGGAGCAGGAATGACCCAAAGACATCACAAAAGTCTCTGCATGATTGGTAACTCATGAAAACTGGAACCCTGGAGACTCCTGCACAATGTATAGACAGCTTGACATGTCAGAGGGTATCTATTGTAGGCATATCAGTTGGTCCGAATATCTCCCAGACATGACAAATGGTCTAGACCTCTGTGAATCTCAGCTGTTCTGAGTGTTTCTCGCAGTCTTTACTTCTTCTGTAAGTTCGAGGAGAGAGAATTCTAGCACATCTGGTTAGTTTCAGGGAACTTACCTAAACCACTGAATTGTTTACTTCCTGAGTTTTAACCAGTCTTCATTTAGAAGGTCATCATGTGTTTTAAAGAGGTTCCCTAGAGGACAGAATATTTAATCTTTGAGAAAATTAGTACAAAATATGTACTGAGAAGGATTAGCTATTGATGGTGAATGGTTGCTGGAAGGATTCTCCACTCTAGTAGCCCCATACCACCTTCATGTTACAAATATTATATTAATTTCCTAATTTTATCTTCAAATATCTTTTCCTCCTATTATGGTCCCCCTTTTAGTTTCATGACCTATATCTACACCTAAGACACATATGAAAATATTAAAATACAGGATATACACACAAGAGAGAGGATATGGTTTTTGTAGTTCTGAGTCTGTTTTTTTTGTTTAATATAACAATTTTAATTTCCACTCATGTTCCTGAAAACCTCATGATTTCATTTTTTTATTCACAACCAAACACAATACCCTTGGTGGTTGTTCTACATTTTCTACTTCCAGTTGTCCATCTGTGTGATAGATACTTGATTCCACGTTTTAAGCTATTGTGAATTAGGTAGCAGTAAATATTTCTGGAATGTTGGTTTAGAATATTTTAGGCATATTCCCCAAAGTGCTATAGCTATGTAAATACAGGAGTTTTTGTTTGTTTTTAAGAAACCTCTATACTTACTTCCATACTGTCTATGCCAGTTTATACTCCCACAAACAGAGAATTGGAGTCCCTTTTGACCACATTCTCAAGAGCCCTGTGATTACAGATGGGCTGCTCTGCCCTTCAAGCTTTTATGTGTGTTCTGGGGATCTAAATTCTAGTTCTTGTGGTGCAGAGGAAAAGCTTTATTCTTATAGCTACATATCCAGGATTTGAATATTAAAAAAGAAGCTATTGACCATTTTTGCATTTTTAAGGATTATATCATTCATTTACTTATTAGAAAATTTACTGTCCTCAGTCTACTGTCTCTGCTTTCTTCCTCCTTTGTGTAATGCCCGTCCTTCCCATATGTTGTTGGGCATTAGGAGTTACCTGTCACCTCCCAGCAGGAGTCATCCTCCTGAAAATACAGCAAATGCAAGCTGTTGAAAAATAGCAGCTTAACTTCCTCCCATTTGTGTTCGTCCCTTGATGCCTCTCTTTCCTATGCTGCAGTACTTAAAACTACCAGATTTTTACTCTGTCAAATGAAGAGCCAGTTATATTCAGAAAGATAACATGAATGGTTTTAATTAAATTCTGAAAGACTCTGATGTATGGCTGTAGGCTTTGTCTTAAAGAAAATTCAATATTTTGAACATATACTCAGAGTACATTGTAGTCTCCATAAAGAGTATAACAGTTTGGTCTAAAGTTTGGCACTGATAGGTTTCACTATTTTGTTATTAACTTACCACATGGGAAATTTAATAGGAATAGCTTTTTATACTGCTCAATGCTCAACTATATTTTAGTTATGAAAGATGATAGAAATATATGCTTATTACATTACTGTTAACATAGTCTTAGAAAAGCCCCTATATAGAATAGTAACCATGTTTCTCTGTAGGCCTTCTCTAGACTTCTTTATTAGATGATCTATTCAATATTCTGCTTCTAGTTGCTTCTTTTGATTTTAATCAGCAATCTTTGTCTAAATACATCCTTTAAGTTGTATGAAGTAGACAGAAATTTTTAAAAGTCTCTTTTACCTAATTTTTAATTAGAAAGCATTTTAGAAGAGTATTTCCCTCCAAATCAAAATTCATATTTTAGTAACTATGCATGTACTTTAATATCAGATTGCTTATATTCTACATTTAATGAAAACCAATTCAAATATAGGTTTAAATAATTTTCAGGCAATCATTAGTTTCTTAGTGTTTGAAGTCATTTGTGGAGTTCTGCTTCTCCAGTGTTTACCAATGATTATTCTTTTTTTTACCTTTTCTTTTTTGTTGTTGTTTTTCTATATTCTTTGTTTACATTCCAAAGGCTTTCCCCTTTCCCAGTTCCCCCCTCACCATATGTCCCATAAGTCCTCTTCCCCCCATTCCCTAATCACCCCCCCTACACCATTTCTCTGTTTTGGTACTCTCCTACAAAACTGGATCCCTTCTTTTAGGGATCAGGGTCCTCTCCTTCATTCTTCTTGGGAATCTTTTGATTTGCTAATTGTGCCTTGAGTATTCAGAGCTTCTGGGCTCATTAATATCCACTTATCAGTGATTGCATTTCATGTGTATTCTTTTGTGATTGGGTTAGCTCACTTAGGATGATTTTCCAGACTCAACCATTTGCCTACAAATTTCATTAATTCATTATTTTTAATTGCTGAGTAGTATTCCATTGTATAAATATACCACATTTTCTGTATCCATTCCTCCTTTGAGAGACATCTGGTCTCTTTCCAACTTCTGGCTATTATAAATAAGGCTGCTGTAAACATATTGGAGCATGTGTCTTTATTGCATGCAGGGGAATCCTCTGGGTATATGCCCAGGAGTGGTATGACAGGGTCCTGTGGAAGTGTCATGTCCAATTTTCTATTCTTGAGTATGTTTTTGTATTTCCAATGATTCAGTGCAATATTTTCCATCCTTCTGTAGAGGTCTGGTTACTCATCTAGAAATTCAGGCAATCTTTATGCTTGTTACATTTTCTTAAAAAAAAAATCAATACAATTTTCTACAAAGTTGGAATGTTCCTTAATGTATAACCTAGTGGCTGCCAACTCTAAAAACCCAAAAGAAGATAAATACACATATGGTATTTAAAAATGCAATAGCAAATTATTCATCAATCACTGACATAAAAAAATGTGCCTTAAATGGCTAGGTAGTTTTGCTTAGTGTGTTCATAATTTCTACGCTTTTCAGACTGGTGCTGCTTTAGAATGTAGATTCCCTAGGACTCTCAAGCTGCAAGGTGCATGAGTGTCCTTTCTCATTACAAATCAATAGCAGGGAGGAAAGCTGTGAGCAGAATTTCTTATGTTATTGTGCTCAGAGAGGTTGTTGAGAGAAGACAAGGGATGGGGAAAGAAATGTTCTGTGGTACAAAGGTTGATACTTGAGTTTTGTGCCAACCATGGTGGTCACCTCTCATTGAGAAAAGCCAGTCCAACTGAGGTACTCCAGAAAGTACAAATCAATTATAATACTTGTATAAAAAATCTTTAAGGATGGGGACTAATCATATCCATGGATCCTTAAGTATAAATTCTTTAGGGATTAGTTCAAGACTCCCTGGTTTATGTAACAAAAGAGATTCACAAGTCAAATAATTACCATGTGGAGTCAGTGTCCAATCTGGTACCAAATACAATCACAAGTTTTCTGTGTACAACATGTCTCCAAATGTGCTTCACGTGTTTGAGCTCAGTTAGTGCTCACTACATCCTGTAAGGTAAGAGCTGGAATTTATTGGATCATAGACAATCCTAATCCAATATGACACTGTGTTGTTAATAGAAGTAGACTTATTTTTCTGGTATTATTTATGAAAGAATGTGGCGGGAAAAAGGATAATTGCCAGTTTATTCATTTTATAGACTTTCAGACAAAACCAAGAAGAGTACAAGAATCCCCAAGTCCCCAGAGCCTATATTGAGTTGCTGGGATATCCTAGTGGGCTATGCTAAGGGGATATATAGTGACTTCCTTCTCATTGACTCAGGAACCCTCTCAATGGTAAACCAACAGACAGCAATAGATTTGGGTGAACGTTCAAGAGGATAAAAATAAGAATTTCTCTGGAGGCAGATCACTTAGTATGCCTTTATCCTGTTTTCTATAGACATGCTTTCCTCTTCCTTGATTCTACTGAGGAGATACTTAGTGTAATTTTATCACGATACTATAGGCTAAAAGATTTCTTGACTCGAAATGCACCTCGTGACTACCTACTTTGTCAGGATTAGTAGGAGAATTATTTCTTTTTTTTGGATATATTCTATATTTACAATTCATTTCCCTTTTTCAGGTACTCACTGCCCATCTATTTGTCTCCCTATACAACTCCTCTGTTCAGGTTCTGTAGCCCAACTTCCTGAGCTGCCTAAATACCATATTACTAACAGAAACTATAGACTTCCTTGCCTTATACTCTACCCCTTGCATGGTATAATTAAAGATCCAGAGATCATCACCTGAAAGCAGTCTCCAACTAAGATAGGAGTTTTTTTTAAATACTCTCATTCTTTCTCTTCTGAGATAACTCCAACAAATGTACTGTCCTCAAAACCCCACTTCAAGCTTTGTTATAATGCATCCAGTCTAAGAAAGCAGCTGTCCATAGCTTTGTGGTGCCTAAATATAATAGCAGATTTATGACTGTGAAAGTCCAAACCTGTGAGGCTGTGGTTTGTAGCTATCTGCATTCTCATGGGCAGCAGTACAAAAGATTACACAGCAGATCCACTACAAACAGGCCAAGCATAAACTGTCTGGAAAAGACACCTACTGGACAAAGACTAATTTAAGATAGTGAAGCTTCTACAACAGGGAGTTTTAGAAGTTTCAGGAAATATCTTTGAAAACTTCAAAAGGATCTAAGATTTTTTATTTTAGTATCATCAGTGTCCAGAGCTCTTTCCGCAGGACCCCCAAAAGCTGCACTTTTAAGAAAGAAGGATTTAAACCCGCTGTACCTAGAGGACCCTACCATGGAGCAACAACATAAATATAAGATTTATTTTATGTTTCACATTTCTCTATTATTTACTCTACCAACCCTGGATGGCACAATAGAAATACTTACTGAAGGTAGAAGATATAGAACAGCAAAAACTATGATCCTTTCTCTTGCATCAAACTTCTAGGTCTGAAGCAAGTACACGTTTCAGAAATAGAGATAATATTTAATTGGATGAATCCCCAAGCATGGGAATGAAATACCAAAGGTTTAAGAAACTGAGAGGATAAAGAAGGAGGTAAACCAAGGATTGAAGTTTTAAAAAATCCATATACTGGGGATTTTCCTACAGAAGCAAGTTTACGGTAATGGAAATTCAGGCAGATTCCACATCCTGGGGACACATGAAAGGATTATAAGCTAAACTAGACATGCAAAGTTGTTCTTTGTCCAAGAAGAATGTACCCGTGATTTCTCTAATTCTGCTAAAATGTCAAGAGTCAAGACAGCAAAATAGGAATGCTAAGAATGAAATAATTGGCTGTTTTAAATGACTGTTTTCGAGGTTCGGAATATGTGTCATTGAATGTAATTAGTTGGATCTCTACTACTTTATTTTTTTTTTCCTTGAGAGTGAATAGAAAACCATGGAAACATTGAAATTCACATACGCTGTACAAGTAGATCCATGAAAAAGATAAGCTAATGTATCCATGAAAATGATATGCAAAAGAATTTTTTCCTTTCATCTGTGCCTTTGATATTTCACTTGATTCTGAAACCCACGAATTACATCTCTCTGTGTACAGCTGTTTAAAAGGTTCTCTCTGCTCCTTTATAGGTAATCAATTTCTTAATGCTCTCAAATGTGCTGCCTGAATATATCTAGCCCTTCCTTAGATTTTCTTAGGTCCTTAAGCAGCAATTTTTCTTGATCATATCTGTGGTGAATTCTATTTCATCACCCCCACTGTATCAAAATTCAGTTTGGAAGTGACCCCTTCAAAATTAATTCAATTTCAAAACACTATAGTGAGCATTTCTGTATATTGCTAAGATACATTATCTTTCCTTCTTTTTCTGATGGAGAGCTTAACAGACACTTTGGAGTTTTTAATAACATTTCTGACAACATCTTTTTGGATATGTATATATTTGTCAGTCAATTGTTTCTAAATGGAAATATCTACAGAGGTACAAATAGCATCTACAAAGGAGAAGAGAAAACATTTTATCCCTTAAATGGTAGCTTTCAAAATATTGTTAGGATATCACCACCGAAGTCCAATAGCATCATCAGTAAGGACAGTAGGTTTGGCCCCATACACAGCAGAGTAATGGGCTATCTCTGAACACTCCACAGCTTGGACTTCATGTTGTGGTTGGCATTGTGATTCTGTCAGTTTGGTTGCCATTTGTCCCTGACTGATTCTAAAATAATGTATTCAGAACTTTTAGAGAGTCTATCAAAAACGTTTAGAATGTCCTTTGAGGGCCTTGAAAGGTAAAGTACCATGTCAGAGCTCACGCTCAGGATGCAATATGGTCATGGGTTCACTGTCTGGTGCCACCCACAGGAAGATTATTGCTACCACTTAAACTACTTAGTTTCTATTTTTTTTCTGCTGTATTGTGAGGATTAAATACAATGATCAGAAAATGTAGACAAAGCCGGGCGTGGTGGCTCACACCTGTAATCCCAGCACTTGGGAGGCAGAGGCAGGCAGATTTCTGAGTTCGAGGCCAGCCTGGTCTACAGAGTGAGTTCCAGGACAGCCAGGACTACACAGAGAAACCCTGTCTCGAAAAAACAAAAAAAATGTAGACAAAAATCTGTAGTATTGTAGGTGTTGTGGAGTGTCACAGTGCAGAATGAAAGTCCCTACCTCCCAAACTTGTCTTGTTCTTTGTTGATGTCTTTCTTTTCTCCTACTGACTTTCTTTATCCGTTCCTTTCAAGAGACTTAAGATGGTGTCTTTCTCTATGAGGAGTAATGAAGCATGTGCCCTGGCTCAGCTGTATATAGTGTCTCTCAATGATTTACGTGTTAAAGGACTGTCCTGTGTAGGGGCACAGGTGTGGATCATTAACAGGTTTTCCTTCGTGAAGAACTCTTAAGTTTTCAAGGGGGAATAACATTAAAGGAAATTATGAGATTTGATAGTTTTCTTTATTGGCTTAGAACATGAGTGTTGGTTAGCTCTGTTTCATTATGCATAGCAATTAATAGAGTCCCAACATAATGGAGCTGTAAGCATCTTAGACTAAAACTTCTAGTATAGGAAATCTGGATAAGACTTTATCCTTATATGTTTATTGCCACAGGCAATTTGTCTTATACCATGCTATTTTAATTATAAGGGAACCTCTAGCCATATCCAAATACCTTCAATTAAACTGAATCCATAAAATTAATAAAGAGCAAATGTTAAAAGTGTTACATATATTGTTTTTCTATAATTTACATTATTATTTCAAACATATCATGTATTTATCATCATCATTTACCATGTATACCTGAAGACGATGGCTAATGCTATTTAAAATTATATATATATGTATATGTGTATATATATATATATATATATATATATATATATACACATACACATACGGTGAATATCATGGCATGTTTATTTCTATTTTATCCAACATTTTACACATACCAATTCAATGACTTTAATTTGTAAGGCTTATGTACAGATATGCTTCTTTTTCATTTTATAACATGTTGAATCAAAAATTTAAGTCAGTTATTGGAAAAGTTTAAGATTGTTTATAACTGAATGATTACTATAAATAATAAATGAGCTGCCTGATAGGAGTTGCAAAGGTCTAGTCAGAGTTTACAGTGTATGATATGACCTTTTATGCACTCACCTGTATTTGCTTGCTTAATCTTCATAACATCCTGCAAATAGGCCATTTTATCCACATTTTATAGATTGGAAAAAAAACAGAGGCATTATACTGACATTTATAGGAGCAGATACACTGAAAACTGTAGAGCCAGCCTTCATGCATAAACACTAAAGGGCAAATTGTAAAGATAACGTTCAGGACCAGCATAGTCTGTCTCACAAGTCCCTGTCTATCACTTATAGGGCAAATGTGACTCTTATATAAAGCTGTAGTCATGTTAATAAGATGAAGTCAGCATCCCCCAAAACTTTAATCTATCTTTCTCTCTGTCTCTGTCTCTCTGTCTCTCTGTCTCTGTCTCTGTCTCTCTGTCTCTATCTCTGTCTCTCTCTCTCTCTCTCTCTCTCTCTCTCACACACACACACACACACACACACACACACACACATAGGACAAAACTTCACATATCAATAATACTATTTGTTATACAACACAGAAAGGAAACTAAATTCTCCAGGTTTGAACAAAGGCATTAGAGGACTTTCAAACGTTATCATTTCTAAGATTCTAAGATTTAGTGTTTAGCCTACCCTCCTTCAATCACTGAATCAAATTTCAATTTTCATTTATGTATTGGATCAAGTCACATGGGTCTGTCTTCTTCAGTGATTCAAACTATTTTATCCCCATGGTGCAAGTTCTGTCTTCATTCTTATGTTTCCCCTTTGTATCCCCTCTTTCTTTCTCTTATCTGTCCAAATATCTCAACTCCTTGCTCAGTCAATACTGTTTTATGTCTTTCTTCCTTATACAGTTCAATTCCTCAATGCTCCACATGTTTCTTGTCTTTCTTCCATATACAATTCAACTCCTTAATGTTCCACAAGAACATACAGCTAAAATGGCCCAGGCTTGAGCTCCTTGCTCGTTACTTCTCATTTTGTCCCACTAGTATCTAATTTGACTTATAGAGCATCTTCACTGGACTAATCTGCCATCAGTTTAAATTTAAAATTTTTTCACTTGACTGGTTCTTTTCTTATTTCTTCCTATAAAGTTGTCTTTTCTTTGCCTCTTGATTAACATGTGAAACATGTTACTATATATGCCCCATTATATCATCTCTTTTATTTACCATGGTTCTTGTACATTTTAAGAACCTGGAAGTTCAACCTTAAGTAGGCAAGTTCATCTGAACCTACCAAATTCTCTCAGTGCAAAGTGCCTACTCTCTTAAAACATGTAAGTCATTTTAGAAACTAGTGGGACAAAATTAAAAGTAATGAGCAAGGAGCTCAAGTCTGGGTCATTTTAACTGTAAGTTCTTGTGGAGCATTGAGGAACTGAATTGTATAAGGAGGAAAGACATAAAACAGTATTGGCTGAGCAAGGAGCTGAGGTATTTGGACAGAGAGGAGAAAGAAAGAGGGACCCAAAACGCCATGCCTCCTTAAGAAGTTTGTGTTAGTTTTATATTTAATTTCACAATCATAAAGCTAAATACATTTTTCTTAATCAACTCCATTTTATTTAATCAAAGTTCTTTGTACAACACCAGATTGGATCTTGCAAAAAAGGAGGCCAACATTTGTTTTATTCTTTTCACATTTAATCTTATTTCTGTCTCTATGACCTGCTTAGAACATAAACTTTAACTAACTTTGACTATTTTTTAAAGATCTTTCCTTCTTTTGTTCTTAGATTGTTCTTCATATCTGCCTAAAGCTGATGTTCTAGTATTTTGTTTTTCAAAAATGTATTGCCTAAATTTTCATAAATGCATATAATGTGTTTTAATCAAGTATACTTCCACTCCTTCCCCCCCAATTCTTCCTCTAAATCTACCCACTTTCCTTCAAAACGTCATGTGTTCTTTGTAAAGTTTTAATTTTATTTTTAAACATTAAAATACAATTTTATCATTTTTCCCTTCCCCTTTCTCCTTCCAACTTTTCCCATGTTTCTTCACTTCCATTTCAAAATCATGTCCTCTTTTTCTTTAATCAACACACACACACACACACACACACACACCGACACACACACAGATACAAACCACACCACAAAATCACACACACAATTTATTGGATTCATTAGTATTGTTTGTTTGTGTAGCAGTTTAGAATCATCTACAAGATCATGAGTAGAATAAAAAAAGTTAATTTGTGTTTTTTTTTTCAAAGAAATGAAAACATAGATGTGACAGGTTAAGGTAAGAAGATATTAACATTATTTTTTTAATTTAATGACTTTGTCTATTTATGTATATAAATTCACCATTGCTTTCTTCAGACACACCACAAGAGGGCATCAGATCCCATTACAGATGGTTGTGAACCACCATGTGGTTGCTGGGAATTGAACTCAGGACCTCTGGAAGAGCAGTCAGTGCTCTTAACCTCTGAGCCATTTCTCCAGGCCCAGAGACTATCTTTAATTTTATTCTTATGGATAGAGAAAGTTTTTTAAGAGATGGTTTTTAATATATTGAATGCTTGAGGCAATAGCATTCTCTTTGGTACTTATTTCAGAAGAATTTTTTCCTCAATAGATTTGTAGTAAACTGTGGTGGAGTTATTTTTATTTAAAAAAAACACAAGAATGTCTTGGTTAATTTATTTATTTACTGGGACTACACAGGGAAAATAATTTCAAACTAACCTTTAGCAACTCAAAAACAATACAATAATGATGTAATAACTTGCCTTCCAGATCCTGCTAATATATGATTTGTGACTTGTGGAATAACTTCCATACCCCTGAAACCATCTGTTTCTCTTCTGCTGAGTCCCACAGGACTATCATTTCTGAACAAACAAGCAATGGGCCATCCAGAGTATCAAGCTACGGCTTGACTGAGGATGAGAAAGCAGGTCACTAAGGAAAACTGTACTTCAATATCTATAGTAGATATATAGGAAACCTCATGACTTCATTTCTGTTAATTAATCTTGTTATTACAAAATAAGTGTTCATGTTCTCATACTTATGTGTTTGACTTGTATCCCACATTTTCTGGAAAAGACATTTCTAAAATGAACATTCTTTAGAACTAACACTAGGATAAGAAAGATAGTTGACATTTTCCTGTTCAAACTAATCCCTGATATTCACCACATAAAAATTATAATTTTGAAAAACCATGTCTTATGATGTTCATTAATGAAAACTAGAAATATATATGTATGTACATATATAGACTTATATCATAAATGTTTAAAAATATCTAGGATATAAAGTCTCTGGCATCAGAAGATGTGATTTATTCAATGTACTTATGTATTTACTGTACATTGTATATTGTGACATCTTTTCAGCAAACATCCAATTAAGTTATTTATTCATTGAGCTTGTGGAATTCAGTGACCACCTGTGTTTGCAACATTCAAATATATAGCCAGTACTCAAAGGATTTTGTAGTTTTGCAATCGAGTTTGGTTTTATTCAAGAGAACAAAGTTCTAGTTAGCCTTTCTTTGTTTACTTCTATTTTTAGCATATAGCTATGGTATGAACTGCATCTAGCAACATTAGAGAGATTTCAGTCAGGACAGCTCCTGCCCTGGATATAGGAAACCTGGAGAATGTTTTGTTTCTTCTGAGCAAGCCAGGGGCAACTACTTCATGACTGTCAAAGAAATCTTTGATATCAGTTTTTTTCTAATATTCTGATTTTAATATTTATCATTATTTTGAGAAAAAAGTAACATTTACATTTCAGTCACTGGGTACTTGCATCCACGTGTGGTTGTCAGACTTTAAAATATTTTTTTTTAGATCATAGGTGAGTTAGTAATTAAAAATAAGTTACCATCCAGCAAATGTTTATGCAAGATCTATTGTTAGTCAAATTGTTTGATACTGGGGTAAATTGTTAAACCAAGTGGTGATGTGTCTGCTTTTCTTGTAAGTTAGAGTTTTAGAGACACAAGTTCTAATGAAATAATCCTGACAGAAAGTTATTTATCTCTGGGGCAGTGTGACACTAATGCAGGAGAATCACTTTAAGCTGTCTCCTCCAATTCTGCAGGATAGAGTTTCTCCTGGCCTGCTTTATGGACAATAGGATAAATAATTGATTTCCCTTTTAGAGTTTTGCAATGAATCCACTGGACACAGAGTATTATGCAACTACCTTCTTTGATCCTAAGAAGTCTGAGCTTTTGTGGTCCAGAGGGAGATTTCTCAGCTAGTAGCTATTGATTTTTGTCTTTGGCATGTGTACTGGCTGGTTTTGTGTGCCAACTTGACACAGACTGGTGTTATCACAGAGAAAGGAGCTTCAGGTGAGGAAATGCTTCCCTGACATCCAGCTATAAGGCATTTTCTCTATTATGATCAAGGTGGGTGGGGAGGGTCTATTGTGGGTGGTGCCATACCTAGGATGGTAGTCCTGGGTTTTATGAGAGAGCAAGCTGAGCAAGCCAGGGGAAGCAAGCCAATAAGAAACATCCTTCCATGGCCTCTGCATCAGCTCCTGCTTTCTGACCTGCTTGTGTTCCAGTCTCGATTTCCTTTAGTGATGAACAGCAATGTGGAAATATAAGCTGAATAAACCCTTTCCTCCCCAACTTGCTTCTTGGTCATGATGTTTTGTCCAGGAATCGAAATCCTGATTATAACAGCTTGTCATACCTGGTTTCTTGCCATCTCTACTAACTGGAGAAATTTACTCCCCAAAATTCTCATATGAGTTCCAGATAAGTTTTCTCAGTTTCTTACTAAATGATAAAAGAATTACTCATGCGTTATTTTCCTATTCATCTCAAGAGACATTCCAATGCATTCTGAAACTCTAAGCCAAATATATATGTGAGTTAGGTTTTCTCACCAAATCTCTAACCTAGTTCGTGATAGCCTTCAAATAGTCAGGGCCCATGCATCTTCCTTGTAAAAACTGTGTTTACTCCTGAGACTCTTAACCAATTAACCAAAAGCATTTACCTTGTACACTCAGTTTTTGTGAGCCTAATTTGTACTAGATCTTATTATGACAGTTTATTTTTTATTAGTTATATTCTTTATTTACATTTCAAATGATTTCCCCTTTCCTGGTTCCCCCCTCCTAGAAAGTCCCATAAGCCATCTCCCCTCCCCCTGTTCCCCAATCAACCCCTGTCCTGGTATTCCCCTACACTGCTACATTCAGCCTTTCCAGGACCAGGGGCCTCTTCCTTCTTCTTGGGCATCATTTGATATGTGAATTGTGTCTTGAGTATTCTGAGTTTTGGACTAATATCCACTTATCAGTGAGTGCATACCATGTGTATTCTTTATGACAATTAATTAAGTTAATATTTATAACCCAATTGATGTCATGTGCTAGAACTGTTTCAACTGAAAAATGACTGAAGACAAGGGGAATTTAGCAACTTGATAAATGTATATAAAATATATGTAGTACTCCTAGATTTGAGTTGAGAATTTTAGTCTCTCATGATTGGAAATACAATTAATTTTATTGCTCATGATACCTTGACTCATCCTCTTAATGCTTTGTATGTCATTGGCTTTGGTTCCTACTTACATTTTGCCATAGCACGCACAACTTATAGATCTACAAATAATTGACTGACTCTTTAATCAAATGTTTTTAGTCCTTGAAGAATTTCAATTAATATTTATCAAATAACAAAAATTGCACTACATTAATAATGGTGTTGGGGCAAAGGAAATATATTCATTGATAACATTCTTCCCCTGCAAGCATGAGGCCTTAAGTTTAAATTCATATTACACATAAAAGCCTGATGCATTAATATTCACCCATAATCTCAGTGCTCTTACAGTAAGAATGGAGGTGAGGATGAAAGAACCCTTAAAAGCTTTAGGACCAGCTAAACTGGCATATGGAAAGGCAAACAAAAATGAGATTCTGACATCCAACAAGGTGGAGCAGCTGGATCAACAGCTAGGCTGGTCTCCTTTGCTCTTGTCATTTTCGTTAAAAATAAAACCAAAAATGAAAAGAATAATGAGAAAAGGCATCCAGTAGTAGAAAAAAACAAAACCAAAACCAAACAAAACACTAAAAACGTTGATGGCTGTAAGTCAAAATTTGTGTCTCCTCCTCACCATAGAATGAATGTATAGAGAAGAAAGGGACTGGAAATTGGATGGTAAAAGGTGATAAAATGGAGACTGGTCAACCCACCTTCAGCATTCTGGATTATTACATCTTTAAATTAGTTTATTCTTCAATCTAATACAACTCATAGTTCCTTCTGCTCTAATGGAGGCAAATGGGCTATCTCTCAAGACAGCTTCAGAGATGTGTAGAGGTACACTCCCTAGATAAATATTGGTACATATCTCTCAATCTCAGTTAAAATATTCAGCAATCTTAGATCTTGTAGTAGAGTAAGGTAAGATCAGATTTGGAAGTTGGTATGTCCAGTTATTTTTCTCAGGGAAAATGAAAATGATATCATATATATATATATATATATATATATACACACACACATACATATATATATACACACATATATGTATATATGGTATATACACACACACACATATATATATATATATATATATATATATATATATATATGTGTGTGTGTGTGTTTTAACCATACTTTTTATTTTCTATATTTATCATCTTAAAACCTCATTCTTTATTTACTAAAGTTAAACAAAATATTCCAGGGAGGGAAAGTATTTTCATGTACACATTCTTAGCACAGTGATTGTGATTGAATTTGGGTTTATTTTACATATGTTTATATGTATGATTATTATTTCTTTATATTCTTAATTTGTAAATATCCTGTTTTTTTGTTGTTTTTTTAATGTAGTAAATTACTCCTTAGTAAAAGAGGGTACTTTGTAAAACATTTTCTCCTTTGTTGATATATACTTAGCATTCACTCTGAGTAATATATCAATGCCTTGGTGACTATGTTAGCAAAAGAGATGCAATAATTTGTGGGATGGAAACAGACAACAGAGAAAGATAGAGATGGAGGAAGTAGTCAAAAGTAGAATGTGACTTAGTTCGTTGAGTTTCCACAATAAGAGTCAACTCTCTATTAAGACTTTGTGAGCTTCATATCTTTAGGGGTGTGTGTGTGTGTGTGTCTGTGTGTGTGTGTGTGTGTGTGTGTGTGTCTGTGTGTGTGTGTGTGTGTGTGTGTGTGTGTGTGTGTGTAATTGTCTCTTTGCTCTGTATCTTTGAGGACATAGCTCATCAATGGATGATCTGCTTAGGGAAGGCACAATTGTTATCTTTCTGTAGCTTCCTCAGTGCTGTTTCATTTCCTTTACCAGAAATGGTAGTACTTGCATAAGGTAGTAGAATTGATGAAACTCTTGTTTACTAACGTCAGCATATTACTGTTAAGTAACATTCATATTTTTATTTAATTATCTTCAGGATATTAATATATAAAGTACCATGGATTATATTTAGCAGATACTCACATAACTGCTGGAAGTAGCTGTGCAACATATTTACAGTTATTTAATACTGTAAGATGCCAGGAGCTTACAAGAACTCTGTCATGAGAGGAGCTTGTTCAACTCCCTGACATTTTCCCTAGGTTCTGCAAATGCAGTTGCAATAATTATATGTGACTTTCAAAGTCTTAGTCTTATTAAAAAAATTGTCTGCCTGGTTTTAAGGTCTCTACGCAAATATGTAAAACCAAACAAATGCAAACATGTTCTTATTTTTCCCTTTATTCCCTGCATCTTTATGCCAACTTCTATTTGTGTCAGAATTTTCTGTCTTTATTCTATCCCTTTCTTTATACCGGATTCCTTCCTCTATTTCCAGACTGAATAACTAATTTGCAATAACGTTGCTCTTCTCCCCTGACATTCATTGATTGACAATCAGGTGTGTCAATGGACATTTGGGATACAGGGATGACTCAGATCTGACTCAGTCTTTGAAGCAGGTCTGTTTGTGTCTGGCAGTCTCTTCTACTTGGGGAAATGACCTTTCAGGATACAGCATGGGCATGTGATAACAGCTGGAGCCAGGCATCGGCTGGTGCCAAGTGAGGTCAGACAGAGATTTCTGTGATGATTTGCATGAATAGAAAAAATAAAGCAGCGTTTTCTATGGCTGTTGTTAAACAAGGATAAAGTGAGTCTAGACTTGGTGACATTTTGCTTGCAAGTGGAATTCATGCAAAATGAATTCAAATAACACATTTCATTACGAAAGAATCCAAACTTCTTTTAGTAGTTCTTGGGAATATCTGACAATAAATTTCCTTTATGCTTAAGCTACTTTGAATTGCATTTTTGTAACTGGCAACCCAAAGGAGTCCAAGAAACATAGCTTTCTAAAATTTCATGGTCTAATAAGAGAATAAAGCTATAGTGCCCAAGTTGAGCTATACAAGTCTTTCAAACTAATTAAATACAACAGTACTGTTTCAGGGATTAGTTAATTGTGGTTCAAGTGTTGCTTCATCTTGATTTGTAGCTGTCAATGTTTCAAAGAAATACTTCAATTTTAGTTGTGGTACTTAAGCTATGAGGAAGTGAAGCTATAGATTTATTTTTAGATCTATTTTTACAGCAATTCCTATTAACCTTCCTGAAGCACTGGAAACAAGCCTATGACCTAGCTAGAAACATCACAAAATAATATATAACAATGTGGTGGCCATACACACGAACTATTTGGCCTTAGCCTTTCTAACTTTTCTGATCATCTTGCAACCCCAAATCTTTCTCCATTTATTTCCAGATCATCTTTAGATTTTACAGGTTTCTAGTAAAATGCACAGTCTATTTATATCTGTCTTCATATTCTTTTCAATATGAATAGATAATAATTCCTCATGAAAAGGATATTTCTCCTTCTATTGTATTAGGGCCTATTCTTTGGAAATACCTGTTTAGAATATACTCATAAATAGCAGGTAACACTCTTTAAAATTCAATTTAAGAACATGGATAATAGTTAACATCAAATAATAAAATTTGATGAATACTTATAATAGATAAAACTTACTGACACAGATGAGAAATTAAACTTTTGTTCTTTGTCAAGAGCTGAGCTTTCTTTTTGTATAATTGTCACATCATCCCACACAGCAGGGCAATGGTTGAAAACAAGTTGTACCCATCATAAATGAGCTATGGAGTGTGTGTAATCAAAATAAAAGACCACTTCTCTTTTAATTATTCTTGTTGAGGAATAGGGAGACCAGTGAAATGCAGCAGATAGAATAGAAGTACACCCACCTGCTTTTGTAAAAACATCCAAGTGATGGCCACTGAATCACTAGAGCAAAGGTAGGTGGGCTCTAGTGATTTTTTCAAGAAATGATTTTGGGTAACCTGTAGAATGTTATGGAAAAGAATGAACCTGCCTCCTGATGATATTAACTGAAAGAATGTAAATTAAAAAGAAATACATAAAATTAATATCAAAAATATAGAAAATAAATCCACAATGCTATAAGGATATGTAGTTATAAGGAGATCCCACCCTAAATACTTAAATAAGTAAGAAGACTTAGGCTTAAAGAGCTAGGATACAAGAAAATAGGTTGAGCCATTTATATACCTAATTGTGAGGATGTCCTTAAACTCTACAGATTTATGAGTAGAAACTGGTAAATGAAAACTAACAAGTTTCAAAATGAATTGAAAATGTCAGGAAGATACAGAACATGTAGATTGCTTCAGTAACACACTTGACAGAACTCAAAACATTTTCAAGGTACTTGAAACATTACCTATTATCTATTGAAGAATAAAATATTCAGGAGGATACTCTGAATGCAATTGAGGTGAGGTAAAATTAAACAAAATAAAGTTATCCAGAGATTCCTCAAAGATAACACTGATTTTGAAATTAGCAATGCATTTTTTCTTGTCTTTACGCTGCTTCAGACTGAACCTATGACACGGCCGGCAAGGGTTGTTCTTCTGAGTGGAACCCACAGTCTAGCGGTAACCCTTGACCCACAGGTTAAAGACATTGCAACAGTGCAAGTTGGAAAATGTTTTCGACGAAATGAAGTTGCTACAAGAGATATGGGTATGGGGCTGCTGGGCTGGGAGGGAAGATTATTGTAAAACTATGGAATAAAAGAGAAGAATTAAGGAAAACAATTATCTCTGTCTCTATCTCTAAGTTATAACAGAAGAATAAAATAACAAAAATGAAAAGTACAAGAACTAAATAGAATAGAGATAAATTTAATTATGCATAGCATATGAAGTGAATAAAGTCAAGTTACTTTCTTTTGTTTTCTTTCTTTCTTGTATTAATTATTTCTGTATACTCTGTATTTTATTCCCCACTCCACCAAGCCCTGTCTACCCTCTGACTGGTCCACATCCCATATTTCCTCCCCTCCACCACATCCACCTATATCCTCCCCTCCACCTATCCTCTCCCCCATCTGACTTCTAAAAGGCCTCCAGTCTCTTGAGGTTGGAAGCATCATCTCTGATTGAACACAGACCAGGGAGTCCTCTACTGTATGTCTGCTGGGGGCCTCATCAACTGCTATGCTGCCTGGTTGGTGTTCCAGTATCTGAGAGATCTCAGGGATCCAGGTTAATTGAGACTACTGGTCCTCCTACAGGGTCTCCCTCAGCTTCATTCAGCCTTCCCTAATTCAACAGTTGCTTCTGTCCACTGGTTGGGTGCAAATCTGCAGCTGACTCTTTCAGTTTCTTGTTGGATCTTCCGGAGTGCTATCATGCTACCCCCCCTTTTTTTTAATGCTCCATAGCCTCAGTAATAGTGTCAGGTCTTGAGACCACACCTTCAGCTGGATCCCACTTTGATCCTTTTGCTGGACCTTCTTTTCCTCCGACACATCTACATTTCCATCCTGTAATTCTTTCAGACAGGAACAATTATGGGTCAGATTTATGACTGTGGGATGGCCCCTCTCTCCCTCGTTTGAAGCCCTGTCTTTCTGCTGGAGGTAGGCTCTATAAGTTCCATCTCCCTACTGTCAGGCATTTCATCTAAGGTCCCTCCCTTTTAGTCTTGTAAGTCTCTTACCTCCCAGGTCTCTGGTGCATGCTAGAGGGTCTTCCCCCCCTCACACACACACACACACTAACCTTATATCTCCAGAGGTTGCCTGTTTCCGTTCTTTTTGCTGGCCATCAGGACTTCAGTCCTTTTCCCTCACCCAATGTCAAATTAGGTTCCCCTCTCCCCACACCTCATACCCCCCTGCACTGTTCACTTTCCCTCCCAGGTCTATCCCTCCCTCCCCACTTGTGATTGCCTTCTTCTCCCTACCAAGTGGGACTGAGGTGTTCTCATTTGGGTATTTCATCTTGTTGTCCTTTTAGAGTTTTGTGGACTGTATCTTGGGTATTCTGTAAGGTTTTTTTTGGCTAATATCCACTTATTAGCTATTAGTACATACCATGCATGTCCCTTTGGGTTTGAGTTACCTCATGCAGGATGATATTTTCTAGATACATCCATTTGCCTACAAAACTCAGGATGTCATATTTCTTAATAGCTGAGTAGTATTCATTCTGTAAATAATCCAAATTTTCTGTAACCATTCTTCTGCATGGGACATCTAGTTTTTTTTCAGCTTATGCTATCACAAATAAGGCTGCAATGAACATAGTGAACACGTGCCCCTGTGCTATGGTGGGGTATCTTTTGGGTATATTCCCAAGAGTGGTGTAGATACGTCTTCTGTAAGGTGTTTTTGGCTAATATCCACTTATTAGCTATTAGTACATACCATGCATGTCCCTTTGGGTTTGAGTTACCTCATGCAGGATGATATTTTCTAGATACATCCATTTGCCTACAAAACTCAGGATGTCATATTTCTTAATAGCTGAGTAGTATTCATTGTGTAAATAATCCAAATTTTCTGTAACCATTCTTCTGCATGAGACATCTAGTTTGTTTTCAGCTTATGCTATCACAAATAAGGCTGCAATGAACATAGTGAACACATGAGTGGTGTAGATACGTCTTCAGGGAGATTTTCTGAGGAACCTCCAGATCGATTTTCAGAGTGGTTTGTACTGTTTGCAATACCACTAGCAATGGAGGAGTATTCCTTTTTCCCCACATCCTCTTCAACATGTGGAATCTCATGTTTTGATTTGCATTTCTCTGATCACTAAGGACTTTCAACATTTTTTTATGTGCCTCTCAGCCATTCAAGATTCCTCAGTTGTGAAGTCTGTTTAGTTCTATACCCCATTTTTTGTTTGGGTTGTTTGGTTTTTTAGTGACTAACTTTTGAGTTCTGTATCAATTTTGGATATTAGCTCTCTATCAGATGTGGGCTTAGTGAAGATTTTTCCCCATCCTATAGGTTGTGAATTTGTCTTATTGACTATGACTTTTGCCTTACAGAAGCTTTCCAGTTTCATGAGATCCTATTTATCAATTCTTGATCATAGAGGATGAGCCACTGGAGTTCTGTTTAGGAAGTTTCCCTCTGTGCCAATAAGTCCATGGCTCTTTCTCACTTTCTCTTCAATTTGATTTAGTATATCTGGTTTTATGTTGAGTTCCTTGAACTACTTTGACTTGAGCTTTGTGACAAGTATGGGTCTATTTTCATTCTTCTATACACAGACAGCCAGCTAGACCAGCACCATTTATTGAAGATGCTTTCTTTATTTCCATTGTGTGTATTTGGCTTCTTTGTCAAAAATCAAGTGTCCTTAATTGTGTGGTTTTTTTTCCTGTGTCTTCAATTCTATTCCATTGATCAATGTGTCTGTTTCTGTACCAATACTATGCAGTTTTTATCACTATTGCTCTGTAGTAAAGCTTGAGGTCAGGGATGGTGATTCCCCCAGCCTTTCTTTTATTGTTAAGAATTGTTTTTGCTATCCTGGGATTTTAGCCTTTCCAGATGAGTTTGAAAATTGCTCTTTCCATGTCTTTGAAGAATTGTGTTTGGATTTTGATGGGGATTGTATTGAATCTATAGATTGCCTTTGGTAGGCTAGCCCTTTTTACTATGTTAATTCTGCCAATTCATGAGCATGGAAGATCTCTCCATTTTCTGAGATCTTCTTCAATTTCTTTCTTGAAAAACTTGAAGTTATTGTCATGCAGGTCTTTCAATTGTTTGATTAGAGTTACCTCAAGATATTTTATATTATTTTTAGGTAGTGTGAAGGGAGTTGGTTCGCTACTTTCTTTCTCAGCCTGATTTTCATTTGTAGGAAGGCTACTGATTTATTTGAGTTAATTTTATATCCAGCCACTTTGCTAAAGTTGTTTATCAGCTGGAGAATTTCTCTGGTAGAGTTTTTGGGATTGCTTATGTATACTATCTTATCATCTGCAAATAATGATACCTTTATTTCTTCTTTGCCAATTTCTATCCTCTTGATCTCTTTTTGTTTTCATATTGTTCTAGTTAGCACTTTAAATACTATTTTGAATAGATATGGGAGATTAGGCATCCTTGTCTTGCCCCCGATTTCAGTGGGATTGCCTCAAGTATTTCTCCATTTAATTTGATATTGACTAATGGTTTGCTGTAAATTGCTTTTATTATGTTTAGGCATGGGCCCTGAATTCCTGATCTCTCCAATGATTTTAACATGAAAGGGCGTCATATTTTTTCGAATGCTTTTTCTGCATCTAAGGAGATGATCATGTGATTCTTTTTTTCTTTGAATTGGTTTATATAGAGGATTACGTTAATGGATTTTTATATATTAAATCAACTTTGCATCCCTGGGATGAAGCCTACTTGATTGTGGTGAATGATGGTTTTGATATGTTCTTGGATTCAGTTCGCAAGAATTTTGTTGAGTATTTTTGTATCGATAATCATAATGAAGATTAGTCTGAAGTTCTCTTTTTTTGATTGGGTCCAAGTACGGTTTAGGTATCAGAGTAATTGTGGCTTTATAGAACGAGTCAGGTAGTGTTTCTTCTCTTTCTATTTTATGGAATAGTTTGAGGAAATTGGTATCAGGTCTTCCTTGAAGGTCTGGTACAATTCTTCACTAAATCCCTGTGGCCTGTGACTTTTTTGGTTGGGAGATTTTTTTTTTAATTTTTTTTTTTTTGGTTGGGAGATTTTTTAATGACTTCTATTTCTTTATGGGATATGGGCCTATTTAGATAGTTTACCTGCTCTTGATTTAACCTTGGTATGTAGTATTTGTCTAGAAAATCATCTATTCCTTCTAGATTTTCCAGTTTTGTTGAGTGTACGCTTTTTTTTAATTTTTATTTTCTATATTCTATGTTTACATTCCAAAGGCTTTCCCCTTTCCCAGTTCCCCCCTCCCTATGTCCCATAGTTCCTCTCCCCCCGCAACTATTCCCCAATCATTCTCCATTTCTGTTGTTATGTCTCCTATTTAATTTCTGATTTCGTTAATTTGAATACTGTCTCTCAGCCCTTTGCTTAGTTTGGCTAGGGGTTTATCTCTCTTGTTGATTCTCTCAACTTCTGGTTTTGTTAATTCTTTTCATTGTTTTCTCTGTTTCTATTTGGTTGATTTCTGTCCTGAGTTTGACTATTTCCTGCCTTCTATTTCCCTTGGGTGAGTGTGCTTCTTTTTATTCTAGAGCTCTCAGGTATGCTATTGTTAGTGTAAGAACTCTCCAGATTTTTTACCAGGGCACTTAGTGCTATGAATTTTCCTCTAAGCACTGCTTTTATTGTATGCCATAAGTTTGGGTATGATGTGTTAATATTTTCATTAAATTTTATGAAGTCTTTAATTTCTTTCTTTATTTCTTCCCTGACTGAGTTATTGTTGAGTAAAGAGTTGGTCAGTTTCCATGTTTAAGTGTGATTTCTGTAGTTTTTGCTGTTATTGAAGACCAGCCTTAGGTCATTGTGATCTGATAGGATGCATGGGATTATTTCAATCTTCTTGTATCAGTTGAGGATTGTTTTGTGACCAATTATATGGTCGTTTTTCAAGAAGGTACTATGAGGTGCTGAGAAAAAGGTGTATTCTTTTGTTTTAGGGTGAAATGTTCCGTAGAGAGCTGTTAAATCTGTTTGGTTCATAACCTCTCTTAGTTTCACTGTATCTGTTTAGTTTCTGTTTCAATGACCTGTCTATTGGTGAGAGTAGGGTGTTGAAGTCTCACACTATTATTGTGTGGGATTTGATGTGTGTTTGGAGCTTTAGTAAGGTTTCTTTTGTGAATGTGGGTGCTCCTTTATTTGGGACATAGATGTTCAGAATTGAGAGTTCATCTTGGTGAATTTCCCCCTTTATGAATATGAAGTGTCCTTTTTCATCACACTTGATAACTTTTGGTTGAAAGTCTATTTTATTGGATATTAAGATGGCAACTCCTACTTGTTTCCTGGGACCATTTGCTTCAAAGACCTTTTTCCACCCTTTTACTCTTAGATAGTGTGTCTTTGTTATTGAGGTATGTTTCTTATTTGCTGCAAGATCTTGTTTTCATATCCACTCTTTTAGCTTACGTCTTTTTACAGGTGAGTTGAGTTCATTAATATTGAGAAATATTAAAGAGAGATGACTGTTGGTTCCTGGTATGTTTGTTTTTTGTAGGTGGCTTTTTGTGCTTTTGGTTCTCTCCTTTTGGCTTTGTTGTAAGAAGCTTAATATTTTGCCCTTTCTTCAGTGTAGGTACCTTCCTTGTATTGGAGTTTTCTTTCTAGGATCCTTTGTTAGGCTCGATTGGTAGATAGATACTGTTTGAATTTGGTTTTGTCATGGAATATTTTGATTTCTCCAACTATGATGATTGAGAGTTTTGCTGGGTTTAGTAGCCTCGGCTGGCATTAAAGTCTGCATGACCTCTTACCAGACTCTTCTGGCTTTCATAGTCTCTGTTGAGAAGTCTGGTAGTTCCACCATTGTATGTTACTTGACCCTTTTCCCTTGCAGCTTTTAATATACTTTCTTTGTTCTGTGAGTTTGGTGTTTTGATTATTATGTGACAAGAGGATTTTCTTTTCTGGTCCCATTTATTTGGTATTCTATAGTCTTCTTTTGCCTTATGGCCATCTCTTTCTTTAGGTTGGGGAAGTACTCTTCTGTGATTTTTTTGAAGACATTTTCAGGTCCTTTGAGCTTGGAATCTTCATTCTCCTCTATTTAGATTAATCTTAGACTTGGTCTTTTCATTGTGTCCTGAATTTCCTGTATGCTTTGGGTTAGGAGTTTTTTGCATGAATTTTTTTGACAGTTGTGTCAATCTTTTCTATGGTATCTTCTTTCTATCTCTTGTATTCTGTTGGAGATACTTACATCTATAATTCCTGACATCTTTCTTATATTTTCCATTTCCAGGTGTGCCCACTTGTGTTTTCTCTATTGTTTCTACTTTCACTTTTAGGTCTTGGATCACTTTATTCAGTTCCTTCACCTGTTTACCTGTGTTTTCTTGTATTTCTTTCATTGAGTTATTGATATCCTTCTTAAAGGACTCTATAACTTCACAAGATAGGATTTTAGGACAGGTTCCTGATTTTTGGTTGTGCTGGTATATTCAGGGCTTGCTGTGGTAGGAGAACTGGGTTCTGATGATGCCTCCATATATTGGATTTAGTTGCTTATTGGTTTTGTGCTTGCTGTTTGCCATCTGTATATCCCTGGTGTTTGCTGGTCTGGGTGACTGTCTGGAGTCTGCCTCTTTTGTCCCTGTGTTTCTTCAGGTCTCTGGGTAGGCCTGCAACCTTGGCTGTAGCAGAACACCTATGGGGCTTTCCAACTAGGGGGGGTCTTCACAAGGGCAGAGAAGCTTCTGATCTGTTGCCCTGGCTTCAGTAGGTCGCCATGGAGGCCTTCAGACTGTTGGGTTTTAAGTGGAGCAGTCAAACTGTTGTCCAACTGCTCTACAACTGATCCTCAACTGCCCTGAGTGCAGTGGTTCCTCAACTACCCTGAGTGCAGTGGTTCCTCAACTGCTCTGAGTACAGCAGATCCTCTTGGATGGGTCAGAATATTGTGTCTTCAAGGGAGCAGACTAGCTAGGAGTCTGACCCAGGAGAAAGGACCCAACTGCTCTGGGTGCAGCTGGTTCTCTATGATAGGCCAGGATATTTTTTTTCAAGGAAGGAGATTTGCAAGAATTCTGTGACAGTAGGAAGGATCCAGTGGAAGGGGCAGAAGGGATAGTAGGGGAGTGGTATTTGAGAGGGCATGGTTTTGGTGGGTGATGGGTCCCAAGACCACAGGGCTCCCAACAGCAGCTCTGGGACTCAGGTGGAGGGGGAGGGAGTTCTTACCAACTTCTCTGAGTTCAGCAGGTCCTTTGGGATATTGTATCTTCAAGGGAGTAGACCAGCTAGGAGTCTGCCCCAGTAGGAAGGATCTCAAGTTACTTTTTTGAGAAAAAATGTTTAGCCCTTGTAAAGATAGTGCAAAGGAAAAGTAGAATAATTGCAGACCATTATTATTTGCCAGTACAAAGAGCTCTAAAGTGTTAGCTAACAGCTCAGCAGTACTGAAAGGCATCAGTATTTCCCAACCTGGTGGACTATAGAGGAGAAAAATCAATTTACTACTGAAAGAGTTCCTAACACTATAATTATATTGATGGATGAGATAAAGTATTTGATAAAATTTGATATCAATATTTATTTTAAAAGGCTCAGTTATAGAAATAATTTTCTGCTAAATGATACCTATCCATATCTGTAGTAAAGATGGCATTTAATGCTGGAAACATGAAGTATTTTTTTCTGAGGCGGGAAACAAGTAGATAATGTCTGTTGTGACCATTTGAACTTAGCAGTAGTGAGGATCTTGAATTATAGTATTTTTCTGAATTTGAAAGTCTGAAATGGTAGATATTTTCATTCATGCCTTTCTAGTATTATGCTTTGTTCATTTTTCCTTCCCCCCCCCCACACAATATATGCTATATAGGTTCTCCTCCTACTACTCATGCCAGATTCTTTCCATCTTCCACCTACCTAAATCCTACCCCTTATCTCTCATTAGAAAATAGACAGACATTGAAAAATTAGATAAAATAAAAACAAATCAGAATAAAACAAAACAAATACGCACACATAAAAAAGAGCCAAATCTGAAACACATAGAGATATAGAGACACCCAAATTCACCAACAGAATCCCACAGAAACACAAAATAGGAAACTATAGCATAAAAGCAAAAGACCTTCAAGATTTTTTTTTCAAAAGACCCATGTTGCTACTTTGTTTCCAACACAATTCCATGGTAAAAGAAAGCTCAAGTCAGTTAACAAAACAAGCTACAAGCCTAGATTGGGCAGGCCTCCCACGTCACTACTCTATTTCCATCTATATTATCCCATATAACTTGAGGTTCTCTCCCGCCTCTCCTCCCATTGCTCCTCCCCTAGACTCTCAGCTCCTCCCCCTTCCTCCTGCCCAATCATTGGCTCAAGCCTTTATTTGAAAAGTTAAGGTGGGGAGAAGGTTCACAAGGAAACTCCTCATTTGCAGCTCCTTTGACTGGAATTAGCATCAAAATACAAGCCCAGGGCTACCCACAACAGACCCTTGTTTTTAAAATCCCTCTCATTAAGGCTCAGAAAAATCTTCAGAAACAGAGGCAAAAAGATTGGAAGAGCTAGCAGGATGGAGATACCAAAGGAATAAAGCCTTCTACATACAATTGGACTGACCCACATACGAACTCACAGAGACTGGAAGCATACATAGGGCCTACACAGGTATAAGACTGATAGGGTTCCACCACTAAGAGGGAAAATGGAATCAAGGTGCTATTCCTAACCTAGAAGCTATCTCCAGCAATGCGTATCTCAATACTCATGAAATACATCTTTTTTTGATGACATTTCCTTTTCTTCTACAAAACTCTGGTTGAAGTTACCTCTTCAGATTTGGAAAGGCATTAATTTCCCTTAATTTTGTCTTCTGTTGCTGTGGTAAAACAGCCCAATAAAAGCATCTTAAAGCCAGGCAGTGGTGGCAGTTCCAGGACAGCCAAGACTTTATAGAGAAACCCTGTCTCAAAAAAAAAACAAAAACAAAAAAATTTATCTATTTTAGTATTTTTATTATTTTATGTTGCAGTCTATTATTGCAGGGAAGGCAAGGCTTAGAAACTTGAACAAGCTGATCACATTTGGAACATTAAACATGATAGAAGCAGAAAGAAATCTCTTATGAAGTTCTGTATGAAAGGAAATTGTGATAAGTTCCTGATTAGACAGAAACTATTCCATCTCCAAGAGAGAATATGCTGTGTACCTGTGGTTTCATAGAGTGAATTCGGTAATGTTCCTTCTGTTTCTATTTTGTGGAATAGTTTGAAGAGTATTAGGTCTTCTTTGAAGGACTGATAGAATTCTGCACTAAACCCATTAGGTCTGCTTCTATTTCTTTAAGGGTTATGGGGCTGTTTTTGTAGTTTGTCTGATGGTATTTGTTATCTGTCTAGAAAATTGACCATTTCATCCAGATTTTCCCGTTTTGTTGAATATAGGATTTTGTAGTAGGATCTAATGATTTTTTTTTTTTTTACTTTTCTCAGTTTCTGTTGTTATATCTCCCTTTTCATTTCTGATTTTGTTAATTTGGATACTGTGTCTGTGTCCTCAATTAGTCTGGTTAAGGGTTTATCTATCTTGTTGATTGTCTCAAATAACTAGCTCCTGGTTTTGTTGATCCTTTGTATAGTTCTTTTTGTTTCCACTTGGTTGATTTCAGCCCTGGGTTTGATGATTTCCTGTCTTCTACTCCTCTTGGGTGTTTCAGCTTCTTTTTCTTCTAGAGCTTTCATGTATGCTGTTAAGCTGCTAGTGTATGCTCTCTCCAGTTTCTTTTTGGAGGCACTCAGAGCTATGAGTTTTCCTCTTAGCACTGCTTTCATTATGTCCCCTAAGTTTGGTATGATGTGTCTTTATTTTCATTAAATTATAAAAAGGCTTTAATTTTTTTCTTTATTTCTTCTTTGACCAAGTTACCATTGAGTCGCACATTGTTCAGCTTCCATATATGTGGGCTTTCTGTTGTTTTTGTTGCTATTGAAGACCAGCCTTAGCACGTGGTGATCTGATAAGATGCATGGGATTATTTTAATTTTCTTGTATCTGTTGAGACACTTTTTTTGTGACCGATTATATGGTCAATTTTGGAGAACTTACCATGAGGTGCTGAGGAGTTACCTTCTTTTGTTCTAGGATGGAATTTTCTATAGATATCTGTTAGATCCATTTGGTCCATAACTTCTGATAGTTTCACTGTGTCTTTGTTTAATTTGTGTTTTAATGATCTGTTTATTGATGAGAGTGTGGTGTAGAAGTCTCCCATTATTATTATGTTAGGGGCAATGTGTGTTCTGAGCTTTAGTAAAGTTTCTTTTATGAATGTGGGTGCCCTTGCATTTGAAGTATAGATGCTCAGAATTGAGAGTTCTTCTTGGTAGATTTTTCCTTTGATGAATATGAAGTGTCCTTCCTTATCCTTTTTAATAACTTTTGGTTGATAGTTACTTTCTGGAAAGATATTGTGTAAATTTGGTTTTGTCATGGAATATCTTGGTGTCTTCATGACATATCTTTTCTCCATATCTTGAAAGTTTTGCTGAGTATAGTGGCCTGGGCTAGCAATTGTGTTCTCTTAGGGTCTGTATAACATCTGCCCAGGATTTTATAGCTTTCATTGTCCCTGGTGAGAGATCTGGTGTAATTCTGATAGGTCTGTTTTCATAAGTTACTTGATCTTCTTCCCTTACTGCTTTTAATATTCTTTCTTTGTTTTGTGTATGTGATGATAGGAATTTCTTTTCTGGTCCAATGTATTTGGTGTTCTATAGACTTCTCATGTGTTTATGGCAGTCTTTTTCTTTAGGTTATAGAAGTTTCCTTCTATAATTTTGTTGAAGGTATTTATTGACCCTTCTGGATGAAGGATGTAATACTTTTCAGCTTGATGCACAGTCACGGCTTCCACTGTACCATCAAACTTTCAAACTTGAATGACTTAAGACCTAGTTTTTGTGTCTCCTCTCTCTCTCTCTCTCTCTCTCTCTCTCTCTCTCTCTCTCTCTCTCTAAATTAGATGTATTATTTATTTACATTTCAAGTACTGTCCCTTTCCTAGTTTTAATGCAGTTCTGTCATATGACTCATGACATGTTCCTGCAATTTCTGCCCCTAGTTCTAAATAGTGACCAGCTTTATCCTTTCTGGAACCATCCACTCCAAGTGCAAACAACATTCCCCTAGCAAAGCAAGCCAAATGACCCATTTTCCTTTCCAAGTGTCCATTCTCCCATTCTCCAATAAAGACCAGACTTCCCCGGGACTTCTTAATGAGATGTTCTTCTGTAGTGTCAACAGCATGGTCATAATCCTTCTTGCCTTCTGTTTTATCTGACATCAGAAGAATTGGGTTTAAGATGTGATTGTTTTGTAAACAAAATAAATACAATTATTTCGTTTACTGTAATAAAACTATCCCACATAGTAAAAAGGAAGTCACACTTAAAAATTATTATAAAGAATTTTGTTTATTATTTGTTTTTGAAACAAGATTTCACTATATGGATGACCTGGAAATTTCTAAATAGAAAAAGTTGACTTTGAACTCACAGAGAACCACTGGCCTCTACCTCCCATTGTTGCAATATAAAGCATATATCTGTGTCCTCATGAATTGTACACATGAATATGTGTACTATTCATATACACATATTCAGAACACATCTACAAACATATCCTTAGAAAATATCTACAAGAACTCTGCCATTATCAGTAAAAAAAATTATGCCTTGATTTTACTAGAAAATGAAAATTTGGTTTGATTTCAAAAATTTGGTGTGTGTGTATGTGTGCGTGTGCGTGCGTGTGTGTGTGTGTGTGTGTGTGTGTGTGTGTGTATGTTTGATGTATGTTTGGAAGTCCAGCACATGCCATGGCAAGCATGTGGATTTCAGAGGAGAATTTTGTGAATTAACAGTTATGGAAGTTCCAGCACTTGATCTCAATGGGCTAGGCCTTGTGGCAATCATATTTCTGAATAATTTTGCCTGCCAACAAATTGGTTTCTCCTTGTTGCTTGAAAGTACAACATTAGCACCATGATTCACATCATAATTAGTACTTGAAATGTCGAGACTTTTTTACTTGTTACTATCCTATATGTAGAAAGGTATCTGTTTTTGCATTTTTCTGTGTTGTCATGAGAAACAAACCTGGGGCCTTGTGTTTGCTAAATAAGTGCTTTTATCATTGAGCTACATATTCACCTATTTATTTATTTATTTATTTATTTATTTATTATGTATACAGTGTTCTACCTGCATGTATGCCTGCAGGCCAGAAGAGGGCACCAGATTTCATTATAGATGGTTGTTAGCCACTATGTGGTTGCTGGGAATTGAACTCAGGACCTCTGGAAGAGCAGACAGTGTTATTAAACTCTGAGCCATCTCTCCAAATCTTTATACTTTTTAATGTATACAAAACCACACTTCATCTATCAAAAAAAACTAATTAAGATAAATCCTAAATGTATATACACATAGCCATATATAAAAGTAAATCCTAACAGACACAAGAAACTAAGGGTACATGTCTATGAAGACAGCAGACATGTCATCCATACCAGACAGCCTTCTGCAGAAATATGAAAGATCCAATGAAATCTTCATTTCATTGACTTTAGAAACAAGTGAAATGTCCCTTTTCCCCATGATATTAAAATTCAAAAGCTATATTGACTAGGATATCATGTTCTACATTATAAATTGACCCCAAAGCACTTTCACCGTTAGAAAAATATTGGAACATCAAACAGGGGAAATTACTAATTATAATTAAGTTATTGACTGCTCACTGTAAATATTTTAGAATTTGGAATAAAACATTCCAAACATTGATTAAATTTTATATCTGTTTTAGTACCTGGGAGCTCTGGGTAGTCAGGTTAGTTGATATTGTTGTCTTCCTATGGGGTTGCAATCCCCTTCAGCTCCTCAGTCCATCCCCTAACTCTTCTATATAGACTCCCTGACTCAGGTCAATGGTTGGTTTTATCTGTATCTGTATTGGTCAGGTCCAAGCAGAGCCTTTCTGAGGACAGCTATTCCAGGCTCCTGTCAGCTCGTGGAATCAGCAATAGTGTCTGTTTTGGTGTCTGCAGGTGGCATGGATCCCTGACAGTTGGGGTGTGGTCTCTGAATGGCCTATTCTTCAGTCTTTGCTCCATTTTTTGCCTCTGTATTTCTTTTAGATACAAACAATTCTGGGTTAAATTTTTGAGTTGGATGCTTGGCTCCATGCCTCAACTGGGGGTCTAGTTGTAGTTTTCTGTAATGGTCTTCATTTTCTATAAGAGGAACCTTTTTATTTTAAATGAGAGGCGGTTGGTTGCTATACTTAACTGTGAGTATAACGAGATTTAAAAGGTAATGAAAATTTATGGTAGTGAAAGGAAGTAGCACTAGTAGATTCCTTTCTAAGATATGTGACATCATTAGCATGGGCTAGCAGGATAGGTTTTCATCTCTACTGTTGAGTGAGTCTTAAATCCAGTTTGACAGCTCATGATGACCCCTAACATATAAGTGTTACTTCTTACACATTTATGCATATCTTGCCATACTGCTCATCATTGTGGTTCTTTTATTTTATTTTATTTTATTTTATTTTATTTTCTATATTCTATGTTTACATTCCAAAGGCTTTCCCCTTTCCCAGTTCCCACCCACCATAGTTCCCATAGTTCCTCTCCCCCCTAACTGTTCCCCAATCATTCCCCCTCCCACCTCGGTTTCTTTACTAAACTGGATGCAATCTTTACAGGCCCAGGGTCCTCTCCTTTCTTCTTCTTGGGAATCATTTGACTTGCTATTAGTGTCTTGAGTATTTAGGGCTTCTGGGCTCATTAATATCCACTTATCAGTGATTGCATTTCATGTGCATTCTTTTGTGATTGGGTTAATTCACTCAGGATGATATTTTCCAGGTCTAACCATTTACCTACAAATTGCATGAATTCATTATTTTTAATTGCTGAGTAGTATTCCATTGTATAAATATACCACATTTTCTGTATCCATTCCTCCTTTGAGGGATATTTGGGCTCCTTCCAATTTCTGGCTATTATAAACAAGGCTGCTATAAACATAGTGGAGCATGTGTCCTTATTGCATGCAGGGGAATCCTCTGGGTATATGCCCAGGAGTGGTATGCCAGGGTCAAGTATTGCATCTAGATAGGACAGTGTATGTGCTCCACTCCCCGAGCAGCTTGCACCATATTTTCTGGATCAATAGATGTGAGACTGTAAGAAATAGGCTTTCAAGTCTGACTCAGCTTGAATAGTCTGAATCCTGTGTTCCAAGTGTTAAGTGTGTGGTGTTTTCAGCAATGGGGACCTAACCTCAACCCCTCAAGGACAATTGAGACCTATTCTCTAAAGACTAGAGAATTCTATTACATAGATAATTTCAGTGACATTCACATCTGCTCTGTTTGTCGTAGCCAGGAAATGGAGATGACCTAAATGTTCCTGAACAAGTTAATCATAAAAATGTGGCACTTATATTCCCTAACACTATTAATGATAATCTGCTATGCTTGCAAGACCAGAGCATGTTGTTCTCTGAGAGGTTCCACCTAGAAGCTGACTCAGATACAGGCACCCACAGTCAAACAGTACATGGAGCTTGGAGAATATTATGGAAGTGTAGGAGGAAGGATTGCAGGCTCTAAAGGGGATCGGAATTCCACAGGAAGACCAACAGAGTCAACTAACCTGGACCCTTGTTGCTTTCAGAGTCTGAACCATCAACTACAGAACATCCCCCTGCTTATAGCAGATGTGCATCTCGGTCTTCATGTGGGTCCCCAACAATTGGAGTGGGTGCTATTCCAAAAGCTGTTGCCTATATATGGGCTATGTTCTTTGATCTGGGCTGCCTTGTTTGGCATAAATGGGAGAGGAAGCACCTAGCCTCTAAGAGACTTGAAGTGCCAGGGTCCAGGATATCGAGGGTGAGCATCTGCTCAGAGAAGGGGAAGCAGCACCAGGGATGGGTTGCAGGGCAGGATGACCAGGAGGGGGACAGTGAGCAGGAAGCTTCTTTGCCAACTTCTCAAACTATCCTGTTGTTTCACTGCCTTTCTGACACCCCATGCTCTATGCATCTTCTGTGAAGAATGGAAGGTTTTCATTTCACATACACCACCATTCCAAGAATATCTGCCAATAAGCTTAAGGAATATGCTAAAACGTCAGTCAGAGGCCTAATGGAGTTCTAGGCAAGATTTATTGTTGTTGTATTGTGTGGTTTAAGTAAAAAAAATTCATACACAGACCACATGAAGCTCAAGAAGAAGGAAGACCAAAGTGTAGGTGTTTCGGTCCTTCTAAGAAGGGTTAACAAAATACTCATGAGAATAAGTACAGAGACAAAGTGTGGAGAGAGAATGAAGGAAAGGCCATCCAGAGACTGCCCCACCTAGATATCCATCCCATATACATTTTCAAAGGAAGATACTATTGTGGATGCCAAGAAGTGCATGCTGACAGGAGCCTGATATAGTTGTCTCCTGAGAGGCTCTGCCAGAGCCTGACATATACAGAGGCAGATGCTCACAGCCAACCATTGAACTGATCACAGGATGCCCAATGGAGGAGTTAAAGAAAGGACTGAAGGAGCTGACGGGGTTTGCAACCCCATAGGAAGAACAACAATATCAACCAACTAGAGCTCCCAGGGTCTAAACCACCAACCAAGGAGTACACGTGGAGGGACCCATGGCTCCAACCATATATGTAGCAGAGGATGGCCTTGTCAATGGGAGAAGTGTCCCTTGGTCCCATGAAGACTCAATGCCCTAATGTAGGGAAATGAGAGGCAGGGAGGTGGGAGTGTGTGGGTGGGTGGGGGGCACACCCTCATAGAAACAAGAGGAGGGGCGATGGAGTAGGGGGTTTCTGGGGGAGGAATCAGGAAAGGGGATAACATTTGAAATGTAAATAAATAAAATATCCAATAAAAAAGAAAGCTTTGAATTAAAAACTGAGCCAATCTTGCAATTTTCAGTGGATTTACAACTTTTCATTCAAAACTAGAGAGTGTATTTCTTAAAGGAGATCTTTGAAGGCTTTGTTTATAGTTTTTATATCTTCAGTACAGCTATTGAAGAGAATAATGTTCTATCCAAGCTCTTTTACACATTACTGTATCAGTTCGGATCTATCACTGTAATAAAACAAGCTAAGTGAATTGTAAGTTTAAAACATTTGTTTGGCTCATGTCTCAGGAGGTTTTAGACCATCATCATGTGAACTATTTCTTTGGGCTTCCCATAAATGCCGCACATGGTACATGGTACACAGAAGTACATGGCTTAGGAAACTGATCTCATCACAAGTCCAGGGACAAGGGTCATTCAATCCAATTTGAAGTCATGCTCCAAAATACATAAAGATCTGGCTGTTTTGAGGATCCTCAAATTGAAGAATGATTCCAGTCTAGTCTATGAACATGTCCTTGGAGAAGCACATTTTGTTCACTGTCAATTGATGTAGGAGGCAGCATCTACCCCATTGTGATTGCTGTCATCCCTGGGGAAATGGTTTTCGGCCATATAAAAGAGATAGCTAAGCCTGATTAAGCAGGAGGTGAGCAGTATTTCTCCATTTTTCCCACTTCAAGCTCCTGCCTTCATGTTCTCCAATGTGATATGGAAGAGTAAACCAAATAAGCCCTTTCTTTGCCAATGTTTGTTTGGTTAGTGTTTTATCACAGAATCAAAGAAGCATATTAAAATAGTAAATTATATTAAAATAATAAATTATATTAAAATGCTTTTTAGTTTTAAACTTATTTTGTTTTTGGTGATAAGCCAAAGTTGTCAGATTTTCGATAAAGGTAAGAGAACAAAGGGGTTGGGTTGACTAAATGGTTAGAGCGGCCTATAAAATAAAAAGTTATCACATGTTCTTAAGACTTAAGATCTTAAGATATCAGATATAGGCATTTAAACAATCATAGAGCCATCATTGTAAAAGTGGCCAGTGCAGCAATTTTGGGGTACATATAATTGTAGTTCACCTTTATTTGTCTTTGTAACATTTCAAAGAAATTCAAAATTTATCCCCATACATTTGATCTATAAAGTAGGTTATATTAGTTCCTATGCATTGTTGTGATAGAGTATCTCATGTAAACAATATAACAGAGAAGAGATTTATTTTGGTTCTGAGTTTCAGAGATTTCAACCCATCCTAGCAGCAAGAGTATGGCTCAGAGGTTACTTAATGATCGTCAGAAGAGAGTGCTTGGATTATTATGTCTCTTCCTTGCTTTATTTCAGACAGGTCCCCACGTGCTATGCAGTGGCACCCACACTCACTGCAAGCCTTCCTTCATCAGTTAGTCATCTTGGAAACAGTTTCACAAGAACACCTGACATGCCTGTTGGTGATCTCCTCTGCTTTTCCTAATCCTCTCAAGTGGGAGAGAAAGATGGGTTAATACAAAGTGACTCTGCTTTCAATATGCCAAGGATGTCTACAGATATTTTAATGTCTTTTACAAGGTTGAATAACTGCTTTGTGTCAGAGCCAATAAAATCTCAGCATGTCATTCTCAAAGCCATATTGTTAAAAATTTATTTTGTTTCTTTTTAGATGAAAAACGTTCCCCAAATAAGGGCGAAATGATTATAACATCCCTTTCTTCAGATTTAGAGCTGAAGAGGTCCCCCCACTTACCTTCCCAAAGCATTAAAAAATTACTGAAACACTTAAACTTTAAAGACTGAAAGACTAAGTTTTAGCAGTATCAATATGTGTTCTCTTGGCCACATTTTTCTGGCTTGGTTAAGATAGAACATCAGGGTTGAGTGTATTACCTCACTCCAGTTGTAGCAAGAGAACATCCCCATTAAAGTCATAGGTGTAATTACCTACTCTACCTCCTTTGGTTAGGCTTCATCTTCTAATTTCTACTACTTTGTAATTCTGTCATATGAGGACCAAGCTATCCATATCTTGCAGAGATATTTGAGAGTCAACTAAAATAAATATTTTATATTTTCCATACTTGACCTGATAATTTCACATAATAGCAGCTTGTGATCAAAGATATTTTGTCATTCCATAATTGGTTTATTAGGAATTTGAGAAGGAGCTGATCCATTCAGGGATGGCTTAAAGAGGTAAAATGAAGATAGTAAATTATGTAAATGTAATAACAACATATAAAATTTTCACAAAAACATAACTAACAAAAAGGACTTCACATGGCTGAGAGATAGCTCTGCTCCAAATTACTTGGTCTGCAAAAAAGAGGACCTGAATTTGGATCCTCAGAATCCTTATTAAAAGCCAGGCATGGGATGGTGGGATGTGCAAACAAACAGGTAGTTTAATAATCAGCCAATTAGCCAAACCAAATTAATGAACTTTAGGTTCACTGAGAGACTCTGTGTCAAAAAATAATGAGGGGTAGGGGAGATTGATACATACCTGCTATTGAACCAAGACTACCAGAAGAATATGCATTTGTAAACATCCATACTAACAAGTACATACTGTCACAAGCATGCATGAACACCCACACACTCATGCAGAGGATTATAGCTAACACTGATTCCATAAGGCACTGAAACTAATTATGATTTTTTTACATGAACCTCCTATAAAATGGATTAATATTAATATTAATAGTGTTTTAATAATTTTACACATCTCTGATCTTTTCCTTTTTAGGAGCAAAACTCATTTAAAATTTTAGGCAATATGCAATTAGTTTATAATTTCTATCATCAGCAATTTCTGCAGACCTACAAAGTCATCCTGAACACAGCAGGTCATTGTAACACAATCTGGATGTATCATTAATCACAACTGCCACAGCTGTCATCATCAAAACTGCCACAGTGACACACCAAAAGATGCACGTTAATTGCAAAAGGTAAAGTATGCGCCAGAAAAGAACAGATGTATTTTAAACTGGCTTAAGTGTAAAGCACTCTGGCTCCAGGGCAACAAGGGTTCAGCCTGGCAATCTTAGGACCAAGGAGTGTGAGGAACTCATGCTTTTGTTAGTTTTCCTTCAGAGAAGAAAAGGCAGACAGAGTAAACAAACCCTGTAGTTACAGATTGCCATCATTTCCTGTCTGGCTTGTGAAGATGCTACACCCTTAGGTTCTAGCCTGACAAGGAAGAACATCTGTTGAGGGACTAGGAGGTTACTCATCAAAAGCAACTGCAAGTGATGTTCTCAAATTAATTTACCTGGTAAACATTGATTTGAGCCATTAGTTTAAATCGTAATCAACTCAGAAAACTAGCTCAAGGTTTTACAACTATACATCTTCCTTTGAAATGGAAAACACTCCCTTTCCTAAGGGTATCAGTAGCTGTAAACTCTAGCTCGATTGCTACATGAATCCTGGTAAGTACTAAATGGCTGTTTGGTGAAGAAAACACATGACTTAATAAATAATGGAATGCCGGGTTTGGGCTGAAAAACTGGGAAGATGGAAAGGTTCAAATTTGTCTAGAAAACAAATGGCATTTCATTATGAGAAAATTTGTTACATATTTATGAGCTGCACTGCTCTGATCATCTGAGCAACCATACATTCACCTAGCTAAGTCTCTCAATAGGAAAGTAACCAGGACCATGATTTGTTTTATACCCAAGAATATTCATCACCAATGAGCAATGTGGAATAGTTGGGCTGTAAACTAACTTTAGACAAGGTGTTTGTAAGATATATCATCTTTAAATCCAGTTTTAGAACTAACTTATTTCTCTAGGTTTAACTTTGATATTTTAATTTATCTCAGTCTATCTCTATCTTAATTTCTTTGCCTGAACTGAGTTATGAGTTGAGTGACATTTTATCTCCTTTCAAATGTCTGTGGAAACTTCTGTCTATATTTCACAAAATTATATAAAATTCTTTTAATTGGTATCTTCTAAACAACAGTGTTAACAATAAGTTTCTATAATACTTTTATTCTAGGATAATCTTTCCTTATTGGGTAAGTATTTACATCTTTTACTGTTAGCTCTCTTTCATAATTTAAAGTGATTGTTAGAAGAATTGGACATCAGGTCAAAAGTTTGATGCCAACCTGGGTTGTAGAGAAGTTTAGTAAGACATATGTCAAAAACATTTTATTTCTAAGCACTGCTGTGTTTTTGAAAACTGTATTTTAGTATTAATGCATCTCAACTGTAATTGGAAAGCAAAGCACTAAAAATAATGCAACAAATGATAAATGTCATTGCTATGAATTACAAGGTGGTTACAATTTGGGGTTGATAAATGAATATCATATAAAAGATGCACCTGAACTTTTCTAACATTATGGTGTCTGTCTTTTATCCCCTTTCCCCTTTTTGAGGAAATAGAAATACAACTGTACCAGCATCCAACATCCCTGTACACTGAAACTGACTCTGGAAAGTGTACCAGTGAACTAGCAAGTGTGCTTGCTGAAACTGATGGGCTAGCAAGAGCAGTTTTGATAGTCATGAATTAAAAAAAAAACATTTGCTATCTTGGAATTGAAGTTGATCATATTTTTTATTTTTCATGCGACAGAAAATTACATACATTACAAACCATCGTCTCCTTCTTCCTTCCTCCCTTTCTTCTTCCCTTTTCCATCTTTCTCTCTTTTCACTCCTCTCTCTCATCCTAAGTGAGGTAACCCAATCACAAAAGAGCACACATGGAATGCAGTCACTGATAAGTGGCTATTAGCCCAGAAGCTCTGAATACCCAAGACACAATTCACATATCAAATGATTCCCAAGAAGAAAGGAGAGGGCCCTGGTCCTGAAAAGGCTTGATCCAACATTGTAGGGGGATTACCAGGACAGAGAAGTGGGAGGGGGTTGATTGGGGAATGGGTGGAGGGAAGAGGGCTTATGAGATTTATGGGAAGGGGGGAACTGGGAAAGGGGAAATCATTTGGAATGTAAACAAAAAATGTAGAAAATAAAAATAAAATCTCCAATAACAACAACAAAAAATAGACACCAAAACAACAGTCTACAAGTAAGGAAACTGAGAATTCCCTTAAAAAATATGTGTATGTATGTGTATATATATATATATATATATATATATATATATGTATATTTACACATACATACACACACTCACTCACACACACACACACACACACACACACACACATACACACACACACACACACACACACACACACGCACACATGTCTTACTAGAATCCCATGCAGATGTAATTAGTTGCCTCTCCTTCAGATGTCTGCACATGTCAATAGCCATGAGATTTATTTCCTAGGTCTTAACCTTCCTTGCTTTCATCACTGTGCTTCTGTTCCTGGAGGTTTCCTTATAAATGCCTTTCATGTGCATTCTTAACATTTATGCCCTTTTCCTGTCTCCTGAATTCACTATCTATAGCATTCTGTTCTGTTTTTCATTCTTCTGCTTCTCTGTATAATCCATTTAACAGGATAATGAAAAAATTTATTTGCAATTCCCCAGGAAGCCTCTTATTCTTTACTCAGATATGCCTCTGCATGTGATGTCCATATTTATAACTTACTTCCAATAGTTCCTAGGTATCTGAAAATAATCTTGCCTTCCTGGGTTTTCTATCATGTCAATATACGTATTGTCTCTCTGTTAACAACTTAAATGCTATCTTGGAAATTGCTCTATTAGTTTCCTAGGGATGTAGAAACACAGTCAACATAAACCTGTTGCTCTAAAAATATATGAATTTACTATGTTATTTCTCTGTGAGTTAGCAGCCTGAATACGAGTGTCACCTAGGATACATTAATATGAGTTCTGGAATGGAAATTTGGCTTTTTATTTTTAGCATTGTGTAGTTAGCAGGTTTCTTGACTGTATGACACCAATCTCTGCATTTGCCTTTAAATAGCCTTCCCCTATGGTCTATGCATGAAACCTTTATCTCCTATTATTGTTGATGATAGCCATTGGACCAGGATACCCTAAATCCAAAGTGATTGGATTTTAGATCCTCAACTTTCTTTTAACCATCCAGTGGAAAAAAGATAGCCTTTTCAACAAATGGTGCTGGTTCAACTGGAGGTCAACATGCAGAAGAATGTGAATCGACCCACTCTTATCTCCTTGTACTAAGATCAACTCCAAGTGGATCAAGGACCTCCACATAAAACCAGACACACTGAAACTATTAGGAAAGAAACTTAGGAAGACCCTGGAGGACATGGGCACAGGGGGAAAGTTCCTGAACAGAACACCAATAGCTTATGTTCTAAGATCAAGAATCGACAAATGGAACCTTATAAAATTACAAAGTATCTGTAAGGCAAAGGACACTGTCAGAAGGACAAAAAGGCAACCAACAAAGTGGGAAAAGATCTTCACCAACCCCACATCCGACAGAGGGCTAATATCCAATATATACAAAGAACTCAAGAAGTTAGACCCCAAAGAACCAAATAACTCTATCAAAAAATGGGGTACAGAGCTAAACAAAGAATTTTCACCAGAAGAAATTCGGATGGCCGAGAAACACCTTAAGAGATGTTCAACATCATTAGCCATCAGGGAAATGCAAATCAAAACAACCCTGAGGTCCCACCTCACACCAGTCAGAATGGCTAAGATTAAAAACTCAAGAGACAACAGGTGCTGGCAAGGATGTGGAGAAAGAGGAACACTCCTCCACTGTTGGTGGGATTGCAAAATGGTAAAACTGCTCTGGAAATCAGTTTGGCATTTCCTCAGAAAATTGGGCATGTCGCTTCCAGAGGACCCTGGCATACCACTCCTGGGCATATACTCAGAGGATTCCCCTGCATACACTAAAGACACATGCTCCACTATGTTCATAGCATCCTTGTTTATAATAGCCAGAAGTTGGAAGGAGCCCAGATATCCCTCAAAGGAGGAATGGATACAAAAAGTGTGGTGTCTTTATACAATGGAATACTACTCAACAATTAAAAATAATGAATTCATGCAATTTGTAGGCAAATGGTTAGATCTGGAAAATATCATCCTAAGTGAGTTAACCCAATCACAAAAGAATACACATGAAATGCAATCACTGATAAGTGGATATTAATGAGCCCAGAAGCCCTAAATACTCAAGGCACAACTGGCAAGTCAAATGACTCCCAAGAAGAAGAAAGGAGAGGACCCAGGGCCTGAAAAGATTGGACACAGTTTTATAGATCCAGAACAGAGAAATGGATGGGGGGTTATTGGGGAATAGTTGGAGGGGAGAGTACTTATGGGACGTATGGTGGGGGGGGGGGGACTGGGAAAGGGGAAAGCCTTTGGAATGTAAACAAAGAATATAGAAAATAAAATTTAAAAAAAAGAAGTGGCAGTATTTTCAAATAATTTAAAACTAATAGGAACTGACATTTGAATTTAGACATCTCTTCATGAACAAAATATGTTCACTGAAGGCAGCTTCATTTCTTGCCCACAGCTTTTCTTTCTGTCACCTGAATTTACTATGACCATATCTTTCTACATATTTCAATGATTGTCATGTTTGCTTCTGTCTTAATATTGTCTGTATCACTGGCTAATTTTCCTTTTAAATCTCAAATTTATAAAGGATATACTTAGTTCATCTCTGCTGGTATAATTTTATTTCATTCATTCATTTATTTATTTATTTATTTATTTATTTATTTATTTATTTATTTATTGGTTTTTTCGAGACAGGGTTTCTCTGTATCGTCCTGGCTGTCCTGGAACTCACTCTGTAGACCAGGCTGGCCTCGAACTCAGAAATCTGCCTGCCTCTGCCTCCCAAGTGCTGGGATTACAGGCGTGCGCCACCATGCCCGGCTAGAATCTCACCGGTATAATTTTAAATAGAGTTTTGCACATAGTGAATGATTGACAAATACGTATGAATGTTTGGGGCAAAATGCAATGCATTATCATGCCTTACCTCTACCTATTCTAAAGGAACTGTCATCTAAACTACTCTTTTCCAAATCAACTTATTTAAAATGTGGACTCAAACAGAGAATGAAAAATAAGTATAAGATAGACATTTCTGTTATGTCTCCATGTTTAGTAAGCAAGCAGAAGTTACAGCAAGGCAGAACAATACAGATTAAATTTCTCATTGTTTATCTTTTTTCTATTTTAAAATAATCGGACATAATTCAGCAAACTTCTATAATAAATAAAAATGCATATGCAAGGAGGAAATAACAAAAAAATCCAACACAGCACCCAAGAGCTCCATGGTATGGAAGTGTTTAAAGGTCACATCTCGAAGGCTGGCAGAAAGCCTCATTTATGTAGTATGTAACTGTCATCTGAGGTGCCAGGGAGTCACCAAACTTTTTGTGGAGGTGGCATTTAATAAAATTCAATTTTGAGCTTCAATTTAGTTTTTACAAGAGCAAAGAGTCAGAGTAAGCAAATACTCATGTAAAAAATACATTGGCATCCACAATCACTTACCATGCCCTGTAATTTCCATAACCTTTAAAAAATTTCCCCTGGGATTTGCTGATAGGTAATCAAGTGTAATTTCCCTACTTCTCAATGTGTTCAGAATTTATTGGTTGATGTTGCTTAGGCGAATTCAATAACTGCCATTTATCATTTTGCAAATGTGCAATTTATTCACTTATTGCAGCATTTACATTCATTTTAGATCAGATTGATTGGAATTTCACATCTCTAAAGCGTCAATTTCATCTAGGTGAAATTATGTAAAAGCATGATTCATTTTCCAAGCAAAATCAGTCTATATTTATACTTTTATTATATTTACCTAGAATTGACTTCCTAAGGCAACTTCTGGCAAATGTTCTTGTCTCTGGGTGTAAAGGCAATAACAGAAAGCCATTATCCACTCTTACAGTATTGTTAGGAAGCTTTGTAAGAATATTTCACAGTTTAGAGAATAATTTGCTTATCTAGGTCATGGCCAGACACAATTGGGACAACATGTATGAATCTGGAAAAGGCTGATAGTGGTGAGAGAAAATATATAATTCATACCTTTGCATGTGAAAGCTTACCACTTTCAAGTTGTCAGTTAGATGTTCATGGTAACAAACTACCTGTAGCAGAACTGCACACAGTTCTCCAGGCAATGCTGTATATTTAAAAGAATAAATACAAATGTGCAAACAAGCCAGTATGGGGACCAGCATCATTATCTTTCTCACTGAAAATGAAAGGTAGCAGAGATTATTCATAAGGAAAGAGCCTGGGTTCAGTGAAGTGTGTGTTATCAGATCCATGCTCTATTATTTCACACTGCTTCCTTCTGTATGCACTTTAATCTTATAAGCATTTGTCATCTTTCAGATTTAAAACAAGACTATCCTTTATGCCTTTTGTGTTTTCTGTATTAGTGAAAATAGAGGGCATGTGCGGCTCCCTGTGTCTTTGAAATAATTCCACTTTTGAACAGTGATTCTTGGGAGGACGGGTATTGTCTGGAACTTGCTGTGGTTCTTAGGCTGCTCTTAAACTCATGCCAAACCTCCTGCCTCAGTTTTACAAATACGAGTTTACAGGCATGGGGCAGCTGAGCTAGCCTTTATGAGCCAGAGTTTAATGAAGCAATATTGATGTCCTGGGATGATAGGACTGCCTGCAGGAACCTGAAGGGCTTTCTTTGTCATTGTGGGATGGACTCAGAAGACATTAAATTGGAGGAAAAGGCTAAAAGAAAAGTAGAAAAGTTTTATAAAAAACATGGCTCAGGTGGCAAATGAGATGTGAATGAATTTATTATCAGAAGCTTAACATTATAAGGTCTGCACATCTGTAGGAGAAGTGGGAGAAAGAAGAAATAAAAATTATTGTACACATCCCCAGATACAAGTGACTACATGCGGGCCTTCAAATACACAGAGGAAATGCCTATTCCATTAAATTATTGTTAAAACATTGTATAAAATGGTTACTTTATTACTGATGCATCAGTCAGAGATCAGTGGTTTAGTAAATGACATCACTAAATCAACACTGCCTCTTTCATGTAAACTTGCATAAGTGCAATTAGAACGTCTCTCTGCGAGAGAATACACATTTATATCCATGCAGAGCCTTTTCCCTTGGTACAGGAGAATATAGTATTCCAACCAGCTATTTCACCCACTGGTTCTCTTACAGGTCCATGGATAAGAGCATATGACTATGGAAAATGCACAGCCAGAAATATACAGGTTCAAACAGAAGGAATTCTAAGCATGAAACTAGATGCAACAATGTTTCAAACTGAAAAATGAAGAAAGTTTCATTGAGAAAAAGAAAATGAAACAATGGTAATCATGTAAAATAAAAATCTCATATCCATCAAGTGTAGTCCTTTAGTTCACACAAATAGCTGTCCAGTGGCAGACACCATTGTGAACAGCATAGGTGATGCATTTTGTTGTTGCATCATAACAAAAAGTGATTTGTGAAAGAAAGATGTTCTATTGGCTTATGGTCCCAGAAGACAGACAATAATGGCAGGGAGGCTCGAGCAGAAAGTTGAAAGATTACCTCTCCAGCTAGAAATGGATGTCAGAGAGAGCAAACTGGATGTGAGGTGAGATCATGACATCTTAAAACCTCAGGTTACTGGAGCCCCTTGTGATACTCTACCCCCAAAGATATCACAACCTCCCAACAAGGCCACCAACTGTGAACTACCTATTCCATTCCCTAAGTGGGGGACATTTATCATTCAAAATCTACAACCACCAGGGCTACTTGGATCAGTGCTGGAACTGCTGAAGCTTGTCCATGCTGTTCAATTAACTGAACTCAGTGATCCTCTGATTCAGGTGCTACACCCCTCTCAAATTCATTAAGTGCTATTCTGTTGGATCCACCGAGAAAGTTGCACTAGCCTTTTATCCATTGTATGGGCTATACTAGTTCTTATTGCCAAGTCATAGATGAATATCAAAGAAGTGAGCTGACTATTTTAAATGTAATTTGTAAATCCTCAGTCTCATTAGTGTAAAGGAGAGTACAGAGGATGGATTGGTATGGAGGCTGAGATATGGTTAAATAACCTTCTCAGCTTAGGTCCATGACTAAAATGTGAATCAGCATGAATGGTGTGAGCACAAGCCAAGACATTTTCCTCAAGGCTTTTAAAAATTAGAAAGTATCCGGGTAAATGATACTGGATTCTCACCAACATTTCAACTCGAGGCAAGCAATTGCTATTGCTTTCTGTTAAATTGAGTGCATTGCATATGCTATGTATATTATTGGAAGTCAAAATGGAAAGAGGGAGGGTCAAAGGAAGTTATAGTCAGAACTAGTTACCTACAGAGCTGTATATGCACTCCAAGCCTACAGACATAAGGACAATTAGGCTATAGTATAGATAGTACCAGATGGAAAAGCAAAATAAAGACCAAAACAGCTATTAGGGAGGATGCATTGGAAACTCTTGTATTTTCAAATGTCAAATAAATAAGCAATTCTGCGAACTTTATAACTTTGTATGAATAGGCAACTTATTAAAGGAAAAAGTTTTCAACAATTTAGACCCTTTAGGAAGGATATTGTCCATTCAATATCCAGTTTCATGTTTTAAAGATAAAAGTACACTTGCTTCACTTATTAAATTGTAAAACAATAAACTTGAAATATAGCACTTATTTCACGGTTTCAAACAAAAGAGAAACTTAATTGATTATACCTGTAATTTTTGGAAGAATTTTTTAGGCTCTAAGCTTTTCTTTACAAATGGATTATAAGTGTAAAATGGCAGTCAGAAAGAAGAATTGAACAGGTGACAACAACAACCTGAGGTGATTTCAGAGGGAATAGTGGCATGACATTAAGATATGGAAGCAACTTGTTTAATCAGAGGAAAAATAATGATAAAAATCAGAAGCCTCCGCCTCAAGGGTTTTTACAGATGTTAATGAGAAAACCATCTACTTACTCCATATTAATTTTTTCTGTGACAAATACATAATCAGTAGAGGTAGGAATGCTAGCTGTCTTTCTTAGATCTGTGATATACTTGGGCAAAACCCAACAAGGATATTTTAAGTAAAAAAGACAAAAACAAAAACAAAACAAACTTTGCCCAAGCTTCATATAGTGACAGAAGGACAATTTCTAAGAACTAAAGGTGGAAATGAAGAGTGGATTCCATCACAAAACCAGACATAACCAGGAATTAAAGAAGAAGAGAAACAGCCTGATAGGGCAAAACAATGGTCTACCCATTGCATAATCGGGACTTTGGGGCATGGGTGTTGAAGGCTTGCTCTCAGTACTGATTAGCAATTCTGACATCATGCTTGGCTGTGTGTACAGTCTTGGGTTCCAGTACACAGAACGCAAATTGACTGGCTCCCAGAGGGCCATTATTCTGTCACCGTCCTCTTAGAAATACTGTAGGGGAATTGAAAGAACAATCTAAAGTGCGACCAGAATGGTCGAAAAGAAATCTATGATGGTGCTGAAGGGGAGGATGTGACGGTATAAAGATATCAATGACGTAATATTCTTCCCTCAGAATAAAGCATTAATCTATGTGCTTGAAACCATAGTTGAAATGATTCTAGAGTCATTTAATAAGTGACTGAGTCTTGTGTGCACATTCTCTTTATTTTGTTGATAAGGGAGGGATGCTAACTGTGTTAGCTTTCCTCTTCAAGACAAAAATACATCCATAATCATTTTATTAGAATAATCAGTAGTCTTACTCGGAGGACTCCACTGCTTTGGCTTGTGAAGTGAGTACAACATGGGTGTGTGTGTGTGTGTGTGTGTGTGTGTGTGTGTTGGAGCAAATTATGAGGGCCAGGAAGCAAAGACAGAGAGGAAGAGGTAACTATCGCAATATTTCTCTCAAAAATAGTCTTCAAATGAATTTATCACCTTACATTAGAAACTTTCCTGAACTATCCTACCACTTCTTACTACCAGAGGCTGGAGACTGAGGTTTTTAGCATATATAATTTGTGTTACATTTAAGACCCAAACAATGATATCAACCTGAAGTTATGAAAAAATCAGAAAACAAAACTACTTTTAAAGAACAGACAAATTAATAGCAACAATGTGTCATATGCACTCAGAACAGAGGGAAGAAGTCACAGTTACACACGGAACAACATGAGGATTGTACTAGGACAGAGACTGAGCAATGAGAAATCGTGCGGGGCAGATGTCATGATACCCTTGTGGAAGGTGACCACTGTTTCTCACAGGAGAATATAATTAACTTATTTAAATAATGCTTCCTGTTGTTGAGAAAGTAAGCACTGCTATTTATGGATCATTAGGCACACTGCCAAGTTCCCTGAGTAAGGAAGGTGGTCTATCAGTAAGAGAAGGGAACATTCGTTTAAGCTGTTGGATGCTTTCTTTATTTTACTTGATTCCAATAGAGTACAAAATGCTAAATATTGCTTTTAGACCTTACACTATCAGTGGTTAAATACATAATACATAATTTCTTGTGCATATATACCTTAATGAAATATTCAGATGAAGAGAAGTTACATAAGTTGAAATTACTATTCTATTGCTGTGAAGAGATATGATGACCAAGACCACTTTTAAAGGAAAGCATTGAACTGGGCAGATAGTTACAATGTCAGTAGGTGAATGCATGACCATCATGGCAGGGAACAATTTGGCATCCAGGCAGACATGACATTGAAGAGATAGCTGAGAGCTGATTTCCTGATTTGCAGTCAGGAAGCAAGGAGAGATGGGGACTATGTCTCAACATGACTTACCTCTTTTAACAAGGCCACATGTTCCAATCCTCCCAAAATAGTTCCAAGCATTCAAATATATGAGCTTATGCTGTCTCTTTTTATTCATACTACTAAATATGAGTATATAAAGCATATATATATATGTATATACATATATATATGTATATATATATATATATATATATGTGTGTGTGTGTGTGTGTGTGTGTGTGTGTGTGTGTCTGTGTGTGTTTACCTACATTCCCTTAATTGATAATGAGTGGGACAGATATGACTACCAGTTACAGAAGACCACCTGTCAGAAATAGTGTACACACTTAAACAATGACAATAAAGTTCAGTTGAGCTTTGACTGTCAAGACAACTCAATGGAGGAAATAATAGTTTTTGTAGAAATAGTAGTTCTCCAGATAGACTCATGCCCACATGTAAAATACTGAAATTGACAATTTAGTATTAGTCATCCCTCCCTATATTCCCTTGTCTGTATTTTCTTCATGTCCCCTTTAAGCCTCTCTATCATTTCCACTTTCAGTATTTACATCATCATATTCTATTTTCCCCTTTTATTGGATATTTTATTTATTTACATGTCAAACATTATTCCTTTTCCCTGTTTCCCCTTTGCAACCCTCCATCCCATCCTCCCTCTCCCTGCTTCTATGTGGGTGCTCCACCACCCACATACCCACTCTTGCCTCCCTGCCCTGGCATTCCACTATACTGGGCCATTGAGTCGTCCCAGGACCAAGGGCCTCTCTTCCCATTGATATCCTACAAGGCTATCTTCTGCTATATATAGAGCTGGAGCTGTGGGTCCCTCCATGTGTACACTTTGGTTGGTGGCTTAGTCCCTGGGGCCTTTGAGGGGTCTATAGGGTTAATGTCCAATATATACAAAGAACTTAAGAGGTTAGATTCCAGAGGACCAAATAACCCAAAAGAATACCCATGGTATGCAGTCACTGATAAGTGGATATTAGCCTAGAATCTTGGAACACCAAAGACACAAATCACATACCAAGTGATATCTGACAAGAAGAAAGGAGTGGTCACTGGTGCTAGAATAGACCAAAGCATCATTGTAGGGGAGTATAAGAACAGGGAGGTGGGAGGTGGGAGGGGGTGGATAAGGGACCAGGGGGAGGGAAAAGGGCATGTGGGACTTTTGGGGGTGGGGAACCAGAAAAAGGGAAATGAATTGTAAATATAGAATATATCCAATAAAAAATGGGGTATAGAGCTAAACAAAGCATTCTCAATTGAGGAACACCGAATGGTTGAGAAGCACCTAAAAAATGTTCAGCATCCTTGGTCATCAGGGAAATGCAAATCAAAACAATCCTGAGATTCCACCTCATGCCTGTCAGAATGGCTAAGATAAAAAACTCAGGTGACAGCAGATGCTGGTGTGGATGTGGAGAAAGAGGAACACTTCTTCATTATTGGTGGGATTGCAAGCTGATACCACCACACTGGTATTCATTTTGGTGGTTCCCCAGAAAATTGAACTTAATATTACTTGAGGACCCATCTATACCACTCCTGGGCATATACCCAGAAGAGGTTGCAATATGAATAGAGAGAACAAGGACACATGCTTCTGTATGTTCATAGCAGCCTTATTTATAATAGCCAGAAGCTTTAAGGAACCCAGATGTCCCTCAACAGAGGAATGGATGCAGAAACTGTGGTACATTTACACAATAGAGTACTACTCAGCTATTAAAAAGCAAGAATTCATGAAATTCTTGGGCAAATGGATGAACTATTTAATCATCTTGAGTGAGGCAACTCAGTCACAAAAGACCACACATGGTATCCACTCTCTAATAAGTAGATATTAGCCCCAAAGCTTAGAATACCCAAGATACAATTCATAGACTGCATAAAGCTCAAGAAGAAGGAAGCTCAAAATATGGATGTTACAGTTCTTAGAAGGGGAAGAAAAATACCCATGGGAGGAGATACAGAGACAAAATATGGATCAGAGACTGAAGAAAAGGCCATCCAGAGACTGTCGACCTGTAGATCCATCTCATATACAGACACCAAACTCAGATTCTATTGTGGATACCAGGAAATGCTTGCTGACAGGAGCCTGATATAGCTGTCTCCTGAGAGGCTTTGCCAGAGCCTGACTAATACACAGTTGGATGCTTTCAGGCAACCATTGGACTACTACAACACAGGGTCCCCAAGAAGAAGGAGTTAGAGAAAGGACTGAAGGAGCTGAAGGGGTTTGCAACTCATAGAAAGATTCTCTGCTAATCACACTTCCTTATTAATAGTCTAATCACTAAGTATTTCTCCAAATGAAGCACAGGTATCTAAGGTTAAAATCTACACACATATGACAGAAGAAAAAAATACACATATGACAGAAGAAAAAGACTTGTCATGTTTGAGTCTTGATTAACTCATCATGATTGCTATTTCTAGCTCCATCCATTTATGGTAAGTGTCACAATGATAATGAAGAACAGAAACATTATCCTTTGTGTAAATATAATAATTATCCATTCATCAGTCCATGGACATCTAGGCTCTTTCAATTCTCTGGCTGCCTGGAATATAAGATTTCTGAGCATGGAAGAGCAAATACCTGTCTATAGCAAGATACAGATGTTTTGGGCTCATGCCCAAGGGTAATGTTGTGGGTTTGTGTTGTTGGTGTATTTTTGGCTTTTGTCTTAATATACGTAGTAATATCTATAGTGATTTCGTTAGATTGTATGACCCATTAACAGTGAATAAGTGTTCCACTTTCTCCAAACTCATGTCAATGTCTTTTGTCATGTGTTTTTTCCAAAGTATTTGTCATTTCTCCAGTGGCTAAGGATGTTGAATCTTTACAAAGTGTTTCTCAGTCACTTATATTTCATCTTTTGAGATCTTTCTGCTTAGGCCAGGCTCCATTTTAATATTTGCTAGTTTGTCTCCTCAATGCATAATTTTATGGTTCTTTGTATATAATAGATATGAACCCTCTGGATGTATAGTTTATAAAGACTTTTCCCATTACCCAATGGGCTACTTCTTCACTGAAATGATAGTGTCCTTAATTACACAGAGCTTTTCATTTTCACTAGGTTCCATTTATCAATTGTATTTAATATATCCCCTACTGAGCCTTATTCAGAAAGTTCTTTCTTGTGTCAAGGAATTTAAGTCTATTTTCCACTTTCTCCTTTTTCAAATAAAGTTTTTAAGTTTTATATTGAGATTGATTTATTTGGAGTTCAGTTTTGTACAGGATAAGAGGAAAAATCTATTTTCATTCTCCTACATGTAGACAGTGTTTGACCTTGTTGAAAATGCTTTCTTTTCCCTGTGAATGATTGGTTCTTTTGTATGTGTGTGTGTCAAAGATGGCTGTAGGACTGTGGCCTTACACAAGGATCCTCAACTCTAGTACATTGAGCAATGGGCCTTTTTCATTTTTAGTAGTGCTATGCTGTTTTTATTATTACAGATTTACAGAGGTGTTCTGTTAATTTAAAGTAACAACCTTAAGACAAAGTGAAACTTGCTGTTTCCACATGTTAAAAGTATTTTACCTGAAAACTTAAAATATATATTTGGGATTAAAGAGATGGGTTTGGTTATCATCACCCAAGTCAGACAGGTTACCACTGCCTCTAACTTCAACTGTAAAGCTACCAGTGCCTCTGACTACCTGCATCATTTCCACTCACATGCAAGTACTCACATGTAGACAAAAGCAGACACAGATATACACACAACATATACCAATCTATCATATCTATCTATCTATCTATCTATCTATCTATCTATCTATCATCTATCTATCTATCATCTATCTATCATCTATCTATCTATTTTCTATCTAGTGTCTATCATCTATTTATCCTATATCATTACTGATCTATCTATCTATCTATCTATTTATCTATCTATCTATCTATCTATCTATCTATCTATCTCATCTATCTATCATCATATATATTTATCTCCTTTCTGTATACATCATGCCATCCCTATGTAGAAATATATGTATCTATTTATGTATCAATCTATTTATCATTTATCTATCTATATCTCTTCTTATCTATCATCTCTTTCCCTCTCTCTCTAACACACACAGTTTTTTGTTTGTTCTAGTCTCTATTTTTTCAATTTTCATTACCTAATCCAGCCTCCAAAATGTATAGCTTTATTGTCCCAGAGTTTTCCTTTAAACTCAAAAAAAATTGTCTTCAAATATTCATGAGGGAAAAGAAGTTATATTTTCAGTTTGATGGATTGAATTGTTGAGAATAGTTTTTGCTATCCTGGGTTTTTGTTATTCCAAACAATTCCAACAACAAATTACAATTTGTTATTGGAATTTGGAAATTGCTCTTTCTAACTCTATGAAGAGTTGAGTTGGAATTTTGATGAGGATTGCAGTGAATCTGTAGATTGCCTTTGACAAGATGGCCATTTTTGCTATATTAATCCTTCCAATCCAAGAGCATGGGAGAGCTTTTCATCTTTTGAGATCTTCTATTTCTTTCTTCAGAGACTTGACATTCTTGTCATATAGACCTTTCCTTTGCTTAGTTAGAGTCATACCAAGGTATTTTATATTATTTGTGATTATTGTAAAGGATATTGTTTCCTTAATTTCTAAAGATGCTAGTAATCTAGTTAAATCTTTATTGAAAATTCTCCCTAGTGCAATATCCAATTTATTCTTCATATTTATTTTACTTCACAGTATTTTTACTTCTTGGATTTGTGATAGTCTATTCACTAAATTAAAAGTGTTTTGGCTAATATTTTTAAAAGTATTTATTCTGCCATTTCTTTTTCTACTTGTGGATTTCTGTTTTTTGCATGCTATACAGTTTCAATGTTTTCTTACTTTCCCTTCAGGAAGTCTAAGATTTTTCTGTTTTGCTGATTTTTGCTTCATATGTCAATTTGAATAATTTCTAGTGATCTATTTCAAATTCATTAATTCTTTCTTTACTGTTTTTAATTGAGCACAGAACCTATTAAAAGCACCAGGTCCATTTTACAACAGTTTTATATCTAGCATTTCTGTAAGATATTTTTATATAGTGTTTATTTCTTTTTCATATCACTTTATTGTTTTGTGTTGCCTATTCTTTCCTGGATCAGAATATAACAGTTATAGTCCTGGCCTTTCTCTTCCCTTGGTGCTAATGATTCTTCTGTTCCCGAAGGGAGGTGGGCTTTTGTGCTCTTCCCATGGTATTTTTGCCCAACAGAGGAAGTGAGAGAAAAGAATTTGGTTAGGGATTAATGCCTTTCAGAATAGCCACCAGTCTTTTTTTTTTTCTTTCTTCTGGCATGCACCAGGAGCTTTGCTTTCTCTAGAATCTTGCCCTGTGCTAACCTTTCAGATTCACTCAGTCATAAATACGTAGTAGCTATCTTGAGTGATAAATGATTTCCTTTGTCACTGTTGTTTTGAGTCATTCTGTATTTTCATGCTGAACAGCACTTGGCTTTTAGCAACTTCTAAAAAATATAGTTGCATTTTTCTTACTTGTCTGTTACTTAGGTGAATGATAAATTACATCTCTATATTCTTGAAAATAACTTCCTTTACCTATATTTTAAGTAAGTTGACTGCCCTACAACCCGATCTATTCCATCAGGTCAGAAAGGTAAATTATTCCAATAGCCAGGGTTATGTGTATGTGTGTGTTTTAAGTATGGAAATATTTGTTTTTTCCTCATATTTTCTTCTATTCATTAATAAATTTTGTTCTGTGAGTTTTTGTACATGTAATATTAGGTTACTCTTCTTACTTATACTATGATTTCCATTATATCCCTTTTACCATAACTGTGCCATTTTTCAACAAATCCCTTTCTCATATCCATGTAAAAATGATTTTTCTTTAATCACAAAGTGTTTAACTATTACCATCTGTGTGTCCCTTGACCTGGTACTATGTATTAGAGCCTGGTGGGCTCAACAGTTTATATACAACTTGTTTCTAAGCTTTCCCTTTCCCATGAGCCATTAGGTCCAAAGAGTTCAGCACTAAGTGGTAGCAAGCACTGAGCCCATTCTTTAACCATAGCGGACAGTTGGGTAGACTCTGCTAGTACAGGGCCAGGGCCAGCAAATGTTGCTTCAGTGAGTTCATATTTTTATGGCCGTGCAATGCTTTGATGTTATTGCACAGCCAACTTTTCCTAGTTTTCGGCTCATACATGTTTTCTCAGCCTTTATGGTATGGTTTAAATGTCTTCTTTAGGGCTGAGAACCAAAATTGTCTTTCATTGTTGACATCTTGTGCATTTTTGGAGTCATTCGTTTTTCATTTCCATTCACTGCAAATAAAGGGAAAACTCAGAGAGTAGCCTCTTTTTGTAGACAAAAAACAGATATTTAGAAGGCCGTTTGATGTTATGTCAGTTTATTTTAGTAACAGTAGTAGATTTGTATTAGAGTCCAATATACATAAGTTTAAATTCTGGCTCAAATAGTAGTTTAGCCAGATAGTTTAGTTCCTAGTTTAAGCTTGCATATTCTATTATGAAAAAAATATGAATCAAAACTAACTTCTAGGTCTGGCATTTTAATTAGGGGAGGTGATTGGGGAATGGGCAGGGGGAAGAGGACTTATGGGACATATGGTGAGGGGGGAAGTGGGAAAGGGGAAAGCCTTTGGAATATAAACAAAGAATATAGAAAAAATAAATAAAATATTGTTGTAGATACAATGCCAGACACAGCATACCCTAAGACTCACCAATGCAAAGGCTAGATGTGATGTATATTCTGGGACCTAATCATGGTCATAGTGAGAAGTGAAGTCTCATTTACAGTGGCCATCAGTCACAATGATGAGAACTATGTGTGCATAATATTTTCTTATCCTCACAATAATCCCCTAATGGAAGCATTACAATTCTTACTCCATAATTTATTGAATTAGAAGCCAAGTGAATTAATGGAAATTGAGCATACATTTTAAAGTCTTTTTCCTGAATTTGCATAGTTCAAGTGACAGAACTGAGACTAAAACTATTAAGTTAGAATTATAGTGTTATTTCTACATCTTTATTGTGCTAGCTTCTTCTGACCAAGAAAAGGGAGATAACTTTAAAAATAGTGGTATTGAATATAAGGTACTAAATACAGTCTCAGAAAACTTGGAAACAATGAGGTCATGAGACATTGCAGATGCACATTTTGAAAAGGGCTACTGAATAGAAAATAGTCAAGGAGAGGAGGGAAGAATTGAAATCAATGGATGAAATAAGGAACTATGAAAGAGTTGTCTCATAGGATGCATCTTGCACAAGAAAAGAATCCTAATAGTTGGCTTATAGAGGATGGAAGATGTATATCCTGGCACTTTGCTTCTAACAAACTCTATAAGCTCTGGAGTCTTTTTTTTTTTTTGGTTATACCCATAGAAGTTCCCTGATACAAAAACAGAGAGAACCCAGGATGAATCTGTTAATTGTTCTGTGATACAGATCAGTTCTCAAAGTATGAAAAATGGACCTGACAAAACTATTATCAAGTATAAAAGCCGTTATTTTCCCTATGTGCCTTCTTAGTGTGTTCACTTTCTCCTGTCTTGATGTATATAGCTGTCAGATTTCCATAACTGTAGAAACTAAGTATTTTTAATTTATTTATTGAATTTTATTGTTTTTACTTATTTGCTTACTATCCCCCCTCTCAGTCACTGCCTCGACAATCCTTCTCTCCTTCTCCTCTGAGTGGGTAGAGGACTTACTGGGTATACCCCCGACCCTGACCCTGGCACTTCAAGTCTCTGCAAGGCTAGGTGCTTCCTCTCCCACTGAGGCTAGAAAGGAAGCCCAGCTAATATCCCACATATAGGTAATAGTTTTTGGGATATCCGCCCCCAGTACAGTTTTTCAGGACCCACATGAAGGTCAAGCTGCATATTTTTTGAGATATCCACACCCATTACAGTTTTTCAGGACCCACATGAAGGTCAAGCTGCATATCTAGTACCTATGAGCAGGGAGGCCTGTGTCTGTTCAGCCTGTGTATGTTCTTTGGTTGGTGGTTTAGACTCAGAGTCCCAAGTGTCCAGGTTAATTGACTTTGTTGGTTGTCCTGAGGAGTTCTTATTCTTTTTGGGCCCCCAAATCCTTCCTTATAGCCATAAATATGGGTACCATCTTATAGTTGCACTCTACAATCCCCAAAAAGCTAAACAAGAAGAAAGGGTCAAGCAAGGAAGCTTGAATCTCACTTATAAGGTAGAATAAAATAATCATAAGAGGCAGATGGAAGGAGGGAACTAAGAAGGAGGAGGAATGGGAGATTCAGGATCAAGTTTGGGAAAGGACAGGGCAGATTGCTGAATGGCCATGAAAATTAAAGGAAATCTGCAGGTGACAGGGGTGAGGAGGTGGGACACATCTCAAGGATGAGACAAAGACCTGGGGTAAGGGAGGTGCCCAAGAAGAATTGGGGGTGACCTTAGCTGTGACTCACTACATTGGGAATACGGAAACTGAAGAGGCCACCTGTAGCTGGATAGGAACTCCAGTGGAGCAATAGAGATATCAACCCACCCACAAAACTTTCAGCCCCAAATGTATCCTGCACAAGTAATGCAGGCATGGGAAAGAGAGCAGAGATGGAGGGAATGGACAAACAATAATCGGCCCAAATTGAGACCCATCCCATGGGCAAGAACCAATCCTTAACACTATTAATCATACTCTGTTAAGCTTACACACAGGAGCATGCTGTACTCTGAGAGGTTCCACCCATGGGCTGACTCATACTGATAGACACCCACATCCAAACAGTGGGTATAGCCTGGGGACTCTATAGTAACTAAATCTTAAAAGGGGAAAGATATTTTGGCTTAAATATTTTAAATGCTTAGCCTTGTCATGTTGGAATGTAATACTCTAACAATACTCATAGTAGAAGCACAAAGCAAAGAATGGCATTCATTTCATGACAACCAGGAAGAAATATGAAGAAACCACCTGAAGAAATAGGAGGAAAAATAGGAAGAGTAGGAGAAGGAGGAGGAAAGGGAAATAGAAGAGAAAGAGGAAAAGGAAGAGGAGAAGAAAGAGTAGGAAGAAGACGAAAAGGAAGTAGAGGTAGAGGAGGAGTGAAAGGGGGAGGTAAGATCTATAGGGTCCCAGATCCTCTTCAGTGACCTGACTTCTTTCCAATAAGCTGTGTATCTAGGAGAATCAATTGTCATCTAGTTGCTACATGGTCTGGTAACTGAACTTTCACATATATAAGTTTTGGGGGAACTAATAATCTAAACCACAGTAGTGCCTATGGGAAAGATGCTCTTTTCAATTCGGGTCGTATACTTTTCATAACGCCTCATTTTCTGTTATTTTCACTCCTTTTCCATGGCTTTTTTTGAAGCTGTGATCATCATGTGACAGAAAGCTAATTTGTCCTAATATTGAGAAGAAAGATTGTTCAACACCAAATAATTATAAAATGTGATTTTAATCATGATGGATAGATACTTCTTTCACATTTTCTCTGCTTTTTGAAGTAAGTTATAATAGTTTGCTTTGACTTCATGACCAATTGCCACCAAATTATTACAAGTGCATATTCATTTTTAAGATTCCTAGAATAAATTGTCTTTTTACTCCTCCTTCTTCTTTACACATATCTCAAGGTCATTTATCCCACAGTAGTTGCTTGATTGATATTTTGTTTAATTTATAGCTTGTAACCAATGTATCCTTTATATTGTGTTTTTATATTTCTATATTTATTAGAATGACCCCTATATCTGGAAAATAAAGTTCACTGGACTTCTTAGTGTATGAGCATCTGTGTGTGTGTCACAAGTCTTTATTACTATAACAATCATTTGCCCTACTATAATTGTATAGATTACAGAAGATACGTAGATACAGTTTTGGCAAGTACTACCTCAGTTCTCACCCCTGGAGCAAAAGTATTATGATCTGGGCCTCCATGAGTGCTGATGGTGGCTGTAGACATAGGGCTTGCTTGTATAATAACGTGCATAATTTACTTTATGTTCCTTCTTCAAAAGATGTTCTCCCTGTCCAGGTAAATGACTCAATGATAATTAGAAGAAGCTTGAGTATGCAAGGGATGGGAGGAAAGGATGTCTCTCACCAAATTGTTAGGCACTGTGACCTTCAGGACATCTCTTAAGGCTGTAGGAAAGAACTCTGAAAACACAAGTTCAAGTATATATAATTTCTCAACTATGCAAAATATGCAATATGAATTATATGAGGATTATATAAAATGGTTCATTATCAAATAATTTAAAGCATATTTTATTTTTAACGTTCTGATTATTTTACATAGTTTAAAATTGAGTAAAAATTCTGCAGTAAATTCATATATTTATTGCCTCAGTGTTAATAAAATGAAAATCCTCCATTTGAGGAGTAAAGAGCCGAGGCAATTCTCATGGAACATGGAGTCACTTGACTGTAGACACTCTGGTTCCTACCTGAAATACACGTTTCTTTCAACACCTAGGCTTATTTTGATAGCCTTATAAGATCTACTGTGGTCTGGGGTTTTGCTTTCTATCTACTTTCTTTTTACCTTTCACCATCTCATTCCACTTGTCCTTAATTATAGAATAGTAATGAACAAAAAGACATGACAATTAACCTTCTGTAACTAATTATTAAGTTCCATACATAGGAGGTATAATTAAAATATTCATATTATGATAAATCATTATGCCCTAAGAGCTATAGATGTAATTTGTTTGCAAAGATCTTCATTCTTCTATTAAGATTCTCTTATGAATTTTTCTTTTGGTCTGAAGATTCTCCACTACACTAATCTGGGTTCGAGTGTTGTTGTTTGTGTGTACAGATAAAAGCTATGAAGCTAGATATAATTCATTAATTATGAACGAATAATTTAGGAAAAACCTTCAAATAATTTTTAATATTTCCATGGCATTCCTAAAATGTATACTTCAGACACAGAGTAAACTAATGACCGTCTGCTACATAGAAATGAAGTTACTCATTTGTTTCGATAAATTAAATTATTCACACACATACACACATACACGACAATATGCCATATATATCGCATATGATAATGTCATATATGTGAAAATTGTCATATGTGAGTGTGTTTGTGTATGTTGTATACTTGGTGAATATATTTTTCTTTGATTATTTCTGATGAAGTAAGATAAAGTTTTTGCCTCTTTAAGGCACAGACTGTAAAATATCTCACACTTTGAAAGAATATAATTCACAAACTCTCTTGTAGCTATTATAGTTGAAATAATAATTGAGAAATTTATTGAAAATCTTCGCCCTGATGTCACAGATTCAGAGAATGTTTTAACATATTCACAATAAATACAGCACATCATCCCATCTTCCTTCCTGATATATGTATCTCTTATTTGACTAATGGCATTATTCTGGTCCCCATTACCAAGGCTAAAATCCTTACCAGGGTCATTTCTTTTGCCTCATGTCCATTTTTTGAAGGTGCTCATCTCTCACTTAGTCTTATTATTTCAGTTCCCACAAAAACCCCCATTATGAACTTCTGTTCTCCATGTCAAATCAAGATATTATAGCTTAGACTCTGTATTAGTCATCTACTAGAAAATATTATTTCCTTTCTTCATTGTTGTGTGCTCACTGTCTTTTATCAAAGCTATATCCTACATAATGCCCAAGTTCCAGCATGCGATGGAAAAAGACTATATAAAATTTTGCATTGTTGACCTATTGTCAGTAAATGGCCCTGCCTCCAACTGAATATAGGATCTAATTATACACAAATCTAGAAAATACATATGTACTTCCAGCTTTATTTTTCCTGTGTTGTTATATTAAGCCCTATCCAGTGTCATGTCTGTACATGATATCAGGCCTCTAACAATCAACAAAATATACATGTTTTCTTTTCTTCCCTGACATGTACATTGGGAAAAGGCTGACAATATATATAAAAAAATAGCAAGTAAAATTGGAGGCAACAGTTAGGAACAGAATGTTTTTTATAGGAATGAACCATGACATTCTGTTACTCAAGTGTATAAAGCTGTCATAAACAGTGGAATTAGAACAAGAATAAAAACGTAACTGAAAGTGGAATCAAAAAAGTGTTGACATTTACCATGAAACATGAAGATGTTCTGAATACATGAATTTTAGCTTTTGACACAGATTTTCAGAATTCTTTGAAAATGGGATTTGGATCATGTTATTGTTGTATAGAGTGCAAAGAATAAAGTTTCCTTTCAACTTGATGAGCAATTGGTGAGAGTTCACATGTCAAATAAATATTCCATGTGCTGCTAAGTTAGGGCTCCCATAAAGGACAGATGGTTTATAAACGGCATGCATTTGAATTTGGAATTCATAGATGTGGTTGAGACTTTCAAACCCATTGATTTCTGTATGAACTGTTTTACTGGCTATATCACCTCTGCCTTTAATGCTTCATTTTTATCAACTTTACACAAGGAGCCACGTGGGAAGTAGGAAACTCAAGAAGGAATTACCTCCAGAAATTTTGCCTGTGGCTATGTTTATGTGGCATTTTCTTGATTAATGACTGGTGTGGAAGGTACTAACCCATGCTGCATGGTGCTACCCCTGAACATCTGGACCTAGTTTATAAAAGAAGCTGAGCAAGCTACGGAGAATGAACTCATAGGCATTGCTTTTTGTTTGTTTGTTTGTCTGTTTGTTTGTTGTTATGGGCTCTGCTCTGGTTCCATGGCCAGGTTCCTGCTTTGGCTTCCCTCTGCGTGACCAAGAATTACATTAGAAATTCTTTCCTTTTCACGTTTGTTTTGGTAAGTGTTTTTTGTTTCTTTCTTTGTTTTATTATAGCAAAGGAAGGCAAAATAGCGTTAGATATACAAAGCACATTTATGAAGACCTATGCATTTATTTATTTATTTATTTATGATGGCTATCTTTTTTTTAAATTAAGCTCTGTTGTTGAATCAAAGTCATATTGAAAATGATGACACCATAGCCAATGTGCCTTTCTGCTTTAACATAGGCCATTATTCCAACTGAACTGCAAAGGATTCTGTTGCTTAAAGGGTTACATATGAATCAGATTCTCTTCATGGAGAATAATGACTAAGCTTTGGCAAAACAGATAAAAAGAGAAAATATAAAAGTGTGCTACTTCCCAACATCTGAACCCATCAATAAATATTAGAATCAGAATCTGATTTTGTTAATCATACTTATAATATTTGTTTATTTTATATGCTTTGTTTCCCAAATGGTGCATTTTATCTTTTTTTCCCAGAAAATTACTTATAATTACAATCAGTTTTCTCAGATGCATCTCTCCTTTACATAAAAGCTTGAAGACTAAAGGTCATATGCAAAAAAGCTTCCTCAAATGCTTATATAATGTCTTAAATATCAATTGAAAACTAAAGGAATTGACTAATGAATGTGATTTCTACAGACTATTTAACAATCCATTTAAGAAATGTTTCTCATTTCTGATATAATTTATTGAAATTCAGTTAAAGATTTGGGCTCCAGCTCAGGGAGAAGCCCCAAGGGCTGACACTATTACTGATGCTATGGTGTACTTACAAACAGGGGCCTATTGTGACTGCCCTCTGAAAGGCACAACAAGCAGTTGAAAGAGTTAGATGCAGATATTCACACCCAACCAAAGGACAGAAGCTGTTGACCCCTGTGGCTGAATTAGGGAAAAGCTGGAAGAAGCTGAGGAGGTGGGCAACTCTATAGGAAGACCAGCAGTCTCAACTAACCTGAACCCCGAGATCTTTCAAAAACGTAGCTACCATCCAGTCAGCATACACCAGCTGATATGAGGCCCACAACACATATACAGCAGAGGACTGTCAGGTCTGGACTCAGTCAGAGAAGATGCACCTAACCCTCCAGAGACTTGGGGCCCCAGGGTGTGGGGAGATCTGGTGGGGTGGGGTGTTGGGGACATCCTCTTGCATATGGTTCAGGGTGTGGGGAGAAGGTGTGGGATGTGGAACAGTTCAAGGGTGGGACGGGAGGGGGATAAAGTCTGGACTAAAAATAAAAATAAATAATTAAAAAATGCAAAAGAAAAAAAGCTTTGGGCTTAGCCTACTGGGTAGAATATTCTAACACCATTTGCTCTTTATTCTCAAGATAGAAGAATTTAAAGCTATTTTTTTTCTAACCACACCGAAAATGAAACTCATCATATCTCTGTCTCTGCCTTGGATTGAGAAAAAATGGCTGTCCTTTTCCAGCTATTATTCTGAAAGATGGACTACCCTTAAATCCTAAGTCAACAAACAAACATTTAGCCTTTGGAACAGTCTTGAGAATCGATGTTCAACAAGACAATGCAAAAATAAGCCATAGTTTGTAAAGGTCCCCATGAATTAATGAATTCCAAGTCTTTAAATTTGTGAGGAAAACCAGATTCCCTGGACTGACTCCTCTATTATCAGATCTTTGGATACTGTTTTCCCTGAGCCAGATACTTTTTTTCTCCACCACGTGTTCTGTAACTCTCCCTCTTGTTCCTATCTTTGTCTGAAATATTTTCATAAGTATTCTAAAATAGATTATTTAAAGGATAAAGTATATGTATGTCTGATTTTGTACTTAAATATTTCAGCCATTATATTTATTAACTTTACCTATAAACACACAATTTTAGATTCACTCACCTCCAACTATAGACAATCTAGCTATTATGCTGGACATCAGTATTAAAGAGAAATTACACCTTTCCTGCTCCTCAGAGATTACACTTGAAGGGAGTTTCCAGAAACACTAATAAAAACCACGTCATGGAAATATTATAAGGAATATGGATTTGTGTGATGGTTTAGTACATCAAATCACTTGCTAAGAATCTGACAACCTGGGTTCTATCCCTAGATACCACTTTATGGACAGAGAGATTAAGCTCTTTCCAATTGTCATTTGATGCACCTGTGCATACTGATGAGTATGTGCACATATGTGCACACATATACAAAAAAGTGAGTAAATGAATGAAATTACATTTTCTTTACAAATTTATAAATGTTATATGAAAATTTACAAAATTATCACTGCAAAGTGGTATTAGTTAGCATTATAATTTTTATGAGTCTAGATTCTAGAAAAGTGGGTCATATCTTGATGACAAAGGATTACTAAACTTTACATGTGTTAAGTTTTGTAAACCACCTAGTTAACAAGATCTGGTTAAAGGATAGTTTTTACATATAGGGTTAGAATAAAGTTGGATAAGCTAGTGAGTAAATATGACATTTAATGCAAATTAGTAAGTATAAATTACTAATAATAATATTCATAATGTGAAAAGTTGAACAATATATAGAACACAATTAATGAACATAATGAATACAAATAAATTTGTCCATAATTATCAATCAGAAGAATACCCAAACAACCAAACAAATACTGGGTAGCAGAAGAATTCTTAATAGAAAACTTAAGAATGGACAATGGGTAAATGAAAAAATGCTCAGTGTCACTAATTCTCAGAAAAAGGTAAATTAAAAGCCACAAAGATCCTTGACACAATTAGAAGAACTACTATAAGAAATGACTGAAAAAAATTCTGGCTGTACAAATGGATGGTTAGTCAAGATATACCAGGATAGCCAGCATGAAAAACAGTATTAAAGAATTGAAGTAAAGCTACCAAATGCCTCAGCAAAGAGGCATTTAGTTGTTTTTCCAGTGAACAAAGTCATTTGACAAAGAAACATATATTCTCATGATGACTGCAACATTACTCTTAATAACTAAGAAGTAGAAAGAATCTAAAATGTACCACATGGTGGATTGTAAAGAAAAATATTTACCACTAGATAAAACAAAATAAGCTAGGCACTAAAGGACCCTTACTGAATGATCTGATTCACAAGTGGGACATGAAAAAGTTCAAAGATTAGTTGACACCAGAGAAAGGGATGTCGAAAGGTTGGCCAGTCAGTAGTAAACTATGGTTTTTCATATAAAAATATCTTTCTCATATTTATCATGCTGTAATATTAATGAGTAAATACAATTTGTAAGTCAATGCATGAATGCATAGATGTCATGAAGGGTCATGTTTGTTGCTTTCCTTAACTGGTTCTATGAAAGCATTGTCTCAGTTAATACAAAGTCATATAAGTATAAACAATCTCTGTTTTTGCTCTCTGAAGTGTCTGGAATAGATTGATACAGACAAATAAATTGGGAAATGGGCTCAGAAATGTACTAATATGCAAATGGTGAATAATAACTCCACTGGGGAAGATCTCAGCAATGTGAATCGTCATAGTCCCCCTTTATTCGGAAACTTACACATCCATTTCCATAGGAGAGAGTAAAATGGACAGCATAGAAATTCTAGGGTAAAAGTTAATGACTCCTGATGAACTCAGTGGAGTAATAGAAGATACAATAAATTGATAGCAATTCTGACACACAAAATAGGAGAATAGAGACCAAAATATAGAGCAAGGGTGGGTGACAGAAGTCTGAGTATTGGCAGACTTCAGGATCTTCCTTCATGAGAATTTTATTTGTGAAATCCCATAGGAGGGATCAGTAGTAAAAGCTACCGCTGGAGTAGCTTCAGTAAGATGGTAGGCATGTAAGGTAACTTTGCAGAGTACTCCCATCTCCCCCTGCACTGGAAGTTGAGCATGGAAACCAGATACTAGAGAGACATGGCATGACTGAAAACCTTTTTTGAGTATCCGTTCTGAACCCGACTGTGCAGCAATGTCCTCAGAATAGAAGCAGTCCTAGGAGAGAGGAGGGAAGCTTTGAGACTCTGAAAATCAACTAGCTTACCTGTTCTTCTGTAAGAGCGGAAGCTTAACACATGCACAAGGCACATCTCCGAGATTATGGAAGCTGTAAACACCTGCTGGCGGGGACTCTTACCAGCCAAGCTGCATGAAGGATTTCCCGATTTGTTGAGATGTCTGCAACTGTGCGGACTTTCAGGACTTTCAGGATACACCTTTCATCAGTTCACTGCTAGGACTGACTGCTCCCTCTCTGCACTGTGCTTAATAAACTCACTGAGGCTCTTGGCTGCTGAGAAGTATTTTTTTTTTATTAGAAAGCCAAAAAAAAACAACAAACAAACAAACAAACAAACAAACAAAAGAAAGCCAGAAGCCCATTTGACCACAGCTTTCCTGTAGCTTTGTGTGTGTGTGTGTGTGTGTGTGTGTGTGTGTGTGTGTATGTGTCCCTTTCTCATTTCCTCATGTTCCCCAGGAAGGTTAAGGTGAAAAACAAAGAATCACTTCACTTTGAGTTTTCCTGTTGTTACAGGTAACCCTTGGCACATCGCTCTCATAAGTGATAGCCGTAAACTTACTGCTGCATTGAGTTGAACTTGGTAGAGTCATTGATTTGGTCTGTTTTATAACTGGGGTGAGTAGATAGATGTTTATTCTTGTGAAAAAAAAACCTGACACCATGAACTACTACCTGAGAATGGGGATATAATTAAAATCGCACTGTATAATTTTATAAATCAATCTACACAATTATTCTGAAATTATGTATTTTACTCTGTTGAATCTCATATTTATTAAGTTTTATATAGGGCTGGACACAATTTTACTCATTGTAATGATTAATTATACCCTTGAGTATTATATTAATGTTGTTTTACATTTTCAGTAATTTAAATTTTCTAGATTATAACATGCTTGATTATGTCCAGGGAAATGAGAATTAGCCATTCCATTACTGTTGATAACTTCATGATTTTGAGATACTTTCCAAGAATTGAGATAGCATAAAGAACATAGATCAAAACATAAAAATGCATCTTCAGATATCTAACATAATTATTGCTTGTAATTTTACTCCAAGATGATATATTCTGTTTTCTTAAATTTACAATATAGGCAAAATGACGAAAGTCAAATAAATTGATGACCTCCAGCAACAGCTTAGCATTCTGTTAGTAAATAAAAATATTTCCACTTCTCTCACCTTATTAACATCCTCAATACCTTCCTCCATTTACTTAGTCATTCACTAATATGAATTTTATTTCCTCTGTATGCAAAACTGTATTCATGAAACATTGTTTTTATAACACACACACACACACACACATACACTCAAATGTATTCTATTAACTAATCCCTTTACTTGGCCTTTGCTTTAGAATCAACAAACATGTTTAAATAGATGTGGATCATAAGCCTAGTAACCAAAAATCTTCCCATTTTTGTATGTTCCCTCATACAATAAAGATTATTTATATAATATTTTGCTATTTGGAACAATTCTGCAGTAAAATGACTACATGATTCAATAATCTTTCCAGGTGTTTAATAGGAGTATCACCTATGCCAAAAATATAAGACTTTAAACTTTGCTAATTTTTTAAACTGATCTTTACAGTGATAAAGTAAATTTATATTCTTTAAAGAATTTATGAAATTCCCATTTTCCTGCAATTTCACCATTTCTAGGCATCATATTTATCCGACCAATAGTATTAGTAGTAGTTAAATGGTTTTAATTCCATTAGAATACAGTTAAACATCTCTGAGCCTTATAATCAACTAAATAAAATATAAGATTCTGTATGTATTTATATACACATCGTGCATATGTAATATATAAGATATAGGCCAAATTATACATAAACATTTATAACTCATATATATATATATGCATGTATATGTATGCATTTTTGCAGATTTATAAATTATTGAAGTATGAGTTTTAACTTTGCCCTTGGTCAAATATACTATACTGAGCACTATTCGCACTCTTTTCTTTTCCTTTTCTTTTCTTTTCTTTTCTTTTCTTTTCTTTTCTTTTCTTTTCTTTTCTTTTCTCTTCTCTTCTCTTCTCTTCTCTTCTCCTCTCTTTTCTTTTCTTTTCTTTTCTTTGGTTTAGTTATAAATATGGTTAATTTTCATATATCTTTCACTATATTTCTTGGAAATTAGTCTCAGTGGCTGAAACGTCAAATGAATACTTCCTATGGTTCATTTTATATTAGAACAAGTGTCCTGAGCAGTCTATCTGACATACTCACCTTGAGACTATATCTCTTTTATGTGAATATTCCCGCAGGCATGGCAGATAATCTCAGGAGAGCACTAAAGATAGCTTGCTTTAATGTCACACTTCTTGGCCATAACCCCTTTCTACCCATGTATTTGTCAGGAGCATTTTCTTGCTAGGTGCTTCTAGGCTAGTCAGAATTTGTTAAGTTAGAATTATTATTCCTAAATACATATATTGCATGTAAATGTACCATATATCACAAGTCATGTAGCTTCACAGGAGAGCCCTTGTTACACCATAGAGTGGGTTTTTCCTTATGTAACTTTTGATAGTAACATATCTTGGAGACCCTACATTGAAATATAAATTGAAAATTCATAAACATCTTGTTAAAATGTTTATTTCCTAAGTACATATGAAAATGTATAACAATCCTAAGCTAAAATGATTTTGCCATGATGGCTTTCTGAAAGATTCTTTGTATTTTAGGAATTACTTATTCTTTGAGGATACCAGTGCCTCTGGAACAACTAGATTCGATATTAAACCGAGATTTGAGCTCCAGCACAAAGAGAAAGTTCTGCCCTTACAATCATGCATTACTTCTTCTGAGTAATGCAATTGAAAGTTTAGAAATGATCTCCAAATTGTTTGCAGTCCAATCACCCAAATATTTTTCCATGTATATAAAAACAAGGCTGTGAAAGATTTAAATTGTTAGTGTATCTTTTAAGGATAGGCACAAAATTCATTAATGGCATATAGACTTGTAAATAATAAACTGTTTCCCTAAAGACAAAAGAATTTAGTAACTGTGTGGTCCAGTTTTTCTGTAACTGTACTGTGACATCAGAGTAAAATAATGCAAAGAGGTTTATTTGGGTTCAGAGGTCTCAGTCTGTATTCACTTCGTTCCCTTGCTGTGGGCTTGCGTTAAGATTGGTTGTTATGAAAAAAAAAAGGAAGAAAAGGGGGCTAATAAAATAAAATAAAATTCACTTTATAAAAAAAATGTCATTATGTGGGGAAACCTGTGGTAGAGCAGATCTTCTCACCTAGTGATGGCCAGAAATAGGAAGGCTGAAGATACAAGGTACACCTTTGAAAAGCATGCCCCAGTGACCTACTTTTCTCAACTATTGTAAAACTCCTGATAACCATTTCAGTCATGAACTTGTCTCTGGACTAATCCATTGACAGTAGAGGAGATTGGTCACATTCAGGATGGTATGGCTTTAGACTGGATTTTGCTGAAGCTACTCTCATGACACAGCCCCATCTCAGTAGCACCAGCATCTGATGACAAAGCCTTATTTTTGATATTTTGTGGAGACACTGTATATCCAAACAAAAACAGTGGTTTGCCTCTTTAATTTGAAAAGGTGTATTATAAAATTCCATTAATGTTGTGCTTTGAAAACATAGTTCAGTGATTTCATGTCCCTAAGAGAATCATCTAGGTAATTTTAAAGCAACAGATTCTCTCTCTCTCTCTCTCTTCTCTCTCATTTTCTCTCTCTCATTCTCTCCCCCACACACATTCATATATATACATATATATATATACATATATATATGTATATATATATACATATATATATATATATATATATATATATATGTATATATACTCTACTGAGAGACTTTGTGGAACAATTTTAGTCATAAATATTCCCGAACACCATAGGTTATTGCTACTGCTTATGTTGTTTCCTCTGCCAAAGAAGAATGTAACTCTCTATTGCTGAAAATCTTATACAGAGGGCCAACTGAACACAAATTGGATTTGACTTGAAGGCCTCCTCCCTGTGGTCTAACTATTATAATACTAGATGATGTCATGAAAGCTTCCAAAGAGAAGAATCAACCAATACTAATACCTAGGTTTGATGTCTATAAACCCCAATAACTAGCATAAGACCATAATCCTAAGTGTACACTCGTGGTACACATACCTTGAAGGTTACCAACAGCTCTCCAAGTGGACCCAAAGATTACACAAGAAGAGATAAATCATATTGGTACTGGAAATAACTGCCAACTAACCAAATAACCAGGAAGAGAAAAGTCATGATCTTCAAGAACCTGCAATCACTACTTTATTAAATTAGCAGAATCCCCAACTACATTCTTTTTTTAAAATTTTTTATTGGATATATTCTATATTTACATTTCATTTCCCTTTTCTGGTTCCCCATCCCCCAAAGGTCCCACATGCCCTTTTCCCTCCCCCTGTTCCCCCATCTATCCCTTCCCACTTCCCTGTTCTGGTATTCCCCTACACTGATGTTTTGATCCTTTCTAGCACCAGTGTCCACTCCTTCCTTCTTGTCAGATATTATTTGATATGTGATTTGTGTATTTGGTGTCCCAAGAGTCTAGGCTAATATCCACTTATCAGTGAATGCATACCATGGGTATTCTTTTGAGACTGGGTTACCTCACTTAGTATGATATCTTCCAGCTCTATCCATTTCTCTAAGAATTTCATGAATTCATTGTTTCTAATCGCTGAATAGTACTCCATTGCGTATATATACCACAATTTTTGTATCCATTCCTCTGTTGAGGGACCTCTGGGTTCTGGCTATTATAAGTAAGGCTGCTATGAACATAGTGGAGCATGTATCCTTACTGCATGCTGGGGAATCTTCTGAGTATATGCCCAGGAGTGTTATGGCTGGGTCCTCTAGAAGTATCATGTCCAGTTTTCTGAGGAACTGCCAGACTGATTTCCACAGTGGTTGTACTAGCTTGGAGTCCCACCAGCAGTGGAGGAGTGTTCTTCTTTTTCCACATCCTTACCAATACCTGATGTCTCCTGAGTTTTTAATCCTAGCCATTCTGACTGGTGTGAGGTGAAATCTCAGGGTTGTTTTGATTTGCATTTCTCTAATGACTAATGATGTTGAACATTTTTTCAGTTGTTTTTCAGCCATCCGAATTTCTTCAGGTGAAAAGTGTTTATTTAGCTCCACACCCCATTATTGGATAGGGTTATTTGGTTTTCTGGGATCTAACTCCTTGAGTTCTTTGTATACATTGGATATTAGCCCTCAGTTAGATATAGGGTTGGTGAAGATCTTTTCCCAATTTGTTGGTTGCCAATTTGTCCTTTTGACAGCATCTTTTGCCTTACAGACACTTTGTAATTTTATGAGGTCCCATTTGTCTATTCTTGATCTTAGAGCATAGGCAATTGGTGTTCTGCTCAGGAATTTCCCCCCAGAGCCAATGTCCTCAAGGGTTTTCCCCAGTTTGTTTTCTATTAGTTTTAGTGTGTCTGGTTTTATGTGGAGGTCCTTAATCCACTTGGAGTTGAGCTTAGTGCAAGGAGAAAAGAATAGATCAATTCTCATTCTTCTGCATGTTGACTTCCAGTTGAGCCAGCACCATTTGTTGAAAAGGCTATCTTTTTTTCCACTGGATGTTTTCAGCTCCTTTGTCGAAGATCAATTGGTCATAGATGTGTGGGTTCAATTCTGGGTCTTCAATCCTATTCCATTGTCCACCTCCCTGTTACTGTACCAATACCATGCAGTTTAAAACACTACTGCTCTGTAGTATTGCTTGAAGTCCGGGATATTGATTCCCCCAGAAGTTCTTTTACTGTGGATGATAGTTTTAGCTATCCTGGGTTTTTTGTTATTCCAGATGAATTTGAGAATTGCTCTTTCTAACTCTATGAAGAACTGAGTTGGGATTTGGATGGGGATTGTATTGAATCTGTATATTGCTTTTGGCAAGATTGCCATTTTAACTATATTAATCTTGCCAACCCAAGAGCACTGAAGATTTTTCCATTTTCTGAGATCTTCTTCAATTTCCATCTTCAGAGACCTGAAGTTTTTGTCATATAAATCTTTCACTTGTTTTGTTAGAGTCACACCAAGATACTTTATATTGTTTGTGGCTATTGTGAAGGGTGTCATTTCCCTAATTTCTTTTTCGGCCTGCTTATCCTTTGTGTATAGGAAGGCTACTGATTTGCTTGAGTTGATTTTATAACCAGCCACTTTGCTGAAGTTGTTTATCAGCTGTAGGAGTTCTCTGGTGGAGTTTTTTGGGTCACTTAGGTATACTATCATATCATCTGCAAATAGTGATAGTTTGACTTCTTCCTTTCCAATTTGTATCCCTTTGACTTCCTTATGTTGTCTAATTGCTCTAGCTAGTACCTCAAGTACTATATTGAAGAGATATGGTGAGAGGGGGCAGCCTTGTCTAGTCCCTGATTTTAGTGGGATTACTTCAAGTTTCTCTCCATTTACTTTGATGTTGGCTATCGGTCTGCTGTAAATTGCTTTTACTATGTTTAGGTATGGACCTTAAATTCCTGTTCTTTCCAAGACTTTTAGCATGAAAGGATGCTGAATTTTGTCAAATGCTTTTTCAACATCCAATGAGATGACCATGTGTTTTTTTTCTTTGAGTTTGTTTGTGTAGTGGATTACGTTGATAGATTTCCGTATATTGAACCATCCCTGCATCCCTGGGATGAAGCTTACTTGATCATGATGAATGATCGTTTTGATGTGTTCTTGGATTTGATTGGCAAGAATTTTATTGAGTATTTTTGCATCGATGTTCATAAGGGAGATTGGTCTGAAGTTCTCTTCCTTAGTTGGGTCATTGTGTGGTTTTGGTATCAGGGTAATTATGGCTTTGTAGACTGAGTTGGATAGTGTTCCTTCTGTTTCTATTTTGTGGAATAGTTTGATGAGTATTGGTATTAGGTCTTCTTTGAAGGTCTGATAGAATTCTGCGCTAAAACTATCTGGTCCTGTGCTTTTTTTGGTTGGAAGACTTTCTATGACCTCTTGTATTTCTTTGGGGGTTATGGGACTGTTTTGGCAATCTATTTGATCCTGATTTAATTTTGGTATTTGGTATCTGTCTAGGAAATTGTCCATTTCCTCCAGATTCTCCAGGTGTGTTGAGTATAGACTTTTGTAGTAGGATCTGATGATTTTTTGAATTTCCTCAGTTTCTGTTGTTATATCTCCCTTGTCATTTCTAATTTTGTTGATTTGAATACTGTCTCTGTGCCTTTTGGTAAGTCTGGCTAGGGGTTTATCTATCTTGTTGATCTTCTCAAAGAACCAGCTCCTGGTTTTGTTGATTCTTTATATGTTTCTCTTTGTTTCAACTTGATTGATTTCAGCCCTGAGTTTGATGATTTCCTGTCTTTTCCTCTGCCTGGGTTAAATAGCTTCTTTTTGTTCCAGGTGTGCCGTTAAGTTGCTAGTATATGTTCTCTCCTGTTTCTTTTTGGAGGCACTCAGGGCTATGAGTGTTCCTCTTAGCACTGCTTTCATAGATTCCCGTAGATTTGGGCATATTGTGCCTTCATTTCCATTAAATTCTAAAAAGTCTTTGATTTCTTTCTTTATTTCTTCCTTGACTAAGGTATCATTGAGTAGAATATTGTTCAGTCTCCATGTATGAGGATTTTCCGTTGTTTTTGTTGCTATTGAAGAACACTCTTTCTCCATGGTGATCTGATAAGGGGCATGGGATTAGTTCGATCTTTTTATATTTGTTCAGGTCTGTCTTGTGACCAATTATATGGTCGATTTTGGAGAAAGTACCATGAGGTGCTGAGAAAAAGGTATAGTCTTTTGCTTTAGGATGAAAGGTTCTCTATATATTTGTTAGATCCAATTGGTCCAAAGTTTCAATGAGTTTCCCTGTGTCCAGGTTTAGTTTCTGTTTTCTTGATCAGTCCATTGAGGATAGTAGAGTGTTGAGGTCCCCCACAATTATTGTGTTAGATGCCATGTTTGTTTTGAGCTTTAGTAAAGTTTCTTTTACTAATGAGGGTGCCCTTGCATTTGGAGCATAAATGTTTAGAATTGTGAGTTCTTCTTGGTGGATTTTTCCTTTGACCAGCAAGAAGTGACCTTCTGTGTCTCTTTTGATGACTTTAGGTTGAAAGTCATTTTTATCTGATATTAGTATGGCTATTCCAGCTCGCTTCTTGTGACCATTTGCTTTCAAAATTGTCTTCCAGCCTTTTACTCTAAGGTAGTGTTTGTCTTTGACCCTGAGATGTGTTTCCTGTATGCAGCAAAATGTAGGGTTCTGCTTCTGCATCCAGTCTGTTAGTCTATGCCTTTTTATTGTGGAATTGAGTCCATTGATGTTAAGAGATATTAAGGAATAGTGATTATTTCTTCCTGTCATTTTTGATGTTATTTTTGTTTTTGAGTGGTTATCTTCTTTTGAGTTTGATGGTAGAAGGTTGCTATCTTGCTTTTTCTAGGGTGCAGTTTTCCTCCTTGTATTGGAGTTTTCCTCCTATTATCCTTTGTAGAGCTGGATTAGTGGAAAGATATTGTGTAAATTTGGTCTTGTCGTGAAATATATTTATTTCTCCATCTATGTTGATTGAGAGTTTTGCTGGGTATAGTAGTCTTGACTGACAATTGTGTTCTCTTAGAGTCTTCATGAGATCTGCCCAGGATCTTCTAGCTTTCATGGTCTCTGGAGAGTAGTCTGGTGTGATTCTCATAGGTCTTCCTTTATATGTTACTTGGCCTTTTTCTCTTACTGCCTTTAATATTCTTTCTTTGTTTAGTACATTTGGGGTTTTGATTATTATGTGATGGGAGGTATTTCTGTTCTGGTCCAGTCTGTTTAGAATTTTGTAAGCTTCTTGTATATTCATGGGCATTTCTCTCTTTAAGTTAGGGATGTTTTCTTCCATAATTTTGTTGAAGATATTTGCTGGCCCTTTAAATTGTAGATCTTTACTCTCATCTATCCCTATAATCCTTAGGTCTGGTCTTCTCATTGTGTCCTGGATTTCCTGGATGTTTTGGGTTACAAGTCTTTTGCATTTTGTATTTTCTTTGACTGTGGAGTCAATTGTTACCATGGTATCTTCAGCATCTGAGATTCTTACCTCTATCTCTTGTATTCTGTTGTTGATATTTGCATCTACAACCCCTGATTTCTTCCCAAGGTTTTCTAATACCAAAGTTGTCTCCCTTTGTGATTTCTTAGTTGTTTCTACCTCTGTGTTCAGATCTTGAATGGTTTTGCTCAGTTCCTTCACTTGTTTGTGTTTTCTTGCAATTCTTTAAGATATTTTTGTGTTTCCTCTTCCATGACTTCTGCCTGTTGACTCAATTTCTCCTGCATTTCTTTAAGTGATTTTCCCATTTCCTCCTTATTGGCTTGTGTCTGTTGATCCATATTCTCCTGGAATTCTCTAGGTGATTTTTGTGTTTGCATTGTAAGGGCTTCTACCCTATTCATGTTCCCCTGCATTTCTTCAAAAGATTTGTTTATGTCTTTTTTGTGTTCCTCTAGCAGCATCATGACCAGTGCTTTTAAATCCAACTCTTGTTTTTCTGGTGTGTTGGGGTATCCAGGACTTGCAGTGGTTGGTGAATTGGGTTCAGATGCTGCCATATTGCCTTGATTTCTGTTAGTAATGTTCCTACGTTTGCCTTTTGCCATCTGTTTATCTCTGGAGTTAGTTGGTCTTATTGTTACTGGTTGGAGTTTTTAGCTCCTGTGAGCCTGGCCTTTGAAGCTGCTGTCATAGAGGTCATCCTTGCTCCTGAGGTGGAGACCGGAAGGTTTCCTCTATTCAGCCCAGAATTACCTCCTCAGCTCTGCTGGGCCAAACCCAAGTCTTCCCCAGGCTTGTTGCTGGACCTGCAATTGGCCTTCCGTGGTCTCCTCCTGGCCTGTCTAGTTGCCAGCTCTTAAGAATCAGATCTTTTTTTTTGTTTGTTTGTTTTCCACTGATCTGGGCTCGTCTGTTAGATCTTTATGGTGACCTGGGCTCCTCTGTTGGTTCTCTATGGTGACCTGTTCAGGCCACCAACTCCAAGATGGTGGCGGGTCTCAGGGTTCTGTCTAACCATGGGATTCCCTGCAGGACTGGAGGTTCCCTGGTTGGACTGCTGGAACCTAGATGGTGGTGCTCTCAGTCCACAGGGCTCTGTCTAGTTAGCTGTCTGTGGTGTCCTGAGGCAAGATGTCAGCCTCTGGCTGTACTCCAGGCACAGACCCACAAGCAGGTTGTTGCCCACACTGGTCGGTGCAGAGACTGCCTGCCAAACTGATGTGGCTCTGGGTTCAGGAAAAAGCCTGACAGGGTAGTCGATGCTAGGCTAGGTCTCTGTCCACGCACCTGACCCCAGCAGCCAGCAGTCTGCAGTGACCCGAGGCAAGGTGGCAGCCTTGCTGCAAGCCCAGAGAGCAGACCCCCCAGCAGTCGGCAACAGCTTCGGAGCTGTAGGTGCACAGACCTCTTGTCGAGATGCTCTAGCTCTGGGCATAGGCAAGAGCCTGATAGGGTAGTCGATGCTGGACTAGGTCTCAGTCCATGCACCTGAACACAGCCGCCAGCAGTCCGCAGTGACCTGAGGCAAGATGGCGGCCTTGCTCCCCAACTACATTCTTAATATGTATCCTTATGCACAAAGAGGCATGTAATACTTCTCTATCAAGAACACTTTTACTTCCAGCAGACAGAAAAACAAAACACACACACAAACACACACACACACACACACACACACACACAATTAAAAATGAAGAGTTGTGTAGTTCACTAAGAACTGATATATCTACAACACTAATTCTGAACCTAAAGCTCATAGACACTGTAAAACAAAAAAGATGGTAGTATCCAGACTAATGGAGATTTTGCTGTGTATTTTGCAACTGTTAAAAGTTACAACCATAAAATGAAAAAACATGATTGCATAAATATGGCTTGAACAAGGAAGATCCAATAAACATGTATTCATGAAAAAATGGATACATGGGGCCTCAGCCTTGGAGAAATAATTGTAGGCCACTAAAGAATACTGGGAGCAGGAGAAATAGTCTTCCTAAGGGAAGAGCACATAACATGATCTGCTTTGAAAATATATGCATAAAAATAGCATTATATATATGCACACATACACACATATGTATGTATGTATGTGTATACATACATATGTGTCATGAATATGAAAGAGAGCAAGTGGGGTTGTAAGGAGGAAAGGAATGATGTAATTCTATTATAGCTTCAAAAAATAAAACTAAGAAAAATGAAAGAACTTTTGTTTGTAGATGCAGTCATCAAAATGTTTATTATAGTGATGACATAATAAAATATTAACCTAAAATTGAATTATTTGCATAAACATTATACTACCAAGATAATAAATCAAAATAATATTTGAAGTTTTGGGAAAAAGAAAAAATATAACTCCTATCCCAGGAGTTCCCAGATTCTTACATTTAATTCACAAGTAATTTTTATGTTTTTGTAAAATTGATTATTAACTCCTAATATGTGCCTTGAATCCATAGATTGTTGCTTTATTTGTGGAAAAGCTACTACATCTTTGACTCTGATGTATTTTTAGACATGGCCTCTGTTTAAAGAAGAATCAACCTGTGATAAAACATTTAGCACATCATGATTCTAAAATTGTACCCTTAATGTATGTTTTTGATAAAATACACTGTGCAAGGAGTGTGTGCAAAAATTTAAGATTCACAGAGTCCAGTTATAATTCACTTGCCAACCAATGCTAGCCACATCTACTAGTAACATTCTGTACTGGAGTACTACAATTTTTACATTTGAGGAAAGTACATTAATACACCATGGCCACTTGACATTTGAAGTTTATGTTTGAGTTTTTCTTGGTGTTGTATATTCTATGCTTTCTGGGAAATGTATTATGATAATTATGTACTATCATACTATCCTATCGTATAATTCCAGGAGCCTCTAAACATATTTTGTTATTTACCTATTAATCTGGCTTTCCTACTAACCCTGGCTACTACTGGTACCTCTCCTGCATCAATTGTTCCGTCTCTAACATGCTATACAGTTAGAGTTGTACAGTATGTAGACTTTTGTAATTGAGTTATTTCACTTAGAAATAGGCACATTATGCTTCTCTATTATTTTCATGCCTTGAAAATTCATTTCTTTTTAGTGTTAAGTAGTATTCCCAGTACATCACAAATCATTCACCTGCAGGAGGCACCTTGGTTGTTTCAATGATTTAAGAGGTATGAATAAATCTGCTGTAAACCATTCATGCGCACATTATATTGATATATACTTCCAACTCATTTGAATAAAAACCAGAGTACATCTGATAGATGACATGGTATCATTAGGAAGCTGCCATATATCTTCAAAATGTCTGCATTAGAACCAGATATGATAGAGCAAGCTGTTTTTCCACACTGCAGAAACAGACAAGGTAGCATAAGTTTGAAATGAACAAAGTTTACATTGTAAATTCTGGGCTAGCTGGCGCTTTAGAGTGAAACCATCTTTATTTTAAATATTTTCTCTACTTTTTGAGATTATAATGTAATTAAATCATTTTCCCTTTCATTTCTTCCATTAATCCCCTCTTTATGCCTCCTCCTCTTTTAAATCCATGGCCCATTTTTCTTTAATTACTATATATGTGTACACACACACACACACACACACACACACACATATATCAACCAAAACAAAATCATAAATAAAAAATTCTCCAATATCGAAAATGATGATGCAAATTTGATTGCCTAGGAGCAAAGAATAAACATTTCTGCTGCTTTATATCTTCATTAGCATTTATTGCTGCCCATTCTCTATACTTCCAAAGATACCTCATTGTTTTAATTTGCATTTCTCCAAAGACTCAAAAATGTCAAAGATGTTTCTGTTGTTGATTTGCTATTTGTATGTCTCATTGACAAGAAATCTGTTCATGACTTTGCTCAGGACATTCCTTTAAGTCACGATTTGCAAACAAGTTTGACAAATGCAATTCTACACATTTACAAAGTTACAGTATGATGTTTTATACAAGCACACATTATGAAATAAGGACAACTATGTATATTATCTCACTACTTAGCAACTTTACATGTTGTTTGAACACTGCAGATCCACTTTTTTAGTAAATTTTTTTATATAATGATACCAACTATACTCAACATCAGAATCGCTTCACAATAGAAAATCTGTAACCATTTACCAATATTCAAATATTTTATCCATACTGGACTCTTTGGAAATCATCATTCTATTTTCTGTGACAATGCTTCTTCCAGGCATATCGAAACTGCTGCTGTGTTACCACAGGCAGCCAAGGACATCCTTGAATTCTAAATTTATTTTAATGTGAGAATTTTTCTTTTTCTTTTATGCAAGTATATTGCACCATTCCCAACTGTGATCTTTGTAAATAAGAATATCAATCGGCAGTGTCAGAAGGCCAGACACACCTGCTTGACTCATTATTCAAGCGAGATCATGGGATATTTGTTTTTATGTGTCTGAATAATTTTACCTAATATAGTAGCACCCTCCAGATTCATCCATTTTAAGAAAATAATCTGATCCATTAGGTTCATCTTTCTTAGGTTAGTGTCTGCTTTTTGCTTTGTATATTTAGGATGACAGTCCTTGGCCAGATGTATCTTCTGCAAATACATACTCTCAGTCTGTGCCTTATCTGTTATTCCTTACAATGTTTTAGAAGACACTTTAAATTTTTAATCAAGTCTATCCCATTAATTATTTCTATCATGAATCATGCCTTCAGAATTCTAAAAGCCATCATTATTACCAAAGCAATTTCATTTGCTTCTATGCATTGTGTAGTTTTTATATCATAAAGTTACATTTATGATCTGTTCTGTGTTGTTATTTGAAAGCATAAGATCTTTTTCATTTCTTTGTGCACCTGGGTGTCCATTTGTTTCTAAATTTGTCAGGATTTTCTGCCTTTGTTTTGTCTTTGCTTCTTTGTCATAGTCCTACTTGCTTTATGCAGGTCTTCTTTGAGCTTCTTATCCTGTTTAACTGATTGATTTAACTTCCATTTTATCAACATAGTATGCTGATTATCATAGTATTATAATAAATCATATATGATATAAATCATGAAATCAGACAGTTTTGTTTAATCCTGCTCTCTTTATCTCAAATAATTGACTATTCGTTAATATGCATTTCCAAATTAAAGTTGTTGGTATCCACAATATACATTAAAGGAGTTTTGCTAGGCATGTTTGCTAGGTTCACCTGCAGATTGACTGGGAAGAATTGACAATAGTGATGCCTTTTAACCATGAATATGGACAGTTCATCACTTATGATGCTCATTGATTCCTTTTATCAGAATTTTGTAGCTGCTTTCCCATACTCTATACAAATAATTTACAGATTTCTACTTATATACTTCATAATTTAGATGTTCATATGAATATTGTATATTATGGTCCACTTGATCATGTTTGGCACACAGACAAATGTTGCATTTTATCTTAAAAAATATTCTCTCTAGTTTTAGGAATTTTGTTATCCTTGTTGATTGGGCTACATAGGCAAACATAATATCTGTAAAATTTTTTTTCATTTTTTTCTTTTCAAATCTGTGCAGCTCTTTTTCCTTTATTGTCTTCCTTATTTAGCTGAGTCTTGCAGAGTGATGTTGAAAGGAGATCCAAAACCTGATCCAGCCATCTCCTATAACAAGGCAAAACTTTCAGTGAAGGGATGGGGACACGGACCCAGCCACAAAACCTCTGACATACAATTTGTCCTGCCAACATAATGTGGTTGGTTCAGTAAAGGTTGCACAGAAATTGAGTGGCTAGCCAGAGATTAGTCCAATTTGAGACCCAGATCTGTAAAGGGAGTCTGTCCCTGATTCTGCCTGGGAGACCAGAAACTAGAGCTGGAAACCTAGGATAGAAGCAAACATGTCCAGATAAAAAGTAAACAAATGATTCCTAATGCTATTCTGCTATATTCTGTATTCATAAAGAGGAGCCTGGTATAATAACCACCAGAGAGGCTCCATCTAGCACCCAATGAAAACAGATGCAGAGACTCACAGCCAAACATAAGGCAATACTCAGTACATCCTTTGGAAAAAGGGAAAGAATGGTGGTAGGAATCAGAAGGGTCAAGGATAGCACAAGAAAACACATAGAATAAACAAACCTGGACCCATAGGGCCTCTCTGCTGAACCAACGATTAGAGAGTCTGCATAAGTCTAACCTAGGCCCTCAGCTTGGAAGCTATAGTTGGGTAGCTTGATGTTTTTGTGAGACTCCTGTCTTAGTCAGGATCTCTGTTCCTGCACAAACATCATGACCAAAAAGCAAGTTGGGTAGGAATGGATTTATTCAGCTTAAATTTCCACATTGCTGTTCATTGCTAAAGGAAGTCAGGACTGAAACTCAAGCAGGTCAGGAAGCAGGAGCTGAGGCAGAGGCCATGGAGGGATGTTACTTACAGGCTTGCTTCCCCTTGCTCAGCCTGCTTTCTTATAGAACCCAAACTACCAGCCCAGGGATGGCACCACCCACAATGGACCCTCCCTACCCTTGATCACCAACTGAGAATATGCCCCACAGCTGGGTCTCATGAAGGTATTTTCCCAACTGAAGCTCCTTTTTCTGTGATAACTCCAGCTTGTCTCAAGTTGACACACAAAACCAGCCAGTACAGAGGGAGGGTGCTGCTTCTGATGCTTTTGCCTGACTCTGTGACCATTTTTTCCTTACTGGATGGCCCTGTCCAGCCTCAATGAAGGGAGGTGCCTACTCTTATTCCAACGTGATAGACCTTGTTTGGTTGATATCTATGCGAGGCCTGCTCTCTTTTAAGAAGAAATGGAGGTGGAGTGGATGGGGAGAGAGAAGAAGGACAGGGGGCAGAAGAGGGAGGAAAGACTGGCTGAGATGTGATATATGAAGGAACACATTAATAAGCAAAGCAAAACCAAAGATTTCTTCTGTAATTTTTCATATTTATATAAAAATGTCTTTTCTATATAATTCCAGGTGTTTTAAACTTTACCAGTCTCCAGTGAGTAAATAACAGTTTAAGTTCATTGTAGAACTATGATCATTAAATAGTTTATTCATGACATTCTTTCAATATATATTAGGATATATTTTAACAAAATGTCCTTTGGCGCCTCCAACGATACTGAATTTTCCATAGAGCCATGCATGTACTTTAAGAAAACCTCATGTGCTATTTATGTGAGTGAATTAACTCTAAAGAGCACATGTGAATTCAAGTGGATGGAGGGGTAGGAGCAGTGTGATATAATGCTATGGTGTATCACGAAGCCTGGTGCTCCTTTTCATTAAGTAGGAGACTTGGCACACCATCAACATGAATTAAGGGGCTGTGGCTCAGTAGTTTACCACAGAGGAGAAAGAGACAATATGACCCTCTGGGCTCAGGGTTTTCCAGATATATACGCTTTGCCATAGTGAAATTAAAGCCACATCAGCCTCAGCAACACTGTGAGAATGTTCCTGAAGTGCATCTTCACATACCCTTAAGTAGTGTGGCTTGATTTGAATTATATGGTCCAATTATTCCAATGGATAGGACTTACACTCTTTCATTTAATATAATTAGGCACAGTTGTTACAGATGTTTAGTTAGTTATTTTTTGTACTTTTTTATAGGAAATTTAAAAATTCATACAAGAAAAAATGAAACAGTGAATTGATTTCACTCTTGATATAGCATATTAATTTTTATACAATTATTGTATCCTATACGTTCCTGACTAGTTAGAATGGGAAGAGGAAATAATGACCTTGATTTGGTTGCCTTAGAAATGGAGACAGCCTCTCACCTTCGGTACATTCTAGCTTGTGTGATGTAACCAAGAACCTTATAAAATTGTCGGTTTACTTCATTTTCTCATTTATTTCTTATTTACTTATTTATTTCTTATTAAAACCATAAAAGAAGAAGGTATAAAAAAACATGATTGAGGAAACATTTGCCTTTGTCTTTTTATTTAGCATATAAATTAAACTGTATAAATGGCTACTAAATGGCTTCTTAAAAATACCGAGTTAAAAATCCAATATATGATGCATTAAAAATATTATTCACTGTATTAAATTAATTTGTGTTCTGCCCCTTTTGATTACATAATTGAAGAGAATAGATACTTTGCTGCTTTAATTCTTCATAAGGCAGTGTCATGTCCAGGGTGGTCTGAATTTCTTATCTGTGCTTCACCTGACCTGTTCAGACTATTTCCTGAATAATTAAGAATAGTGTGCAACACTCCAGACTCCAGGATGCCAGTTCTCAGTAACCATCTGCTAATGAAACCCCTGAGAATTCCCACAAAGCAGAGAAAACAACATTATATGATTATGTCAGTCATTTCTTATGTCCTTTATAGTAAGACACCACCCACTTAACAATCTTTCAGGCCTAGGGATTCATAAAATATTGACTAGGTATCTTTAAGCTTTCCTCAAACCAAATAATGACATTAAATGTAAAAGGGAACAAATCATTAGATAAAAAAATAAATATAAATATTTAATTCTTGGCATGCAATAGGATCCTAAGTGTCAGTCCATGGAGTTTCAACAGAGTTGAGAAGGATATTCAGAGGTCATTGTGTCCAGGCCTTTACCACTGGGAATGACTGTCTTGTACATTCTGGGTAATAGCTGGATCTCATTTCTTTAAAATCAATAGGAAAGAACAGACATCACTACCTCTGGATGATGCTAGATCCCAGGATATGGTATCCTTCATAACATCACTCAAAATTGATGATACATCTCTTAGAAAGTTCTTCCTTTGCCCAATGCAGAGAAGCATTTTCTTTGTTGAGCCAAATATCATGAGTTTCAAAAAAAGCTATATTCAAATTCAATATTACATGTTGCTCACAAATAAAAGCGTATGCTGTGATGTTTAAAATTGATTGCCAACTTTAGATTACCAGGATTTATAATTAACTAGAAGAAAGACTTCTGGATATGTCCAGGAAATAGTTTTTAGATTGGGCTGAGTTGAAAACTCCTATGCTAACTATGGGTGCCAAAATTTCATGAATTAAAAACAAAAGAAGAAATTTAAATGAGTCTTGGTATCTCTCATCTTTCTTCTTCTTCTAGAGTCTGGATGTAGTGTGACCACCAGCCTCAATCTCCTATTGCCCATACTCCTCTTTCCATCAAGGTGGACTATATCCCAGTAAACTTTAGACCAATATAAATCTTCATATTCTGAAGTTCATTTTTGACAGGTCACAGAAGGAAAATTAACCATTAGAGACATAACTTAATTATATAATTTATGTATATCCTAGAAGTGTTTTTTTTAATACCATACTGGAGAGTACAGACCAGTAACTCTATTCTAATTCTTAGGCAAATGGATGGAACTTGAATGTATAATCCTGAGTAGGTAACCCAATCACAAAACACATGGTATGCACTCATTGATAAGTGGAAATTACTCTAGAAGCTGGAACACCCAAAATACAATTTGCAGACCAAATTAAGCTCAAGAAGAAGGAAGACCAAAATATAGTCTTCTTGGAAAAAGAAACAAAATAGGAGGAGATACAGAGAAAAAGTGTGAGCAGAGACTAAAGGAAAGACCATCCAGAGACTGCCCCTTCTGGGGATCCATCCCATATACATTCACCAAACCCAGACACTATTGTGGATGCCAACAAGTGCTTCCTGACAGGAGCCTGATATTTCTGTCACCTGGGAGGCTCTACCAGTGCCTAACAAACACAAAGGGGTGTGCTCCCTGCCTACCATTGAACTGAGCACAGGGGCCCCAATGGAGGAGCTAGAGAAAGGACTCAAGGAGCTGAAGAGGTTTGCAGCCCCACAGGAGAGACAACAATATGAACTAACCAGTACCCACAGAGATCCCAGGGACTAAACCAACAACCAAAGAATGCACATGGAGGGACCCATGGCTCCAGCTGCATATGTAGTAGAGGATGGCCTTATTGGACATCAGTAGGAGGCCCTTGGTCCTGTGAAGGCCAAGTATAGGAGAATGCCAGGACAGAGAAGTGGTAGTGGGTGGGTGGGTGAGCAGGGGGAGGAGGGATGGGATAGGGGTTTTTTAAAGGGGATAACATTTTAAATGCAAGTAAACAAAATATCTAATAAAATAAATTTGATTATAAGAAAAAATAAAATAAATAAAATTAAAAATTAAAAAAAAATCAATCTGTTGATGAAAGTATCCTGCACTTAATAAACACTGCAAAATAGCTTAGGGAGTGTTAAGATAATTGTCACCAGTATATCAAATTCTTTGCCCATTTTAAAATGAAAATATTTTTAAAGATACTTGTGTGTTTCCATTCATTCACCTTTCATTTCTTAAGATGTAGGTTGGGACTAAGTGGAATCTTAAGTGCACTGGCTGGTTTTGTATCAACTTGCCACAAGTTGGCGTTATCACAGAGTAACATCCCTCCATGGCCTCTGCATCAGCTCCTGCTTCCTGACCTGCTTGAGTTCCAGTCTTACCTTCCTTTAGTGATGAACAGCAATGTGGAAATGTAAGCTGAATAAACCTTTTCCTCCCCAAATTGCTTTTTGGTTATGATGTTTTGTCAGGAATAGAAACCCTGACTAAGACAATAAGCAATGCTCACCTGAAAGAATGATGACCAGATGAAGTATGAATGCATAAAAGATAGGCAGACCACTCTGGAACACCTTATTCAAAAGTTCTGAAATCGAATTATTTACCCTTGGAACTGTTTATTTTCCCAACTTTGCTGCAACTCTACTATTTTTGTAGAAAATATAAAAGATATCACTTTATGTTTTGAGTGTTTATAATGACAAGTTATATGTAGTAGCTCTATAAGTTTGCTTTCTTTTGCTATGATTGAAAAACAACTGTGGGAGAAATGACTTTATTTCATTTTTTTAGCTTACTCCATCATGAGGGAAAGTCAAGGCAGAAATTCAAGCAGGAACGTGAGGGCAAGAATGTGAGGGCAGGGACCTGAGGGCAGGAACTGAAACAGAGACCATGGAGGGATGCTGCTTATTGGCTTACTCTTTTCATAGCTTGCTCATCCTGCTTCCTCATTTAAAGCCCATTTTGCCAAAGATGGTACCATCTATGGTATACTATAGTCTCCCACATCAATCATTACTCAGGTAAATGTCCTACAGACATGCCTACAGGACAATATTGATATAATGGGGGCAGTTTTTTAACTGAGACTCCCTCTTCCTATGTGTGTGTAGGTATGTGTCATGCTGACAAAACCAGGCAGCATGGTTGCTAATCTTATAGCTATGCAGTTACACTATTTCACTCCAAGTGAGAGACATTTCTGTCCCTGTTCCCTCTCTTTGATTTTTTGCCAACTTTTATTTCCTATCAGCCAGTATGATCTATTCAGGAACCCATAATGTAGAAAAAAAGTTAATGGGGGATATTTCTCTCCATATCAAGTCATTGTAAAATTTTATTGGGCAAATTATTTGGGAATGCATAGCTATTTTAAATTAAGCATATTTGGAAGGAATTAGTACTTTCATTGTCACTGAAAAGCAATAAGTAAAAATTTCAGATAATAAATCAGTGAATTTAAGAATTTATATGGCCATCAATTTTACATTATGTGTAGAAGAAATGTAAAGGTCATTAAAATTTAAAAGGTCGGAAATTTGGGACACCAAAGACACAATTCACATACCAAATGATGTCCGACAAGAAGAAAGGAGTGGACACTGATGCTGGAAAGGATCAAAGCATCAGTGTAGGGGAATACCTGAACAGGGAAGTGGGAAGGGGTGGATGAGGGAGCAGGGGGAGGGAAAGGGCATGTGGGACCTTTGGGGGGCGGGGAACTAGAAAAAGGGAAATGAAATGTAAACATAGAACATATACAATAAAAAAAGAAATGTCTGTCATATTCTGCACCAAGAAAAGGGGTAAATTATGAGGTGATTGGGATCCGTGTTGCTATTATAAAATTTCAACTCATTTATAAAATGAGTTAATGCATATGATTTAATACAATCAAAATGAATTTTAATAAGCTCAAATATTTTTAAACAAATTCAGCATCATTTTTAAATTAAATTCTGTCAGCCCACACAATATCATTTTATTTTCCAACATCTAAAGAACCATTTCAGAGTTGAGTCGAAGTGTTAATTATCTTTGTAGGAATGCCATGTTCTAACTTGTTAATATTCCTAAAAGATTTTCTTGAAATAAAGTTTTGACTTTCTGCTAAGCTGCTACCTGCTGAGATACACAATAGCAGAGATATGTTGATATTCATGTCTTCCTTATAAAATGTTTGTGGTCTAGTACAAATTGTCAGCCAGAGTTTTATAACTGAAATGTGTTAAAAGTGATAGAGAAGGTTCATTGTGTCTACTTACCTTTTATTCAGACTACATGTCTGTCTGTGTTTTTATTTTCTTTGTATCTATTACCTTCCCTTTTTATAAATTTAGTGACACCTGTCTACTTAAGGCTCTTAGCTAACTTTCTCAAAAGAATATAAGCAATTTTAGGTAAACATTTGTAAGTAAATAATTTTATACTGAATTGCCTTAAATGACTCATGTTTGCAGTCTTTCCATATACTGAAGAGTAGTATCTATCGAATCCACTTCTGCTAAGATAGGAGGAAGCCTGTTGAAGTGAGTCACATGAACAGTTAAAATAATTAGGATGCCTAATTCTCCAGAGAGAGTTCCACCTCTAGACATGATGCATTAGAGAAAGACAGGTAGCTTGGTGCAATTTTATCAAAGAACTTATCATGAATCAAAGCAAGAGATGAGATTATATTAAAAAGTTTAAGGATTATGCAAATTTCTTTCACTAAGATGAAGGGGAGTCAATGCAGCAGTTAATAGCTCATTAGCCTCACTACAGAAGGCAATGCATAGAACAAACAGCCAGCTACAGAATATTATTTTTCACTTTGACAGTCATTTTTTTCTCCTGTTTATGTTCAATACAAAGCAATCAGTGGAGCCAGGTACAGTCCAGGGAAATCTCTGCTGGGAAAAGGTCAGGTCACATTTGGCAGATGGGCACTTTATTTTTTCCGTCAGCACTCAGAAATTCAACTTTCATCTCATGAAGCGATGCAGCTGTCATCAAAGGGACCTAAAGCTGACCTCTTGTATTTGAAGAGATCTGGAACATGAGAGCTGGGAAAGATGATTTCCCCGTTGCTGTCACCTCTGTGAACCAGTTCCCTAATGATGGGTTATTTAAAATGATGCTGCTGCCAAGGATATCCACAGGCATGGCCCCTGAGTAGACTTGGGCAGCCTAGTGGTGCAGGAAGTTTTAAATACACACAGCCCTTCTTTCAGTGGGACTCACCTGCCAGTCTGCCTTCCCAACAAGCTGACTCTTACCACTATCTCAGGGCCATTCTTAAGGCACCACAGTGATTTCTTGGGAGTTGAAGATAACCATAAGCATAGCTTTTCTTCTCTTAAAATTGTATCTGCAGTTATTTAGAAGGTAGAGAAATGTGCAGGACGTCAAAATACTTGCTTACTTACTTTTCAAAAATAACAAGTATAATTTTAAAATATCTACTCCAGTTGTTTTGCTTCTCTGCAAATCATATAATTAGGGACGAAAAAGGCCCTTTGATTTCTCTGTGTTCTCATCCCCTTTCCCATCATCAGACAACATTTTTCCATTAATAGTTTATAAATTTAAAAACTGTTTTAAAAAGATGCATCCCTGAGAATTTGAAGCAAATTGAATTTAAATCTCCCACTCGTATCTACTGCTCTTAAGTTAGAATCTTTATCTTAGGTCCTCTGTTATCTCTACTTTCTGATAGCTGAGTATTGCTCTCAAAGTTTAAGGATTCTCACCTAGAAAACAATTTTCATGCTTAAATGTAACCCTACTTGTTATGAAGGTGCTGCCTAGAGAAAAGGAAGCAGGTATAATGATATTGGTCTTAAAAACATTGAATGGTAATAAATAATGTTCTAGTTTGAATCTAAAATATCCACTATGAGCTCCTGTGTTAATACTTTGGTCCCCAGTGGTGACATTCCTTTGGCAAGTGGTGACAAATGTCCTAAGTAGGCAGAGCTGTAGAAAGTAGGTCATTGGTGTTAGGCATTGAGCTAGACCTGATCTCTGCTCTCTTCTTTCATTAATGATTTCTGCCTGTAATGAGGTGAATACCTCTTCCCTACACTGCTCCACAATGATGTGTTCTGGAGTATACACTCATTACTAGTCATTGTCATAAATGCTTTAATCCCATTGTCAATAAAGTTTTATTAACTTCTCAGATTGCCCATAATAATCTTATGAAAAAAGTCTTTTAGCAAAGTCATAAATTCTTTGGTAAGGTAAAAAATATTTATTTATATGTATCTATTTTGCAAGAGTCCTGTTTCCTCGTCACAGAATAAAATCGTTAACACTTAGGTTTGCTTACTGGTGTCAGATAGGTACTTTAACTCTCATCTTCACAGCAGCACTACAACCTGGTTATAATTAAAGTTATTTATAGCAGAGGAAAATCGACTCAGAAAGAAAAATGCACCTTGCTCAAGGTGACACAGGTAATAAAGGGGAGAGGTGAGGTAATAAGCCGAGGTGCATTGTCTCCAAAATCTGTTTCTTACTCTGCTTCACAGCAAGAACCCCAGAAATGCTGCTCATCAAGTAGGAATGAATAGAGCAAGAAAAGTTTCTTTTATTATTCACCTTTCCTATGGAGCAATATCAAACATTGTAGTCGATGCTGTTCATGTCAATACATAAATGCTCTTGTATGCAGAGTGGTATTTTTTCTAACATATTAATAAGAGAGAAATATCAGTAGAGTTCAGTCAGTGGTAGTCTTGTAATTTATTCATGTTAATTGGGGAAGTAAGAGACCTAGATTAACATTTATTTGGAAATTAAAATTACCAATGATAACTGTGTTACTATGTAATCTAAAATTAAGAAAACACTAAAAATTCTATTAATAAGAAATGAAATGCAATTGAAAATAATTAATTTATTTTAAGGATTTTTTTAAGATATATATTTTATCGTTCTTATATTTTTTTGCCTATAGATTTTAAATTTTCATGGAAAAAATGTTTAGGCAAAAGATTTTTAAGCATAAGGCAAATTTCATGCTTAGATATATTGTGACTGTCTAATATTTAAAGATCTTACTTACGGAGCCTGCAATCATGCCAGTGATGGACCTTTCTAAATCATCTTGGCCTATAATCAAATGTTAGTACTTTATTGAGACTTAATCTAGAGAAAATGAAATATATTTACTTATTGTTTCTGTTTTATTGCAGTAATGAAACATCATTTCCAAAGTAACTTATAAAAAGAAGCATTTAACTGGGACCTTGCTTATAATCTCAGAGAGTTAGTTGATAACTACCTTGATGGCAAATGTGATGGTAGACATGCAGACACAGTGTTGGAGCAACAGCTAAGAGCTCACATCCTGATTTACAGTCAGCAGGCATCCTGAGAGAGACTGGGGCAACACTGGGTCTGATACAGTCTTTTAAAACCTAACAGCCTTCTCCCAGTGACGCAACTCCTCCAGAAAGGCCCTGCCACCCAATTCTTCCTAAACTAGTTGTACCAACTAGTGACCAAACATTCAAGTATTTGAGCCTATGAAGGCCATTCTTCTTCAAACCACTGCACATGCCCTTAGTTTTTGTTTCCATTTGTTTTGGAGACAGATTCTTACTCTGGTTCAATCTGGCTAGAAATCAGGTTGCGACCTCAAATTCTTTATGATCCTTCATCCTCCATCTTGCCTCTGTGGTTAAAGGATGAACTGTCAGGCTTAGCTCTGTACTATGTTTTTGTTTACTTTCAGAAAATCAGTTTTCTCTAATTTACCATTGACTGACATAGTTACTTTCAGAAACCTTGGGTTATTGTTGCTGACAATGGTGCAGCTTCCCATGAACTAGAAGCTTCACCTAAACCCAGTATCCGTGGCTTGTGAAAAAAAGGTCTCTGAGCAACTGGAAAAAAGTGAGTCTCTGGGAACAAGCCAACATGTTACTCTTACTTTGTCTGCTTCCAGGACTCTGAATACTTTTCTTTTTATTAACAGGTGAACTGTTCACTTTACAGGCTCTATCATTGGTAAAGGAATTGCTAAACACATGGCCCACAACTGCGTGAGACAAAAAAAAAAAAAAAAAAAAACATGAGTGACAGAACACAAACCAAGAAAGGTAAATGATACATGCTCCTTCTTATATGTAGATCCTAAATTTTTCTTGAATATGTAGATCCTAGCTGAATATTTATATTAGTGTATTTAACTTTAACTTGGAATCCTTCTAGGAAGCAGAGATTTAGAAAGGAGTTGCTTGAGCTGTGGGCAGTGGTGGTAATTTTAGGGAACAGGGACAGAAGAAGCCATCAGTATCACTTTAATGGAACTCAAAGGGTTAAGTGGGAAATACTCAAGTGTAGAAAATCAATATTTCCACTATATAAAGTTTAATTATAGTGTTACTAAAATACCACTCAATAGAATATGTTATATATAATATATAATATTTATAAATACATTAAGATGTTATAAAAACATTTATTTTGGTATACATATGCACACACACATACTAAAAAGAAATGTCTTGCTATAGCAAAGCAAATAAAATATAAAAACATGTCTCATTCCACTTTTTAAAACTCATTTACTGAAAAATGTTTGCATTATAAAATATGCTCAAAAAGCTTGGAATGCCCAAGATACAATTTACAGACCAAACGAAGCTCCATCATAGGATGGCCTTGTTGGTCATCAAAGGGAGGAGAGGCCCTTGGTCCTGAGACAGCTGGATGCCCCAGTGTAGGGGAATGCCAGGACAGGGAAGAGGGAGTGGGTGTCTTGGTGAGTAGGAGGAGTTGGCATGGGATAGGGTATTTTGGGAGGGGAAACCAGGAAAGGGAATGACATTTGAAATGTAAATAAAGAAAATATCTAATAAAAAAGAAAAATATGCTCAAAATTAATTCACTGTTAATTTTTGGTAAGCTAGAATTCAACTTCATAAAAATACACCCTTATAAAATGTGAACCTGTAATTCAAGAAGTTTGTTCATTAATAAATACCCTGATACTTTTAAAATTTAAAAATAAAGGAATTTAAAAATTGTAAATTGTGTGTCACAACATTGCTTTCAATAAAGTCTGTAACATTTTGCCTATAAAAGTATTTTTTATGAAGCTCCACATGTTTAATTATTATCTTTGGCCACATCCAAAGATAATTCCTGTAACTGCTTCTTCTGAAATCTGGAAAAGTAGCTGAAACAATATGGACAAACATTATTTTCTACTCTTGTTGAATTTCAATGTTTCTGATTTAACGTTTATATAATAAGATTTAATTCTTCTTCAACTTTATGTAGGCCAATTGTCTTAAGGTTTTATTGCTGTAAAGATACACCATATCCATGGCAACTTTTATAAAGCAAAATAATTAATGTTGACTGGCTTACGTTTTCAGAGGTTCAGTCCATTATTTCTACAATTTTTTTAATATATTACGCCCAACCTCTTAAATGGCTTTTGACAAGGTTTTCCAGCCCTGTGGTATTCTAATCTTGTAATGAGCATATGCTTTTAATGGACTCTTTTTATTTGCTATTTACATTTTCATAAAATTCAAGGATTCCATGTGATTCTACGTATTCCTTAGTGTCTCCATATATTTTATCTTAATGTTAAAACTACCTTCCTTAAATAATGTTTTAGGATACACAGATTTGAGCCATTTCCCTTCCTAAAGCTGAAAAGAAGTTACCTTCAAGATAAGGATGAATGGATAATAAAGCAGGAATTGTAACTATAGAGTTAAATGTAACAACTGGATAACTGAGATAACAAATCCTTCTTCCTGATATTTCCTGCCTTCTTCTGTCCCTTGCTTTTATTCCCCTCAGTTTTCCCCTTTACTCCTCCTCCTCCACTTTCCCTTTTATCACACAAAAACACTATTCTCATTTCCAATTTTGCTAATAAAAATAAGGTTTGCAACAAGCTGAGCTCTGATCCAAAACCAGGGTAAATAGCTTAATTGTGATTATTATTTTGCTTGTTTGCATTTTTTCTTTTAAAAAATTGTTTGCAGGAATAGATACTGAACAACAATTAGGAAAAAAATATAGCAATCTATTCTCATTACAGTACTAGTTGTAATTGTTCAAATTAAAATGGAAACCAAACATGATATATTTTTTTAAACTGACAAAACTAATCAATCCTTAAAGCAACCTTGACCTTACCTGGAATGTAAACAGAAAAACGCTTAACTTTTTTTTAATTTGTATCAAAGAAAAGGAACTTAAGCTCAATCAACAAGAAGCTAACTTGAGCTATACATCTAGGCAATATCAAACTCATCAGATGACTGGAACACTGTCAGCCCAGTGATGGAGTCTTTGGGCATGGCACCCATTCTATGAAAAGCCTTCTCTTGTGTTTTATTCCATGGACCTTTAAACTATCTGTAAGCTTCCTCGTTGGATTCAAAAGTCATTGCTCAGATAAATTCCTAAAAATCATTGTTCTTCTTCCAGCACATTAAATATATAAAAGTATTGGGAAATGCACAGGGCATGAGACTGATCAGATTGAATGGGCATTTTTGGTAAGGAGCAAGAAAGAATGACTGATAAGGCCATAGACTTTCATGGACAGATCTTGGGTAAAGATCAAGTGGCTCTGAAAGCGTTCCCTGTGGAAGAGGTTTAAGAATCATATGTGGAGCTCAAAGATGCAGAATCTTTTGTTTTTCATTAATTATTTTTTAATTCACTTTATATCCCAGTCCCAGTCTTATGAAACTAAGCTTCATTTGGTCCAGGAGAAAAGCAGGGGGTTGGGTGCGCCACAAACTGGACACATGTTTCTCTAAATAGGTTGGTTTCTGAAGCTCCGTATCCTCATCTATAGATGTCATGAGTCTTTTCTTACCCAGAAGTTCGACGTGCTTTGAGTCAAGTAACTACAGATTAAAATACTTGGACTTGTATGTTTATTGAAAATTATATGTATATGTATGTAGTTATTGTCTTGTCATTATTTCCTAGATAATACAAAATGGTATCTCTCACTCTCTCTTTCTATCTATCTATCTATCTATCTATCTATCTATCATCTATCTATCTATCATCTATCATCTATCTATCTATCTATCTATCTATCATTTGTCTTTCATATATTTATTTATCATCTATCTAATCTGTCTATAACATTTATGCTGAATTATATATTATAAGTAAAGATGATTAAGTGTATGGATATCAAGGCACACTCATACATGGCATGTAATCTATAATGTGTGTTTGCTTAAATGATTAAATGAGATAATATGTAAAGGCAACTGAATTTATCAAGTGTACAGTAAGCTATGTAGTTTGCCTGGATCTCTTGCCAAATATTGCTATCATTGATAGTATCCCTTTTACCATTATAACTCCACTGTTCCTGCTACCATCTCTCCTTTTCTTCTTGAAATAATGTAAAGGCATTGTGATAAATTGCCACCCAAGAAAGACTTGAGTGGCCAATAAACACTCAAAATAACATACTGAGAAAGTAATTACAATTTTCTTTAATCTTCCAACATGATGAAAACATTGCTAAATTATACAAATGCTTGAAAGAAAGGTGTAAAAATTGCACTAGAAATTAAGCTCAGCTTTTCTCTACAAATTAGTGTGAGCCACCACTTCTCCTTTGGGCCTTTGTTTATCTCCAAAAGTTATTTCCTTTACCAAACTGCTGTGAAACTGAATGCCACATGCATCCAATATCTCTTCCATGAGCCACTCTTGTGAGGACAAGGCTGAGATGACCACTCTGGAGAGGAAAATGCATCGTCATTACATCGCGGCACTAACAGCTGCCTTCCCAGAAATCTATTCTGTCTCAATCAGAGAAATTTCATACATATATAATTTGTATTACATACAGACTAAAAACATATATACATGCAAATGTTTTTAATTTATTCTCTCTTTTTTTTTCTTTCTTTTTTTGGTTTTTCATTGGTTTACCACCCTCCTCTCCTTCCGGCCCACTGCTACCCCCCCCCCCCGCCGCCAAATCTTTCCTTCAGATGCATTTTACTTCATTTCCCTTTCAACAGGCCTTCGTAGATAGTAAGTAAACCTGGCATATCAAGTTGAAATAAGAGTAGGTAACTCCCTCATGTTAAGACGAGATGGGTCAACCCAGTAAGAGGGAAAGAGTCCAAAATGCAGGGAAAAATGTCAGAGATAAATTCCTGCTCCTATTGGTAGGTAGGTCTGTGGGAGTCCCACAAGAAGACCTACACAACCATAACACATATGCAGAGGATCTGGGTCAGACCCGGGCAGGCTTCCTGAATTGTGGTTCAGTCTCTGTGCTCTCCGATAAGCACAGGCTAGTAGATTCTGTAGTTTTTCTTGGGATGTCCTTGATCTCTTTGGCTCCTACACCCTCCCTTACTCAAAATGGACTCTGAAATAATTCCTTCACTTGTCTTGTTCCCTCGGTCACAGGCTGGGGTTCCTCTGCTTCAGGTTACATATCTCTTCTCCCCAAATTCTCATCACTGACCAAACATGTCTCTGTTCCTTGTCGCTTATTTCTGTCCCTTTACTCTCCTCAGTGTCATTTCAATAAAAACTGTGTGAGGACTCACAGTTTCTCATTTATCTCTTACATGCAAAGGAGTGAATGGAACAGATGTGGATGTGTAAAACACAAATTTCAACTTCTTCCAGAAACGTAACTAATAAAAGTAAAATTGAGTCAGCCTACTTAAGGGCACAATGTATGTAAGCCGGCATGTGATAGTTCACTATTATTGTTTTTAGTAAACAGGGGTGTATGTGGACTATACTTTCTTATAAAGTTGATCTATATGAAGTCTAACGTAAATTGACTTGGTAATTACCATTTCTTTTTTTTTTTTTTTAAATTATTTTCTATATTCTTTCTTTACATTCCAAATGATTTTCCCTTTCCTTGTTCCCCCGTCCCCATAAGTCCCATAAGCCCTCTTCCTTCCACCTGTTCCCCAATCCAATCCCTCCCACTTCTCTGTCCTGGCACTCCCCTACAATGCTGCATCAAGCCTTTCCAGGACCAGTGCCCTATCCTTCCTTCATCTTGGGGATGTTTTGATAGGTGAGTTGTATCTTAGGTATTCAGAACTTCTGGGCTAATATCCACTTATCAGTGACTGCATTTCTTGTGTGTTCTTTTGTGAATGAGTTAGCTCACTTAGGATGATATTTTCCAGTTACAACCATTTGCCTAAGAATTTCATGAATTCATTGTTTTTAATTGCTGAGTACTATTCCACTGTGCAAATATACCACATTTTCTGTATCCATTCCTCCTTTGATGGACATCTGGGTTCTTTCCAGTTCTGGATATTATAAAAAGGCTGCTATGAACATAGTGGAGCATGTGTCCTTATTGCATGCCAGGGAAACCTTTGGGTACATGCCCAGGAGTGGTATAACAGGGTCCTCCAGAAGTGTCATGCCCTGTTTTCTGAGGAACCACAAGACTGATTTCCAGAGTGGTTGTACCATCTTACAATCCCACCAGCAGTGGAGGAGTATTCCTCTTTCTTCACATCATCACCAACACCTGCTGTCTCCTGAGTTTTTAATCTTAGCCATTCTGACTGGTGTGAGGTGAAATCTCAGGATTGTTTTGATTCTCATTTCCCTAATGACTAATGATGTTGAACATTTTTTAAGGTGCTTCACAGCCATCTGAAGGTCTTCAGGTGAAAATTCTTTGTTTAGCTCTGTACCCCATTTTTAATAGGGTTATTTGGTTCTCTGGGGTCTAACTTCTTGAATTCTTTGTATATATTGGATATTAGCCCTGTCAGATGTAGGGTTGGTGAAGATCTTTTCCCAATTTGATGGTTGCTGTTTTGTTCTTTTGATAGTATCCTTTGCCTTACAGAAACTTTGTAATTTTATGAGGTCCCGTTTGTCAATTCTTGATCTTAGAGCACCAGCTATTGGTGTTCTGTTTTGGAGCGTAATTACCATTTCTAATAAAAGATGGAATAGCAAAGAACTTTCTTTTCAGACATGAAAAGTGAATCAATGGCCCAAGCTAAACAATATCCCTAATTTGGTAAGTTACCAGAGTATTACAGATGAAATATACACATGCAATGTAACACATGAACATAACTATAGAGCTGAGAGATGCTCACTGTGAAGGATAAAACAACCAGCATTAGATTGCTAACACAAGTGTTTTAAATAATACATGCTATATCAAACAACCTTTCCAAAGGCGTCTATTGATTTTGCACTGGGGATACAGATACCAGGTGCTTGTGCTGCTGGACGTCTGTGCTCAATGCTTTGCTTGCATCCCAGTGCTCAGATTTAGATCTGAATTTAGATCTGAACGCCATGCTACCTGAGCAGAAATGAGAGGTAAACCAGTCTGAGTCATTTCTTATTGTGTCTTTCATCGAGTTACACATCCTTTGTGGCTAGAAGCTTTCTTATTATCCCTCTCTTGTCATTGCAAACTCAAGGAAGAGAATACAATTATCCTGCCTTTGCAATTTTCTCCTGACAAAGTGTATTATTTTAGAATCTGTATTTTCACAAAGTATGCAAGACATTTGTGCCTCTCCTATATTCACCCTAGCTTACATATCTTTTGTCTATTTCTTTCTACCTACATTAAATCTGGACCTTTGAAAGATCTTTTTGAATGATGTTCAAGGTATCACATCTACTCCCATTTTCCTCATAAGCTTCATGAATCAAAATTTAACCAGATTCATGACTTTGTATACATTAGAACGTTCTCAACTCTCAAGTCTAGCTATAAACATACATCTACCTTTGACTGGAACATTCTGAAAAGCTTTCTTCTGAAAGTTCAGTAGGGTAATCTATTTTTTCCATCCCCAGATATCATATGTTATGAAGAATTGGCCAAAATCTAATCTTCTTGGCTAACATTTTGCAAGATCCTTTAGTGTTCCAAAATGTAGTCAGGGGAAAATAGCTCATGGCTATATTTTTAAAAGAAAAAGCATAGATAGATAGATAGATAGATAGATAGATAGATAGATTAAATACAAGGAATTAATACAACTTCTACCTAAAGTATAACTTAATGCACAGAAATAAATTTTTTGTAACATAGCTCTTTTCATTTTTCTCTTTTTTAAATTTTTATCGTTTTTTCTTTTATTGGATATATTCTATATTTACATTTCATTTCCCTTTTTTTTGTTTCCCCACCCCCCTAAGGTCTCACATGCCCTTTTCCCTCCCCCTGCTCCCTCATCCACCCCTTCCCACTTCTCTGTTCTGCTATTCCCCTACACTGATGCTTTGATCTTTTCCAGCATTAGTGTCCACTCCTTTCTTCTTGTCAGACATCATTTGGTATGTGAATTGTGTCTTTGGTGTTCCAAGATTCTAGGCTAATATCCACTTATCAGTGACTGCATACCATGGGTATTCTTTTGAGACTGGGTTACCTCACTTAGAATGATGTTCTCCAGCTCCATCCATTTGTCTAAGAATTTCATGAATTAATTGTTTCTAATGGCTGACTAGTACTCCATTGTGTATATATACCACATTTTTTGTATCCATTCCTCTGTTGAGTGACATCTGGGTTCTTTCCAGCTTCTGGCTATTATAAATAAGGCTGCTATGAACATAGTGGAGCATGTATCCTTATTGCATGCTGGGGAGTCTTCTGGGTATATTCCCAGGAGTGGTATGGCTGGGTCCTCCGGAAGTATCATGTCCAATTTTCTGAGGAAGCGCCATACTGATTTCCAGAGTGTTTGTACCAGCTTGCAGTCCCACCAGCAGTGGAGGAGTGTTCCTCTTTCTCCACATCCTCGCCAACACCTGATGTCTTCTGAGTTTTTAAGCCTAGCCATTCTGACAAGTGTAAGGTGAAATCTCAGGGTTGTTTTGATTTGCATTTCTCTAATGACTAATGATGTTGGACATTTGTTAAGGTGTTTCTCCACCATCTGAATTTGTTCAGGTGAAAAGTCTTTGTTTAGCTCTGTACCCCATTTTTGGATAGGGTTATTTGGTTTTCTGGGGTCTAACTTCTTGATTTTTTTGTATACATTGGATATTAGCCCTCTGTCGGATGTGGGGTTGGTGAAGATCTTTTCCCAATTTGTTGGTTGCCGATTTGTCCTTTTGACAGTGTCTTTTGCCTTACAGAAACTTTGTAGTTTTATGAGGTCCCATTTGTCTATTCTTGCTCTTAGAGCATAAGCAATTGGTGTTCTGTTCAGGAATTTTTCCCCCGAGCCAATGTCCTCAAGGGTCTTCCCCAGTTTCTTTTCTATTAGTATTAGTGTGTCTGGTTTTATGTGGAGATCCTTGATCCACTTGGAGTTGAGTTTAGTGCAAGGAGATAAGAGTGGATCAATTCTCATTCTTCTGCATGTTGACCTCCAGTTGAGCCAGCACCATTTGTTGAAAAGGATATCTTTTTTCCACTGGATGTTTTCAGCTCCTTTGTCGAAGATCAAGTGGCCATATATGTGTGGGTTCAATTCTGGGTCTTCAATCCTATTCCATTGATCCACTTCCCTGTCACTGTACCAATACCATGCAATTTTTTAACACTACTGCTCTGTAGTATTGCTTGAGGTCTGGGGTATTGATTCCCCCAGAAGTTCTTTACTGTTGATGATAGTTTTAGCTGTCCTGGGTTTTTTGTTATTCCAGATGAATTTGAGAATTGCTCTTTCTAACTCTATAAAGAACTGAGTTGGGATTTTGATGGGGCTTGCGTTGAATCTGTATATTGCTTTAGGCAAGATTGCCATTTTAACTATATTAATCCTGCCAATCCACAAGCATCGAAGATTTTTACATTTTCTGATGTCTTCTTCAATTTCCTTCTTCAGAGACCTGAAGTTTTTGTCATATAAATCTTTCACTTGTTTGGTTAGAGTCATGCCAAGATACTTTATATTGTTTGTGGCTATTGTGAAGGGTGTCATTTCCCTAATTTCTTTTTTGGCCTGCTTATCCTTTGCGTATAGGAAGGCTACTGATTTGCTTGAGTTGACTTTATAACCAGCCACTTTGCTGAAGTTGTTTATTAGCTGCAGGAGTTCTCTGGTGGAGTTTTTTGGGTCACTTAAGTATACTATCATATCATCTGCGAATAGTGATAGTTTGACATCTTCCTTTCCAATTTGTATCCCTTTGACTTTCTTATGTTGTCGAATTGCTCTAGTTAGTACCTCAAGTACTATATTGAAGAGATATGGTGAGAGTGGGTAGCCTTGTCTAGTCCCTGATTTCAGTGGGATTGCTTCAAGTTTCTCTCCATTTACTTTGATGTTGGCTATCGGTCTGCTGTAAATTGCTTTTACTATGTTTAGATATGGGCCTTTAATTCCTGTTCTTTCCAAGACTTTCAGCATGAAAGGATGCTGAACTTTTTCAAATGCTCTTTCAGCATCCAATGAGATGACCATGTGGTTTTTTTCTTTGAGTTTGTTTATGTAGTGGATTACGTTGATGGATTTCCGTATATTGAACCATCCCTACATCCCTGGGATGAAGCCAACTTAATCATGGTGAATGATCGTTTTGATGTGTTCTTGGATTCGGTTGGCAAGTATTTTATTTAGTATTTTTGCATCAATATTCATAAGGGAGATTGGCCTGTAGTTCTCTTTCTTAGTTGGATCTTTCTGTGGTTTTGGTATCAGGATAATTGTGGCTTCATATAATGAGTTGGATAGTGTTCCTTCTGTTTCTATTTTGTGGAATAGTTTGAAGAGTATTGGTATTAGGACTTCTTTGAAGGTCTGATAGAATTCTGCACTAAAACCATCTGGTCCTGTTCTTTTTTTGGTTGGAAGACTTTCTATGACCCCTTCTATTTCTTTGGGGTTATGGATCTGTTGAGATGATCTATTTGATCCTGATTTAATTTTGGTATTTGCTTTCTGTCTAGGAAATTGTCCATTTCCTCCAGATTCTCCAGTTGTGTTGAGTATAGGATTTTGTAGTAGGATCTGATGATTTTTTGATTTTCCTCAGTTTCTGTTGTTATATCCCCCTTTTCATTTCTAATTTTGTTAATTTGATTACTGTCTCTGTGCCCTTTGGTAAGTCTGGCTAGGGGTTTATCTATCCTGTTGATTTTCTCAAAGAACCAGCTCATGGTTTTGTTGATTCTTTGTATGGTTCTCTTTGTTTTAACTTGATTGATTTCAGCCCTGAGTTTGATGATTTCCTGTCTTCTACTCCTCCTGGGTGAAATAGCTTCTTTTTGTTCTAGGGCTTTCAAGTGCGCCATTAAGTTGCTAGTGTATGTTCTCTCCTGTTTCTTTTTGGAGGCACTCAGGGCTATGAATTTTCCTCTTAACACTGCTTTCATTGTGTCCCATAGATTTGGGTATGTTGTATCTTCATTTTCATTAAATTCTAAAAAGTCTTTGATTTCTTTCTTTATTTCTTCCTTGACTAAGGTATCATTGAGTAGAATATTGTTCAGCCTCCACGTGTATGAGGATTTTCTGTTGTTTTTGTTGCTATTGAAGAATACTCTTACTCCATGGTGACCAGATAGGAGGCATGGGATTAGTTCGATCTTTTTATATTTGTTGAGGTCTGTCTTGTGACCAATTATATGGTCGATTTTGGAGAAGGTACCATGAGGCGCTGAGAAAAAGGTATAGTCTTTTGCTTTAGGATGAAATGTTCTATATATATCTGTTAAATCCAATTGGTCCAACGTTTCAATGAGTTTCCCTGTGTCTCTGTTTAGTTTTTGTTTTCCTGATCGGTCCATTGAGGATAGTGGAGTGTTGAGGTCCACCACAATTATTGTGTTAGGTGCAATGTGTGCTTTGAGCTTTAGTAAAGTTTCTTTTACAAATGAGGGTGCCCTTGTATTTGGAGCATAGATGTTTAGAATTGTGAGTTCTTCTTGATGTATTCTTCCTTTGACTAGCAAGAATTGACCTTCTGTGTCTCTTTTGATGATTTTGGGTTGAAAGTCAATTTTATCTGATATTAGAATGGCTATTCCAGCTTGCTTCCTGCGACCATTTGCTTGCAAGATTGTCCTCCAGCCTTTTACTCTAAGGTAGTGTTTGTCTTTAACTCTAAGGTGTGTTTCCTGTATGCACTAAAATGTAGGGTCCTGCTTCTGTATCCAGTCTGTTAGTCTATGTCTTTTTATTGGGGAATTGAGTCCATTGATGTTAAGAGATATTAAGGAATAGTGATTATTTCTTCCTGTCATTTTTGATGTTATTTTTGTTTTTGAGTAGTTATCTTCCTTTGAGTTTGATGGAAGTAGATTACTATCTTGCTTTTTCTTGGGTGCAGTTTCCCTCCTTGTCTTGGAGATTTCCTCCTATTATCCTTTGTAGCACTGGGTTAGTGGAATGATATTGTGTAAATTTGGTCCTGTCATGGAATATTTTGATTTCTCCATCTATGTTGATTGAGAGTTTTGCTGGGTATAGTAGTCTTGACTGACAATTGTGCTCTCTTAGAGTCTGCATGAGATCTGCCCAGGATCTTCTAGCTTTCATGGTCTCTGGAGAGAAGTCTGGTGTGATTCTCATAGGTCTTCCTTTATGTTACTTGGCCTTTTTCTCTTACTGCCTTTAATATTCTTTCTTTGTTTAGTACATTTGGGGTTTTGATTATTATGTGACGGAAGGTATTTCTGTTCTGGTCCAGTCTGTTTGGAGTTCTATAGGCTTCTTGTATATTCATGGGCATCTCTCTTTAAGTTAGCGAAGTTTTCTTCCATAATTTTGTTAAAGATATTTGCTGGCCCTTTAAGTTCTAGATCTTCACTCTCATCTATCCCTATAATCCTTAGGTTTGGTCTTCTCATTGTGTCTTGGATTTCCTGGATGTTTTGGGTTACAAGCCTTTTGGATTTTGTGTTTTCTTTGACTGTGGAGTCGATGGTTACTATGTTATCTTCAGCATCTGAGATTCTTATCTCTATCTCTTGTATTCTGTTGTTGATGTTTGCATCTACGACTCCTGATTCCTTCCCAAGGTTTTCTATCTCCAAAGTTGCCTCCTTTTGTGATTTCTTAGTTGTTTGTACCTCTGTGTTCAGATCTTGGATGGTTTTGCTCAGTTCCTTCATTTGTTTGTTTGTGTTTTCTTGTAATTCTTTAAGAGATTTTTGTGTTTCCTCTTTTGTGACTTCTGCCTATTGTTTCACGTTCTCCTACATTTCTTTAACTGATTTTCTTATTTCTGCTTTATTGGTTTCTCTCTGTTGGCCCATATTCTCCTGGAGTTTTTTAAATGTTTTTTGTGTTTGCATTGTAAGAGCTTCTACCCTATTGATGTTCCCCTGCATTTCTTGAAGAGATTTGTTTATGTCTTTTTTGTGTTCCTCTAGCAGCATCATGACCAGTGCTTTTATATCCAACTCTTGTTTTTCTGGTGTGCTGGGGTATCCAGGACTTGCTGTGGTTGGCGAATTTGATTCAGATCCTGCCATATTGCCTTGATTTTTGTTTGTAACTTTCCTACGTTTGCCTTTTTCCATCTGTTTATCTCTGGAGTTAGTTGGTCTTGTTCTTAGTGGTTGGTGTTTGAGGCTCCTGTGAGCCTGGTGTTTAGTGCTGCTGTCGTAGAGGGCGTCCGAGCTCCCGAGGTGGAGACCAGGAGGTTTCAGTTACTGGGCTCTCAGTTACCTCCTCAGCTCTGCTGTGCCTGATCTAAGTCTTCCTGAGGCTTGCTGCAATTGACCCCCCACAGTCTCCTCCTGGCCTGCCTAGTTGCTAGCTCTTAAGAATCAGATTTTTTTTTCCTCCACTGATCTGGGCTAGTCTGTTAGATCTTTATGGTGTCCTGGGTTCCTCTGTTGGTTCTCTATGGTGACCTGTTCAGGCCACCAGCTCCAAAATGGTGGCGGGTCTCAGGGCTCTGTCTAACCACTGGGTTCCCTATAGGACTGGAGGTTCCCTGGTTGGGCTGCTAGAACCTAGATGGTAGTACTCTCAGATCACATGGCTCTGTCATGTTGGCTGTCTGTGGTGTCCTGAGGCACGATGTCAGCCTCTGGCTGTACTCCAGGCACAGACCCACTAGCAGGTTGGTGCCCCCTTGGGTTGGCGCAGAGACTGCTTGCCAAGCTGATCTGGCTCTGTGTGCACTGCCAAGCTGTTGGTGCACAGACCTATCTCCAACCTCCTTTGGCTCTGGGCGGAGCAAGAGCCTGACCAGTTGCTCTTTGCAGGCTAAGTCTCTGTCCAAACACCTGAACCCAGCTGCCAGCAGGCATTCTGCAGTGACCTGGCTGCAAGCCCGCTAACTGGTCCCCAGGGATCAGGGACAGCCTCTGAGCTGCAGGTGCTCAGAGCTCCTGCCGACCTTTCCTGGCTCTGGGGGCTAGCAAGGGCCTGACCAGGTATTCCTTGCTAGGCCAAGACTCTGTCCACGCACCTGAACCCAGCTGCCAGCAGGCAGTCCGCAGCCATTTTTCTCCTTTTTTAAAATAGAATTTCTTTGCTGTTTAAGATTCTACTTTTAATATAAAAGGTTAAAAAGCAAGTTTCAGGATATACATAATAGTTGGAAACAATTTTCTCAACAGGCTAAAAAATGTATTGTTTATGACAAAATATACTTTTAATGTGCAAGTATCTTTTTAGGAACAGACAAGCTACACAATAATTATCAAATGTTTATTTCTTCACTGATACCTCCATAAGTGGCGAGACTTTCCTTCCCAGACAGAGTGATGAAAACAAAAGTTTGCTTTAAAAAAGTTTAGTTAAAGTAAGATAGAATTAAACCCTCATAGAGGCAGGTGGAGAGGAGATGGAATAGGTGACTTCTGGAGGGAAGACTTGGATGGCAATAACATTTGAAATATAATAAAGAAAATATCCAATAAAAGAAAAAGAAAAGAAAATGACTAATAGTGTTATCTAACAGTGGAGTGGATGTGTTTATCTTTAATTATCTGTATGCCTAAGAACAGTGAGGTTAATTTATACTCAGTTCAATATTAAATAGAAATAGTTGTCTTACAAAATACATATTTTGATGTGATAACTTTTATTTTTATGTTATGACTGACTTAAGGCTTAAAAAATCTAACTACAGGTATCATTTGTAGTTCAATAGGATGTTGTGTGTGTGTGTGTGTGTGTGTGTGTGTGTGTGTGTAAGTGTAGAGGTCAGAGGTCAATGCTTGGTGTTTTGCTCAGTTATTATCAATCTTAATGTTTGGGAATCAGTGTCTAACTGTACCTGTATGTAAACTTTGTGCTCAGTGCCATGAATGAATGAGTATGTGTGTGTATATGTGTGTGTGTGTGTGTGTGTGTGTGTGTATGCATGTCTGTGAGCATGTTTGTGAGTGCATGTGCAATCTGCACAAAGAATTTAAGGGACAATAATGGAAAATGAAGATAGGTCTCACCTTTTGAACTCAGTCTTGGCTTGGTGGCTCAGAATTTGATAGCTCATAATGAATATCTTCATCAATCACTGAAGAAAAAAATAGAATTTTGCTATCACTTACATGTGATAAATCAAGTTGAGGAAAATAGTAATGAAACAATAGCAAGTAAACACCCATGAAATAGTGAATAATATTTAATTGAAATCAACTTTATGACAAAATGAATACTTGGAGTAGATAGTGTCCTCAGGCTAAAGACCACTAACGTTACCTTCAGTTCAAATACGTTAATTTTTTGATTTGCAGTTATGTAGATGAAAGTCAAGGGAAGTTATGGGATATGTCTATAAGAGCATGTCAGAAAGTATACTTTTAGGAGTCAGACTTGAATTTAGGGCTTTGGAGGAGGTGAAAGAAAATAAATCTTTATACTGAACTGCTTTTCCTCAGAAAACTTAGATAGTTCAAAGATTGGGCATTGAAATAATTCCCACTTGGAAATGAAGTGATGAGGGAAAGCTCATGCTATAATTGATAAAAGAGCAATAGGCACCTATGGTGACCCAGGGCAGAGGACTAGCTGTTCATTTGCAATGTGACCTGTGAGCTTTTATCCTGCTGCATTAGCATCACAGAGCGGTCTCATGCGTTGAAGACTTGTGAAATCTTCATGTGTTATGAAAAGGTCTTAAGAGGCTCCTTCTGGTTCTGAATCTGCTATCATCGCCTAGCAACACCTAACCTGATGTGATGTCAGGCTGCCACCCAGAGCTCATCATTGCTTCATATTGCTTCAACCATCTTAGAGAACTTAATGATTTTTGAGATATGCTACATTTATATACAAAAATAAAGAAGCCATAATTCAAACCACTGTAAAAAAGCATAAGGGTCCATTCTACTACCACAAGGAATGGTAGTTTTGGCATCAAAAGAAAATAAAAAGGAAGAAGGAAGAGGGGAAGGGAAAAGAGGAAGGTGCAAGCTTGGCCTTAATGAGGTGACTGTGTAAGAAGGGCAAGGCAGTTTTGGTCAAGTGTCTCTGAGAAGATCCCCATCTATTTCTTCAGAGTAGGTTGGCCTTTGGCTTGCTTCTGATGAATAGATTATAATGAAAGTGATGAGATGTCACTGCTCATAGAGAACCATGGAAAGCTATGACTTCTGTCCTGCTGGTCCTCACTCTTCCTGGTCCTATTTGCTTTTTCTTATGAAGTATATTTCTGTATACAGATACAGAAACAGAAACCACAGAAATGATTAGATACCCACAGATCATCATGTGCAAAGGAACTGATTCCATTCCCTGGTCAAGCTCTAAGACAACTACAGTGCCTGGCCAATGTCTCAACGACCATCCAATGAGCACCATAGGATGGGTACTCTGCTAAGCAGCAAACATACTCCTGATTTAAAAAAAAAAAGGCTTGTAAAAAAACAAAACAAAAAACAGTATTGAGGTTACTAAGATATGAGGTAATGAGTTATACCGGCACAGATGATGGAGTCAGGACTGCAACGCCAGGACATGGGTAAGAAGAGCAAGGAGAATGAGGACACAGATTAAAAGCGACACTTGTTCCCAAGTTGTTTGAGTTACTATGTTACCTAAGCCCGATCTATCAAGGGATAAAGTCAACAGTGAAGTGTCACCATAAGATTTCAGGAGAGGAGACTGCGGACTTACTGTGCATATGGACCTAACAGAGGAGTGTGGGAATATGAAGTAGTTTAGCATCCTCCACGTGGCCTCTCTATGGCTTGGTTTATACAATCACCCTATTTCAAACGATGTACCTAACAACCTGCTAGTGAGTTAGGGCCTATACTTGCATCAAGCTGCATTGAACAATGGTTGTAAACAGTGGAAATGCTTTACTTCCCTTTACTACTCTTGACAGCTTCCTGCTTCTATTCAAACACATACTGGAACGAACAATCCAGAAAATATGGGACATGGGCTGATCTGTCCAGAATGATTTGGGCTGCAGGCACAATTAAGCCAACCTCTGTTCCCCATGTGAACATTTAGTGAAACTTTCCTATATCTCATCTTATGAGGTATTGGGTATGCATATGATCAAAACCAAATGCATTGTGGGAAAGTGCATGTTCAATAGAAAAGGGGTTATATAATTTAGTCTGTCAACGAAAATAGAGATCTATCCAAACTGTGACACTTAACAACCAGTCTCTTTCCTCTTTTGAATCATATAAAAAAATCAACCTAGTCTCTGTGTCACTCAAGTGGTGGTTGGCTGTTCATCTTGACTGTATTTCTAATCTGCACTCCAGCTTCATTTTAAATAAAGTTTCACTGATACTTTATAATTTGTGACAATTTGTCCCATTGTTCAATAAGAGGTCAAGAGCCTAGAAACCCAGCTGAGGCTCCATGCAAGAATAACATACATATTTAATCATAGCTCAATTCCATTGAAATTTAATGCCACAATTATTATGAGTTTTCTATGAACTAAATATCAGAGTTTATATAATATTCTGCATACCCAATTTAGGAAAATTAAGGAAATTGTATTCTTTGGGCAGGAGGCACAAGATATGAAAAAGAATTTTTTGTTACTTAAATGTTTTGAAATATTTATTAAAAGAAGCTCTCCTGCTAATATCTCATACATAACAATGTCATGAACTAATCTCCCAAAACATCTCAGTAGGAAGTAGACAGTCTGGGGATAACAGCACCAATATTAAAAACAAATGGCACAGCAGGACCCAATTCAGTGACTGAGTCATTTTGGTGGAGCCACATGTGTGCCCAGCCTAAACTGTAAATGAAACAGTTTAGAAGGACTTCAAAGGAAAATCAAATTGCATCTTAATATTAGATCAGATAATGTGGATGAGCTAAACTGCAAACAGTTGATAGCTCTTTTTGATACTTTTATTTTAATTTTAATGTGCAGAAGCCAATAATTGCTTTAGTTGTATGTTTGTAAACTATATGTCATGACTGAGATAGCTGAAAAACTTATGGTAAAATTTTAATTATTAGGAAATTCAAAAAACAAAAACAAAAACATGTGTCTAGTTCTTCCCTATGATGTTTATGACAATAGGTCCTGTTAAAAAGGAATTCAAAGTTTAGTAGATGGGGTCATGTCTGAAACTCCGAAGTTTGGCTAAACTCTTAGATGATATATTTTGATCAACATGACAGTCATTTTGCATTACCAGCTATAGATATGATGGTTTCCTAAGTTCTCCAACCAAGCAGCTTCATGGCCACATGGCTTATACTAGAAATACACATTCCCATGCCACAGGCCACTCTACTGAGTTAGAGACTGTAGGGAAAGGACTCAGCAATAAGCAGAGTTCTAGTCCCTCCATCTGCATCTGAGAATTTGAGTTGTTTTCTCGGAATATAGTGGGTATAGGTTTGGGTTTGAGTTCAGGGTTTTTGGTTTGTGGTTTGGGTTTGGGTTGTTTGTTTGTGTGTTTTAGCAGGGAAACAAGTCAGAAGATTTTTCTGGGACTTCAAAGTACTCCTCCAGCACAGGTCATAGCATTGAAGAAGACTCCTTAGAAGGGAGATTGATAATGAAGAGTTGAGAAGTACTGCCGGGCAGTGGTGGTGCACGCCTTTAATCCCAGCACTTGGGAGGCAGAGGCAGGCAGTTTTCTGAGTTCAAGGCCAGCCTGGTCTACAGAGTGAGTTCCAGGACAGCCAGGACTACACAGAGAAACCCTGTCTTGAAAAGAAAAAAATAAATAAAATGAGAAGCACTGATTGAAATGAAGAAACACAGCTGCGTAGACATTTCCAAGGTTTGAGAGACAAAAAGATAATGTCTATGCTGATTTTCATTCTTCTTCCTTTCCTGACTCTTCGAGTTGATACCAAGAAGAGACAGAATGTGATTCTAGTATACTGTCACTCCTTCTGTGGCAAAGAAGCAGCTACTTCTTTAGAACCACTGCCTTAAACTTAGCTCACACAAAAGCAGGCACCAGTTGGCTTTGTAGATAACTGTGTAAAACGTTGAAGGCATGGTGAGTGTATTATGTTATATAATGCTCTGCTACTACAAATATCTTTTATTATTATTATTATTTATTAATATTAGTATTATCATTAGTATTCTGTGTGTTTGTGCAATGAATGCGCACAGTGTAGATCAGAGGACAGCCTTCAGGAGTAGGTTCTACTTCCCACCCTGGGATCTAGGGAAGAACTCAAGTCATCAGACAAAGAGACGCAGAGCCATCTTCACAACACAAAGATTTTATTGTCTTTCTTCTTTCTGTTTTTTCTCTCTTTTCATTAATTCTTTCTTCTAATAATAATTTATATTTGAGAGTATACTACAACTACATTACTTCTCCCTTCATTTCCTCCCTCCAAACCCTTGTGTACATTCCCTGTGCTCTCTTTCAATCTATTTTTTTTTTTTTGGTTTTTGAGAGTTTATTGTACAGAAATAGATTCTGTCTAAGCTCCACCCCACAGTTATCTGGCAACAACCAGGTGTGTCCCTCCCCGCAGTTATGTGGCAACAGCCAGGTAGGTCTGGCCCACTATAGAAGAGGCTGCTTGCTCCCTCATCTTGTCTCTTACTCTCTTACTCTCTTACCTTCTCTCTTGCCCTCTTGGGCTCTTCTCTCTCCCCATTCCCTTCCCTGCTCTCTCCACATGGCCATGGCCAGGCTCTGCTTCTCCTACCTTCTCCCTCTCTCCCTCTCTCTACTTCTCTACCAGTTAAGAAGCTTGAAAGAGCTCTCTCTCTCTCTCTCTCTCTCTCTCTCTCTCTCTCTCTCTCTCTCTCTTCTCTTGCCCCCTCTTAACTGGTAATTATACCCCTGACTGTCTGTCTGTCTTTCTGACTTTCTGCTTGCTTATCTGTCTTTCTGACTATCTACCTATTTGTAAATATTAAAAAACAACCTGCTTTGTCCATATAATGTTATTGTATATATATTTTTTTAAATTCGGTTACCTTGTTTATAGCTTTTTATTGTCTGTAAAATAGGTTTTTTTATAAATGTATCTTTCCAACTAAAAATTGTTTTTTGAGCCCACGTCTTATTTTATTCTCCAATAAATATTTATATCTAATTTAAAAATTCTTTAAATGTCTCCTTAGCATAGAAAGCACACAGACAATTGTTTATTACATGTGAGTAATTTCTGCTCCTAAGAAACTAAAGCACACAAAAGACTGGTCCCCACGCATCTTCTGGGATCCAATTCAGTGTTTTTTTTCTTCTGTAGTATCTAGGGAGATGCAGAGAGAATATTATTGAAATATGTGCACATATAAACATAAGCACAATGGTTCTGAATTTGAGTGACACAATGAAATCTTCAAATAGCTTGGAAAATAGGTAGGGAGAATTGGATTTTACACTGACCAATAAGATTTAGCAGATGAAGACTGAAAGGCTGGCCATGCTGCAATGAGTGAGAGAGTTTGCCACAATGAAGGTTTCCACCCATAGAGTCACTTTTAAAAGAAATGTGTTTGGATGCAATCCTGTATTCAGTTTCGGGGACTAAATGGCTCTTAGGGTATAGGAAATTCACTCTGAATATCAAAGGTTCTATCAGTCACAGGGAATAGCACAAGATGGAACTAGGAGCATCATGAATGTAAACACTGAAAACAAGTCACTTAAGTATCTGGTGGTTGTTGTGGATAGCCCTGGGCTTGTGTTTTGATGCTAATTCTGCTCCTCAGAGGGGCTGCAGATGAGGAGTTGCCTTGTGAACCTTCTCCCTCCTTAACTTTTCAAATAAAGGTTTGAGCCAATGAAGGGAGAGGAGCTGAGATTTTGGAAGAGGAGAAAAGGATCACCAGGAAGGGAGAGGATCGAGGGATCGATGGAGATGCTGCAGAGAGAGAAGCTCGTGGCAGGGAGAAACCACAAGTTATATGGGATGATATAGATGGGAATAGGGTAGTGTAGTAGATCTGCCCAATCTAGGCTTATAGCTTGTATTTTTATTAATTGAGTTGAGATTTCTTTTACTGGATACTTGGGTTGGAAAGAAAGTAGCAACAAGTGGTCCAAAGAGGAAAACAAATAAAAATTCTCTTATGATGCTCAATAAGAAAGGACAATGTCCTCTCTCTAACTGATCTGAAAGTACCCATACCTGCGAAATGGCAACACATGCCTGGAATTAAGACAGTAATGGACAAGAAAGAGTTAATTCAGTGCGGAAATCCCAACACAGAAGGTGTGGTCTATAATCAAGATAAACCAACCAGACCCCCTCACCTGCCCCAGCTCCTAAGGACTAAACCACTAACCAAAGAGTACACATGGAGAGACCCAAGGCTGTAGTCACTTAAGTAGCAGAGGATGGCCTTGTCGGACATCAATGGGATGAAAGGTCCTGTGAAGGCTCACTGCCCCAGCATAGGGGAATGGCAGGGTGGGGAGGCAGGAGTGGGTGGGTGTGGGTGGTGGAGGACCTGCATGGATGCACAGGGAGGGGGATGGAGAAGGAGGTTTCCAGAGGGGAAAGTGAGAAGGGGGATAACATTGGAAATGTAAATAAATAAAATATCTAATAAAAAAATTATGTGGATGAAGCACAGCTGTGATTAAAGTATAGCCTAAGTGTATGTGTTTTTGATGCTCTGGCCTCAATCTATGGGCTTTGTTCATGGCTTGTTAAAAAAGATTCCAATTAGCTCTGTGTGTGTGTGTGTGTGTGTGTGTGTGTGTGTGTGTTAGTCATATGGGGCATGTTTTTCAAATTAGGCACACTGTTTTGCTTTCATGTATGTATAAACACAATTTTAGGAATTATGCCTGGGCAGGCTTGATTTGCACTTTAATACATGTTTCTCAAATAAACCTATAACCCATCCCTGGCAAAGCATCATCATCCTGAAAAAATGAAGGAAGTGGGTTTTGGGTTTTCTTTCTTTCTTTCTTTCTTTCTTTCTTTCTTTCTTTCTTTCTTTCTTTTTTTTCTGGACAGAACCTAGATGTCCTTCAACAGAGGAATGGATACAGAAAATGTGGTTCATTTACACAATGGAGTAGTACTCAGCTATTAAAAACAATGACTTCATGAAATTCCTTGGCAAATGGATGGATGGAACTAGAACATATCATCCTGAGTGAGGTAACCCAGTCACAAAAGAACACACATGCTATTTACTCACTGATAAGTGGATATTAGCTCCAAAGCTTGAAATTCCAAGATACAATTCACAGACCATATGAAGCATAAGAAGAAATAAGACCAAAATGTGGATGCTTCAGTCCTTCTTAGATGGGGGAGCAAAATACTCACTGGAGGTAGAGGGTGAGAAAGCTTGGGAAAAAGAGGAGGTAGAGGGGGGAAAATATGGGTAGATTCAGTATGAGGTATGAGAAGAGACACAGATGATATACAGAGGGTCAGGAGTTTAAACAATGGGGGATGGGGAACTGGGGGTAGCCAGCAGTAAGTCCCAGATGCAACAGGCTCTCAGGACCCAAAAGGGATGATCTTACCTGAAATGCCCAACGAAGGGGAGGGAGAATTTGCTCTTGCTCTGAATGGCTGCAGAAGAGATTCTTATATTCAACAAATGGACATTTGAAAGTCCTGGAGTACAGGCCATGCATGTTCATGTAGTTCTTTCCATACAAATATTTTATTTAGGACCTTTTATATTTGATAACAATAGGTTTTTATATCAAGAATGGGTTTGATACATGAAGGTACCTATACATCATTTTATGTCTGGCTCTTTAAATAATAAATATATAGATTAGCTAGCTATTGTAAATGATTAGAACAGATAAATTTGTAGACAGATAGTAGAGTCTATAGATATAGATATATCTATATAGCTGGAGATAGGTGAATTATTAATGCTTTACACACACATACACAGAAACATGACAAAGTTATCTCTGCATAGAACATAAAATAGCAACTTTTAATATAGAACCTGTGATAATAAATCTTTCATCTTCTCCTCTCAGATTGTATCATGCTGTAGGAGTTCATGTTCCTATTTAAAAGAATATGTAAAAAAGAATAAAAAAAGAATATTTCCTACTCATGACATCATGAGTAGGAAATAATTGGCATTATTTCTTTCACAGTAGTTCTGTATATCAATTTTCTTTGGTATGAGTGTGCATGTGTGTGTGCATATATCTGTGACATTGGTGTGTGCATGTGCATGTGCGTGTTGTTGGCAACTATGTACTGAATAAATAATGTTAAATGAAATGCTAAGAATATAGGGTCTACTTTCCAATTCTAGTTGAATCAATTGGATTCAAATGTAGCTGCTATTTTAAATCTATTTTTTAAATTTAAATTTAAATTTTATCAATTCCTGAGTAAGGTATATGGTTTGAATATGAAATGCCCCCCCACAACACCATGCAAGTGAAAAGGCAGTTCATTTTGTACTGTTTTCTTTGAACCATGTGCAGCAATACCCTCTTCTCTTGATTGCTTCTGCAAGCCATCTGCCTTAGAAACTAGAAAAGAATCTGAGAGGGGAGAGAGACTAGTAAATCATTAAGATGCATTTCCTATAAGTGGATAATGATCATATTTCAAATACTTATCATTGCTGATACTATTATGTCCCATAGTTTATTTTTGTTTGTGTTTTTTCAGTACTCAGAACTGGAAATACAAATTAAAGGAACAATATAGATTCTGATCATCTGTGATTTGCTCACTTTTATATTAATTTAATAGTAGCCTAAAGCTGCTTTGGTGTCTTAACGTCTCTGTTAAAAACAACAAATGTAGTTTACTATCTAAAACCAAATGTCTAAACATGACAATGGTTTTGCTATTGTTTTCTATTTGTTTTGATTTTTTTGGTAACAAATATGTTTTCTGAGAACAGTGTTGACAAGGTAGTGAAAAGGGTGATGAAATAGTTCTTCCAGACAGAAAGACAGAAAGACAGAAGTAACAACTTAGTGGTATCCTGTGGTAATGCAGCAGTAAGAAAGCCAAGATTCCCTAGCCAATCTAGAGAAGCTGTCTGCAGAGACCTCCTAGGGAGGTGATTCTAGAGAAGGAGGGCTTTACATAGGCAGTCAGGCAGTATTTTTTCATTTTTGATGGTTGTAATACAATTATATCACACTCAACCCTAGCTTTCCTCCTTCCATGCCCTCTCATTTATGCTTTGCTCATTGACCTTTCCCAAGTTCATGACCTGATTTTCTTTAATGTTGTTGCAGAACTTCTAAATTTGTCTCTCTCACTATATATATATATATATCTTTGGCACCTGACCACATGGTATTGGATAATCAATTGTTGTTCTCTTCTGCTCTCAGCATTTCTTAGTGGCCTACACTTTGTCTATGATAGATGCTTCCTGAGCTTTTCCCCTTCAATGTGAGCATTTTGAATAGTCTTTTCATGGTTTAGAGTGCCATGCTGATGAGACTTCTTGTTTACAGCTTCTATGATAATTTTAGGAGATAATTTTAGTAGACTCACCACAAACTTCTGGATTTTCTGTCTCATACAATATTTTTGCTCCATCTTCTACAATATTTTCTGAGCCTTAGTTGGATGTTCTCTTGTTCTCTGCATTTTTGATTAACTGTGTTTTTTTAAACAGTCTCAGTTATTACAAAGATAAATGTCTTTGATGATAATTGAGAACTACACTTACCTATGGTTATGAAGACAAATATTTAGAATATTGTTAGGAATTATGCTGGTTTAGCAATGTGAGGTTTATAAGTTCCCCTAAAGATTGCAAGACTTTTCTAGCCCTGATGGTTGTCTAGGATTTCCAGTGCCAGGCACAATCTCTATCTTGGTAAGCCCAATTAGAGTCTTGGTTATAGCCAAGGTGTGTAAGCCACTTGCCCCCTGAAGGTTATCATGCTATGTTGGACTTGATTGTGATACATGGGTGTCATATCTGAATAGAACTATCCATTTCTTCTCTTTGCTGAGAGCTTCAATGGGGCTTTATGGTACAATATTAGTCCTCCAGGAGAATGATTTTTAGATCAGATTGAGCTTCAGTTCTCTTTTTCTGGTATCTGAACTACAGAACATCTTCAGCAATATGGAATTTCCTTCTCCTTCTGGGAAGCCACCAACCGTAAGAGCAATAGACTAAATGTTTTGAGAGTCTAGACAAACATGATAAACAACTCAAATGCGGCTTTCTCATATCTAGTGTTTGGATTTTTAATAGATGGTTCTTGTCAGGGTAGCACTGTCAGGGTCCAGATGGGAAAAAATCATTCAAACTATGTATTCAAACACACACACACACACACACACACACACACTATTATGGCTTTTATGACTTTTCAGACATCTTTACTGTCATTGTGCTCTCATTCTTTTGTATTTATCCCCCCTCCTCTAAAACTTTCCCCCAGCTAATTTTTCTTAATTCTCCCTACAAATACCCTGATCCCTGCTATTCCCCTCTCTATTGACCTCTCCATGGCCCATTTTTATGTTTATGATTTCTGCAGTGTCTCCAGGCTATGTAGGTCTTATGCTTTGAATGTAAATTAATCTATCTGAACATAGTTTTATGAGATATGAAATCAGAAAAATAATATGTACACTCAAGGTTATAACAAAACTAAATTGAAATAATTAATTTCTTTATGTCATAACTGATATATTTGTATTTCTATTCTATAGAAGACATATCTAAGACTTCACAGCTTACATGTTTAGTAATTCTTAGGTTTGCTTTTTGAATTATGATATTTATCTTTGCTCAGAGAAAAGCTTTATGCCATAAGAATAAGCCTCCAAATAACGCTTGTCATTTCTATACTGCAACCTGAAGCTTATTCCTTTAGAAACATGTCTAAAGTGATTACTTCTTTTCCATAGGAAATGGATTTGATAATTTTTTGTTTGTTTATTTTGAGATAGAGTCTCATGTTGCCTAGACTGGCCTCAAACTGTCAGTGCAGCCAAGAATGACCTTGAGCACTGATATTTTTTCCTTTTCCTCCTAGTGCTGATTTTAAGTGTGTGCTACTACATTCAGCTTGACCTGAGAGATAGAAAGTCAAAGACACTGAATTGCAAACAATAGGGCCTCAGAAATTTCTGGAACTGTTTTTGGAGATGTTCTTCTTGCAACCTAGATTCACACAGGGCATGGAAATCAAGAATTCAATGTGGTGGCAAGGGTAAGAGTAGAGGGTCAGAACTCAGACTGGCTAGGCTTGCTTCTCAAATCTGTCCCTAATGGTGTGTGTGTGTGTGTGTGTGTGTGTGTGTGTGCACGTGCGTGTATTTGTGTGTATCTATCTATCTATCTATCTATCTATCTATCTATCTGTACAGATATGTAAATATAGATAGTCATAGATTAGGTAGAGATAGATACCTGTAAGATGTGAATAACTTTCTGCTCCTGAGAGTGCTCATGAAATAACAGAGTAAAAAATTCTGTAAAGAATTTTAAATGCTGTGCATGACCTTATAGACACACTTTCAAGTCATAACTGATAACTAACTCCAAAGTGTTCTTTTCATGGCACCAACCAGCATACACTTGCTCATTTTTATTCTTAAGTGAATCCTGCACTTCCTACTGCCTGTATCTCAGCTCATAAACTGTGCAAGCTAGTTTAGTAGCTCTCTTTCAAACCTGTTAAACACAATCCCTTTATAATGCTTATTGCTAAAATACAAAGTTTGTGAGGGTGAGGGAGAGAAAGACATTTATTTATATAGAACTAAGTTGACTGGAAATGAATAGCTTTGAAAGTACAGTAGACAGTGATGCTCAGAGACCATTTGCATTAACAGATTCATGAAGGTTTCTTGAGAGAATGGTCATTTAACTGGTTGACTAAAGCAAGATAAGGTAGATCAGTAAGCTTCATTTGATAGATAGGAGATCTATATTTTACCTTTGGTTATGCAATTAGTAAGGACAGGGTTCAGGGCTTTAGCTCAGGCAGTCCTAGAATTGGCATTGGCCTTATTAGAAGCTACATTTTTGGTACTAATGAAGAAGGTACATATCATTAAAGTCATTTTATTTTCATATATTACATAGTTTTTTGAACCACCTGTTTTTTCTGATTTTCTGTTTCCAAGTTCCTATTCTGAGGTTTATTCCTTTTGAACAGACTGTACAGACTGTGAAAAAAAAATGCTGCTTTTCAATTGAGCCTGCTAGTTTGACTGGCAATTAAGTCATTTAATCTATGCTCTTTTTTTCTTCTAATACATTATAAATAACCTAACAGCATTGTCAAAGGGCAGCTTTATGTGTGACCAAACAATCTTGCATACTTACTGAGTACCACATGATACATCCTTTGACTTCAGAAGCTTTTAATGTATAATATATTAAACAAGCCAAGATTAAAATCACTCACCAATTAAATAGTTCTTTAACTCAGCAAGGAATACCCTTGACCTTTCCAAATGCATACTTTAAAATGACAACAAAAATGGAGCATATTCATTCATCAAAAAGTTACTTGTTTACTTCTGATGGGGAACCAAATCAACAGAAGTATAGATTCTAACACATTTTATGAAATATATTTTGTGCAAATTTCCCCTCTGCATCATTGTAAAGAGGATGGGAGACTTGTGGGAGACTGAGCTTAGTGATTATGCTGATGACTAATGTTTTCTGATTAGAAAGGTCCAGTGAGAGTTTTATTAGTGTCTTGTGTTGATTTCTTTTACTACTGTAGGTAAAATGAGAAGTTCCTTAGAATTCCCATGAAAGTGTTCCATCTGGCTTTGTTGTGTTAAATCTCATTACATTGAGGTTTCTTGATACATTCTTACAGTAGACATTTGAGCCCTTTACTTTGACCTTGACTACCTACTACCTCGTATGGTGTTCCTGCTAACAGAAAGAAAATAATAGCTTTCTCTAACCCACCATCTATTGCAAGGTTAGTGATTATTCACTAGAAAAAAATGAATAGTTAGAAATACAAATAGCTGTTTGGATGAATAACAGGCTGGAAAGTATTTGGAAAACTTTGTTCAAAATGTGTAAGTGTACATTATTTATTATCACTTATAACTGTTTTTCTGCATGCATAGATTTCCCTGCATGCTTATGTTTCCTACATATGCCGTTAAGAGAGTTTAGAAATAATGGCCTCCCTGGAACACCTGAGCACCCTGGTACTCAGATGTCAAATTCTAAACATATTCTTTTATAAAAGTAATCAAGGCTTATTATATAAATAGTGTATAGCAATACTAGGCACAAAAACCTTCAGAAGAATTTGTATTATATGCGATGAAATAATAAATAACATTGGTCAATATAATATAATATAAACAAAAAGGAGTTTTCCTTATATAATAATTGTAATATGTAAAGGAAAAAGACATAAAATAAGACTTCCAAGGAACACGAAGTAATTGTGCAGTGAAAAACTTGCTAGAGGGTGCCTTGTGCAGGAATTGAAGTGAAAGTTCACCAGGTAACGATGTAAGTATCAGGATTCTTTTCATAAGATACACTTAAAAATCAAACATTATATCAATGGAGTTCTTTACAGTTACATATAACTCTAGTGTAATTTTGAGAAATATTATGTATAAACATTAAGGGATGATCTACAAGCTACATATCTCTACATATTTTTCAATTTTGAGTTCAACAAAGATACTGAAAAACAGAAAGACAGTTAGGGAAGATTTACGTGATACGCAACTGAAAGCACTTGGGATAAAGAAAATGCTTGCAAAAGATGAATAGGATTTGTAGTTCACCAGTAATGTTATCTAACATTCTCAAATACTCACTAACAAACTATGCATTGTGCCAAAGAATTATAGAGAAAGGGTAGCCAACAGGAAGGATGCTTCCAAATCAGTTTCATGACGTCAGTTCCTAACTCATTGTCATCATTTGAAATATTAATGCTAGAGGAACCAGAATGAAGGACCTAGAGGACCTCCCTATGCTTCTGTATGCTATGCTTAAAATATCAAACTTAAACCTTAACAGGTAAGAATTATGAAATAAATGGAGAGAGTTTCCCATTCTTAATTCCATTGTTAGAGGTAAATTTGGCCACCTGTCACTGCATGAGGAATAAACATTGTATTCACTTTTACAATGAGACGTCAATAAAGTAGTTTGAAAATGCCTTCTGGTTTTCAAATATCTTAAATTACTTAAAAAAACACACACTGCAAGAAACTGTTACAGAATTTTATTTAAGGACAAAGTTTCAGCAACAATAATGATGACAGAACTAAACAAACATAAAAACAACCCTCATAAAGATAGAAGTGGACTTAGTACCATCTAAGGTTAACTTTATTTTCATTTCTTTGAGTGGCAGCTGGCAGAAGCCTGTCCCACTCCTCCCACAGCATTGTTTTGCTTGGCTCTCTTACTTTACCATTTCACTTGGCCTCTAGCGCCATACTGAGTTTCTTCCTAAAGCAAAGATAAATTGCTTGAACTAATTTAATTGAAATCCTTTTGGAATAAATGATGAAATGCTTATTAGGAATATTTTATGTCTAGAAATTTCATTATATAAACTACTTAAATTAATTAAAGTGTAGAAACCTAATGATGAATGTTCAAAATCCATTAACTAATTAAAGAGACAAATGAATTCCCATGCCAAGTTCTTCTACATACCTTGCTAATGCTTCTAGAGGATGGTAAATGTGTTTATGGCATAAGGGTTCAATTTATTGCATGAGGGAAAAATGATCTTTCAGTCTCCAGTTTTCAGCAGATCCCACGTTGATTACCCTTTCATGTCTTCTATTCTAAATGATTCATATTTCGAAAACTGTTATCTGCTAACAATGTTTTTTTTTTACAATGAATGTGATAGTTACGTTTATGGTAATTTAATAGAATAAAGAACTAAGAAAATATATGAATAGAAATCAAAGAACATACTCTAAAGGAGAGAGATGTGTGGAACACATAATTATTCACAAACTATGTGGTTTGCCAGAGAATTATGGAGAAAAGCTAGCCTTTAAGAATGGTCCCTCCAGCTCAGCTCCATATTGGCATCTTCATGTGCTGTGATCTAAGGGTGCGTGTGTGTCTTCATAATTACGGCCTGATTATCAAGTTCTGGTGATGAGTTAAGAGCTATGGCTACATTGTTTTAGGCGACTGAGAGGCCTCCCTCAGTGCCAATTTACAAGGTAGTATCCTACATATATCCTACACATTTTTTATATTATAATCTGTGCTTTCAGGGAAAGTATTTTCCACACAATGTAGGGCAGATTCACTCAAATGCTTATTTTTTAATTTGCACATATTAAAAGTTCATAAAGTAATAGGTTTCCACTTGGTTTTTCACATATCCTTGGCAATGATTAACTATCTTTCCACCCCATGCATAAATGCATACAACTTTATTCAATTAAGACTTAATTTAATTTTAACAAAACTGATTTTTCTGTGCAAAATTCTGTGTTAAATTCCATAAATATATTCTTGGTCCATAATACAATTTGGTCTCAGATTTTATAGGCATTTTGTAAAAGTCACATGTCTGTCTTGTTATAATACATGTATACATGTGTGTGTGTGTCTGTCTCTCTGTGTCTATCTATCTGTCTCTCTGTGTGTCTGTCTCTTTCTGTGTGTTTGTCTCTGTATGTGTGTGTCTGCATGTATTCACACAAGCACGCACGCGTGAATGCACATCACAGCGGACATATCAAATTCAATGAAAAGCCTTGACACTATTACACTGATAGACACACAGTGCAAGGCAGGTCATTACTGGAGCTCACAGCATTCACCTGAAGAATCTCCTCACCACTTCTCTTCCCCAGGAGCCTATATTTTACCTTCCAACACTATTAAATATTGCCAGTAGGAATGGCACTTCCAGCTCAGTCTATGTGTGAGTTCTCCATGTGCTGTGATCAAAGTATGTGGCATCTTCAGCAGTAGGGTTTTATTATCAAGTTGAGGTGATTTGGCCTTTGCCTGACATTTTGCTTGATAGTTTTTTTTTGTTGTTGTGTTTTGTTTTTTGTTTTTGTTTTTGTTTTTTGTTGGTCAGGCCTCAGTGTACCAAGCTATCTGCCCCAAAAGCCTCCAGATATTTTCTTCTCTTTTGCCCTCATTTCTCTTGGATTACAGGGACTTGCTCCCATGATGGCTTTTCAATGGAAATTCTAGAGACCCATTCTAGAGTTTTCATGTTTGCATTGTATATGCAAACTCACTGATTGATCTCAGCTGCAAGACCAGGGCAAATCTGAGAATTATATTCTTGTCTTTTATGTTCTCTGACAAATGCTGAGAGTATTACTCTACCAGCTGGTGCTGAGAAATATTATCATTGCCTATCTTGAGTGGCACTATGATTCTTTCTGTATGAGCTTTTATGGAAGTCTTTAAATCTGGAGTTGTAGTTGATTATTGCTGCTGTTAGGGTCGTGTGTTATTTCATTGTTCCATTATCTCCCAATTTGGGGCACCAATCACATGCTTTTGACAACTTTACTTTGTATTCCATTGCCCTAAGCTTTAAAAATATAACATTTATTGTGTCTTTATCTTTTCCTACTATCTCCAGGGAGTTTCTCAAAGTGTTCTGTCCCATAAATTCATTCTGAAACTCTATCTCTCCCTCTTCACATACAATCAAATTGTTCTTTATTGTCATTTTCAAATAAAATATTTCCTTTTTGTTCTTCTGCATTGGCTGTCGCAGCACTTATGAGCCACACAAAGCTTGGCATTGGTCTTCATTCACAGTAGTTGCACTTCTGAGATATTTTTAGCTTTATTTTCCCCAAAGGGTTTGTAATTGTGTGCATGTCAGGTTCTCTGTAACGTAAGTGGGACAAAAAATGGCAACTAGGGGAAGTTCCGTCCCTATTGGACTATTTTAAGGAAGAAATTAGAATCCTTGAGCTAGAATTATGTGGTGTCAGAGAAATTCTAATACCAATGTCATTTTTCTGCCAGATAAATTTGTAATTAGACATTACTGGACATTTCTAGAAAAAATATTTAGAGGATGCTCCTTCCTTCTGAATTACAGAGATCAATAACAGTGAGGAGTATGTACCCATGACTATTACTCTGCCTATTCATGCCAAGTCCCAACCTGTATAACAGACCATGGAGCATCCGTGCAGGTTTCTATTATGCAGAAGTAGTCTGTGGACCATCTTAGTAGGCTGTGGATGGATAAGGAACATAGAGAGTGGGACAAACCGTCTTCGCCAGGAAAGGGCACGCCAATAGGTTACTCTGTACCAAATGGCCAGCCCTGAAAACCTATCCATACAAGTAACATTATACAGGTTAAGCAGGTGGCATTTATGCCTTTATAACTATGTATGTACATACATATACTTACATGCATATAACAACAAATAATGTAAAAAAAGACCATGATATTAAAAGGGAGCAAGGAGGGGATATACTGCAGGCTTTGGATGAAGAAAGAGGAAGGGGAAATGATGAAATTATAGTATGATCACAAAAAAAAGAATGTTTTTTTTAAGGAAGTGGAACATAAACATTTCCTTCCAAACCCTTCCCTCGGTTCTGTTTTTATTCTGCACTTGTTTTTTTTTTTTTATATATATAAGCTATTTTATGATCACTGTGATGAGGGTCTGTGACAAGAGGAGGCACAATGTTCCTCATTACCATTTTATTTAACACTGTTGAAATTTCCACTGTTGAATTATTCTACAACATACACCACCACTTAAGAGTCTACTTAGTTTCCTGGCTCAGTATGTATCATTAAAATTCATTACAACCAATAAGTAAAACATGGAGTAAGTCTGCTGATACTTTCTAAGCACCTTTATCTCTAGGGGAGAGAGAGAGAGAGAGAGAGAGAGAGAGAGAGAGAGAGAGAGAGAGACACTATGGGTGACTAAAATGAGCCAAGAAGAGTTATGCAGTTGGGGAGACATCAAGCCATACATGGTAACAGAGTTATAAATCTCAAAAGGCCTGCGATGAGGTTGCCAACTGGTATAGCTGACACTGGAGGAAACATCGATTATTAGTGGCATTTCTCCATCTGGCAAGCAGCTTCATGCATAGAGCTGTGATCAAGTCATATGGTCAAAGTCAAAAGCAGATTGAATTCCTACTGAGAGCACATATTCTAAACATTTAGGTTTCTTGGTAATGGAGCTGTGTCTGTTTCTTTCTCCCACTTCCCTATAAAACTATAATGTTTTAAAAGTCCAGGATGAGCTTTTCTTCATGAGTATAAGATTCTTTTAAAGGAGAATGTATGTAAGTTTCCTGTAAGACTTGTTAACAGAATAAAATAAGTCTTTCTGCCAATGCAATTACAAAAGATACTTAACTATAATGTGGAGGAACTATAATGTGGAGGATAAGATTGGTCCCTAGGAGAGTGTTACTTTGCTTACGATGAATATTAGAAAGCTAAAGAGAAGGAATGAGCCTTGAAAGAAGTATTCAGAAATGGTTCTATTCTCATCAGATTCAAATAATACACAGTTGAGTTAGCTGCATGGCTCCCTGGATTGATTATTCTGAATATTGTAGATATATGTATATGTACGCAGTTAGGGAAACAGCTTGTGCAGTGCTTTCAGTATAGCAGACAAAAACCACTTTTAGTGAATTTTCACATTATCGGGCATTTAATGGACTTAGTTAGAAAATAGAAATTCTCCCATTTCTACTTAAAATGCAGTCTTTTGGGGCTAATGAAAGAACTCTCTAATTGCATTTTATACTCAGCAAAGTATAAATTGCTTCAGGAAATTAAGATGTTTCTACATTCAATGTAAAAATGGCTTTTTTTTTTACCTTTTCTAAATAATAGGTATTGGTTATTGAGAGGAAATGTACTCTATGCATGTTTAAAGAAATAAAGTAATATAATTTTAAAGGATTTATTTTATTTTTAACTTTGTGCAAGGGGAGCATGTTCACATCTGTGCAGTTGCCCACAGAGCCCAGAAGACAGTGTCCAAATGGGAATTGGAGGTATTTGTGAGTTGACCATGTAGCCATTGGAAACCAAACTCTGAACCTCAGTTTAGCTTATCTGTGTGAGTCTTCACTGCAGCTGCATAATTTTATGTTTTAAATTCACTTTTCTGGTAAGTATTACTATCTCATTATTTTTATTTATTTGCATATATCATTTCTGAAAACACAATTCTTTTTATTAAGAAAAGTGCATTAACTTGTTTAGTAAATGGTAATGTTCAACAAAATAAAGGAGAATGTTAAGACTTGTCTTCCTCGGGGAGTTCTGTCATCTTAACCTTCTTCGGTCCTTGTGTTTCCAAGAAGAACTGGGAATTTCTTACTACAAAACTAAAAAACGAGATAAAATTTTAAGCTCAAAAACTCTTATGGTAGAAAAATTCTTCAGTGATCAAATTTCTTTTTCTTGATATCTTTTACAAAAAGGCAATTCAGCCTTGGGAATGAATATATATATATATATATATATATATATATATATATATATATATGTATATATATATATATATACATATATATATATATATACACACACATATACATACATACACATATATGTAACATAATATGGACTGAACAGGTTGTATTTATATATTTAGCAGTACATAGTAAGAGTTAAAGAGAAAAGGGGCATGTTTTCAGAGGGAGCAATGAGCAATGAAGAGTTTGGTAGGGAAAATTGGATAGAATAACTTATTTATAATTACAAAAATAAAAAATATATATATTATTTTTTAAAAAGCATTTCTTCATGCAATTATTTCAATGGCTCTGTACACACAAGCTCTTTGAAGTTGTTTTTACTGTATGAGTGTACTATGACACTTCCCAGTTAAGTTGGGTTTATGTGAAGAGTTGGATTTGCAACATATAAATCAATATCAGCAGAGCATAAAGTTATCACAGAAAAAGAATTCCAGAAAATGGAGAATCCCTCCTTAAAGATCGCCATAGCCTTCATGGCTGGTGTCTGGAGTCCTGACTGGGATGGAAAGGAATGAAGAAAAGGCAGACCCAGATGCATACAGAAAAGCTGTTGTCAGATGGGCTGTCTGCACTCTGATGGAGTAGCACTAACTACAACAGCAACATAGAAACTCCTTGTACTTATTAGGTAAACCACAGGACACAGGAATATGTGCAATCCATATTATCTTGCCTGTACCTTTCTTACCTTACCTTTTCTCTGGGCTGAATTGCCCACTTGAACAAGATACCAGAAAAAGAAGTTTAATCACTGAAGATTCTTTCTACTATGACAGTTATTGAGGTTAAAATTTTACCTTATTTTTTTTTTAGTTTTGCAACAAGGAAAAACATAGTCTCAGTAAAAGTCATCTATGGGGAACAGACTTAGGCTGTAAACATTGAGAAGTTAGAATCTATAAGTGCTAGATCTTTCCAAACTGGTCAACTATTAATATCTACTCTAACCTGGATAAAGGAAGACTTTGTCTTTCCATACCTGACCCATGGAGATAACTTTGACAATTTTCCATGGATTCAAGGTCTTGGCCTTTGACACACTGGCACATGCCAAAAAATACACATTCATTCATAACTTACTTGCTCCTACAAAATACCTCTATGGCCATCATTCTTTCTACCTTTCTACAGCCCATATTCCTAGATAACCACTGATCTGCTTTGTGCTACTTTAGGTGAGCCTTGAATCTTGTAAGAGGAATAATACAGAAGAACTCTTGGTCAATGTTCTATTACTGAGACATCAGGACTGTGGAAACACTTTTAAAGAAAAGTATTTAATTAGGGCTGGCTTAGAGTGTCAGAAGTTTATTCCATTGTTATCTTTGTGGGAAACATGGAGGCATGCAGGCTGACATGGTAGCTGACATTTCTACATCTGGATCCACAAAAAGCTGGAGAGAGCTACTGGACCTAGCTTTGACTTTTGAAATCTCAAAGCTCACCCCCAGTGGCACACTTTCTCCATTAAGGCCATGTCTCTTAGTCCTTTCAAATAGTGCCACTTCCTGTTGAGTTAACATTCAAACATATGATCCTCTGGGAGTTGTCTTACCCAAACCATCATAGTGATATTTTTGTCTGACACATTTTAGCTAACATCAATATTTTGAGAGTCCTTGGATATGCGTCTATCAGTAGTTCATCTCAATTCTGAGTTGCATGCCACTGTCTACCATCTATTCGTTTATCCAGTCAAGTGCTGCAAGATATTTGGGTGGTTTTCAGTGTGAGACACTGACACAAAAGCTGCTGCAGTTGCTCATGCATCAGCTTTTGAAGGCACATATAAATCTATCTTTCTCGGGTATAACTAGGAGTCAAATAATGGGTATATATTTTTAAAGAAATTATCAAGATGTTTTTCAGAATGGTAATACATTTTATACAAGCAAGCAGCATGTGAATGTCCTTTCCTTCAAAGTCATCGATAATACTTAATGTGGTCAATCTTGTATAAAGTTTCCCTTCCAATGAATGATTCTTGGTATCTACTGTGGTTAATTTGTATTGTACTAATGCCTAGATTTGTTGAGCATATTTTCATGTCAATGTACCAGTCCCACATCTTAGTGGGTAAAATGTCGGTTCCAGGCCACCAGACAGCAATCTGTGAGGAGGAGCCCCCAAGAGCAGCAGTTCAGGTGTCCCAGTCATGGGGAAATAGCCTTAAGAGCCCACAGGAGGTTCAAGCACCAGCTAGTAACTACAGGATCAAGTAACACCAGAGATAACCAGATGGCAAAAGGCAAATGTAAGATCATTACTAACAGAAATCAAGGCAATATGGCAGCATCTGAACCCAGTTCCCTGACAGCAATAAGTCTCAGATACCCCAACACACCAGAAAAACAAGATTCGGATCTGAAATCACTGGTCAGGATGCTGATAGAGGAACACATAGATAAATCTCTTAAAGTAATAGAGGAGAAAATGGATCAAAAGTTAGAAGCCCTTACAAGGCAAACACAAAAATCACTTAAAGAAATTCAGGAGAATATGGATCAAAAACTAGAAGCCAATAAAGAGGAAATACAAAAATCACTTAAAGAAATACAGGAGAACATGGGTCAACAAGTAGAAGTCATGAAAGAGGAAACACAAAAATCTCTTAAAGAATCACAGGAAAACACAAACAAGCAAGTGAAAGATCTGAGCAAAACCATCCAGAATCTAAAAACAGAAGTAGAAACAACTAAGAAATCACAAAGGGAGACAATTTTGAAGATGGAAAACCATGGGAAGAAATCAGGGGTCATAGATGCAAATATCAACAATAGAATACAAGAGATAGAAGAAAGAAATTCAGATGCCGAAGATACCATAGGAACCATGGACTCAACAATTAAAGAAAATACAAAATGCAAAAAGCTGGTAACTCAAAACATTCAGGAAATCCAGGACACAATGAGAAGACCAAACGTAAGGATTATAGGTATAGATAAGAGTGAAGATCTACAACTTAAAGGACCAGCAAATATCTTCTACAAAATTATGGAAGAAAACTTCCCCAACCTAAAGAAAGAGATGCCCATGAATATACAAGAAGCCTACAGAACCCCAAACAGACTGGGCCAGAACAGAAATACCTCCTGTCACATAATAATCAAAACCCCAAATGTACTAAACAAAGAAAGGATATTAAAGGCAGTAGAGAAAAAGGCCAAGTAACATATAAAGGAAGACCTATCAGAATTACACCAGACTTCTCACCTGAGACCATGAAAGCTAGAAGATCTTGGGTAGATCTCATGCAGACTCTAAGAGAACACAAATTTCAGCCAAAACTACTATACCCAGCAAAACACTCAATCACCATAGATGGGGAAACCAAGGTATTCCTTGACAAATCCAAATTTGCATGATATCTATCCACAAACACAGCCCTACAAAGGATAATAGGGGAAAAACACCAACACAAGGAGGGAAATCACACCCCAGAAGAAGCAAGATAGAAACCCTCTCTCATCAAACCCAAAGGAAGATAACCATTCAAATATAAAAACTAACATCAAAAATGTCAGGAAGAAATAATTACTATTCCTTAATATCTCTTAACATCAATGGACTCAATTCCTTAATAAAAAGACATAGACTAACAGACTGGATACAGAAACAGGACCGTACATTCTGCTGCATACAGGAAACACATCAAATCTGAGACAAACATTACCTTAGAGTAAAAGGCTGGAAAACAATTTTACAAGCAAACGGTCTCAGGAAACAAGCTGGAGTAGCCATTCTAATATCAGATAAAATTGACTTTCAACCTAGTCATCAAAAAAGACACGAATGGTAACTTCTTTCTGGTCAAAGGGAAAATCCACCAAGAAGATTATCAATACTGAACATCTATGCTCCAAATGCAAGGGCACCCTCATTCATAAAAGAAACTTTACTAAACCTTAAAGCACACATTGCACCTAACACAATAATTGTGGGTGACATCAACACTCCGCTCTCCTCAATGGACTGATCAGGAAACCAGAAACTAAACAGGGACACAGTGAAACTAATTGAAGCTTTGGACCAGTTGAATTTAACGGATATATATATATATATATATATATATATATATATATATATAACATTTCATCCTAAAGCAAAAGAACATAACTTTTTCTCAGCACAACATGATTCATTCTACAAAATCGATCATATAATTGGTCACAAGACAGACACCAACAAATAAAAGAAGACTGAACTAATCCCATGCCACCTATCAGATCACTATGGAGTAAAAAGTGGTCTTCAATAGCAAGAAAAACAACAAAAAGGCCACATACACATGGGAACTGAACAATATTCTACTCAATGACACCTGGGTCAAGGAAGAAATAAAGAAAGAAATCAAAGACTTTTTTGAATTCACTGGAAATGAAGGTACGACCTACCCATATCTATGGGACAAAATGAAAGCAGTGCTAAGAGGATAACTCATAGCCCTGAGTGCCTCCAAAAAGAAACTGGAGAGAGCATACACTAGCAACTTAATAGGACACCTCAAAGCCCTAGAACAAAAAGAAGCTAATTCACCCAGGAGGAGAAGAAGACAAGAAATCATCAAACTAAGGGCTGAAATCAATCAAGTAGAAACAAAGGGAACCATGCAAAGAATCAACAAAACCAAGAGCTGGTTCTTTGAGAAAATCAACAAGATAGAGAAACCCTTAGCCAGACTAACCAAAGAGCACAGAGACAGTATTTAAATTAACAAAGTTAGAAATGAAAAAGGGGATATAACAACAGAAACTGAAGAAATTAAAAAAAATCATTAGATCCTACTACAAAAGCCTATACTCAACACAACTGGAGAATATGGAGGAAATGGACAATTTTCTACACAGATACCAAATACCAAAATTAAATCAGGATCAATTAGATCAGCTAATCATTTCCATAACCCCTAGAGAAATAGAAGGGGTTACAGAAAGGCTCCCAACCAAAAAAAAGTACAGAACCAGATGGTTTTAGTGCAGAATTCTACCAGACCTTCAAAGAAGACATAACACCAATACTCTTCAAAATATTCCACAAAATAGAAACAGAAGGAACACTGCCCATCTCGTCCTATGAAGCCACAATTACCCTGATACCAAAACCACACAAAGATCCTACAAAGAAAAAGAACAACAGTCCAATTTCCCTTATGAATATCGATGCAAAAATACTAAATAAAATTCTTGCCAACCAAATCCAAGAGCACATCAAAATGATCCTTCACCATGATCAAGTAGGCTTCATCCCAGGGATGCAGGGATGGGTCAATATAAGGAAATCCACTATATAAACAAACTAAAAGAAAAAAACCACATGGTCATTTCATTAGATGCCGAAAAGCATTTGACAAAATTCGCATCTTTCATGCTAAAAGTCCTGGAAAGAACAGGAATTCAAGCCCATACCTAAATGTAATAAAAGCAATATACAGCAAACCAGTAGCCAACATCAAAATAAATGGAGAGAAACTTGAAGTAATCCCACTAAAATCAGGGACTAGACAAGGCTGCTCTCTCTTTCCATATATGTTCAATATAGTACTTAAATTTCTAGCGAGAGCAATTAAACAACATAAAGAACTCAAAGGGATACAAATTGGAAAGGAAGAAGTCAAACTATCATTATTTGCAGATGATATGATAGTATAATTAAGGGACCCCAAAAAACTCCACCAGAGAACTCCTACAGTTGATAAACAACTTCAGCAAATTGGCTGGTTATAAAATCAACTCAAGTAAATCAGTAGCCTTCCTGTACTCAAAGTACAAGCAGGCTGAGAAAGAAGTTAGGGAAATAACACCCTTCACAATAGCCACAAACAATATAAAGTATCTTGGCGTGACTTTAACCAAACAAGTGAAAGATCTGTATGACAGGAACTTCAAGTCCTTGAAGTAAGAAATCTAAGAAGATCTCAGGAAATGGAAAAATATTTCATGCTCTTAGATTGGCAGGATCAATATAGTAAAAATGGCCATCTTGCCAAAAGCATTCTACAGATTCAATGAAATCCCCATTAAAATCCCAAATCAATTCTTCATAGATCTAGAAAGAGCAATTCTCAAATTCATCACAAAAAACCCAGGATAGCTAAATCTATTATAAACAATAAAAGGACTTCTTGGGGAATCTATATCCCTGACCTCAAGCAGTACTACAGAGCAATTGTGCTAAAAATTGCATAGTATTGGTACAGCGACAGGCAAGTAGATCAATGGAATAGAATTGAAGACCCAGAAATGAACCCACAGACTTATGGTCACTGATCTTTGATAAAGGATCTATAACCATCCAGTGGAAAAGAGATAGCCTTTTCAACAAATGGTGCTGGTTTAAATGGAGATCAACATGCAGAAGAATGTGAATTGACCCACTCTTATCTCCTTGTACTTAGATCAACTCCAAGTGGATTAAGGACATCTACATAAAACCAGACACACTGAAACTAATAGAAAAGAAACTGGGGAAGACCCTGGAGGACATGGGCACAGGGGGAAAGTTTCTGAACAGAACACCAAGAGCTTATGCTCTAAGATCAAGAATTGACAAATGGGACCTCATAAAATTACAACGTTTCTGTAAGGCAAAGGACACTGTCAGAAGGACAAAACAGCAACCAACAAATTGGGAAAAGATCTTCACTAACTCCACATCCGACAGAGAGCTAATATCAAATATATACAAAGAAATTAAGAAGTTAGACCCCAAAGAACCAAATAACCCTACAGAAAATGGAGTACAGAGCTAAACAAAGATTTTTCACCAGAAGAAAATCGGATGCCTGAGAAACACCTTAAGAGATGTTCAACATCATTAATCATCAGGGAAATGGAAATCAAAACAACCCTGAGATTCCACCTCACACCAGTCAGAATGGCTAAGATTAAAAACTCAAGAGACAACAGGTGCTGGCGAGGATGTGGAGAAAGAGGAACACTCCTACACTGTTGTTGGGATTGCAAAATGGTACAACTGCTCTGGAAATCAGTCTGGTGGTTCCTCAGAAAATTGGGCATGACACTTCCAGAGGACCCTGTCATACCACTCCTGGGCATATATCCAGAGGACTCCCCTGCATGCAGTAAAGACACATGCTCCAGTATGTTCATAGCAGCCTTATTTATAATAGCCAGAAGTTGGAAGGAGCCCAGATGTCCCTCAAAGGAGGAATGGATACAGAAAATGTGGTATATTTATACAATGGAATACTACTCCGCAATTAAAAATAATGAATTCATGCAACTTGTAGGCAAATGGTTGGATCTGGAAAATATCCTAAGTGAGTTAACCCAATCATAAAAGAATACACAAGAAATGCAATCACTGATAAGTGGATATTAATGAGCCCAGAAGCTCTGAATACTCAAGGCACAATTAGCAAATCAAAAGATTCCCAAGAAAAAGGAAGGAGAGGACCCTGGTCCTGAAAAGACTGGATCTAGTTTTGTAGGAGAGTACCAGAACAGAGAAAGGTTGGGGGGATTGGGATGTGGGGAGGGAGAGGACTTATGGGACATATGGTGAGGGGGGAACTGGGAAAGAGGAAAGCCTTTGAAATGTAAACAAAGAATATTGAAAATAAAAAAAAAGTCTGCTTCATGTTAAAGGTGGCATATTTGGTCATATTGTTGTCATTCACTTTGTATACAGAAGATTAGAACTTTATGATGCCCAAGAATTCTTTATGAATTTCTAGCACTTTTGCATATTATTTTAGTGTAGGCATTAACCTAGTTGCTTATATAGAATATGTGCTTGGAATATAAAGTTATCCTTTCTCTCCATGACACAGAATATCTTTACTTTTTTCAGGATGAGCAAAGTATTTCTTTTTCCATTTTGGGTAAATGTTCAGCTGTGTTTTCAGCAGTCTCCTTAGAAGGTCATGGCCGCCTCACCTCAGAGACCCTTAGTCGTCCGCACTCCCCATAAACAGTTTGACAGGGCTCTCTTGATTTGCTTAGGGAGGCAAAGAGTATCCAGTGAAGATCTAAAGCTCATTAAGAACTTACAATTAGCTTAAGAATTTAGATTTTGTCTAGTTCTTAGCCCATTCTCATACATATTATTAAAAAAAAAACATTTTCCAGTCTTTGGTTCATATTATTATTTAGAGTTTTGGTCTTTTTTTTATTAATGTATGCCCATTTCATAGTCCCTTGTTATTTTGTACATGGTGTCCATTTCCCTTTAATCTAGACTCCATCTAAGTCTGCTTTTCTTTCTAGAAAACTGAATTGGTGTCTTTGATGCCTTACATTTCCATGGCAAACAATATCCTGAGTATTCTTCAATGTATGTAACATGATGAAATTAGCTAGGCTGTCCCATATCTATATAGCTTATATTTTCTAGCTTCCATTCATTCCTGACTGATTTTTGATTGAATGTCTAGCATTATGGTTTTGATCTTGTTTGTTGCCAAATACATTCCTACTCTCAGAAGTTTTCTTGAACTTCAGAAAAGTCACCTTACATTTGATTCATGCAGTTATGTTTAACCTGTGGTCATGTACACCAGGATAGAATAGCATTTTAAACTCACTTAAAAGATGAAGTTTGCTATGCTAGATTATACTGGTGCACATTCCTATGGGTGTCAGTGACCTTTGCCTAGCTTAGCTTGGCCTGGCCCTGGCGGGGACAGAATGACATGGTTCCTGCCCCCTGGGACAGGGCCCGGGTGTGAGCCTCCACAAGTGTCAGTGATCTAATGTAGGCATAAGGCTTGTTTGTGTAATAATGCAGATATTTTCTGGACCCACATCAGTGGAAAGATTCCCTGATAATGAGAAACAGCATGGCTGTCTCAAAAAAAAAAAGGTAAACACTGGGACCCTTCAGGACAGCTCTCAAGGCAATGGGAAAGAGTGCTAAATACAGGAGTTTGAAAATATATAATTTCTGAACTATGCAAAAAATAATGATGTGGTATGGATTATAGGAGGGAATTCATGAATCTAAAGGAACAAAAGCAGCTGTGCTGTGAGCCAACTTCTCAGAAACATACTAAGAAAGGCGACAAAGAGATTTAGGGAGTGGAGATTGCAGGTGATTCCATCCAGCTAAGTTTGTTTGTCTGTGCTTAACAAAGGCAGGCAGATTTCTGAATTCTTTTCCAATGTTAAAAAAAAGAAATATGCTTGCTGTCTCCTAAAAATCAAAGGTCATGGGATGCTGATTCACGAGATAATCAAAAGGAAAACCTTGAGTAAATGATGGGACTGATATGTAAAATGAAAGAACAGACCGGCGTTGTGCAGGAGTTGAGCTATCCAGAGAGTTTTTCAGGATAAAAAAGAGCGAACTGCTTGGAGAAAAGACACACACAAACAAGCAGAGCATGGGCAGAGAAATCTTTAAGAATAGCAGGCAGCAAGCCTTCACAATGCAGGGGAATGCTAAGGTGGTGAGGTGGGAGTGGGTGGGTGGGTGGGGGAGCACCCTCATAGAGGCAAGGAGGGGAGACAGGGTAGGATAGGGTGTTTGCAGAAGGAAGACCAGGAAGAGGATGACTTTTGAAATGTAAATAAGTAAAATAAGCAATAAAATATTTCACAATAGGATAGCAAGCAAAATATAGACAGAGAAATCTCCATTAAGTAGAACACAGAGGGAAGCAGCTTGGGAAAGCTGTATGAAGCAAGACACAGGTGGTCAGCATGGAACCAGGATGCTTCAAGTCAGTCCTTTTCAATGCTCCCAGATGTCTCATCTTTCAGAACTGCTCTCCATGCTGAAGCTGGTCCTCTGGTCCTCAGCAGTCCTTGATGGGGCAGTTACAGAAACAGAATGGCTAAGTAAAGAGGAAGAACATTTAACGTAACATTTTTTTTTTGTTTTTTTGTTTTTTTGGGTTTTTTTTGGTTTTTTTTTTTTTTTTTTTTTTTTTTTTTTTTTGGTTTTTCGAGACAGGGTTTCTCTGTGTAGCCCTGGCTGTCCTGGAACTCACTCTGTAGACCAGGCTGGCCTCGAACTCTGAAATCCGCCTGCCTCTGCCTCCCAAGTGCTGGGATTAAAGGCGTGCGCCACCAGCGCCCGGCACGTAACATTTTTTTTAAGAGAGGGGGAAAGATATTGAGAGGAGAGTGTCCTGTTTTATATTTTAATAAGCTGCCCCTAAAAATTAAAATCGCGCTTAGTGCTAAAAGAAGCATAGCACTGCATGCAGCAAAGAATATAAGCTAAAGAAAACCCTCAGCCCTTTATGAACAGGAAGAAAATAATTGAAATGCTATGGGCCTATTTGTTCAACTTAATTTTGACTCACTCATTAGGGGGGAGGCCTAGTTGCTTTGAGCCATTTTGTAAAATCGAGTACTGGAGAGTATAATTTCCGTTACTTGTTTATGAGGCATTAACTTTGTATAATTGCATGGAAAAAAAATGCCCAGCAGATGTGTGTTGGCAGCAGTACCCCATAGGATTTCCTAATACAGGGCAGTATTCAAATTAAGTTCAGCATTTAAAAGAGGATAAAACATGTATGCTCTTCCTGCCAGAAATATGAATAATTAGGGTGTGTGAGAGATACCAGAAATAAAGGGAAAGTGAAAAAGATTGCCCTTCAGTCTATGAGAAGCCTATAATTCAAGGTATGAGGCCATTCATTTGCTTGTAGAAGAGGTAATTATAATGGACAGTGTTTCACAGCAATTAGAGAGCTTCCATCAGAGAGAGGCATCCACATGGTTGATCGTATGAAGCCTGTCAACCTCTTGTCCTTATATATATATGTATATATATATATATATATGTATATGTATATGTATATGTATATGTATATGTATATATAATTTAAAGCATCTGCAGAGTTTCAAAGAACATTTTATTTAAAGGGCATGACTATATATCTAACATTTCTCATTTCCCCAGTTTATGTCAGAATGTTTCAACTTAATAATCACATGAAAAGCAAGACTATACTTCATTATATAACAAAATAGTAGCAAGTTCTAGCTCTCCTATTTTATTCAAAATCCAGACCATCAGTGAAGATTATGTGTTGTCTCTGTTCTCCTGTTGTGGTTGCTGTTGTTGCTGTTGTTGTTTTTCCCATTCACATGGGGGAAAACTGGCAAAAGTGTTTCTAAAATACACAATAAACTCTATTACCAAGTAATTCATGTACAAGCTTTCATTGACAACTGACTATTCATGAGAATCCCTGACAGCGGTTGACATTTTAAGACAGCAATGGGCTACAGTGTGTTGGATAGCACTCTAGATAAGGAAGGATCTTTGTAAGTCCAATATCTAGGACAGAACTTTATGAAGATTTCAAGATATGGATCTTTGTGTGAGAAGGTCAAACAAGAACTGAAGACATTATAGCAAGAGCCCAACAAAATCCATGTAAGTATAAATGCCAAATAAATGAAAGTAAGCATACATAGAGGTTCCACAATGTCGTGTGGTGTCAATTCTAAAGAATTAAATTCCAGGAACAAACGGCATTTGCTTTTTGTGTGTTTAAAACTGAAGAGGACCAGAAAGGCAGGAAGATAGGAATATGAGGTCTTCAAAAGCTTAATGAAAATGGCTGACTACAAGAGAAGTCAATAACAGGAATGACCTTGGAGAAAGTAAAAGAAAACAAAAAACCTCATCCTTGTTTCTTTAACTTGGGCTAGACTCATATTCCTTCTTGAAAGGGAAGAACCCCCAAATAATGCAAGATGGCATGTATCTAGTTAAATTACAGAAATGTGTGATGAAAACAAAAGACTTATGAGGCCATGAGCATTATTTAACTTAAGAAAATAGCAAAGTAAACATTTGCTCTGTTTATTTTCAACATTATCCATATTTTTTCTCTTTCCTTTTTGGCATCCCATGCTAAGGATACTATTCAACCCAACCCTCATGGGTCTGTAGTCCACCAGTATTTTCCATTTATTTATCTTCAGAGCCATTTACATGTGCTTTAAAGGCAAATGACTTAAACTCTTCTTAGGAATGCTGTTTGGTACTGGTAATATATTCTGGGCTGCTTTACTTACTGCGTGGCATCTATGTGGCTTCATCTAATATCCCATAATGCCCAATGTCCTGAAATTTCATCATTGGTAAATCAAAACAGACCAGTAAGGAATGCTGAGAGTGGGAGAAATAGTCTTCCCCAGGGCCCACCAATTGGTTATCTAATACCTATCATCAGTCTTGAGAACATGCATGAAAATAACATCTTAGAGACTTATATGTAGGGATATATGTGTATAAATGTATATGCCTTTAACTTCAATTAATGGGAAATGAGATTGTAGATTTGAAAAGGAGTGAGGAGGGGTATGAGGAGGGTCTGGAAGGAGTAAAGGGAAGAAGAAATGATGTTATGTAACTCAAAAAAGGAGAAATAAATAGGAAACAGGGAAGATGTAATAAAAATTTCATGTTGTGCTATGTGTCAGCTCCCCTCCACTTACTTACAGCATTTAATTGAACTCAGCAAGTGAAAAACATTTAAGAAAATTGTTCTTATTATGCAGAGTAAGGTTTAATAAAGAACTCAAATACATTTTTGACTCAGAAAAATAACAAAGTATAATGTGTTAGGTGAACCTTACATGACTGTTGTAGATAGATATTAGTTATCTATGTCCTTATAGCATAATATTTCAATTTGTATTGGAAAAACTTGAAAACTGTTATAAATGTCTTCAGCAGCAAATTAATTTTTCTAGGTAATCCTGACCACTATCATCATTAACTATGGTGGTTTAACAATAAATTTTTAATACCAACAGCTGGTGTATGTCAAGGAACCACCATTCGAGAGGCGTTCTGATTCAGACACCAGGGATGTGGACTCATTCCATCCTGATAATAACTCAAGGAACATCTGCAGTGCATTTATAAATTAGGACTTCTCTGAATCGAAAAAAAAGAAGAAACATTTTTCCAATGACTTTATAAAATATAAAAATCTGATAAAATAGTTCCTTTGGAGGAAAAACAACCTGCTTCTTTATTGAAAAGATGCTCTTTCTTAGAATTGTGTTGTCTTTGATGATCTCTCACTTTTCCTTCCTATGTCCCAGCATCCTTCTATGAGGGACTCCTAGCAGACAATGGAGGGAGGGGACACAGAAACCAAAGAAAATTCAATTACTAAAATTGATTACTAAAACAATTACTTGGATTTTAACTTCCTCCCACCACTTTTACAAAAGTGGTAAATCCACATTTGCCTTGTCAATCTAGAAAATCATATATATATATTACTCTTTTCATCCCTATTCCAAGCTTTGTCTGAAAGTATTGCTCTAGACTCAAGGAAGCACTGTGCTAAGGAACACATTCTTACTTCATTCAAGAAGATTCAGTATGGAGTATTGGAACAATCTTTCGGTTTTTTAAACTTGCAGCTTGACCTTTCTCTCAAAACATTTAAGCAATTGGCACAAATATAAGTTTGAATTGACACCCATTATGCAAGGTTCCTTCTGTCATTCCTACTAGAACCAGGAAAGTAAAGGCATTGAGGTAGGAAATCTTAAAATGGTTATTTTTATAATTCTATAAGAATTAAGTTTAAAACTGCACATATATGTCTATATGTTGCTTGTGATATATATATATATATATATACACATGTGTGTGTGTGTGTGTGTGTGTGTATGCATATATATATGCCCTTGGATTTTGATATAATGAAGTTATATGAATTAGCCAACAATAAACTATCATTACTATCAAGAGAGTATTTATTCAATCAGCAGTTGCACAAATCAGGTGATCAGGGGATGGTGCAGTAGGAGAGATGACAGATGATAGTGGAGAGTGGCGGGAATCTGAGTATATACAGTCTTGCTGAATTGGGTGCTTATGACTCAACTCCAGCAGAGTTTTGCTACACAAGAAGGCAGGTTCTGTGCTGCCAGATTTTCTCAATTATAAAAGAAGCCGGAAGTCATATTTTTAAGTGAAATCATCCTTACTTTAAAGTATTGGCCAATTTCTCCTTCCTTTTAAAATATTATTCAGGCTGCTCATGGCTTAGAGTGGATGGCTATTAATGTCAGCATGTGGGAAGTTTTGTGGCAATTTGCACTCTATTTGCAGAACTTTGAAGTCAACTTTTTATAAATAAAAACATGAAGGCACACTCCACATCAATTCATTCATGTATTAGCTGTGGCCCTATTGCCCTAGTTAGTATAGTTGAGTAACTGTGACCAAGATTTTATGGTCTTTAGAGTCTTTAATATACTCTTTAATACTCCTTAGTATAATATAGTCTTTATAGTATGTTTAGTAAAATATAGTCTTTAAAACTATACTCTTTGGACCCTTATAGGGAAGAATGCTGACCTACGTATTAGGCAAAATAGTAATTTGCACTGCTGAGTCTCTAAGCCTCATAAAATCATGACTCCTCAATTACACTTGGGTCAATGAGGACAAGGTAAAAAGGACCATAGTGCTGATGGTATTGATTCCTAATGCAGTTTTGTCCAAAGTATTTCCCTTAAGCAAAGTCTGTCTTGTTACTATGGCAACAGTTGCACAAGGCTATGTAGAGAGAGGGGGGAGGAAAGGCATCAAAAATACATTAAACGTTAGAGCAGAGAAAAGGACAGCAAGGGCTTGTGATACTGTGTTGGCTCACAGGGACAGCATTTTCTCCTTCTCCCCCACAGGTGAGAGAGCTGCATAGGACTCTGAGTAGCCTAGCTCCTCCAGCAAGCCACCCCCCCTACCTCAGGCTCTGCAAACACCATCTGTGTGGACTGAGGAAATGATTTCACAAACAAATGAGTCATATGCCAGAGCTTTTCACTTGTCAGTAGTGTATATAATGGGTTTATGGAAGATTATAAAAAGATATCAAGGTTGGATTTCGGTTGCCTTATCCTAACGGTGTAGCAGCCCTATTTAACTGAGTGGTCCCACAGACTCTGATGAGCCTTGGCATTTACCATTTCATTCGGACTTATTTAAGGCAGCAGCTCGGTTCCCGTTGAAGCCAATGTTACCAATGATTTCATTATTTCTTCAAGTCAGATGTCCCCCAGTCAACCTCAGTGTCACCCTATAGCTGACACCATATCAACTACAAGCCTTTCTCAGTTCTTCTTTCTTACTCATTCCTTTCCTGTCCCCATCTTGTAACCATCTTAGAAACCTTCCTCTTTCTCCATGTTTTCCTGTCTACAATATGATTTCTATTCAGAGTCAGAAGTCTATTCTAATATAAATATGGGAAAGATAACTTCTTAGACCATGAAAACTTCAACAGTATCTTCTCTTAAGCTCAGTCCAAAATGTAAACTCCTCCCCACAGCCAAGGAAGTTCCATGCAGTCACTCCCTATGCTCTTGCTGCTACTGCCTGCCTCCCACTCTTTACCCCTTAACGCTCCCTCGTCATGCTGGCTACATTCTTATTTTCACATGCTTACAAAGGCTTAGCTCCTCCTTCCTCTGGAGATCTTGGATATCATTTTTTACAAATCCAAATTTAGTTCTATATTTCCTTCCTTTGTTTGGTCTTTAAGTCAAGTCACAACCTCAAGGTTGCTGGGTTGCTTATTTTCATTTTTTTTTATCAGCTTGACACAAGATTCACCTGAGAAGGAATAACCTCAATTAAAAATCTTCCCTCAATCAGATCATTCTGTGGGCATGTCTGTGGCGGTGGACTCTTTTTTTTTCCTGATTAATGATTGATACAGAAAGATACAGCCTATGGAAAGTGGTACAGCATCTGGGCAGGTAGTCCTGAGTAGTGCAAGAAAACAAGATAAGCAAATCCTGACAGCAGGCCAGCAAATAGTATTCCTCCATGGTATCTGCTATTGTTTCTCTTTTTAGGTTTCTGCCTAGGGTTCTGCCTTTCCCTCAGTGATAGACTGTGTTCTGAAAGTGCAAACCAAATAAACCCTTTCCTTCCCAAGTGCTTTTGGTCAGTGTTTTATCACAGCAAGAGAGAAGCAAGGTAGGGAGTACCCTTTCCTCAGTATACTTCAATTTTATGTTTCTTCCCACACTACTTTTTGTGCATTTTCATCATATGGACCTTATCATATGGCTATGTGTTTACTAACTTTTTGTATACCTCACTTAATAATGACTGGGGAAAGCTTTTATTGTTTTATACATTTTTTTCCAGCGCACCTAAGCAAGGTATGATAGAATATATACTCAGTGTTTACAAGCTCAGTTCATGGAAAAAATGAGTAAATAGATATAAATCCCAAGATCAAATAATTAATATTTTTTTTCTTTGATCTTCTTCTTTGTTTGTATGATTTTTAAGACATCAGAGAACACGGTGACATAGTAACAGAGACTCTTCCTCCACATCAGATGGAAACAAACACAGAGGCTCATAGCCACACAGTGTGCAGAGAGTAAGAGAACTTGAAACACCCAGCCCTACATGGGGTGTCTCCATTAAATCCCTCCCTCTTCTTCACAAGTGTGTTAAATTGACAAGATTATTGACATGTAAATAAATTGACAAGATGTGTTCATTTACATGGGACATTCATAAAGAAGCCAGACAGCAGACAGTGCATATAAGGTAATGTACCTTTTCCACTTAACTGTCTTACATGGAATCATTGAAATTTAGATATGTGCACCTTAACTTAGGCATTTACAAAAGAATTTTAGGATTTATTTTGTCTCTTTGGTTATATAAGATCATGTGAAAGAACATTTATATAATATGCTGTGCTAATTTAAATACTTTTTATTTTTTATAAAGTAGGTTTATTCTATTTTTTACAGTGTTGTGTGTGATATCAATATAAATGTGAAAATAAAACTGGTAATAACTACAGGCTGTATATCAAATATACACAGCTTTTATATAGTTATTTCACAAGCATTATCTATATCAGTATAAAATACAGAAAAACTCATTTTCATGTATTTTTATATTTGAAATAGTCTTAGTGGGATTGGATCACATGGTAGAAATTATGGTGGGAAGTTGTCCTACAGTGATGACATGGAAAAGCTGCAGTGAGAAGGGCAGGAGTTACTGCAGGCAGGGTCCTAGAAGGCATGTGCTTTGTGGTTTTCTTCTCAGTCAGTTCAAACAGCTCTTCATCCTCATCTTAAAAGTTCCATCCTTACTCCTTCCTGTTCTCTGTTACACATTACCTTTGAGACATTTTGTTTAGCTTATTTGCTTTTGACTATCTGAATAATGTTGATCCCGTTTTTTCCCCACTGTTTTGAGTATTTAATTGTTTAGCAGTCATTTTTTACTAATTGAGAATTTCATGCATGTATACAATGAAACATGATCACATCCACCTCTGAGACCACCTTTCATTCCCCCCCTCCCCGTGCTCCCTCTTGCTCATCCCTCCCTAACTTCATGTCTTTGTCATAGCCTACTAAGTCCAATCAGTGTTCCTCATATGCTGATGAAAGCCAGACACTCACTGCAGTCTGGGAGACCTACCAACGGCTTCACCCTCAAAGAATAATAATTCTGCCCAGCAGCTATCAATCTTCCATAGCCTCTCAGTAAGGTATGGGGTCTGTAGTAGACTTCCCCATCTATGCTAGAATTTTGGCTACCTGGACCTAGTACATGTTTTGTGTAGGTAACTATAGATATAAGTTTTTGGTGCAATAACCATATTTTTTCTTAGTGGTGTGTGTGTGTGTGTGTGTGTGTGTGTGTGTATGTGTGTGTGTGTGTCTTTGTGTGTGTGTCTTTGTGTGTATGCTTGTGTTGTGAGTATGTGATATTTTTACCAATCAAGACATCATTTTGTTTTTCCTTCAAAATTCACGTTAGGGAGATAACATGTTTTTAAGTTTTCTAAGCAGTAGGTAAAGATGTTACTAAATTAGAAACAGAATCCAAGAGCAAAGAGCATCAAGTGTGTGATTTTGGTAAAAAGATTAAAATTTAAGATTCATCACTTCTTGGCAGTTTGGCTAAGATCAAGTGTGAAATTTAGGATTGACTAGTGTCCTGTTCGGTTTTTCTATCTTAGACTCCTCAGAGTAGAAGCTCTTATCTTAACTGGCAATGGCTTTTCACAATGATGCGCGCGCGTGCGCGCACGCGCGCACACACACACACACACACACACACACACACACATACACACACACGCACACGTGCAAGTGAGCATGTGCACATAGGAAGAAAAAGAGAGACAGAGAGAAACAGAGAAACAAAGAGAGAGAGACACAGAGACCAAGAGACAGAGACAGAAAGAGAGAGAGAGAGAGAGAGAGAGAGAGAGAGAGAGAGAGAGAGAGAGAGAGAGAGAGAGAGAGAGAGAAATAGAGAGGGGTAGTATTTGACAATGTCTTGAGACAGTGACGCTGAACAGATCTCTGGATAACTCCACTTCTTTTCAAATATTTTATTGACCAGAAAAGGTTATTTGAAAGCCAATTAGAAACTTAATGATAGAAAGGCCCTGGAAGCAAGTCATGAAAAGCAAGTAAAAATGCTTTCAGAGCAGTGAGGCTTCTTATGTGCCTGAGACAAATCATTCTTTAGATCACAAGCTGCTTGTAACTCATAGCCCAAAAGCTCAAGATACTCCCAATAAAACTCACAGACCACATGAAGGTTAACAAGAAGGAAGGCCAAAGTGTGGATCTTCAGTCCCACTTAGAAGGGGGAACAAAGTAACCATGGCAGGTAGAGGGAGGGAGGGATCTGGGTGGGAGAGTGGAGGGGAGGGAAAAAGGGGGACAAGATCAGGTATGGAAAGAGACAGGAGAGAAGTTCAGAGGGCCAGGAGAATGAAGAGAAATATATAGGCATGTGGAACCACTAGAAAGTCCCAGACACTAGGGATGTGAGAGGCTCTTAGGACCTAATGGGGATGACTTTAGCCAAAATACCCAACAGAGGGGAGATAGAACCTGAAGAGACCACCTCCAGCAGATAGGCATTGTCCCAAGTTAAGGGGTGAGGCCATTCACCCATCTCAAAATCTTTAACCCAGATTTGTTCCTGTCCAAAGGAAATACAGGGACAAAAAAAAATGAAGCACAGACAGAAAGAAAGGCTATTGAGAGACTGTCCCACCTTGGGATCCATCCCATCTGCAGACCTTCAACCCAACACTATTTCTGATGCCAAGAAGTGCTTGCAGACAAGACCTGTCCTCTGAGAGGCTCTGGCAGCTCCTGGCTAAGGCAGATGCAGCTACTCACTGCTAACCATTGGACTGAGCCTGGAGGAGCCCAGTGAAGGGAAGGACTGAAAGAGCAGAAGGGGATTGTAACTCCATAGGAAGACCAACAATATCAACTAATCAGACCCCTCAGAAGTCTCAGGGACTAAAACACCAAACAAGAGTCCATGGATCCCACTACATATATAGCAGAGGACTACCTTATCTGGCATCAATGGGAAGGGAGGCACTTGGTCCTGTGGAGGATCAATGCTCCAGCATAGGGGGATGCTAGAGGGGTGAGGCAGGAGTGAGTGGGTGGGGGATCACCCTCATAGAGGCAAAGAGAATGGCCAATGGGGTGGTGGTGGGGGAGTTGCAAAGGAAACCAGGAAGGGGGACAACATTTGAAAGGTAAATAAAAACAATTAATAATAACAATTTAAAAAAAGAGTTTGAACTTTTAGTTTGAGGCCAATTTGTAATTCTTAACACAAGTTAATTTCAGCTGCAGGTCCTGACTGACCAGATGGCACAGAGGCATACTAGGTCCTGGTTTGTGGAAGTAAGAGGGTACCCCTGACATGTTCTTGGTTTCCAATGCTGTGTTCCTTTAATACAGTTCTTAAAACCCAGAAAATTTAGTCTAAAGCCAGGTTTTTGGCAGCTTCACTGTGAGACTTTTATCATAGAAAAATATTTATGTTTAAACCTGCAGTTACAAGTAGCCAGCATATACATATGTGTGTGTATGTGTATACACACCCCCCCCCACACACATATATATATGTGTATATATGCTATCCTAAAAGAACTTGGCAGAATATATTTATATATTTATATTCATGTATACATGTAACAATATTAATTAAAGAAAATAAAAGTGATAGTCTATGAATGAAAGAGGATTTGAAAACACAGGAAAGGGACAGTATATAAAAATAGTGGGTTCAAGATGATCAAAGTAGTCATATACATGAATAATGAAACTCATTATTTTGAACAATTAATAAAGGCTAGTAAAGCTGGGTGTGGTGGTGCACAAGTTTCAGTTCAGCACTTGACAGGCAAAGGTATCTGTGAGTTCACAAGCAAGACAGCTAGGCTCTGTTACATGGAGAAAGCCTGTCTAAAACATACATACACACACACACACACACACACACACACACACACACATTCATACATACATACATACATAGTATATACATAAAACAAGTAAAAAAATCAAAATGAAATTGGTGTTTCTTATTGCCATTTTGGTTTTATTGTTAGCATAGGTGCCATTCTATTCACTGACTCAATGTTTCATGCAATTTATTTCTCACTAATATTTTCATTCAGTCTCACTGTATTTGAAATATATAGTTTTGACATGATTTAAATGGAGGGGTTTGATTACTGATCTTTTCTGACTTATCACAGAGGATCTGGATGCAAAATTCTAACCATGATATCTTAAAATTGGGAAAGGAAGTGGGAGACTGATTTCTTGAATGCAGGGACCTTCCAGATGCACCTGTCAGTCTTAAGTACATAATCTGAGAGGCTAGCCTCACTTGGCCTAGAGTGGGAGATCAGGAACTTTTTCAAGGAGTCCCTTTAAAGGACACTTTCTCCTTTGTGATCTTGTTCTTTCCTATGCTTGTGGAGTGAGGGACCCAGCATCTATCAAACTTTCTCAGCAGAGACTTTGGTTTTTGAAGTTCTTTCTGTTCTTGAATGAGGGATTGAAGCAATTTATGAAAATGAAACTTTCCTACAGGCTAGGTCCTTGTGCTCACCTCTTTCTGAGATCTGCCTAGAAGACAGGCAGACACAAGTCTATTGAGCAGTTACCCCAAATGCCTGCTTTTAGTGAGTACTGCTGTCATTTGGGTTCTCTGTTGGCTGACCACCTAACCTCTCAGTTTGTTGAGAAGTCAAGGACATTAATATTATTTCTTAGGCTTGCCTTCATGAATAATTACTTTCGTAGAAAGTGAATAATGTTAATTTCTTGTTTTGAAGTTTGTTACACAGATTTAGAAGTGGATAAGTCAGGACATTGACGAACATCATGCTCACCAAATATGGGCTCCCGTCTTACCAAGGTCAAGTAGAACACTCACTTCTCAGTTATTCTGAAAGGATATAATTTCTAAATGTGATGATTCCTTTCATTGTATTTTATGAAGCAATTAGAATTTTGAATTACTATTAGAAACTTCTGTCTGGTTCTATGAAACTTCTTTTTTGCTACATCTGAGGGTCTTCATCAAGTAAAACTCCAGATCATTACTTAGCAAACCTGCATGAACTTTCTAGTACCAATCTTAACTTTATTTACACTAAAAAGAGAATGTTATAAAAATAACATGTTCACACACATTTGGGCTTATCCATGGGGATTAGAGGTGTCAGAAGATGTTTGCTGAAAAATTAAATAGCAGCTGCAAAGAGCTTAATTGCCTGCACACAATTTTTCACTCTGCAGGATATGCTTCTCACTCTACCGCAGTTTGCTATCTGTGCTTCTGATTTTTATTTGTATAAATGATTACATAATGAATAGAAAAATATTGGTGTTCTAATGTTCCCATAAAACTTCTCCTTTAGTTCCAATCTTTTTTTTTAAACAATCTCAGACCTAAAGCATCAAAATGATGGTGATAGACAAGACGATAGAGAAATGTTAGAGAAAACTTAGTTGATAAGATATTCCAGAATGCTTTTGCTGAAACATTCACAGCTCACCCTGTGGCTTCTCATGGGCTTATGCCTGCTGTAATATTCTTTATTCCACCAGGTCCCCCTCTTCACCCACAGAGAATTTCTTCTATTTCCTCTTCACTAAAAATCAAAATTCTGCAGAATCACCTCTGAGCAAGATCAATAATTATAGAAAGGATCTTAGTGGAGTCTGAATCAACTTGCAATGAATATCAACAGAATTGTTGGACTGAAAAAAACAATCATTAAAAACAATTTATGGGGCTCATTGCCATGAAAGCTGACATAATTTCTTCGACAATTGTACTGTGGTTTTACAAAACAATCATTTTCATTTATTGTTAATTACACTGTGCATGTGTTGGTTCTGTCAAAAAGAATAAAAACATAATTATGAACTATTAGATGCTTTGTCTCCTGGACTCCTTTTCCTGTGATGTAAAAATGTTTGAATTTCAGTTGCCCTTATTGTAACATTTTCAACTAGAGTGTATCAAAACCCAGTTCTCTGTGTTTGCTGATGTTTTTAGAAGAAGTTATTAGAGTAGCTCTATTTTCTTGCTGAGTCTGCAGTAAATAGCCATTTTTGAGAAAGGGAAGAATGAACTGCAGTCATAGGCCCCACTCATATTCGTTCTCATAGCAATTCTTTCTTTTACTGCACATTATCCTCCTGGCTAATGTCCTTTTAAGTTCCTACATTTATTGAGAATGAACATTGAGGCTTGAGTTTAATATAGACTTTCAGGTGATGTATTGCAGTATAAGAAAATAAATTATTATTATTATTATCATTATCATCATCATCATTATCAATACTATTCCTACAGATGATTCAATCAATATTTCTAATGTTTACATCACAATAAAAAGATGAAACAGAAAAGCAAAGAGCCACAGAAAAACAGGAGAATGGCAGAAAGGGATTAAATGCACGGGGCAATAAGGATGACGTAAAAGTACAATGAGAAATCCCATACAACAGTTTTGGGAAGGACTAGCAAAGGGACAGAAGGACTAAATCCCCAGAAGGAAGCACAGATATTAAAGCTAGATTTCCCTTATTATTTTGTTTGTTCATTTCATCATCATCTGACAGGTTTTTATTGAATTCTTGCTCAGTTCTGGCAGTGAAAATGGCCATGAGAATAGACGGGAAAATGAAACCGAAGTTCACACTCTCATGGTCATGCATATAACGTCATAAATCATTCTTTGGTTGTTTCCAAAATTTCTTTTCTTGCGTATTGTCTCCAGCCATATGAAGAAATCTCTATGTGATGTAGTTTCATAGGAACATTCAGACAAAGGATTCCTTGAATCAAAGTTTATTTTACATAGCATCAATTGATAGGTGATGATAAAAGCAATATATTATCCCAGTTTTGAAAGCTATAAGTTTGCATTTATTTATTTACCTATTTGTCTTGCCATCTAGCCTAGGCAGGCTTGAAACTAAAGATTCAAGCACTGAATCTGGTACTCTGCACCAGAACACTTGGGATAATTGGTATATGTCACCATACTCACTAAAGAAAACTATTTCCAGTGTGGAATCATATCAAAGAATTCTCAGGAGGAGCAGGGAGAAAAGACAGTGTAGGTGCCAGAATCCTTCCCTGGCAGGCAGGACATTGAAGCCCAATCCATCAGTTTCATAAAAGTTCATACCCCCGGAGAGTGAAGTTGTGTATAAATCTGGCTGTCTCACTCATATACAACCCATTCTCCCTTGTTGTTTAGTAAATGTAAATAATAATCATTATGAATATAAGTGAATTGGAAATGATACATTCATCTTTAAACATGAGCAAAATACTTACCCGATTCCTAAATTCAAAAGTAGAATTTTAATAGAAATTTCTAGTGTGAAACTAGGTCATTTGCATACTTTCTTTGACTTACATACCTAATTGCCAGAGAATTTGCATTTTCCTGTCTGATTTTGCACCACATCTAAGTCATCTACATATTTCAGAAAATCTACTAGTTGAAGATGGGTAAGATTTCCTACCCATATTTGAAATAAACTTCAGTTTCATTGACTTCAAAAAGAGAATTTTATTGAATATAAAAACAAAATATTTTCAGAGTCAACTCTTACCAATCTTCTTTTATAACAAGGAATGTTTGGTTTGATGTTGTTCTCAATGTTTTCATAAGACTGTACAGAGCAGATTAATAGTTAATAGCGAAAGCATCTTAATTTCACATTTATATACAGGTTCAGCCTGAGGAAAGATGATCTATAAATGTGGAAGCATTTTAACCTAGATATTACCACCAATGAGCTGTGCATTATTTCTAAGTTCCCCTTTAATATCTCCCCTTTAAGTTGACATTGTCATTAACACTTTAAATATAGAAATTTGAAGGAGGAATATTGTGATATTTTGAAGAGGTTTTCGAATATGTAATTAACATCCCACAAATGCTCAAACCAGGTTCTTTGGGATTCCTGTGCCTTTGTGAATGTCTCTAAAAATAATATTAAATGAACATACTGTTTCTGTTACTTCATGTTTGTTCAAGGCTACTTTTGAGGGGCTTGACAATATGTGTGGTGTGTTTGCACACCACAGAGAGGTCCGAGATAGATGTGTTGTGCCTTGCTATATCACTTCTACCTTATTCTCTCTGCAACAGGATCTGTTACAGAACTCTCAGGTTAGTATTGGCATGTCTATGCTGCAAGTGCAGTCACCTGCTGAGATATCTTTGCAGTCTTTGAGTTTACTTTTTCTTTATCATGTTCTGATGATCAAAATGGCTTCCATGTCACCCTCAGCTTAATCATTAGGTTGACATCTTTCTTTTTATAGCCAATCCCTTTTCCATTTTCTTAGACCATTTACTAAAGATAACTTATCTTCTGAAAATTCCTCTTATGACCTTTTGAGACATAAATCTCCTCCCAGATTTTGTCACTCTTAATGGGCATGCCTTTGTCAAGAGCCACAAATCTAAGTGAAGTGGAATAAGCAGGAGAGACAACACCCATTTCTGTCATTATCTTTTAAGGGAGGAGATTAAATTTGGTGTGTGTCAGTTGGCCAGTCACTTTGATCACTTCTCTCCATTGCCCTCCAGTTCTTGTTTGCTACTTTCCAATGATTAAAAATACAGCTGTCTTCCATAGCTTCAGTGTTAAGTTCAATCTCTTCTAGTGGTGGTAGTCTCGTATAATTTCTCCATTTCCTGTGTAACTCTCTCTGGTGCAATTTCTTTTTGAGGGTCATGATTTCTACTGTCTTTAGATTGCTAATTATAGTGGCTATGACTGGTTGTCAACTTGACTATATCTGGAATAAAGTACAATCCAGAATTGGAAGGGTCACCTGTGATCTTAATCTGGAGGCTGGGAGATTTTCTGACCTGGATCTTGGCATGGAGATCTTGAGGCATAGTGGCTATGAATCCCAAAATATTAAGACAGGAAGATCTCTGAGTTCAAGCTCATCTGCGACCAAGCAAGTGGTGGTACACACTTTTAATCTGGGCCACACCTTCTGCTGGGGACCTACTTAAGGACATTGGAAGAAGGAAGATGCACTTCTTTGCTTGCTTACCTGTGGGACTGAGCAACTGCTAGATCCTTGGACTTCCATTCACAGCTGCTGCTAATCAATGTTGGGAGTAGGACTACATATTGTAAGTCATCAATAAATTCCCTTACTATATAGAGATTACCCATAAGTTCTGTGACTCTAGAGAACCCTGACTAATATAGAAATTGGCACCAGCATCGTGGGGTATTCCTGAGACAACCTGGCTATGTTTTGGGGAGAACTGTGGAAAGACTTTAGAAATTTGGACTACAAGATCCATTTGGTGTTAAGAACTCTGTAGGATGTTGTGTAGGAGCTTAGAAGATAATGTTGAGAACAGGGCAGAAGATGGAGGCCTGGCTTGTGAAATTTCATAGGGAAGATTAAAGACTCTTCTCAGGGCTGTTGCTGTTTTGATTGTGAAGATTCTGTGGTTTTGATTAGCTGGGGCTGATTTGATTAGTTGTGATTAACAAGATACTAGAACTACTAAAGTGAAGACTTTACATTCCCGGGACTATTGATGCTGGTTAGCTGGAGCTAAGAAATTAGTGGTGATTAAAAAGAGATCAGCATTATTGAGGTGAAATCTTCTGAGAAGTGTTTTCTGAGAGCACAGAGGCTGTTTTCCAGAGATAGCCAAGGTTACACTTTGTGCTGTGGCTGGACTTGGTAATGTGTAAGAGTGACCCAGGTGGTGTTGGTTTTGAAGGCATGAAGGGATCATGAAGAACAGCTGAGGTTCGGCACTGTGAGAGGCCACATAAGGGCAATGGTGAAGGTGCAGTCTCCCTTACAACTGATTGCCCAGGACTGAAGGGGTCATGCAAAGAAGTTGAGGCTTGGCACCATGAAGAAAGCCTAGGAGGCTATTGGTAAAGCCTAGTTACAGCGGAAGACAGCAGTGTTTTTGAGATGCCAGTGCCATGAGATGACCACCAAGAACAGAAGCAGCAGTGGAGCACAGGTAGCTGGAGCCTAGAAGATAAGGTGTGTGCTACAAAGGGCAGAGATGGAGAAGTGACTCAAGCCCTTGGAGAAGCCTAGAAGATAGTGAATGGATCCCAGACACTAGATGGTTGAAATTTGATTTTGCTTTTGATTGTGACTGTGCCCTGATATTTTTCCCTCTTGAAGTAAGAAGGTATTTTAGTGGAGCCCAGTTAAGAGACTAAATTTTTAAAAGACTTTGAATTTTAAAAGATATTGAATAATTTAAATGGATTGAACTTTTAATATGTAAAGACTATGAGACTTTTAAAGTTACTAACATCCTGGGGATGAATAAGAAAGTAAGGGTAGTGGTGTATTTGTGTGTCAAGTTAACGAGGGGTCAGTTGTTCTGGCTTACTGACTGGTTTTAGTGTCAACTTGACACAGGCTGGAGTTATCACAGAGAAAGGAGCTTCAGTTCGGAAACTGCCTTCATGAGACCCAGCTGTGAGGCATTTTCTCAGTTGGTAATCAACGGGGGTGGGTTGGGGGTGAGCCCATTGTGTTTGGTTCCATCCCTGGGCTGATAGTCTTGGGTTCTATAAGAAGCTGAGCAAGCCACGGGAAGCAAGCCAGTAAGTAACATCCCTCCATGGCCACTGCATCAGGTCCTGCTTCCTGACCTGCTTGAGTTCCAGTCCTGACTTCCGTTGGTTATCAACAGCAAGGTGGAAGTGTAAGCTGAATAAACCCTTTCCTCCCCAACTTGCTTCATGGTCATGTTTGTGTAGGAATAGAAACCCTGACTAGCTATATGCTCAATATATTTTATATCCATCAATGTTGATTATATCATTTAATTATTAAAATGAGCTAGTTCAAATTCTTGATTTCAATTTATAGGTGGAGAAACAAAAGTAGAAGAGAAAAGTAGCAATTCTTTCCCTTGAAAGAATGCCAAACTGTGGTAAAAAAAAAATACCAGGAAAAAGAAACCAGAGAAGAAATAGAAAGGGGAAAAATAAGAGAGAGGAAAGACAAGAGGGGAAAGGATGTGAACAAAAAGGGGGTGAGAATAATGGAGGGGAGGAAGAAAAGTGGCAAAAGATGAAGGGAGAAAAGAGGAGGAGGAAGGGGTTGGGAACGGGGGAAGCGGTGAGAACAGAGAAGGCTATACAGTTACTGGAGTCATTTTATACTGCCTTTGCTTTCGGTCAAATACAGAGAAAGACCTCATGTAACTAAAACAAAAATAATCGTGGACTAGTGGTCCAACTTCTGTTCTGCAAACAGGTATGGCTGTATGAAAAGGAAATAAGCCTTTATCTAGATGCTGCTTATGGTGAAGAAGAGAATAGAATTTATTTCTTATCATTACCTTTTCTTCTAACGTTCTCTTCTTTTAGTACAGAATAGTTAGTAAGTCCATGTCTCTGCATTCTGCATTTGTCATGTCTACCAACTTTTCTTAAGCAAAGATATTCATGTAGAGTGGGGGCAGCTCTCAAGCACAAATGGTGTTTTTGTAGGCTTTTCTGCACCAAAAATTGTGTGGTTTTAAAATGATTATTGGAACAGAATCTACATTTAGCTTTTTTTTTATTTAAATAAAAACTTATTTTAAACTTTTGTTCTTTCTATGAACATAAGACAGTGAAATGGAGTTTGTTCTTCTAAGCTTCACCTGAATCCATGCTCCCCACTAAAGAGGGGGTAGGTATTAAGGTGCTCACATGAGTCCTTTCCTTTGTGTTAGCATTCGCTTGCATCAGTGAGCTTCTGGGGCATCTGGGGTCTCATGTGCTCCTTAGAGGTAATTGCAGTGGTTATAGTACTATAAATCCCTAACTTAACATGGCTCAATGTGTTCCAGGTACTTTGTCAAGTGCTTTACATATTTGAATTATTTCGCCACACAAAGAGTTTATAAGATACTGCTAATGTTTGCATATGATTTGAGTATATTACCACTGAAAGTGAGGTATCCAGTATGGTGGAGTTGGAAGATAGTATGGTGCAGTTGGAGCTTTCATGGGCTAAAACCCAATGCCACTGTTTAGGACACTGGAGTACATCTTAGTTTCTATTGCTATTGCTATGATAAGATACATTGAAGTGAACAATTCAAAAGAAGGTGTTTTTTTTTTTCATTCAGCAAAAAATTCAAGAGCATAGTCCATCATACATATAGGGAAATCAAGGCAGCTGAAGCCTGAAGCAGCTGGTCATACCACAATCACATTCAGGAGGGAGAGAGTGATGAAAAAGGACAATGCTCACTCACTTTCAGTCCCGGATTATAACCCCAGGGAATAATAGCACCCACCTTTAGGCTTTAGGTCTCACCTCAATTAATTCAATTTCTATAATCTCTCTCAGGGGTGACAAGCTTATTGTAGATTCAGTCAAGTTAACACTTGACACTATCCACTACAGAGTACCACCTTCAAGGGAATTAAAGACTCTTGCAAGAAAGAGAGAGAGAGAGAGAGAGAGAGAGAGAGAGAGAGAGGGAGGGAGGGAGGGAGGGAGGGAGGGAGGGAGGGAGGAAGGAAGGAAGGAAGGAAGGAAGGAAGGAAGGAAGGAAGGAAGGAAGAAACTGTCTAGATCCTAAGTTTCTTTGGCTTCCTAGGTCACTGCCGTTTTTTCATTTCTACCCCAAACCTGCTAGACACCAACTGATGTGATTTTACATATCTAGAAAATCTAATCAGAATCTTGAGTCCCAGCAGCTTTTCTGATTTTGATCTTAAGTTTCTAAAACTATGTGTTAAATAAATCTCTTTAGTAACTGAGCCATGCAGTGGGTAACCAGTTTAGGTAACTTCCCTATACTGGGACATAACTGAATGGTTATTTCCATATGGCCCCATACATTTGTGACAAATTTCCTTAAAAAACAAATTGATTATTATGCCAAAGAACCCACAAATGTATTTTAAAATAACCATTACAAACACAATCACACACCCATATAAACATACACTTAAGGATCATATTTTCTTGATATAAATGTATGCCAGTATATATTTATATATAGCAACTGACTTATAATAGAAATAAGTAATTTCATATTTTATTTTCTTAGCTGATGAGCTGGAGTTTGAAATATTTCTTACATTTTTATTAACATATCTATTATGGCTATATATTTATATATACATATACATACACAGTCTATACACACACACACACACACACACACACACACACATACACCCTTTTATTTCTTTTGCAGTCCTAGTGATCCTCTACTACTAACTTGTCTCACTTGTTTAATGCTCATTTTGTGAACCAATTAGTTTTTTTTCCTAAGAGTTTATTTCTTAGAGCATGTACAACTTATCACTGAATATGTCACTGAAGAAAATCTCTCTTCTCCAGTGACCCTTAACTGCCTTTAGTTTCTCAGGGGGTCTGAGGATTGTTTTGGGAGACAAGGACAAAGAATGAGACAGAGAATAATAATGGAGAAGAAGAGGGGAATAATGAGAGAATGTAAGTGTGGATGTAACAAAAGAAAGGGAGAAAGTTTGAGAGTTCTGTGACATACTGGCCAAATATGTTTTCTCTGGATTCATGACCTGTGCTCACATGAGGAACACTTTAAATGTAACAGTCCGTTGAAACTAATTTTCCTTTCCTTCACTGAAGGACTGAATTGATGTTTAATTTGATTCTTGAAAGGTTTTTTTTTTTACCTACAATATCATCACAGTACTTTTTCTTAGTGTTTTCCATAGTCTTTCTCATAAGCGTTCTGCTTCTTATAAGACCTATCATATAACACAGTTTATATGAGCTATTTCTATCTTTACATATAAAGTATGTGTGTGGTAATCTTTATAGGTCTCCAAGCAGACATTATAACTTTGATTTTCTTGAAGAACAGTTTAAAAGCTCCAATAAAAAATATTACTAAAGATATATTTTGATCCTTAAAAATTACATTTCTTTCCATGTCTTCTTTTCAAAATTATGAATGTTTACCACACTTTACATTGCCTTAGGGCCTGAGAAATTGTCCAAAATATGCAGAAATTGTCCAATGTATGCCCAATTAGTCCTTCCTACAAAGCTCAAGCAGGTGGTGGTAGGGAGAAGAGGAAAAGGGCAAACTCGTGTGGGCAGAGGACCTGTATCCCATCTGTGCTTTTTATCCTAGAAAACTTTCTATGTTATTAAATTGAATGCAACCCCTTAGCCACATATTTGCCCATAGGTAAGAATTTTTGTGAGATTTGTTTTTACAGATTTATATTTACATTTCAACTCTAATGAAAGGTCTATAGAGAATGTGCACATTATGGTGACCTTGCCTCTCCCTCCCACTGTCACTTGAATAATTTACACAGTCATTTTATAGAATACTGACCAGCTAGGCAAAAAAAAAAAAAAGACTAGGGAAGGACTCTTCCTAATTTTAGTTCCATTACCTAATTAACTAATGATTGTTAGATGCTATGCTTTTATCTAAGTGATACTTAAAACCCATGCTTTTGCCTAGACTTCTGGAAGGAGATGGTACATTCACCAAAGTGTTGCCTTATGATAGTGCAAGAATTAGAATTAAGAGCAAATTACTAAAAATACTAAAATTAAGAGTAAATGCTAGACATGGGAGAGAAATGCTCTGACACCTTCTGAACAGTAATAAGTCTATGCACTGCTTGGTGTGTTGCTGAAGGTGGAGGTTTCACCTGTCTGCTTGTCATCAATCCTGATTCTGATTGTACAGTGTCCCATCATCACGGGGAACTGGCTGCCCACACAGTCAAATTTTTCTCCCATCCTGGATGGCCAAGTTACCACTAATGACAGAGATGAGATGTGGTATAGAGTCCTTCCAGGAGCAATCTTTTTATAAAATATAATTGCATCATTTCCCCATTTCTATCCTTCTAAACCAGTGCTTCTCAACCTGAGGGTTGTAATCCCTGTGGAGTTGACTGACCTTTTCACAGGGGTCACAAAAGATCATTCTGCCTATCAGATATCTACATTGCAGTTTGTATTAGTAGTAAAATTACAGTTATGAATTAACAATGAAAGTAATTTTATGGGAGGGGGTCACCACAACCTGAGGAACTGTATGTATTAAAGGCTTGCAGGAAGGTTGAGAACCACCATTCTAGGCTCTCATGTATGCACCTGTTTGATTTCAAATTCATACTCTTTTTCATTTATTTTTACACACACACACACACACACACACACACACATGTGCTCGCTTCGGCAGCATATACACACACACAAGTGCACACACACAGAGTAATTTCAATTTATTTATATTTTTCTATATTTCCTAAATATGTAAAAAATAAATTGTAATCTGACAGGAACTCCTTGTTCCTCTGATTTAAAAATTTTTCTGATATTTCCTCTTCAGTGATCCTTGAGCCTTAGGTGCTAGATTTGTATTAAAAGAACAAATTTTTGCAGATTGATTGTAACAGCAGCTCTCTAATAGGACTTTAGAACCACTCACCAGGAGGAAAATCATGTTGTAAACTGGAAACCTAGCCAACTACACCGAGCTAGCAAAGTCACAGATCTCTGAGGACAACCTACAACCACCATGGCACTAAAACATGACAATTCCTAACTAAATTTCAGATCTTTGTCCTAGGACCAACAGATCAGCAGAGTCCTCATCCCACCTAGAGATCATCTCTCTGCAACAGAAGGAGACCATTAGACGACACTACACCCAAACAAAATGTTGAGTTGTAGATCATGGTCCTAACAGATACATCTACAGACCATTTCTACCCCTAAGGCTCGCTGAGCATCATGGAAGACTGGCAGGAAGAGCTAGAGGATCAAGGAGTTTTCTGTGAGACTGTGTCTCCTAGGAATATTAGATGCTACACCCTTAAAGTCTCATCACCATGACTGCTAAAACAGGAAATGAACAAGAATAAAAACAATAAACATGACAAAGTGGGTGGAAGAAAAAGCACAAGGCCTCAACCCTACATAAGGAACTACAAGAAACTAAGGAATAATGAGAGCAGGAGAAATTCCCAGGGAAGAACAACTGACTAGCTATCCAATATCAAATCATCAGCTCTGAAATCATACATAGAAGTGACATTATACTCATATTATATATAATATACTTATAAACTTTAAATTATATAGTATACTTATATAATTATATTTATATATATGTATATATATATAAACATATGTTCATGTAGCAGAAATTGATAAAAATAAAAAATCATGAATTTGAAAAGGAGCAAGAAGGGGTATATGGTAGTTTTTGAAGGTAAGATACAAAAGTGGAAAATGGTATAATTATAATCTCACAAGTAAAAGAAACAATAACAACACTAAAACAATTATAGCAAAAGCTATAATGTTTTATTTAAATATTGATTCACTATTTTTTCTGTAAGAATAAATTCTAAGAAATTAATTGAGACTATGAAAAGAGAGATAAGAAAACATCTAAATGTTAATTGGTCCTCATATATTCATCTGCAACTACAAAAATAAAATGAGCTTAGATATCAGTAAGATATACACTTTAAATTTAAAATGTCCATATGGTCATACATAAACTGTTTAAAAGATATGTGGACCAGTGATTATCAATGGTGAGTATGATATGGTGATTATCAATGACTGGTTGGTATTTTAATAAACTATTGTCTTTTTCTTCTTTCTTTAATGTTGTCATCTTTCCCTCATTTTGTTCCACCTTCCTTTTCTCTTTCCAATGATAAATAATTATATAATAGTAGTATATATAACTTGCATATTAAATATTACTGAATATTTTGCTTATCTTTAAACCTGTTCATGGTCATGATCTTCTGCTTCCATACACACTCATAAGCAACAGAGCTGAGGATTGGTGGATTTGAAACTCCTAAAACCATGAGTCAAAGCAGACATTTCCTTCTTAAATTAGTATTCAAAGTGGGAATGTCCAGGAGCCTCAGGATGCTAGAGATGTCCTTATACCTCAGCCACTCAGCCACATGAGTTAGGACAGTCTATCTAGATGCTGCATGAAGATAGTGAAATGCCTCTGTTTAGAAAGGAATTTATAAAATGAGGCTGGTGTTCATACATAAATGTCTATGTGCCAAGGAATTCCTGTCCTCCATTTTTGTTCCAAGTTAAACTACAAACTACTATGCGTATTATTCTCCCTTGGTACTGAAGCCCCTAGGTCTATTACTGCAGTTTTGTTTTCCTATTTAGCTATACAGATACCAGTAAGTTAATGACAAAGATTCGGTTGACCTCAAAGTTCTGTAACAATGAAGAAAATAAAAACTATGCCGTGTGCATTAGTTTTGTTTGTTTATTTTATTCTGTTTTACTGCTTGTCTAACAAACATGAGTTTTTTTAGTTCCAGAAGTGCCAAGACAATATAGCTTCTCACTAAGTTAAAATTAAGGTGCTGACATAACTGCATTTCTTTCCATAGACTGTAGGAGAGAACCCGTTTCCTTTTCTCTTCCACCTTCCAGAGGCCATGAGGTATCTTCACTCTTAGGCTCTCCCCTCTATATCAGCAAAGTCAGTAGTGAGCCTTTCCTCACCTACTGATCTTGTATTGTTGCATATCATCCAAACTTCTCTATCTTCCTGATCTACATCGAGGGAACTGTTTCTTATTGAGATCACCTAGATAATATTGGGCAGTCTTCCTGTTTTGAATCAGCTTAATAGGATTTTTACTTCCGGTTTTGAATAAAATTTAACATACTTGCTCTTTGAGGATTTAGGTTGTGGTCTGCTTTGGACTTTTGGTGTTATAATACCAATTATGTCCTCCACGGACTCACAGGTTTGCCCCCAGCTCTTCCTGGTAGGGAAGGGCATTTCGCTCCGGGCAGTATCACTGGGTTACAAGCATCTCCATAAATACTGCCATTTTTCTGGTTTCTCCCTTCACTGTTCACTTGATCAACATTTCAGTTTCCATCTGTTTTTCATAGACTATGTTTAGTCCTTCTAAAATTCTGTTGCCTGGGAAACACCCACAGGATTGGAAACACATCAACAAACCTAGAGAATATTGTACTTTACTTGGTAATTTGAAAATATATTTGCTTCAAAAAAATCATCTGGAAAAAAAATGCCAGTGTTTAAACAGGAGACCACTTTGGAGAAGGGGTTTAAGAGGTGAATTTTTTTTTAATGTATACTAATCAGCATTCATTTTCCTTCTCTGTCTTTGGATAGTATGACTTGAAGGAAATACTTTGCAAGCTATACATTTTGTTAGTTTTAAGGAAACAGAGTTATAATGTTTGCATGGAAAATGTGGAAATGTGGGATTATCAAATAAATGAAGTACATTTTATGTTTCATGTTTTAAAAATAAAAGTAAGCTGTGCACTAACATGAAAATGTCACCTCTCTGCTAGCTAACACTGAATGAGAGTTTTGGCAGTTACATAATTTGGTGCTACCCATTCAAGCACAGCTATGTTCCTTAATCTTCTCTAATAATTAGTATTTTGGATTTTACTAATAAATTATTCATATCTTAATAGGTTTATTAATCATATCCATCATCCATAAAGATAATGTTTATTAACTGGCAATAGCTTTTAAAGTGTGAATTTATTTCTTAATCAGAGAAATATTACTAATTGAAGCACCATGAAGAATGAGCAACTGTATCTTAATGTCTCTATCAAGTGATATTGGCAACCCAATAGTGAGAGAGCAATGAGACCGTGTTTGTAGAAGTTTGTTCTGGTTCTCAGCCAAACTCCTTATCTGGATCTCAGTAAGTGTCTCAACCTACTTCCAAAGTATAGATTAGAGATCTTTGTGTTATAGAAGGCTACAGTTAAAAGCACACCATCTGCTATGTATAAGCCACTATTATACATATAAGTGCAGGCCCACGTAGATATGATGCGGTTGGATGTGGTGAAAGGTCCATGGAAACATTGAAGATGAAAAACATGGTTGTAATCTAAAACAAAATATGGGTTAAACTATCCATAGCATAGAGAAAAATGCTTCATAAATGGAATTTAAGAGAGTAAGAATAACTAAATCCTGGCAAGCAAGATGGTTTTTCAGAACCATTAGAGCTGTTGATAGTTATGTTTATAGAGGAAACAGCATTGGAGTTAAATATCTAAGGGTAGGTAGGGTTTTAATAATATCATATAGAAACAGTACCGTGAGAAAGGTACATAAAGGGAGGAAACAGTGGTTACTGATCTACATATTGGAAGATAGGGATTCATGGGGAGCATGGCTGTGAGTAGCAGCTTGTACCTACCCGTCTATCCACTCATGTTATACCCTCTCTGACCATATTCATCTTTGAAAGTATCTAAGTATGGTCATAACCATACTTATGGTCATAACTGTGTCTATACTAGATGCTTTCTATGATTCCCCATCATGCTCTCTGCAGACCAAAATCTATAGTATGCTCCTGTGGGCACCTGCAGACAATGGTCCTGTTAAAGCTTTCAGCCTCTTCCCTTGCTTCTGCAATAGAATCCATATAACCTACTTGGAACCACTGCATGCATTGATTTTTCTAGAGTGCAGAATTCATGTGACCCCATGTCTCTGCCTATTTATCTGGCATAGATTCCTATGGACAGACTCCGTTTTTTCATTTGAGTTTAGTCTTGGAAATTCTTGAAGTCTCATGGCTCCAATTCCAGAGTTGTAAGCTTGACGTAGCATCTATACATGCTTTGTTTTTGTGGTAATAAATAACTGTGCTTTAGAAATAAAAAAGAGTTAAAGAACTTCACTTGCTTTTCATTCCCACTACAGAGATATGACTTTCTCTGCCTTCAGAACATCTTTATATCTTCTAACTAATGTGGAGTCACTTTAAGATCAACACTTACAGTAACCACACTACTCAGGACATAATTTCTTGAGTCTGATACCTCAGTTGTTAGGTTCCTTTGTAACATAATTTCAGGACAATGGCATTAGCATTTTAACTAAAATTCTATTTTGAACCTTTCAAGAAAGGAACTCACTGGTACAAGAGGCTGCTTAGGTCTTGATAATTATCTATTCCACATATAGTATGCTAAACAATAATTGATTTCCATATAGATAATATTGACTCCTGAAATAGAAAAATGAATTATAAAACAATAGATCCAGACTGGGGAGGACTTTCATGTTAAGAATATTCAGTAGAAAAAATAAGCCATTGTACATTCATAAAAGTACTATTATCCAAACTGAACACTTGTATTTATATATTTGTAAACACATACACACACACACACTTACACACACACACACACACACACACACACACACACACGTCACAAAGAAAAGGAAGCCACATGAGGAGGCAGTATAAGAGATGTATGGGGATGATCAAAATGGCCTCCATGTCACCCTCAGCTTAATCATTAGGTCGACGTCTTTCTTTTTATAGCCTTCAAAAGGAGAAATGTGAATTGGTGAAATAATGTAATTACTTTATCTCAAAAATTTTAAAGAATTTTACTATGAGTAAAAGTGGATAAAACAATGTTTACATGTGGAGGAATAGAATTATGCAAATAAATCACTACTTCATTTCTTCCCATCTCTGAGATCTAAATCAAATTCAGAGAGACCCAGAAAATGTAAATCCAGTAGCCCCTCCTTTGATGTCTGTGTATACAGACATTTGAGTTATATTCCAGTGTTCTACTCCTGACCTCTATAAAGGGACCATTTCCCTGAACAAGCTTTCTTCTTGTTTAGCCAGGGAACCTTTATTCACTCTTATCTCCCTCTAAGTCCTGTTCTTGATCTGTATAGATCGAATCCCTTGAAATAAAGTCTTTTAAATCTTAAGTTTTGTTACTATAACAGTTCTATGGTTATTTTTTGCTTCATCTCAGACAGTGTGTGTTTTCTCAATAATGCAAGCATCAATTTTTTAACAGTAATTTCCAAAATCCTATGCTCTCATATATATGAAAGCCCTTGTTTCCAGTTGCAGAATTATGAAAGGATTAGGTGAGACTTGAGGATAATGCATGCTCTTGAGGGTGTCTATTCTAGTGTCTTGTGGAGAAGTCACAGTAATTTTTTTCTAGGTTCTAGGGATAATTAAAATCCACATGATAGAGAAGTAAATTTTAGAACAGTTGACCTAACATTGCCTACCTCTATGTGATAACTCAACCTACACCTTGAGCCTGTTATATTTCTTCTAGATTTCTACAATTTAAAGTATAAGTCAGACTCACTGGGGGGGGGAGGTCAATAAAGCCTACACTTTGCAATAAAAGTTTCCCCTAGCTCACAGTCCCTGAGGTACCCATAAAGTTCAAGGTTAGGCTGCCCTGACTGCACATCATCCAGATCCCTGCTGCTTATACGTCTGGAACACTAGACCTGAGCCCTGAAACTGCTGAAGCTCATGTCAGCTGTAAGTAGCCCTGAGCACGTGAACGTTACCAAAGCTACAGGGTTCTCCCACAAGTTAAAAATCCTATGATGATGATACTGAGTTTTCAGTTTCATTCCTCGACATCTACCAATGTGTTGTGAGTGAAGAAACAGCCACCCGAGACAGTAGATTCACCAGGGATGATTAAATTTACAACTGTTCAGTACAGATCTTATTTAAACTAATAAGACAACAACCTAGGTTTTTATCAACTATTTGTCCCCCATGTTCCCCTTCTTATTTTTTCCTATTTCCAAACTATTTTCCAATGATTGTATCATGGAATTCTAAATAGCATTCTTGTTTTGCCTAAATTCTGATTGAATTAGAAGATTAAAAGTTTATCAGAGAAGATATAAGATTCTTACCACTACTTTCCATTATTGGTATGTCTGAGTGTTGTATCCAACACATTTAGCTCTTTGATGCATCAAATTTCATAATACTCTCTGGCTGAATTAAGGCTTTTTAACACTGAAGTCACAGTGGAATGGAAACAAACACTTAATGTCTTAATTATAAAAAGCAATAAGGCAGTAAGTATGTTGATTAGCTAGATACAATCATTCCATAATGTAAACTCAAAAACAAAAATAAAAACAGAAATAAACAAAAACTAACATTGAGCCAAAAGTGGTAATACCTTTTGTTTTTTTTTTAATTGATTATTTTATTTATTTACATCCCAAATGTTGCCTCCCTTCCTGGACCCCCCTCACAGAGTTCTTTTCTTTCCCCTTCCCCTTCCCTTTCTCCTTTCCCCTTCCCTTTGCCTCTGAGAAGCCCCCCCACACACACCCATGGCATCCTCCCTCCCTGGGACATCAAGTTTCTACAGGATTAGGTGCATCCTCTCCCACTGAGCCCATACAAGGCAGCCCTCTCTTACATATGTGCTGGGGGACTAAGGCCAGCCCATGTATGCTCTTTGGTTGGATGCTTATTCTCTGGGCACTCCCAGGGGTTCAGGTGGGAACACCTTTTTAATCCCAGCTCTTAAAAGGATGTTTTCAAGAAGAGTGTTGGGAATTCAAGACCATTTTCCTCTATACAGTGCATTAAAGAACAGATTGGGCTTCCTAGTGAGACCGTAGCTCAGCACAACACAAACAAAAACCCGAACAATAAATATCACATTGTACCCTTTAAATGTAGATACTTGTTAAAAGAAGAAACTAATTTTTAAAAATTTATTTATTTTTTTACATTCCATATTTTATCACCACCACCAACCTCTACCCGTCCACCCTCCAACTGTTCCACATCCTCCAACCCCCCACCCCCTATCTCCATGTGGATGTCACCACCCACCCACCCTACTTGACCTCTAAACTCCCTGGACCCTCGAGTCTCTTGAGGTTTAGGGGCATCATCTCTGAATGAACACAAACTTGGCAGTCCTCTACTGTATGTGGGTTGGTAGCCTCATGCCAGCTGGTGTATGCTGCCTGTTTGGTGGTCCAGATCTCTCTGTTTGGGAGATTTCAGAGGTCCAGATTAACTGAGACTGCTGGTCCTCCAGAGAAGTAATGGCTGTGGTTCCAGCAACCTCTCTGCTTCTTATTTCCAAGAATTGTCTGGCCAACATGGGAAGGAATTCTGAGTCTTTTTAATTGCCTTAAAGATACCCTAAGGGCTTTTATAGCTCCACACCCTCTTTACAGCTTCCTGATCCTGCCTGGAGTCAAGGATAGACCCAATTTTGTTCTCCACCCACTAGACTTTCTTGTGTAAGAATCCTCATAGAATATGTTAACTGATAACCACATGACCTCCGGGAAATTTCAGGCAGATCTAAAGATCAATAGATGTTAGCCAATGGGTTTAAACTGCAACTTGACTGATGTAACCTGTGTCTCTAAAAAGTATAAAAACTACATGTTATGTTCCTTCCGGGTCGCCGTTCCTTCTGGGTCGCCTCTCCTTCTCTCCTTCGTGGGCAGGACAACCCCGACTAGTCAGCTCATTAAACCTCTTGCATTTTGCATCAATTGCTGCCTCCATGTCTCCTTGAGAGGGGGTCTTCTTGAGCAAGACTCTTCGAGTCTTACACTCCTACAGAAGCACCATTCTCCTCAGCTTCTTTCATCCTTCCCTAGTTCAGCAACAGGGGTCAGCTGCTTCCGTCCACTGATTGGGTGCAAATATCTGCATCTGTCTCTTTCAGCTTCTTGTTGAGTCTTCCGTAGTGCGATCATGCTTGGTCCCTTTTTGTGAGCGCTCCATAGCCTCAGTAATAGTGTCAGGCCTTGGGACCTCCCCTTGAGCTGGATTCCACTTTGGGCCTGTTGCTGGACGTTCTTTTCCTCAGGCTCCTCTCCATTTCCATCCCTGTAATTCTTTCACACGGGAACAATTATGGGTCAGAGTTGTGACTGTGGTATGGGCCCCCTCTCCATCATTTGATGCCCTGTCTTTCTGTTGGAGGTGGGCTCTATAAGTTCCCTCTCCCTACTGTTGGACATTTCATCAAAGATCCCTCTCTTTGAATCCTGAGAGTCTCTCACCTCCCAGGTATCTGGTTCATTCTGCAGGGTCCCCCCTCCAACCTCCTACTTCCCAAGGTTGCTTGTTTCCCTTCTTTCTGCTGGCCCTTGGGGCTTCAACCAGAATACAAATAAATGAAGAAAAAGAGATAACATAGCCTATCTGAGTATATCATGAGAGATAAGTTCCATTTGAGATGGCAGTTGTCAGGTCAACTTGATATATTTCCCTAGAGATATAATGTCTTACCCCAAAAAGTTTCTGACTAGAAGTAAGCTATGCTGTTTCTTTCTTTAAGTAGAGAGGAACAAGCCTAATACAGTCTTTCCCCTTCACTATCAGAGGGAGTGGGTTTGATGCTGAAGGTAAGCCAGATATGCCATACTCTAAGGACTACAAACTTTTAAAATTATGTTATTATTATATGTGAATTTTATACTCTGCATTTTTGTTATAATAATCCCTACTCCTAGTCCTAAATTAACCTGAACCTGTCATTTTCTTTCTGAATATGAGGATATCTTCATCCTTTCAGAGGGAAGATCTATAGGTCTGTTACCTATCATTGAGAGCTCACACACATTTGAATATTCTATTTTTTCGAATTTGCTGCAATAATGCTTTAAAGAAACATTGGACAATGAATAATTATATGCCTGAACTTCTAAACCTCTAGAAATAGATGTTATGTGCTGCCTCCTTAAAAAACATACCCTTCTGTGTAATTCTCATTGATTCTCCAGACAATGGTTCTGTTTGTAAGAAGCAACCCTGGAAGACCATTTGCAACTATTGGAAATACTTATTGTTTTTCTGGCACTTGGACACACATATAACAACATAATTTGTTTCATTGAGGTCATACTTGTACTGAAAGAAATAGTTCCCACTTTAAATTCTAAAGCAAAGCCAGACAAGCTGATGCTTTCTTCCCTCTTCAAAGCTTAAATAAATGACTCACATAAAATAAAGGAAGCATAAATAGCAATTCACCAGAATATACTAGTATTATTAAGTCAAGACAAACTCTTCTTTCCCAGTCCCAGGAAAATAATTTTCAGAACATTCTTCTTCTTCTTCTTCTTCTTCTTCTTCTTCTTCTTCTTCTTCTTCTTCTTCTTCTTCTTCTTCTTCTTCTTCTTCTTCTTCTTCTTCTTTGTCGTCGTCTTCGTCTTCTTTTTCTTCCTTTTTTTCTCTCACACAAACATATACATAGTGTGGTGTGTGTGTGTGTGTGTGTGTGTGTGTGTGTGTGTGTGTGTGAGAGAGAGAGAGAGAGAGAGAGAGAGAGAGAGAGAGAGAGAGAGAGAGAGAGAGGATTGGCACCTGTTAGAAGTGGTGATATTTTCAATATAAAATATTGTCTTCCTTTGTAAATAGATCTTTTTTTTTTTTGTCTAAGCTAATTAGATGTAAGCTTCAGAAGATATATAGTCCATGATTATAACCTGGTTCAAAAAGATAAAATGTCATCCTGTGTATCTGTGTTTTATATGCCAATCTATGTATAAGAATTGACAAGTGAGATCTGGTGGTTAGCAACCATACTTCAGACTGCTAGTCTGACAGCAAATTGTTGATTGAGAATGTTAGCATTTTAGAAAGAGTTTCTGCACTTATTTTTGTATATCAAGGATTCTTCTAACCCAACTACCTGTATTATTTTTATTCTTTTTATTCTCTCTCTCTCCCTCTCTCCCTCCTTACCCCCTTTTCCCTCCCTCTCTCCTTCCTTCCCTTCCTCCCTCCCTCCCTCCCTCCCTCCCTCCCTCCCTTCCTTCCTTCCTTCCTTCCTTCCTTCCTTCCTTCCTTCCTTCCTTCTTTCCTTTCTGTGAGAATATAAGTGCAGGATGAATACTAAGAGTGACTAGTTTCAGTCATTTAACTGAAAACTTATTATTTCATTTTTCTTTACAGCTGAGGAACAGTCCACTCTTTGTGTAATAACTAGATTTTCCTTATACATTCATTAGTTGTTGGGAATCTTTGTTGATTCTCCTTCCTAGCTGTTGTAAATATAGCTGCAATGAGTACAAATGTGAAAGTATCTTGGTAATAAGATATGAAGAAGCTTAGGCATATGCCCAGGTATGGTGAAGCTAGGCCATGTATCAGTGCCATTTCTAATTTGTGGGAGAACCAGACTGATTTCTAAACTGACTTTATTAATTTATACTCCCATTCAATATCTAAGAGTTCTACTTTCTCCAAATCTACTCCAGCATTAATTGTCATTTACATTCATGATAATGGCTTGTTCTGACTGGCGTGAGTTGGAATCTTAAAACTCTATGAATTTTGCCAATCAGGTGAGGATGTCGACCATTTTGTAAAGTATTTACTGGTAATTTCTCTTTTGAAATAGAACTTCTGAGAACTTTCTGTTCAGTATTCTAGTCATTTTTTAAAATGGGGTTGTTTATTTTCTTGGTGTTTTAGGGTTTTTTTCTAGACATGAATACTTTGTTAGATGTTTAGTTGGCAAAATTTTTCTCCCATTCTGTAGATTGACTCTTCCCTTGATTTATAGTTTTTGCTCTGTGAAAACATCTTAGTTTCACAAAATACTATTTCTCAATTGTTGAATTATTTTTTCATTAGATTTATTCTTTTTGTGTGTGCGCATGTGTATATGTGTATGTGTAATTGTGAGTCAGCTGTGAGTAGAATTATTTCCATTTTTTTTTTCTGAATGTTTGGCATTGTTATATAAAAAGGCTTCTTTGTCTTTTACTTCTGTACCATAACTGGAACATGAATGCTTCAAAGCACATTTATGACTTATCATACTCTTTTATGACACAACAGAATGGATTATATGACTTAGCTAAAATTATATTTATATATGTATTTGATAAATTATATCAGTCACATTTCATCTTTTAGAGAATACTCAATTATTTTAGAATTGGTATTATTGCTTAATAATTTTATCAATTATTTTAATGATTTATAACATTTTGTCCTTTTCATGATGTTAAATGACTTGAAGATAATTTTATATGTTATTATTCTAATCGATTGTTTTTCCTTTATATTTGGAATTTAAGAAATTGATGCTTTTTGCCATTAATCCTCAATTGGTATAGTCTAGAGATTTTAAAATTTTTAATTTTAATTTTAATAACTATACTTTTCATATTTTCCATTATAAAGGATACTTCTAAGTATTATTTAATATTAAAAGACAAATTGCAGTTTCTTAATACAGAATTCAGTGTGTGTGTGTTATATATGTGTGTGCACACACATGTGTGTGCTTGCACATGGTTTCAATATGCTGTATGAAGATCTTGTTACTTGCTTCATGAAGCAAGCATCAAGAATAATTTCCAAAAACTCCTGAGCCTATGAGTAGCATCAGTAAGTGCATTGTGGCACTATAAAAATAGGAGAGATAAATCCTTAGAATTTATTAAGACTGCCTACTCTCTAAGCAATGTAATCAGTATTTCCAAGGTAATACACAAGAACTTATAATATCAGGACATGGCTCAAGGCATCATATTATCTAAAGTAGAAAGGGGGGACTAGAGAGAATTTTCTTTCAACACATGATACTATTTCTTACTTTTCTTTAAGCTGATTGTAAATTTTGAAAGTTATGATATTCATTGGTCAAAGTATAAGATAGAATATAAAATGGCATTATTTTAAAAATTGCTACATATAGTAACAAGTTTTAATTAACCAATTGATTGAACAGACTAGAAAATTATTCCGTTTTAGAGATATAGAGGCTTGTAACTATCTGGATGTTATGAACCGATAAATCTACATATATGGTGTCTTAGTTAGGGTTTTACTGCTGTGAACAAATACCATGACCAATGCAAGTTTTATAAAAGACAACATTTAATTGGGGCTGGGTTATAGGCTCAGAGGTTCAGTCCATTGTCATTAAGGCAGAAACATGGCAGCATCCAGGCAGGCATGGTACAGGAGGAGCTGAGAGTTCTATCTCTTCATCTGAAGGAGGCTAGTGGAAGACTGACTTCCAGGCAGCCAGGGTGAGGGTTTTAAGCCCACACCCACAGTGACACACCTACTCCAACAAGGCCACACCTCCTAATAGGGTCACTCCCTGGGCCAATCATATACAAACCATCACATTCCACTCCCTGGTCCCCATAGGCTTGTTCAAACATGAGTCTATGGGGGCCATACTTACACATAGCATAGTACAAAATACATTTAGTCCAACTTCAAAAGTCCTTGTAGTCTATATCAGTCTCAACAGTGTTAAAAGTCCAAAGTTCAAGGTCTCTTCTGAGATTCATTCAATCACTTAACTGTAATCCTCCAAGCAAGACAGGAAACCAGCTGGGCAAGGTCCAAACTCTCCATCTCCATGTCTGATGGCAAAGCACTCTTCAGATATCCATCTCCTTTTTCATCCTTGTTGACTGCAACTAGGTTCTTTCTCCTGGGCTTGTTACACTCCCTGTTAGCAGCTTTCCTTGGAAGGCATCCTGTGGCTCTGGCATCTTTAACATCTTGGGTACCCAAAGTCAATTTCAGCTTCACAGCTTCTTGTTCCAATGTCTGAGATCCACACATGATCTTCCGTTTATCTCCAAGAGCTGTGTCACTTCTCCAGCTCTGCCTTCTGTTGCACTCTAAGTTCAGATTGATCCACTACACTGGCACTGCTGTTCTTGGTGGTCATTACATGGTACTGGCATCTCCAATATGCTAGGGTCTTCCACTGCAACTATACTTCACCAAAGCCTCTCATAGGTTCTATTCATGGTACCAAGCCTCAACTCCTTTGCATGACCCCTTCAGTCCTGGAATGTCAATTTCAACTGAGGGTACACTTTCACCAATGGCCTTCCATGGCCTCTCACAGTACCAAGCCTCAGCTGTTCTTCATGATGCCTTCATGCCTTCAAAACCAGTACCACCTGGATGATTCTTACACGTTACCAAGTACAGCTGCAGCATGAGGAACACTTGGCTATTTCTGGAATACAACTTCTTTGTGCTCTCAGAAAACACTTCCCATATTTCACCTCAGTGATGCCGGTCTTTTCTTAATCACCACTAATTTCTTTTTTTTATTTATTTATTTTCTATATTCTATGTTTACATTCCAGAGGCTTTCCCCTTTCCCAGTTCCCACCCACCATAGTTCCCATAGTTCCTCTCCCCCCCAACAATTCCCCAATCATTCCCCCTCCCCCCTCGGTTTCTTTACTAAACTGGATGCAATCTTTACAGGCCCAGGGTCCTCTCCTTTCTTCTTCTTGGGAATCATTTGACTTGCTATTTGTGTCTTGAGTATTTAGGGCTTCTGGGCTCATTAATATCCACTTATCAGTGATTGCATTTCATGTGCATTCTTTTGTGATTGGGTTAATTCACTCAGGATGATATTTTCCAGGTCTAACCATTTACCTACAAATTGCATGAATTCATTATTTTTAATTGCTGAGTAGTATTCCATTGTATAAATATACCACATTTTCTGTATCCATTCCTCCTTTGAGGGATATTTGGGCTCCTTCCAATTTCTGGCTATTATAAACAAGGCTGCTATAAACATAGTGGAGCATGTGTCTTTATTGCATGCAGGGGAATCCTCTGGGTATATGCCCAGGAGTGGTATGCCAGGGTCCTCTGGAAGTGACTTGCCCAATTTTCTGAGGAACCGCCAAACTGATTTCCAGAGTGGTTTTACCATTTTGCAATCCCACCAACAGTGGAGGAGTATTCCTCTTTCTCCACATCCTCGCCAACACTTGTTGTCCCTTGAGTTTTTTTTCCATCAATTTTTTTTTTATTTTCTATATTCTTTGTTTACATTCCAAAGGCTTTCCCCTTTCCCAGTTTCCCCCACCATATGTCCCATAATTCCTCCCCCCCATGCTATTCCCCACTCTTCCCCCCCCCCCCCGCCACGATTTCTCTGTTCTGGGTCTACAATACTGGATCCAATCTTTACAGGCCCAGGGTCCTCTCCTTTTTTTCTTCTTGAGAGTCATTTTACTTGCTAATTGTGCCTTGAGTATTTAGGGCTTCTGGGCTCATTAATATCCACTTATCAGTGATTGCATTTCATGTGTATTGTTTTGTGATTGGGTTAGCTCACTTAGGATGATAGTTTCCAGATCTAGCCATTTACCTACAAATTGCATGAATTCATTATTTTTAATTGCTGAGTAGTACTCCATTGTATAAATATACCACATTTTCTGGATCCATTCCTCTTTTGAGGGATATCTGAGCTCCTTCCAATTTCTGGCTATTATAAACAAGGCTGCTATAAATATAGTTCAGCATATGTCTTTGTTGTATGCAGAGGAATCCTCTGGGTATATGCCCAGGAGTGGTATGCAAGGGTCCTCTGGGAGTGGCATGCCCAATTTTCTGAGGAACCACCACACTGATTTCCAGAGCGGTTTTACCATTTTGCAATCCCACCAACAGTGGAGGAGTGTTCCTCTTTCTCCACATCCTCACCCACACTTGTTGTCTCTCGAGTTTTTAATCTTAGCCATTCTGACTTGTGTGAGGTGGAATCTCAGGGTTGTTTTGATTTGCATTTCCCTGATGACTAATGATGTTGAACATCTCTTAAGGTGTTTCTCGGCCATCCAAATTTCTTCTGGTGAAAATTCTTTGTTTAGCTCTGTACCCCATTTTTTGATAGGGTTATTTGGTTCTTTGGGGTCTAACTTCTTGAGTTCTTTGTATATATTGGATATTAGCCCTCTGTCGGATGTGGGGTTGGTGAAGATCATTTCCCACGTTGTTGGTTGCCGTTTTGTCCTTCTGACAGTGTCTTCTGCCTTACAGAAACTTTGTAATTTTATGAGGTCCCATTTGTCAATTCTTGATCTTAGAGCATAAGCTATTGGTGTTCTGTTCAGTAACTTTACCCCTGTGCCGAAGTCCTCCAGGGTCTTCCCAAGTTTCTTTTCTAATAGTTTCAGTGTGTCTGGTTTTATGTGGAGGTCCTTGATCCACTTGGAGTTGATCTTAGTACAAGGAGATAAGAGTGGGTCAATTCGCATTCTTCTGCATGTTGACCTCCAGTTGAACCAGCACCATTTGTTGAAAAGGCTATCTTTTTTCCACTGCATGGTTGTGGCTCCTTTATCAAAGATCAAGTGACCATAAGTCTGTGGGTTCATTTCTGGGTCTTCAATCCTATTCCATTGATCTACCTGCCTGTTGCTGTACCAATACCATGCAGTTTTTAACACAATTGCTTTGTAGTACTGCTTGAGGTCAGGGATATTGATTCCCCCAGAAGTCCTTTTATTGTTGAGAATAGTTTTAGCTATCCTGGGTTTTTTGTTGCTCCAGATGAATTTGAGAATTGCTCTTTCTAGATCTGTGAAGAATTGTTTTGGGATTTTGATGGGGATTGCATTGAATCTGTAGATTGCTTTTGGCAAGATGGCCATTTTTACTATATTGATCCTGCCAATCCAGGAGCAAGAAATATTTTTCCATCTTCTGAGGTCTTTCTCGATTTCTTTCTTCAGGGACTTGAAGTTCCTGTCATACAGATCTTTCACTTGTTTGGTTACAGTTACGCCAAGGTACTTTATGTTGTTTGTGGCTATTGTGAAGGGTGTTATTTCCCTAACTTCTTTCTCAGCCCGCTTGTCCTTTGAGTACAAGAAGGCTACTGATTTGCTTGAGTTAATTTTATAACCAGCCACTTTGCTGAAGTTGTTTATCAGCTGTAGAAGTTCTCTGGTGGAGTATTTTGGATCGCTTAAGTAGACTATCATATCATCTGCAAATAATGATACTTTGACTTCTTCCTTTATAATTTGTATCCCTTTGACTTCCTTATGTTGTTTAATTGCTCTCGTTAGGACTTCAAGTACTATATTGAAAAGATATGGAGAGAGAGGGCAGTTTCTAGTCCCTGATTTTAGTGGGACTGCTTCAAGTTTCTCTCCATTTATTTTGATGTTGGCTACTGGTTTGCTGTAGATTGCTTTTACTATGTTTAGGTATGGGCCTTGAATTCCTGCTCTTTCCAAGACTTTTAGCATGCTGAATTTTGTCAAATGCTTTTTCAGCATCTAATGAGGTGACCATGTGGTTTTTTTCTTTTAGTTTGTTTATGTAGTGGATTACATTGATGGGTTTCCTTATATTGAACCATCCCTGCATCCCTGGAATGAAGCCTACTTGATCATGGTGAATGATCGTTTTGATCTGCTCTTGGATTCGGTTGGCAAGAATTTTATTTAGTATTTTTGCATCAATATTCATAAGAGAAATTGGCCTGAAGTTCTCTTTCTTTGTTGAATCTTTTTGTGGTTTAGGTATCAGCATAACTGTGGTTTCGAAGAACGAGTTGGGCAGTGTCCCTTCTGTCTCTATTTTGTGGAATAGTTTGAAGAGTATTGGTGTTAAGTCTTCTTTGAAGGTCTGGTAGAATTCTGCACTAAAACCATCTGGTCCCGTACTTTTTTTGGTTGGGAGGCTTTCTATAACCCCTTTTATTTCTTTAAGGTTTATGGGACTGTTTAGCTGATCTACGTGATGCTGATTTAATTTTGGTATTTGGTATCTGTCTAGGAAATTGTCCATTTCCTCCAGATTCTCCAGTTGTTTTGAGTATAGGCCTTTGTAGTAGGATCTGATGATCTTTTGAATTTCCTCTGTTTCTGTTGTTATATCCCCCTTTTCATTTTTAACTTTGTTAATTTGGATACTATCTCTGTGCCCTTTGGTTAGTCTAGCTAAGGGTTTATCTATCTTGTTGATTTTCTCGAAGAACCAGCTCTTGGTTTTGTTGATTCTTTGTATGGTTCTCTTTGTTTCTGCTTGATTGATTTCAGCCCTTAGTTTGATGATTTCCTCTCTTCTACTCCTCCTGGGTGAGTTAGCTTCTTTTTGTTCCAGGGCCTTCAGGTGTGCTGTTAAGTTGCTAGTGTATGCTCTCTCCAGTTTCTTTTTGGAGGCACTCGGGGCTATGAGTTTTCCTCTTAGCACTGCTTTCATTGTGTCCCAGAGATTTGGGTAGGTCGTACCTTCATTTTCATTGAAGTCTAAAAAGTCTTTGATTTCTTTCTTTATTTCTTCCTTGACCAGGGTGTCATTGAGTAGAGTATTGTTCAGTTTCCATGTGTATGTGGGCTTTCTGTTGTTCTTGCTATTGAAGACCACTTTTACTCCATAGTGATCTGATAGGAGACATGGGATTAGTTTGGTCTTCTTGTATTTGTTGAGGTCTGTCTTGTGACCAATTATATGATCAATTTTTGAGAAGGTACCGTGCGGTGCTGAGAAAAAGGTATACTCTTTTGCTTTAGGATGGAATGTTCTATATATATCTGTTAAATCCAATTGGTCCAAAGCTTCAATTAGTTTCACTGTATCCCTGTTTAATTTCTGCTTTCCTGATCGGTCCATTGAGGAGAGTGGAGTGTTGAAGTCACCTATAATCATTGTGTTAGGTGTGATGTGTGCTTTAAGCTTTAGTAAAGTTTCTTTTACGAATGAGGGTGCCCTTACATTTGGAGCATAGATGTTCAGTATTGAGAATTCTTCTTGGTGGATTTTCCCTTTGACAAGCAGGAAGTGACCTTCTGTGTCTCTTTTGATGACTTTAGGTTTAAAGTCAATTTTATATGATATTAGAATGGCGACTCCGGCTTGTTTCCTGGGACCATTTGCTTGTAAAACTGTCTTCCAGCCTTTTACTCTAAGGTGGTGTTTGTCTTTGACACTGAGATGTCTTTCCTGTATGCAGCAAAATGTAGGGTCCTGTTTCCATATCCAGTCTGTTAGTCTGTGTCTTTTGATTGGGGAATTGAGTCCACTGATATTAAGAGATATTAAGGAATAGTAATTATTACTTCCTGACATTTTGGGCATTATTATTATTATTATTATTAGTAGTAGTAGTAGTAGTAGTAGTATATGAGTGGTTCTCTTCTTTTGGGATGGATGAGATGGGGTTTCTATCTTGTTTCTTCTGGGGTGTTGTTTCCCCCCCTTGTGTTGGTATTTTTCCCCTATTATCCTTTGTAGGGCTGGGTTTGTAGATAAGTATCTTGCAAATTTGGTTTTGTCGTGGAATATCTTGGTTTCCCCATCTATGGCAATTGAGAGTTTTGCTGGGTATAGTAGTCTTGGCTGAAGTTTGTGTTCTCTTAGGGTCTGCATGAGGTCTGCCCAGGATCTTCTAGCTTTCATGGTCTCAGGTGTAATTCTGATAGGTCTTCCTTTATATGTTACTTGTCCTTTTTCTCTTACTGCCTTTAATATTCTTTCTTTGTTTAGTACATTTGGGGTTTTGATTATTATGTGACGGGAAGTATTTCTGTTCTGGTCCAGTCTATTTGGGGTTCTATAGGCTTCTTGTATATTCATAGGCATCTCTCTCTTTAGGTTGGGGAAGTTTTCTTCCATAATTTTGTAGAAGATATTTGCTGGCCCTTTAAGTTGTAGATCTTTATTCTCATCTATCCCTATAATCCTTAGGTTTGGTCTTCTCATTGTGTCCTGGATTTCCTGAATGTTTTGGGTTACCAGCTTTTTGCATTTTGCATTTTCTTTAATTGTTGAATCCATGGTTCCTATGGTGTCTTCAGCATCTGAGATTCTGTCTTCTATCTCTTGTATTCTATTGTTGATATTTGCATCTATGACTCCTGATTTCTTCCCAAGGTTTTCTATCTCCAACATTGTCTCCCTTTGCGATTGCTTAGTTGTTTCTACTTCTGTTTTTAGATTTTGTATGGTTTTGCTCAGATCTTTCAGTTGCTTGTTTGTGTTTTCCTGTAATTCTTTAAGGGATTTTTGTGTTTCCTCTTTTATGACTTCTACTCATTGACCCATGTTCTCTTGTATTTCTTTAAGTGATTTTTGTTTCTCCCCCTTATTGGGATTCATTTTTTGCTCTATATTCTCCTGGATTTCTTTAAGTGATTTTTGTGTCTGCCTTGTATGGGCTTCTAGTTTTTGATCTATTTTCTCCTCTATTACTTTAAGAAATTTATCTAAGTGATCCTCAATCTGCATCTTTACCAGTGATTTTAGATCTGAGTCTTGTTTTTCTGGTGTGTTGAGATATCTGGGATTTAATTGTGTTTGCCTTGTAATGGCTTCTAGCTTTTGATCTATTTTCTCATGTATTACTTTAAGAGATTTATCTAAGTGTTCCTCTATCAGCATCCTGACCAGTGATTTTAGATCTGAGTCTTGTTTTTCTGGTGTTTCGGGGTATCCAAGATTTATTGCTGTTGGGGAACTGGGTTCGGATGCCGCCATACTGCCTTGATTTCTGTTAGTAGCGATCTTACGTTTGCCTTTTGCCATCTGGTTAACTCTGGTGTTAGTTGGTCCTGTAGATACTAGCTGGTGCTTGACCCTCCTGTGGGGTTGTAAGGCTATTTCCCAGCGACTGGGATACCTGAACCACTGTCCTGCAGGGCTCTTGCTCACAGATTGCTGACAGGTGGCCTGAGTCCCCCGAGGTCTTAAACTCAGGATATCCCAGGTACTTGGTTCTGCCTGTTGGGCGGCTGCTCTGCACTGCTCCTGCTCAGGGTTTGCTGTCTGTTATCCTGTTTCCCCAGGGGTCTTAAAGTTGGGATATTTCAGTTATCTGGTTCCACCTGCTGTTCCCAAGCTGCTGGGAAGCTGGCTGGCTCTGGCTTCCCCGCCACCGGCTGGATGGGAGGCTGCAGGCAATATGGCAGCTGCCTGCAGGGAGCTCGGGGTCCGCCCTGCGAGTGCAGAGTGCAGCCGCTACTCTGTGCCCAACTCCCGCTCCAGGCCTGAGTCCCTGAAGGTCTTAAACTCATGCTGTCTCGGGTACCTGGTTCCTCCACCGGCTGGGTCTGAGCACCTGGCACGCTGGCTGGCTCCGGCTTCCCCACCACCAGCTGGGTGGGAAGCTGCAGGCAATATGGCAGCTGCCTGCAGGGACCACCACTAATTTCTTAGCCCCAGCTAACCAGCATCAATTGTTTCAGTAGTCTCCTTCTCCTCTTGAATATAAAGCCAGAGACATGGCTGAAGCTGCTGAGTTCTGCTGCTTGCAGAAGCTGGAACATTGCCCCCCCCCCCCCTTGTTCTATTACATTATCACTAGCTTCCTTTTTCCCAGCTCCTTCACTGCCTAAATTGGCTGTTCTGAATCTTGCTCCTTAGACTGATTTGGAACTCAGGAGATCTGCATGCCTGTCCCCTAAGCACTGGTATTAAAGGTGTGGTCCACCAAGCCTGGATTAAAGTTTTTCTTCACCTAGAATTTGGTCCGTTCTAGGCTGGCCTTGAACTCAGAGATCTACTTATCTTTGCCTCCAGGGATTAAAGGCTTGTACGACCATGCCTGGACCTAAAGTTAACTGGGTAAATCTTGCCCTCCTTTAATTCAGTTTAATATCCTTGAATTCAGCAACATTTCACTTCCTGGAGTCCATTTAATACTCAAACTATATATTTTGTACTTTTCCTTTCTCAGCTTGCTATATTTATTCAAAATTCTCTATATCAGACTTAACCAGAGAACAAAGTCTTTGTTGGGCTTCTTTGAGACTTCCTTTGCAGATGCAATTAATATAAATCTCTTTACCTTAGTCCTGGTCAATCTCTTCAGACAATGGCAAAAAGCAGCTGTGTTCTTCACCAAAACATCACAAAAACAGTCTCTCAGCCACATATTAAAGTTCTCCAATGAAGCCTCTTGGGCCATCAGGCCTACACAATTAAAATGACCCTCAGTACCACTGTCTTCCATATTCCTACTAGTCTGGCCCATTAAGCCCCACTTATAGAATTTTGTGGCTTTCCAAATCCAAAGTCCCAAAATCCACATTCTTTTGAACAAAAGCATGGTCAGGCCTATCACAGCAATACCCCAGTCCCTGGTACCAATTTCTGTCTTATTTAGGGTTTTACTGCTGTGAACAGACACCATGACCAAAGCAAGTTTTATAAAAGACAACATTTAATTGGGGCTGGCTTACAGGCTCAGAGGTTTAGTCCATTGTCATTAAGGCAGAAACATGGCAGCATCCAGGCAGGCATGGTGCAGGAGGAGCTGAGAATTCTCTCTTCATCTGAAAGAGGCTAGTGAAAGACTAACTTCTAGGCAGCCAGGGTGAGGGTTTTAAACCCACACCCATAGTGACACACCTACTCCAACAAGGCCACACCTCCTAATAGGGTCACTCCCTGAGCCAATCATATACAAACCATCACATATGGTAAAATGCATTTTGATAAGCATAGTTTTTACTAAACTCTAATTGTTGGTATTTGTGACTTAAATAAGATTCATAGTTTTAAAAGTGGGTTGTGTAATTTGTCTCCGATATTTGTAACATTCTTATTATAAACAGTATTGAATGGATATACAACAGGAAAAATTTTCATCTAAGAAAATCAGCCATTAATATCATATTTATAAGTAATTATTTATAAGTAAAGAATTATTATATAATAATAATGGGAATTAGTATTTCTCAAATATGAAAATACTCCTGAAATAAGGATAATTATAATATCAAATATATATATATATATATATATATTTGATATTATAATTATCCTTATTTGATATATATACTTAAGTCCTAAATTCTGGCTATTTTTTGTCTAATTATACCTTTACAAGTATACTATTGAACCTATTTTACTAACTACAAACTAGTTTCAAGGTTGAAAGCAATCCCTAACATGTTTATTCTTGCACATTTTATGTATGTAGGAGGACCTAGTGTGGCAGAGCTCTGTTCTCTTCTTGTGGTTTCAGTAACCCTTTTGAGCATAATAGCAGGTGTTTTAAGGCTCACCTGGAACTGGGACATGCACTTACATGACTAAAGTTGTTGGCAGGACTAAGAATATCTAACTCTAGGCTCACTATGATGGCTTCTGGAGGGTCTCAGATGAATCATTTCCAGTCACAGACAGCAGACAGATGGTCTCTCTACAGAGCTTTCCTGACAGCTATTCTCCCCCAGGCATGGGAAACTACTCCCCCGCCCCCCCCCCAAAAAAAATTAGAGAAAGACACAAACTAAAGCTCCAGACTCTGAATAACCTACTCTTGAAAGTGGTACTCCATTATTTTTAATGGTACACTTTGTTTTTATTAATGGAAAATAAATTAATAATTACAACCTATAGGAGATAGGAGTAGATGTGAAGATCCAGATAGTGTTGCATGCTTAATAAATCTTATGCAAATGTCAAACCTTGTTTAGTTCCTCTTGTCTTCTATAAATAAAAGCATCCTCTCCTTCTATGTCAACTAGACAAAACTTCTGAGGCAAGTGGCAGGTCCCCTTCACTAACAAAGTACACACTGAGAGCCTGAATCTGAATTAATGCATTTTTTTAAGTTGCATCACTACAAGTTCATCACTAGGCTTCCTGCCTAGGAACACTGCTTATTGGCTATGATGTCTTACAACCCATCCTAAAGTCCTGATACTACAACTGCTTCCATAAACAGCAATAGCTATCCTGTACCCTGTGATATCAACAGTGCTTCCCCAAGGGATGATTCCCCAGAAGTCACTTGATCAGGCTTTGCCACCTCCTCTAACAGCTGCTCTCAATCCTTTTTAACTGGCTCATAAGACACAGGAGAGCCCTAAGCATCCAGTCAGCTGAAAGAACATTATTTAAAAACACCTCAAGAGCTACAAAGTGCTCTAGACCTGTAGAGATCTTAAGCTTTTCCTTTTGAAACGTTTTGTAAATCCCAATAGAGTAGGGCAGAAAGGCCTCAGGGATAGAGAATCATTGGAGAGAAAACCAGGTTCTGCGGATTCCAAACCAGCCATAACACATGTTTAGCAGTTAATATTTACATTGGTGACCACTGTTATTTTAAAAAGCAGTGACAATCCTTATTTTCCTTTCAATGCGGGTGAATCATATAAGAACAAAGTGAAGAGTAAACCTATGTGTCAGACGGGGATCTCAGTGGGGCTAAAATATAATTAATTAGATAATAAATAGTAATATTATGTCAAATGTATTTTGTCATAGCAGTTGCATATTAATGCCTAATTAATATTCATCAAGTTATATGACAGTTTGAAACATAATTGTGATTAGTTCATGATATTTACAGTATAATGAATAACTGGTTAAAGGAATGCATCATTTTATTAACTGATTATATTTCATAGGAGTCAGGATGACAATAATGATGTCAACCTTGTCATTTTACATTAATGGCAGGTAATCACTTCAGTGAAATTGCATGGATGATGAATTATTTTCCAAAGAGCACATTTTTAGCTTCAGTCTCTTGAATGTTTTCTTTTAGGAAATTTAGTCTGTCCATAAGGCTTCTGAATTCTAATCAGCTTTTTCTTGGCCCATGGGTATTACTTGCTGCCTCTCCTGTGTTGTTTTTCCCCTGATAGTTGTTTGTTTTGCTGTTTTTGCTTTGTTGCTGTTGTTCTTCCTATTAAATATTTTCTATACATTTTAAAACAAGATGATATTTTATTGTAAAAGTCAATATTGTTATTGAGACTGTTGCTTCGTGTTACTTTGATCTTTGACTGGATTTCACTCAGTTGGCTGACTTGGTTTTCCGGAAACACTCCACTCCACCTGCTTTTCCTTTTCTACCCAGACTCATCTGAATCTTCTTTTTTCAGTTTCTTCTAATTTTTGGACACTGAAAATGTGAAATTTGCAACATTCTTGGTACAAATAGCTTCTTTTTACTGTCTTGGTTTCATATTTGGTAACCTTACCTAAGCTCATGGCCTTAAATTCTACAAATATTACCCACAACTTCAAAATTTGGAACTTCATATTACTAATACCTATGATGATGGTAAGATTGGACATAATATTAATGAACTATGAAAATACACATGTGCTACTATGCAGTCTGGCAAAGAGTCATCCCTTTTTTTTGTACAGCTAAACAAAAGGGCTATTAATTTATAACAAAAATAAACTTCTCTGTCTTTAAAATGGAAAAGAAATATCCTTATTTAGGACTCAATCGTCCTTTTTACATCCAATAGCTTGTAAGCTCCATCATTGAATCTGGTTTTTCAAATTTTCACTTTTTGAGTACTGAATGCATAATAATATCAAGCATCTTACAGGTATCAAAAATGAATGAATAAAAATATTGCATTTAATATCTACTTTATTATAACCCTTCATGCTTGATTTCTTGTTCATTTCTTATATTCTATCTGGTATTATCACAGCCCTAACCAGCTGTGACACAGGTGAACTACAATGACTAGCATGAAAAACACCCCTTAAGGGCCATTAGGGCACTCATGGGTTGATAATTGTAATATCTGACTGATATTACAATTTATTTTATTTTTCACTATGTTTATATATTAGTTAAAAATCAAAATTTCTCACGCTTAGTATACACATCATGATTACTTCATATAGTAATATATGAAACTCACTATTATTACGTAAATTTTCATATTTATCACTACACATAATTAGTACTCACTGTCTTTTGTGTATGATAACAATAATTAAGATAAACACCATTAGAACCTTATGTGTTTAATAAATTATTAATCATCATAGTCATGCTATCTAGAAGATTATACAAACTATATAATTTATTTATCCAAGATACTCCCAAAATAATATTGGTAATTTATGTTGCTTATAGTTACATCCCAGAGGTAGAAGGTAAACCTCTATTGCTTAGGACATTATGCACTGCAGGCATAGGACTCAAAAGACCATAGTGGGTTCAGACCTGAAATCTTTTCCCCGAGGACTAGCTTTTATAGAACCTGAAGATAACATTCAAGCTGCAAAGAGAGGGAGGAAACCAATAGCCCTAACCAGCTGTGACACAGGTGAACTACAATGACTAGCATGAAAAACACCCCTTAAGGGCCATTAGGGCACTCATGGGTTGATAATAACTAATGGTCTAATTAGACTTAAGGCCCATTCAGAAGGAGAGAAACTCTGATACTAGAAATGTACTAAATCTCTCAGGACTAATGAGGTCATGGATCTGAAAGGAAAGCCTTTGACCACTACTTCACTAAATTAGCATAACTCCTAATCACATTCTGTTTCCGTCAGGGTTACCATCACTATGATGAAATACCATGACCAAAGCAACTACAGAGGGACGCGATGGCTTTGTGTGTATTCTCTTAAGTTTATACCTGATTGATTCTGTATCTCCTTGTGCCAGAAGCTTATGTTAGTTATTCTTTGTAATCACTTCACTGGACACAATTTTTTCTTCAGTAATGTAATACCAACTTACGTGTATAAAAGTTCCTGCCTCAGAACAGTAAAGTGCATTCAGACTCAACCTACACCTGGTGTGTCTGTCTGTCATTTGCCGAGCCGTGGGCCTTTCTGCATACCAAAGACATTGGTTCCCCCACGGGTGTGTGTTCCGACTGAGTCGGTCCGTGGCAAGAAAGGGTTTATTTGGCTTACGCTTCTCCATCATTGTTCATCAAGGAAGAAAGTCAGGACAGGAACATAAGCAGAAGTGAACCTGGAGGCAAGAGCTGATGCAGAGGCCATGGAGAAATCCTCATGGCTTGCTCAGCCTACATTTTTACAGAACCTGGGACCACCAGCCCAGGAATAGGACCACATACAATGGGCCAGGTCCTCCACTATAAATCACTAATTAAGAAAATGCTGTAACCAGAAAAAGGGAAATAAAATAAATTGTAAATATAGAATATATCCAATAAAAAAAAGAAAATGCTGTAAAACTACATCTAATTTAGGCATTTCTTAATCTAGATTCCCTTGTTTACTGGAGATGCTAGGATGTCTTGAGTTGATAAAACTAGCTAGCACACATTGTAAATATCTATCTTTATACTCAGAGATAAATGTTGCTCTCCAAAGAAGTTTCACTTTGTAGTAGTTCGAAAGGATGACAAAAAACAGGGCAATTGATTAAATACTGATCATGGGATACCCACACCCAGTGAAAAGGCACACCACATATTTCCAGGATATAAAATGGAACATTTTGGAAGAAGTGATGGAAAAATTGTAGGAGATAGAGATCAGGATGCTGACTATGAGTACATGTCTTCTAGAAAAACAGGGAGGCTGCAACCATGATACCTCAACAATTGACTAAACAAAGAAGACTTGGATGATGATAACACTAGGCATGCTATCAAGGAATAAGAAAGTCTCAAGAGCCCTTACTCTTATAGTGAAAGGACTAATCATAGGTAGGGAACAAGAGATCTCTAATTGAGTATCCAATTCCAAATGCTCATCCCTGAAATCATGTATGCACAAGCAAAGTTAAATACAAACTCTCATTGGGTTGTATTTATATATCTATGCATTTATACATATGTATAATAATAATTATAGAAAAAGGCTATGAAATTCAGAGAGAACAAAGAGACATATAAGAAGGGGGAAATAAAGAAAAGGAAATAACAAAATTGTGTAATTATATTTTCATTAAAAAGCAAAAAATACGCCTGGCGTTGGTGGCGCGCGCCTTTAATCCCAGCACTTGGGAGGCAGAGGCAGGTGGATTTCTGAGTTCGAGGCCAGCCTGGTCTACAGAGTGAGTTCCAGGACAGCCGGAACTATACAGAGAAACCCTGTCTCCAAAAAAAAAAAAAAGCAAAAAATACATATTAATTTTTTAGAGAATGTAACATATTATTATTACATTTTATATGTACAATAGAGTTTTTCTTCATTAATTGGTCAAAAACCAAGTTGAGCTATTGAGAGAATACTTGCTTAACACATGAAACCTAGAAGACTCAAGCTGGATCTAACCAGAATGCCTCCTCCCTAAGTAGTTGTTTTCATTGTACCAGGATGCTTGATTCAAGCTTCCCAAGGAGGGAAGCTCTGTCCTACCTATCTGAGAACCACAATAATGCCCACCATGGCATAATAACTATGAAGGTGCAATTATAGCATGCATACCTGGATGGTTACCAATAGTTTTCTAATTGACGTAAGGCCTGCTTAACAATGAGAAAAATCATGCCTGGTACTGGAAACCTGACCAACTACACAGGACTAGTGAAGTCCTAAATTGTGAAGAACTTAACAATTGTCACATTTCTAAACCAACATAATCTCTAGCCATATTCTAAATATGAGAGTACTCACAGAAGAGTACTCTCACTCCTCATAAAGGAAATTTCCCTTTGTTGCGCACAGACACTATTACAGAAAACCAAAACCTGTAAAACAAGAGAGTTGCATAACTCAGTTCCAACTGATGCATATAAAAACATAAGACCTATATCTAAGATTTAGGAATCAATTGGGGATGAAAGGAGAGAAAAGAATGTAAGATCTGGAGGAACAAGAAGTTCTCCGTGGTATTGTGTCTTCTAGAGATGTCAGAAAATCTATATCCATGAAGTTTTTTTCAACATGGCTGCCTAACATGAGATGAACAAGATTCATACTAATAAACATGCTAATGAGGACAGGGTAAAGCTTCTTACACCTCAAATCTAGACAAAGGACTATTAAGTTTGTTTGTAAATAATATTGAAGGGAATAACTTTTTTTTATTTTTTTATTTTTTATTTTTATTTTTATTTTTATTTTCTATATTCTATGTTTACATTCCAAAGGCTTTCCCCTTTCCCAGTTCCCACCCACCATAGTTCCCATAGTTCCTCTCCCCCCCAACTGTTCCCCAATCATTCCCCCTCCCCCCTTGGTTTCTTTACTAAACTGGATGCAATCTTAACATGCCCAGGGTCCTCTCCTTTCTTCTTCTTGGGAATCATTTGACTTGCTATTTGTGTCTTGAGTATTTAGGGCTTCTGGGCTCATTAATATCCACTTATCAGTGATTGCATTTCATGTGCATTCTTTTGTGATTGGGTTAATTCACTCAGGATGATATTTTCCAGGTCTAACCATTTACCTACAAATTGCATGAATTCATTATTTTTAATTGCTGAGTAGTATTCCATTGTATAAATATACCACATTTTCTGTATCCATTCCTCCTTTGAGGGATATTTGGGCTCCTTTCAATTTCTGGCTATTATAAACAAGGCTGCTATAAACATAGTGGAACATGTGTCCTTATTGCATGCAGGGGAATCCTCTGGGTATATGCCCAGGAGTGGTATGCCAGGGTCCTCTGGAAGTGACATGCCCAATTTTCTGAGGAACCGCCAAACTAATTTCCAGAGCGGTTTTACCATTTTGCAATCCCACCAACAGTGGAGGAGTGTTCCTCTTTCTCCACATCCTTGCCAGCACTTGTTGTCTCTTGAGTTTTTAATCTTAGCCATTCTGACTGGTGTGAGGTGGAATCTCAGGGTTGTTTTGATTTGCATTTCCCTGATGACTAATGATGTTGAACATCTTTTAAGGTGTTTCTCGGCCATCCGAATTTCTTCTGGTGAAAATTCTTTGTTTAGCTCTGTGCCCCATTTTTTGATAGGGTTATTTGTTTCTCTGTGGTCTAACTTCTTGAGTTCTTTGTATATATTGGATATTAGCCCTCTGTCGGATGTGGAGTTGGTGAAGATCTTTTCCCACTTTGTTGGTTGCCGTTTTGTCCTTCTGACAGTGTCCTTTGCTTTGCAGAAACTTTGTAATTTTATGAGGTCCCATTTGTCGATTCTTGATCTTAGAGCATAAGCTATTGGTGTTCTGTTCAGGAACTTTTCCCCTGTGCCCAAGTCCTCCAGGGTCTTCCCAAGTTTCTTTTCTAATAGTTTCAGTGTGTCTGGTTTTATGTGGAGGTCCTTGATCCACTTGGAGTTGATCTTAGTGCAAAGAGATAAGAGTGGGTCAATTCGCATTCTTCTGCATGTTGACCTCCAGTTGAACCAGCACCATTTGTTGAAAAGGCTATCTTTATTCCACCGGATGGTTGTGGCTCCTTTATCAAAGATCAAGTGACCATAAGTCTGTGGGTTCATTTCTGGGTCTTCAATCCCATTCCATTGATCTACTTGCCTGTTGCTGTACCAATACCATGCAGTTTTTAACACAATTGCACTGTAGCACAGCTTGAGGTCAGGGATATTGATTCCCCCAGAAGTCCTTTTATTGTTGAGAATAGTTTTAGCTATCCTGGGTTTTTTGTTGCTCCAGATGAATTTGAGAATTGCTCTTTATAGACCTATGAAGAATTGAGTTGGAATTTTGATGGGGATCGCATTGAATCTGTATATTGCTTTTGGCAGGATGGCCATTTTTATTATATTGATCCTGCCAATCCAGGAGCAAGAAATATTTTTCCATCTTCTGAGGTCTTCTTCGATTTCTTTCTTCAAGGACTTGAAGTTCCTGTTGTACACATCTTTCGCTTGTTTGGTTAGAGTTACGCCAAGATACTTTATGTTGTTTGTGGCTATTGTGAAGGGTGTTATTTCCCTAATTTCTTTCTCTGCCTGCTTGTCCTTTGAGTACAAGAAGGCCACTGACTTGCTTGAGTTAACTTTAAGTATAAACATTTGAATATAAACTACATAGGACAAGAAATGTTTTAAGTTTTCAGACATTTAAAATTTGTAATATTTATTTCATATAATGAGATATTTTGAGAATGATTCTCAACTATATACATGAAACTGATGTGTATTTCAGATACACATTTTATGTTTGAACCCATTTAAAACCTAGTAACAGAAATGCATGCGTATAACACCAGTGTAAGTATTAGAGACAGAGAGAGCTCCAAAGATCTCTGGCTAACCAGTGTAAAAGAACTTTCCTTAAAAATGTGATGGTGACTGATACACAGAAAATGACACTTGACATTAATCTCTTACATCCATGCTTGGGCAACAATACACACATAAATGTGGTTACACCTACAAATGTATGTATGGGAATGCACAGTTACCCAGGCATACACCACACACACACACACACACACACACACACACACACACACACACACACCCCACGTTGAATTAAACCATACAGGAATAATAATATACTACCAGGTATTTCCAATAGAGCATGTGTCTTATGGGAGTTTCCCAGTATTTTCATAGACCCCCCCCCACAGTATCAACTGTTACTCCAACACTGTTCTAGATTGGGAGAATAAAATACAGAAGTGAGATACAATGCTTCAAAACAAGCATGGAAGCAACTACTCATTTTATAAAAGCTGGATGATTTAGCTAAGTTTAGTTGTATGGTAAATTGGCATATTTAAAGTCAAACATAGGTTTGTCTTTCCCATAATTAAACTATGTAGTATTTCTCAATTCTGCTGTTTTCTGGGAAAGATTATAATATCATTTAAAATGAAAATTTCAAAACAGAGACAAGATGAAGGTGATATAACTCCATTCTCTACAAATATTATTGTCCAAGCAGGGGTAACTCGCTTGGTTGTTTATTCAGGCCAGGCACATTGGCATTGTATCTGTAGAGTTTGCTCCTAGCAGCCACTATCTCCTGCCTCACTTTCAGACAGGGATTTTATGCTCCTCTCAGCACAGAACACTTTATATTTCAAAGAAAGAGTCTGGAAAGAACCGTTGCTAGGACATGATAACACATCTTGCAACTCTTAACAGAACAAATCTGCCTTTGTCTTTTGTAATTTCTTGTGGATTTTCTCATGGCCTCCTCCTAACAAGCTGTTCCCCATAGGAATGTACTAATTTAATTGAGTCTTTCAGTTGTGTCTGGGAAGCACCATGAATAGCAATAAGGTTTCTATATAGGATATGACTTAATTTTGAGAAAAAGTGCTGATAAAAGGGGGCAGATTCATTAAGCTGCCTAGCTAATCAATGTACACCATTTCAATGAGCTGATGCGAGCCTGTGACCTAAAAAGCTTTCTTTCCACATTGGTTGTCTGATATGTTTTATATTGGATATTTTATATATTTACATTTCAAATATTATCTCCTTTCCTGGTTTCCTCTCTGGAACCTCCCTCTCCTATCCCCTTCCCCTGTTTCTATGAGAATGCTCCCCAACCCACCCACTCCTATCTCACTGCCCCGGCATTCCCCTACTCTGAGGAAATGGAGCCTTCACAGGACCAAGGATTTCTCCTGCTATTGATGCCAGACAAGGCCATCCTCTGCTACATATGTGGCTAGAGCTGTGGGTCCCTCCATGTGTACTCTTTGGTGGTTTAGTCCATGGGAGTCTCTCCAGCCTGATGTTTTTTTTAATAGAAAAATATTTTGTTATATATTATGACAGAGAAATGTAAAACATCCTAATATCAAGTGAGTGATTTGTGGAGCGAGGAAACGCTTGCATTCAAGTGCTGCTTCAGCTGAACATTTTCCATCATGGAAATTTCTGCATGTAAGCAGAAATAGAATATGTTCCATTGGTAACAACTATGGTAGGAAATGAATATCTTTTGATAATGCAATTTAAACTTTTTTTTACAGTGAACAGAAAGCACACTAAATTCAGGTGGCAACATGATAATGCCATCGAAATTACTGTTTGTAAGAAAAATTCACAAGAGCAATGCCTTTATTAAAGAATTTGGAGGGCTCTGCTGCTTGTTCTGGAAACATTTTTTTTTCTGAGACTTCCTGGGTTTAAGCACTAGGTTTCAGTTGCATAGTTTATTGGTTGGTTCTAAATCTCCCAGGAGGTGCCATAATAAACAACAGCCAGCCCTTTTCTAAGTAGCCCAGTTATGGTTAACAAGGAAATTTTTGCATCAAAGAATAATCAGGTAAAGTAGAGTGACATGGCCAGGCATCTCTAGTGCAGTGGAGAGCTGTGACTATAGGCCTGAGCATATTTTATTTTAGCCCATTGTATATAGCAGTTTTATAACTGTTGATATAAATTTTAAAGCATTCTAATTTAATATAACAATGATTATAGTCTGATTTTCCTGTTACCTGACATCCTCACCTTCTGTGACCTTCTGTGAGACGACATGTATATCATAATTTTATTCACAAATACAAAAATAATCAAGGTAAGAACATGACCATCTAACAGCAATCATACAGAATATATTTTTATTTAATATAATGTTATTAATTAAGATATAATTTCCCTCTGTTTCTCCTCTCCTAAATATTATCTCAAAAAAAGGAATTAGAAATAGCAAGAATACAATGTCTATTAGAAACAGCACTTGTAGTTATGAGAGAAAACAGAGCATATGATCTCATGTCCCCAAGTGAACATATCTCTGACTGTCCTGTCTCTAGGATGCCAGCACACTTTATTGCACTTTCCTGAAGAGTTGCTTTGAATAATAGAACTATTAAAAATAGGATAGAATTGCTTCACATGAACATAAATATTTTATAGCACCCTTGATTCAGTATGCCATGACATGGAATATGCACAGACAAATTAAATACTTAAGCAATACTTTATTATAAAGTTTAAAAGGAGGCATAGCAAGCAATATAAGCAGTAAGAGTCAACTGTAAGCAAAAATGAAAGATAAATAAAAAATCAGGGGATATAGAATGAATAGGAAACTGCACCAGAATAATCAGGAGATGGGGGTCAAATGTCAGACTTTGGGTTTGATAGGCAAATGTTGTGCTAAGACTTGTTTGGTATAACATCATTCAACTCGCCATTGTGGACGGGGGAAATTACAAGACCTCACCCATAGATAAAGAGATAGAGAGAACCAATGGCTGCTAAGAGGAAGAATTCATTTTCTTTAGGGAGCAGTTGTGCAATCCTAAGTGGTCAGTCATAAACATACATGCATTAGAGCAACATTATATAGATGTACTAGTATCTCTCCTCCTCTCTCTGTGTGGGGGCTGTGTGTATGTCTGTCTGTCTGTCTCTGTCTCTCGGTCTCATTTTCTGTCTGCTTTCTATCTTTGCTTCTCTACCTATTTTTCTCTAACTCATCATACGTGTGTGTGTGTGTGTGTGTGTGTGTGTGTGTGTGTGTAAACAACTCTAATTTCACCATTATTTTTTTATTATTAGAACTAAAAATTCATATGTTAATCCCAAACAAACTTTGGGAAGTTTCTCACCCTAACAAATCTCTTACTATGCCAGACTTGTAGAAGAAAGTTTACAGGGTATTAACAAGAACCAGCCACTAAGCTCCAGGCTTTCAGATTAAAAGAGAACTTTCTACAACTTGAGAAAGAAATGTAACCTCAATTAAAAGGCAACTGTAACCAATGTGTTAACTGTCTTCCCAAATGAGAGGGAAGGGGCACAAGGCATCCAGAGGTAAGGTGGATCAAAGGGAAACTGTTGAAGTCTAAATACATCATCTGGAGATACATAATAATACAGTGAAACTTCCATTTATTTATCTATTTTTATTTACCCATAATAATTTTAATTGAAATAGAATGACATGTGCTTACCTTCCCCTTCTTCCTTCCAGACTCACATGTCCTGGCCAATAATCTTCCATAGCTTATTTTTTTTTTGATAATTATTACTTTGTGTGTGTGTGTGTGTGTGTGTGTGTGTGTGTGTGTGATTATACAACTATATAAATACAACTGATTGAGGCTATTTTTGCTGTTTGTGTGTACGTAGTTTTTGAATGACTACTTTGTATTGGACAACCAATAAGGAGGTTCATCCTTGTGAGAGCATAATTCTCCTTCTACAAGCACTCATTACTTACCTGTAATTTTTCATCTAGGAGAAGGACCATGTGAAATTTCCCCATTACATATTAACTTGTCCATTAGTATTGTCACTGTTCTGGTCTAATTTATGCAGCCATTTTGTTTAGGAGAGACTTTTTCATAGAAAACTTCCTGGTATTTTGGTTCTTACAATATTTCTAAATCCTCTTTGGCAATGTTCCCTGAGCCATAACTGCAGGAGCTGTAATATATATGCATCCATTGAAGGTGGGATGCCCATCAATCTTTGCTCTCTGCATTATGCCCAGTTGTGGCTTTCTGTAATGGTCTCCATTTGCTGGAAGACAATTTTGATGTGTGTGTGGGAGGGGGGAGAGGGGGAAGTGGGAAGCTATAGTCATCTCTAGATACAAGGATAAGATTTAGAATGTTCATAGGTAATTTGGGTAATTATGCCAGGTGGACTGTGTAGATTATTTTTGTAGGCCCATGAACTCTCCAGCCTTGAGAAGCTGGCTAGTTTTCAAGTACTAGACATACTTTTCTTTGGTTTAGTGAACCTTAAGTCCAATTAGACAGCTGTTAGCCACTTCCAACATTTGGATGCCACTGCTCCTTCGAAAATGTGTTATCATGCTGGTCATTTTAATGGAGAATGGTTATTGTACCTCAATGGTTCTGTTTAATAGCTTCCATTCTTTGGCAGCTTCTACAGTATTTCTAGTACCTTGGGTGGTGGATTATAGGGCAGAACCTTCCAGGTCATATTAAGCTCAAATTACCTAAGTCCAATGTCCTAAGTGTGTAGTGTCTTCAGAAATAAGGGCCAAATCTCAACAACCGAGAGTCAACCATGCGCTGCATCTATAGTATATATTATGTTATTGTGTTTTGAGTCACTTGGCTTGCCCTGACAAACTATTTGAAAGGTGGTTTCTAATGCGTAGTTTTTGTAGTTTTATGAGTATATGGTTCTTGTGGGGAAGCACTGTCAGTCCTTGAGCAGCCCCCCCAAGGAGGGCAGTGAGCAGTACATAAAGTAAATAAGTAAAAATAAATAAATAAATAAATAAATAAATGTGTGTGTGTGATTTTAGGTAAATATAAGATAATATTATTTCTTCAGCCTTTAATCACTCCACACTAGAATTATTTGTATATCATCTATTTTCATTTTCATAAAATGATACCTCTTCCTCTTCCTTATTTGGATATCATCCCTGTTTTTCTATTTCCCACCTCATATCACCTATATCTTGCTATTTTCTTTTTAACCTCACCCCCACAGTTCGTCTAAAATTTCATTATTTCTGTGATTCCTTTCATACTGGTTCTATATGTTGTGGCTACATTCTGCTTTCAGGATTTTTCTTATTACACAAAATATAAAATCAATATATATTGATAGAAATATCTTCAGACAACAGGATAAAATTGGTTGTTTAACTACAACTTAAAGCTTTTCTGTTAAAAGGGCCCATTTTATTATTTTTGTCAAAGAAAATAGTTCTGTATAATGTATGACCCAAGTTGAGGACACATTAAAACATGAACTCTGTGGATGGTTTAGAAAATGCACTTTGCAGAACTAGAGGACCTCTATTGCCATCTTTGATTACTCTCAATATGTTCACATAAACATTTATAATCAACACCAAATACTTTGTTTTGATTTTTGTCCAATGCACAGATTAACCAACTGTCAGCCTTAATGGAATTTAAGTTCAAACTTTCTCCTTATGGAAATAAATAAGTAAATAAATAAATAAACAAACAAACAAACATTAGCTCAGCAAGATATGATTTTACTTAAAGTTGTTATTGACAAAAATACAATAAGATGAATAGTCAGTGTGGTGTTGGTGATGTATCAAGTTACCCTTCCTTAAGTTTATTATTTCTGAGTGATATCATAACTGGAAATACAAACTTCTCAAAGGAGCCCACAAAGAGTATAACCACAAAATTTAAGTACCCAGAAAAATGATCAGTATGTAACCTAAGAGAATAATAGAATTGATTCCCAATTAGAGAGTGACAAGGGAAGTTAATGCTATGATCACAAACTTGGATCCAAATATAAGCCATCTAATGGCAGTGGTCTTGTCTTGTGAGCTGATTTTTCTTCTACTCTCCGATTTCAGCAGTCACTCAATGTACAGTTGCTGAATAAATATTTTCTCTCTGTTTCATTCACTGTAATTAAGTCATGTCACTAGGTCAATTGATTTGGTGACCTGAAATAGTAGATGCTTTGGCATTACACTAAAAAAGAAAGGGATTTCATTATGAAACTAGTGAAAACTATTATTATGTGAAAGTTTCTTTCTGGCTTTTGTTTTCTTGATTGAAAGAATTAAGTCAAGAGGCATGGTTGTCTAAGTAGAAGCTTTTTATGGTAAAGCAAAGCTTGGTACAGAAAAAAAAATGAAGCAGGGAGACCCAGTATGTGGTTAGTAACATTTTTTTTCAAATCTTTCTACTTCAAATCAAAACTAATCAGAAAAAATATGGAAATACCCATCAAAGGAATATGAACCACCCAATACCCCAAGATCTCCCAGGGACTAATCCGCCAACCAAAGAGTACAAATGGAGGAACCCATGGCTCCAGATGCATATGCAGTAGAAGATGCCTTGTTGGACATGAAAGGGAGGAGAGGCCCTTGGTCCTGAGATTGCTAGATGCCCAGTACAGGGGAATGCCAGGACAAGGAAGCAGGAGAGGATGGGTTGGTGAGCAGGGGGAGGAGGGAGTGGTTAGGATATTTTCAGGGAGGGGGGAACCAGGAAAGGGGACAACATTTTGAAATGTAAACAAAGAATATAACTAATTTTAAAAAAAAGAAAAATCCAACAATCGGACATTGCAAATTCTTAATGCCTGAGCCCCAAGCACAAAGTAACCCAAGTCTGTAAAAGAAACATTATACAGCTTAAATCACATATTCACCCTCACATAATGGTAGTGGGAGACTTCAATATTCTACTCTTGCCATTATACACATCATCCAGACAAAAACGAAACAGATAAATACTGAAGCTAGCTAACATTATACACCAAATGGAACTAACAGAACCAAACCATTTCACCCATGCATAACAGAGTATACCTTTTTATTACCTCATGAAACTTACTCCAAAAATTGATGACATGCTCAGAAACAAAATGAGGCCTAGCAAATGCAAAAAGACTGAAATAAGACCCTGTATCCTTTCAGACTACTATGTATTAAAGCTGAATGCCAGCAATAACAGAAATAATGGCAAGCCTAAAAACTCAAAGAAATGAAATGGATGAAAAACAGAAATTAAAGGCTTCTTTAGAATCAAATGAAAATGGATACACAAGATACTCAAACATATAGGACATAATAAAGACCGTTCATAGCACTAAGTGCCTATATTTTAAAAAGTGGAAAGGACACACATGGCATGCACTCACTGATAAGTGGATATTAGCCCAGAAGCTCAGAATATCCAAGATATAATTCACAGACCACATGAAGCTAAAGAAGAAGGAAGTCCAAAGGGTGGATACTTCAGCTCTTCTTAAAAGGGGGAACAAAATACCCATGGGAGGAGAGACAGAGAAAAGGTGTGGAGCAGAGACAGAAGGAAAGACCATCCAGAGATGGCCCCACCTGGGGATCTATCCCAAATACAGTTATCAAACCCAGACAATATTGTGCATGCCAACAAGTGCTTTGTTGACAGGAGCCTGGTATAGCTGACTACTGAGAGGCTGTGCCAGTGCCTGACAAATACAGAGGGGGATGATCTCAAACAACTACTGAACACAGGGCCCCCAACGGAGGAGCAAGAGAAAGGTCCCAAGGAGCTGAACAGGTTTGCAGACCTATAGGAGGAACAACAATATGAACCATCCAGTACCCACAGAGTTCCTAGGGATTAAACCACCAACCAAAGGCTGCACATGGAAAGCTCAATACATATGCAGCAGAGAATGGCCTTGTTGAACATTAGTGAAAGGATAGGCCTTTGGTCCTATGAAGGCTAGTTCCCCCAGTGTAGGGGAATGCCAGGACAGGGAAGCAGGCATGGGTGGGTTTGTGAGCAGTGTAAGGGGAGATGGGATGGGGCTTTTGGAGGGGAAATGAGGAAAAGGGATAACATTTGAAATATAAATAAAGAAAATGTCTAATAAAAATAAATGTAAAATTAATTTAGAAAATATGGAGGGATTTCTTACTACTAATAAAAGATAGCACACTAGATAGCTCAAGAATAAAAAAGAAGGATAAACAATAGCTACAAGAAGAAGACAATAAATAATAAAACTCAGGACTCAATATCAATAAAAAGCAAATAAACAACAACAAAAACAATATAAATAATCAATGAAACAAAAAGCTGGTTCTTTGGAAACAATAACATTGACAAACCTATCCTCAAAATAAAAGACAAAGAAAGAATAAAGCTGCTATGAACATGGTTGAATAAGTTTCTTTGTGGGATAATGGAACATTTTTGGGGGTATATGCCCAGAAGTGTTATAGCTGAGTCTTTAGGTAGAACTATTCCAACTTTTCTGAGAAATCTCCACATTCATTTCCAGAGAGGTTGTACAAATTTCAATCCTACCAACAATGGAAGAGTGTTCCTCTTGGTCCACATTTTCCATAGCATGTGCTACCATTTGAGTTTTTCATCTTAACAATTCTCACAGGTGTAAGATGGAAACTCAGAGTTGTTTTGATTTGCATTTGATGGCTAACTACTTCTAACATGTCTTTAAGTGCTTCTTGGCCATTTGAGATTTCACTGTTGAGAATTCTTTGTATAGCTCTGTGCCCCACTTTTTAATTGAGTTATTTGGGTTGTTGGTGTTTAACTTCTTGAGTTCTTTATATATTTTGTATATTAGCCCACTGTCAGATATAGGGTTGGTGATGATCCTTTCCTGATCTATAAGCTGCTGTTTTGTCTTGTTTGTTTGTTTGTCTTTCTTTTTTCTTAGATATTTTCTTTATTTACATTTCAAACGTCATCCCTTTCCTCGTTTCCCCTCCAAAAAGCCCCTATCCCATCTCACTTCCCCCTACTCACTACCCCACCCACTCCTGCTTCCCTGTCCTGGCATTCCCCTACCTCACCTGGGGATCTATCATTTACCAAACCAAGACACTATTGTGCATGCCAAGTGCTTGCTGACAGGAGCCTGATATAGCTGTCTGCTGTTTTGTCTTATTGACAGTGTCCTTTGCCTTTCAGAAGCTTTGCAGTTTCATGAAGTCCCATTTAATCAATTATTGATCTTAGAGCCTGAGTCATTGGTGTTCTGTTCAAGAACTTGTTTCCTGTACCAATTCATTCAGGAGTATTTCCCACTTTCTCTTCTATGAGATTTAGTATATCCAGTTTTATGTTGATGTCCTTGATCCACTTGGACTTGAGTTTTATGCAGAGTGGTAAATGAGAATCTATTCTCATTTTTCTACATGTAGAAGTCTAATCAAGTTAGATCAGCACTATTTGTTGAAGATGCTTTCTTTTTTCCATTGTATGATTTTGGCTTCTTTATGAAATTTCAGGTTCCCATTAGGTATGTGGGTTGATTTCTGTGGCTTCAATACCATTGATCAATGTGTCTGTTTCTGTACCAATACCATGCAGTTTTTTATCACTATTGTTCTGTAGCCAGAAACTGAAAACCCCCTCTAAGTCCCTCTACTAAAGAATAGATACAGAAAATGTCATTCTATTCATCCACAAAATAGAACACTATTCAGCTGTGAAAAAGAAAGACATCATGAATTTTGCAAGCAAATGGATGGATCTTGAGACTATCATCTTGAATGAGGTAACCCAGCCCCCAAAAGACATACATAGCATGTACTCACTTATAAGTGGATATTAGTCATAAAATACAGGATACCCTTGTTACACTTCACAGACAGAAGGAGGCTAGAATGGTCCTGAAATGCAGGTAGAGTTAGGAAACTGGGTGGAGAAGGGATCTGGAGGGAGTGGGGGGTTCTGCATCAGATGGGGGGGGGCAGAGAGGATGGTCAGATGACCATGAGAATGAATGGAAGTTGGCAATTGATAGGGGTGGGAAGGTAGGGGACATCCCCATGAAGAGACTGCGACCTGAAATAGGGGAGATGCCCAGTAGTCACTGGTAGTGTCCTTGATGTGACTCACAGCATTGGGATATGGAGTGCAGGTAGGCTTTCCCCACCCACCCAGGCAGAAACCCTAGTAGAGCCATAGGGACACCAACCTATCCACAACACTTTCTACTGGAAATGTATCCTGTCTACAAGAAATGTAAGAACTGGGGATCAAGCAGAGACTGAGGGAAATGGCAATCAATAACTGACACAACTTGAGACCCATCCCATAGACAAGTACCAATTCCTGACACTATTAATGATACTCTGTTATGCTTGCAGACGGGAGTCTAACATGACTGTTCCCTGAGAGGCTCTACCCACCAACTGATTCACACAGATGCAGTCACACACAGCGAACAGTGGATGGAGCCTGGGGACTGTTATGGATGAATAGAAGGAAGTATTGCAGCCCCAAATGGGATAGAAATTTCACAGGAAGGCCAACAGAATCAACTAACCTGGACCACTCAGGGCTCTCAGAGATTGAACTATCAACCAAAGAACATACAAGGGCTAGACCTAGGCCTTCCTGCAGATATATAACTGAGCCTTCTCTGTTAGCTTTCACATGGGTCCCACATTACTGGTGTGAGAGCTATCCCCAAAGCTGTTGTCTATATGAGGGAATATTCTTCTGTCTGGCATCAGTGGGAGAGGAGGAGCGTAGCCTCAGAGACTTGAAGTGCCATGGTAGGCTATTCAGGGCAGGGAGGAGGGGGCACCCTGGCCAAGAGGAGAACGGAAGGATGTGGAGAAGGACTATGGAAGAGGATGACTTGAGTAGGGGCAGTAAGCAGGATATAAAGTGGAAAAGTAAAAGGTAAAGCACCAACATCAGCAACAAAAGGCAGAGAGACACCAAATTAACAAAATTATCAATGAAAAAAGGGCTAGAACAACAGACAGCAAGAAGATACAGAGATTTATAAGGACATACTTAAAAACCCATACTCTACCAAATGGATAAAATTAAAAGTACTGGACAATGTCAATAACATATACCAATTAACAAAGTTAAATCAAAGTCAGATTAGGGATTTAAACAGAGCAATATTTAACTACAAAGGACCTTTCTGACCAGGAGACAGTGATCCCAAGATCCAAGAAGTTTCTTCATATTTACCTTCCTGGGTATCATGAAGTGACACTTACAAAAATATAGCTATGTTTTTCTTCAATTAACGGATATTTAATTATTTTCCTGTTTTCAGAATGACTTTCAGTTGACAGCAAAACAGTCATTTTTGCAACATGATAATCTCTACCTAATTAGTGTTCCATAACATTTATATTCAATTCCCAACCAAAGTGTTCAGACCCTGAGAGTCCAAACAGAATCTTAAAACAAACAAACAAAAAACCCAAGAACAAAACAAGACACAATAAAAGCAAAAACAAATAACAAAATATGAAGCTCTCCAGGTTATAGAGTTCATTTGGATATCAATTCATAATCTTCTTAGCTAAAACCAGGCATTTTGGCAAGATTCAGATGATCTGGTATAAAGTTCAGATTTTCAGTAATGCAAATCAAAATTCCTAAAATGGTCCTAATTTAACATTCCAGCTTGTTTACTCTTTAAATAGTACATCAGCTTTCTATTTGAAGTTCTTTATATGTTTTGATTGCTATATGAGGCTTTGATTGAGTGAATCTGTATGCTCCAGATCACTTTATTGTAACAATCTATACTTGTACCTTTTTTTTATTTTTCAAAATTTTATTGTGTTATTTTTTCTTTTTTATTGGATATATTCTATATTTACATTTCATTTTCCTTTTTTGGTTCCCCACCCCCAAAGGTCCCACATACCCTTTTCCCTCCCCCTGCTCCCTCATCCACCCCTTCCCACTTTCCTGTTCTGGTATTCCCCTACACTGATGCTTTGATCCTTTCCAGCACCAGTGTCCACTCCTTTCTTCTTGTCAGACATCATTTGGTATGTGAATTGTGTCTTTGGTGTCCCAAGATTCTAGGCTAATATCCACTTATCAGTGACTGCATACCATGGGTATTCTTTTGAGACTGGGTTACCTCACTTAGTATGATGTTCTCCAGCTCCATTCATTTCTCTAAGAATTTCATGAATTCATTGTTTCTAATGGCTGAATAGTATTCCATTGTGTATATATACCACATTTTTTGTATCCATTCCTGCGTTGAGGGACATCTGGGTTCTTTCCAGCTTCTGGCTATTATATATAAGGCTGCTATGAACATAGTGAAGCATGTATCCTTATTGCATGCTGGGGAATCTTCTAGGTATATTCCCAGAAGTGGTATGGCTGGGTCCTCCTTTTGAGTTAGATTGTCTTGATCTCAATGAGACTGATTTCTATAGTCTTTAATAGAAACCTTGTGGTCCTTCTCAGTTCATTAAAATAGCACAGATCTCAAGCACAGTAATTTATTTAAAAATTGATTCGTGTCCCTAGCAGAGTCAATGAAATGCAACCCTAAATTTCTTGGCCTTATAGTAAGAAAATAGTATGCATCTTTGAAAACATTAGAAACTTTACAGTTTTTTGGAATCAGAAAGAATGAAAAATATAATGGAGAATGATAGGCTCCTAGAAATGAAAGTAGTAACCTGATGATAAATTTTGAGCCCTTGAATGTCATCATACCTTAGCTCAATTACACTGTAAAATATTCATCTGTTTTGACCACCAATTATAGCTCGTGGTCTTTCAAACAATATATTCTAGCAAAGTTTATAACAACCTGATGAAATATATAGTAAAATGTTGAAAAACCTTTTAAAGGCTTCATAGAAGACTTTTGTGAATATGGTACTGGTATGATTATGTAGAAATAAAAACATTTGTAAGGCTGGAAATATTCTTCAAGCAGAAGTACCATAGGACAAGTTTTAAAATAGGATAAGCATAATGAAATACGAACTACATACTCAACTCACAAAGAGAGCCATATAATCTCCCTTGATTTCCAGCGATACTTGTGTTTGGTAAATAATGTGTGATTTAAGCTCACAGATAATTTTTACACTTACATAGTGTTCTTTCTAGAGAAATTGAAATACTTTATTAGATTTTAGCTTTTTAGCACTGTGGACTTAAAATGTTGTGCATTTGTGATTTTGAGGATAAGTGACACAATATCATGGTGACTCTTAAACAAAATTCATGTGAGGAATTGTTTATTCAATAATTATTAATAAGGTCACCCAATTCTGAAAAATGAAAGGAGAAAAGTTCACTCAGCAATTATTTCAATGTAGACATAATTTTAAAAGAGAAATAGCTATTGTTCCTTATAAGAGATCAACGGATAGCTGCCTCTATTTTATCCTTCTATTCTAATTTAAAAATTTTCATAAAATATATTCTGATTATGGTTTCCCCTGCCAAATTCTCTGAGACCCTTCCTACCCCCTCTCCTGTTCAGATACCACAACCTTGTTGTCTCTAGTTTGAAAACAAGTAGGCAACTAAGGAATAATAACAAAATAAAATAAAACAGTAAAACAAATCAGAATAAGACAAATAAACGACAGAAGGAAAGGAGCCAAGGAAAGGCATGAGTAATACATGTAGGCCCAGAGACACAAAGAAATTTTCTTATACACAGGCAATCCTTCAAACCCAAAAGGCAGAAGTCATAATATATAAGCAAAGAAATGGTAAGGTTAAAAACCTGATAGAAATTATGAATCAAAGAACCCAAAGAATGCAATTCAACTTGTATTGTTTTGGCCATCTACTCCTGATTATAGGACTTGCCCATAAGAGTTGGTTGTTTCCCCAGTGGAACTCCCTTGGAGAAAACGAATTGTCATTTGTAAGTGGTTATTATTGAAGACATCTGCTAGGATAAGGACTGAGGCATGTGTGTTTTTCTTCTTTCAGATTAAGGATCCCATCTAGTGCAGACCTGAGCAGGCCCTGTGCATGTTGCCCCAGTCTCTGAATTCATTAGTCCTGCCGTGTTGTATGTAGAAGGATTTGTTTTCTTGGTATTTTCTGTTCCTTGTGGTTCTTACACTCATTCTTCATCCTATTTTGTAGTCTTCTCAGGGCCCTGATGGGAGGTCTTTGAGGGAGACATACCATTTAGTGTTGATTCTTTCAAGGTTTTTCATTCTCTGTACATTGCCTGGCTATGAGTTTCTTTCTTTTTATTATTATTATATTCTTATTTTCTATATTCTTTGTTTACATTCCAAATGATTTCCCATTTCCAGATTCCTTCCTCACCATAAGTTGCATAAGCCTTCTTCCCTACTCCCATTCCCCAATCACCCTCTCCCACTTCTCTGTCCTGGTAATCCCCTTTGCTGCATCAAGCCTTTCCAGGACCAGGGCCCTCTCCTTACTTCTTGGAAATGATTTGATGTGTGAATTGAGTCTTGGATATTTAGAGCTTCTGGGCTAATATCCACTTATCAGTGACTACAGTCAATGTATATTCTTTTGTGAATGGGTTGCCTCACTTAGGATGATATTTTCCAGTTTCAAACATTTGCCTAAGAATTTCATGAATTCATTGTTTTTAATTGCTGAGTAGTATTCCATTGTGTAAATATACAATATTTTCTGTATCTATTCCTCCATTGAGGGACATCTGGATTCTTTCCAGCTTCTGGCTATTATAAATAAGGCTGCTGTGAACATAGTGGAGCATTATTGCATGCTGGGGAATCATTTGGGTATATGCCCAAGAGTGGTATAGCAGGGTCCTCTGGAAGTATCATGCCAAGTTTTCTGAGGAACTGCCAGACTGATTTCCACAGTGGTTGTACCAGCTTACAATTCCACCAGCATTGGAGAAGTGTTCCTCTTTCTCCACATCCTAACCAAGACCTGCTATCTCTTGAGTTTTTAATTTTAGCCATTCTGATTGGTGTGAGGTGAAATCTCAGGGTTGTTTTGATTTGTATTTCCATACTGACTAATGATGTTGAACATTGCTTAAGGTGCTTCTCAGTCATTTGGAATTCTTTTTGTTTGTTTGTTTGTTTGTTTTTTCTTGTTTACAAGAATGTGTAGAGTGTTCCATTTTTTAAAATTTTCTATATTCTTTGTTTATATGCTGAATGCTTTCCCCTTTTCCAGTTGCCCCCTCACCATATGTCCCATAAGTCCTCTTCCCTCTGCCCATTCCCCAATCACCCCCTCCCATTTCTCTGTTCTGGTACTCCCCTACAATACTGGATCAAGTCTTTTCAGTACCAGCCAGGGCCCTTTCCTTCCTTCTTCTTGGGAATCATATGATTTGCTAATTGTGTCTTGAGTATTCAGAGCTTCTGGGCTAACTAATATGCATTTCTCACTGACTGCATTTCATGTGTATTCTTTTGTGGTTGGGTTAGCTCACTTAGGATGATATTTCCCAGTTCCAACCATTTGCCTAAAAATTTCATGAATTCATTGTTTTTAATTGCTAAGTAGTAATCCATTGTATAAATACACCACATTTTCTGTATCCATTCCTCCATTGAGGGACATCTGGGCTCTTTCAAGCTTCTGGCTATTATAAACAAGGCTATTATATATAAGGCTGCTATGAACATAGTGGAGCATGTATCCTTGTTGCCTCCAGGGGAATCCTCTGGGTATATGACTAGGAGTGGCATGACAGGGTCCTCTGGAAGTATCATGCCCAGGTTTCTGAGGAACCACCAGACTGATTTCCAGAGCGGATGTACCGTCTTGCAATCGCACCAGCAGTGAAAGAGTGTTCCTCTTTCTCCACATCCTTGCCAACACCTGCTGTCTCCTGAGTTTTTAATCTTAGCCATTCTGACTGGTGTGTGGTGAAATCTCAGGGTTGTTTTGATTTACATTTCCCTGATGACTAATGATGTTGAACATTTCTTAAGGTGCTTCTCAGCCATCTGAATTTCTTCAGGGGAAAATTCTTTGTTTAGCTCTGTATCCTATTTTTTAATAGGGTTATTTGGTTCTCTGGGGTTTAACTTCTTGAGTTCTTTGTATATATTGGATATTAGTCCTCTGCTGGATGTGGGGTTGGTGAAGATCTTTTCCTAATTAGTTGGTTTCCATTTTGTCCTTCTGACAGTGTCCTTTGCCTTACAGAAACTTTGTAATTTTATGAGGTCCTATTTGTCAATTCTTGATCTTAGAGCATAAGCTATTGGTGTTCTGTTCAGGAAATTTTCCCCTGTGACCATGTGCTCAAGGCTCTTCACCAGTTTCTTTTCTATTAGTTTCCGTGTGTCTGGTTTTATGTGGAGGTCCTTGATCCACTTGGAGTTGAGCTTAATATGAGGAGATAAGAATAGATCAATTTGCATTCTTCTGCATGCTGACCTCCAATTGAACCAGCACCATTTGTTGAAAAGGCTATCTTTTATCCACTGGATAGTTTTAGCTCCTTTGTTGAAGATAATCAAGGGACCATAGATGTGTGGGTTCATTTCTGTGTCTTCAATCTTATTCCATTGATCTACCTGCCAATCACTGTATCAATACCATGCAGTTTTTACCACTATTTCTCTGTAGTACTGCTTGAGGTCTGGGATACTGATTCCCTCAAAAATTCGTTTACTGTTGAGAATAGTTTTAGCTATCCTGGGTTTTTGTTATTCCAGATGAATTTGAGAATTTCTCTTTCTATCTCTATGAAGAACTGATTTGGGATTTTGATGGGGATTGCATTGAATCTATATGTTGCTTTTGGCAAGATTCCTAATTTTACTATATTAATCCTGCAAATCCATGAGCATGGAAGATTTTCCCATTTTCTGAGGTCTTCTTAGATTTACTTCTTCTGGGACCTGAAGTTCTTGTCATACAGATATTTCACTTGTTTAGTTAGAGTCACAACAAGAAAACCACACAAAGATCCAACAAAGAAAGAGATCTTCCCACTAATTTCCCTTATGAATATCAATGCAAAAATATTCAATAAAATTCTTGCCAACCAAATCTAAGAACACATCAAAATGATCATTCACCAGGATCAAGTATTATTCATTCCAGGGATGCAGGGATGGCTCAATATAAGGAAACCCATCAATGCAATCCACTACATAAACAAACGCAAAGAACAAAACCACATAGTCATTTCATTAGATAGTGAAAAAGTATTTGACAAAATTAAGCATCCTTTCATGCTAAAAGTCTTGGAAAGAACAGGAATTCAAGGGTCATACCTAAACATAGTAAAAAGCAATATACAGTAAACCAGTAGCCAACATCAAACTAAATGGAGAGAAACTTGAAGCAATACCACTAAAATCAGAGACTAGGCAAGGCTTCCAATCTCTGCATATCTTTTCAATATAGTACTTGAAGTTCTAGCGAGAGCAATTAGACAACATAAGGAAGTCAAAGGGATACAAATTGGAAAGGAAGAAGTCAAACTATCACTATTTGCAGATGATATGATAGTATACTTAAGTGACCCAAAAAACTTTACCAGATAACTCCTACAGCTGATAAACAACTTCAGCAAAGTGGCTGATTATAAAATCAACTCAAGCAAATCAGTAGCCTTCCTATATTCAAAGGATAAGCAGGCTGAGAAAGAAGTTAGGGAAATGACACCCTTCATTATAGCCACAGACAATATAAACTATCTTGGTGTGGCTATGAGTTTCTATACTTGTTTCCATCTGCTGCAGAAGGAAGCTGTTCTGATAATGGCTGAGCAGGGCACTGATCTTGTACTATAGCAGAATGTCATTAGGAGTCATTTCGTTGCTGTTTTACTTCAACCAAACTGTAGAATTTGGGTGTTTCCTCCTAGGCCCCTGGCTTATCTTGTCTCAGGTACTTAGTTACTGATGTAGGATCAAGTAGAGGTTCTGTCTCATGTGTCAGGTCATAAATCACATCAAATATTGGTGGGTTACTCCCACAGTCATTATGGCACTATTGAGCCAACTCTTTGTTTCATTGATTAAATATCAATTTGTTTCTATTGTATTTATATAAGTCCTGTGTTGTATTATTTCTTAGTATCTACTCCTCTTGAGTGTTATTTCTTTTACTGTTGATCTACTGGCTTCATGTGTGCTGTCAAGTTACTAATATGAGATCTCCTTAATTATGTAGGATCTTAGTGCTTTGAACTCGCACCTTAGAACTGACTTCTTTGTTTCCCATAAATTTAGATATGTTGTGTTTTCATTTTCATTCAATTCTAAAGAGTCTTGAATTTCATTCATAATTTTTGTGTTGACCAATCTTCATTTAGTAGTGAGTTGTCCCCACATTTCAGTGTCAGATGTGGAAGGGTCCATTTAGGCTTTATAGCAGGCTTGGAAAAATGGTCTGTGTGAGCAAAGAATAAAACTCAGATTGGAGAGCCGGGAGTTGGTGGCGCACAGCTTTAATCCCAGCACTTGGGAGGCAGAGGCAGGCGGATTTCTGAGTTCGAGGCCAGCCTGGTCTCCAGAGTGAGCTCCAGGACAGCCAGGACTACACAGAGAAACCCTGTCTCGAAAAACCAAAAAAAAAAAAAAAAAAAAAAAAACAAAAACAAAAACAAAAAAAAAAAACAAAACAACTCAGATTGGTCTGATTTTAGTACTGATGCTGAGCCAGCACTTCTAAAGTCTCACCCAGATCAGATCATTTTACTTCAGTCAGTTAAACACAGCATAATTTTGGTAAAATGTTTTCTGATAATAATAAACCCAGACCCATGTGATCAGTGATTTTAAGACATGTTTACATTGAGATTCTTTACAAAGTGTATCTGGCCTCGTTGACAAAGATGGATGATTTTGTAATCTTTCAGGTGTTGTAGATAGCCAACTTTAACTCATGGTAGTCAGAAAGGTTGTATGGTGTTTAATTTTCTTATATCTGTTCTTGAGAATTGCTTTATGTCAGTGTGTGTGGCCAATTTTGGGGAAAGTTCCATGAGGTACTGAGAAGACATTATTTTGTGTTTAGATGAAATGTTTTTTTTAAAAATTATTTCTCTATTTAGTTTTGTCCAAATGATCTCATTATCAATGAAAGCAGAGTGTTGGAGTCTCTATCACTGTATGATGATCAATATATGACTTAAGTATTAATGTTTCTTTTATAAAGTTATGTGCCTTTGTGTTTGATGAGTAGATTCTTAGAATCACAATATAATCCGGGTGGATATTTTTTCTTTTAATGAGCACATAATGTCCTTATCTATTTCTTCTGATTAAGTCTTTTGGCTTGGCCATTATTAAAATGGCTATACTAGCTTGCTTCTTGAGTCTGTTTGCTAAAATATCTCCCTAAGACAGAATTTGGTACCAGGAGTGGGGTATTGCTGTGATAGGCCAGTCTATGATTTTGTTAGGAGGAATGTGGACTTTTGGACTTTGGATTAAAAAATAAAGAGGTTGTAAAATCTTCCTCCACAGCTAAGGAAAACCACGGAGGCCAGGCATTTATCATGGGTGTCTCTGTATAAACACCCAGACAGGCTAAGTTATGCCATAAAGATGAACCCTGAATTATTGACCCAAAGATCTTAAAAATTTCAGTTTTAGGATACCTGTCAAGGAAAATGCTAACATGGAGTGAATGGAAGCAGCCCAAGAAAAAGAAATAAGTTACAGTCTCCAAAGCTAGAAGTAGTTGGAGATCTGAAGAACAGTTTCACATCAGACATAGAGATGAAGAATTTAGAGTTTTTCCAACAAGGTTTTGGTCTTGGTTTGGTCGAGTATTCTCACTATGCTTCTTTGGAATGGTAGTGCATATATTTGCCACTATATGTTGGAGGTATTTCATCTGCTTTTCATTTTTATTTTATAGGGGATTACAAGACAGTTAAAAGATAGAAATAGCCACACCATATTGGAACCCACAGTTCAACCAGGGAAGCTCCCAATCTACAGAGAGCCCCCCGGTTAGACAAAGCTCCACAGTCCGACACTATCTTGGGGAGAGCAGCTCAACTAGATGGAGCCCTGTGGACTGAGAGAGCCACCGTCTAGGCTCCAGCAGTCCAGTCAGGGAAGCTCCAGTCATGCAGGAAATCCCACAGATAGACAGAGCCCTGAGACCTGCCACCATCTTGGAGCTGGTAGCCTAGCAAGGTACACAGTGGGCACCAGAGTGAAGGATTTCCCAGGGCATAGCCTGCCTGGGTGCCTTCCGCACCAGAGAGCCAGGCAGCTCTACAGCTGCCTGGGCAGGCAGGGGAGCATCTGAGCTGCAGGAGGACCTATAGATAGATGGAGACCCACAGACCAAGATTCACATCATCTTGGATCCTGTAGTTCAACCAGGGAAGCTCCTGATCTACAGAGAGTCCCACAGTTAGACAGAGCCCTGCAGACCTACACTATCTTTGGGGAGAGCAGCTCAACCAGACAGAGCCCTATGGACTGAGAGAGCCACCATCTAGGCTCCAGCAGTCCAGCGAGGGAAGTTTCGGTCCTGCAGGGAATCCCGTGGTTAGACAGAGCCCTGAGATCTGCCACCATCTTCGAGCTGGTAGACTAACCAGGCAAACAAGGAGGAGACTGTGGGAGGCCAGTTAGGTGCCCAGCAACAAGCCAGGAGGAGACTTGAGTCCGGCCTAGCAGAACTGAGGAGGTAATTCAGAGCCCAGTGGTAGAAACCTTCTGGTTTCCGCCACTGGAAAACAGACGCCCTCTGTGACAGCATCAACAAATACCAGGCTCTCAGGAGCTTTAAACACCAACCAGTAATAACAAGACCAACTAACTCTAGAAATAAACAGATGGCAAAAGGCAAATGTAGGAATGTTATTAACAGAAATCAAGGCAATATGGCAGTATCCAAACCCAGTTCCCAGACAGCAGTAAGTCCTGGATACCCCAACACACCAGAAAAGCAAGAGTCAGATCTAAAATCACTGGTCAGGATACTGTTAGAGGAACACATAGATAAATCTCTTAAAGAAATACAGGAGAAAATGGATCAAAAGTTAGAAGCCCTTACAAGGCAAACACAAAAATCACTTAAAGAAATTCAGAATATGGATCAAAAATTAGAAGCCAATAAAGAGAAAATACAAAAATCACTTAAAAAAATACAGAACATGGGTCATCAAATAGGAGTCATGAAAGAGGAAACACAAAAATCTCTTAATAAATTACATGAAAACACAAACAAGCAAGCAAAAGATCTGAGCAAAACCATCCAGGATCTAAAAACAGAAGTAGAAACAACTAAGAAATTGCAAAGGGAGACAACTTTGGAGATAGAAAACCTTGGGAAGAAATCAGGGGCCATAGATGCAAATATCAACAATAGAATACAAGAGACAGAAGAAAAAATCTCAGATGCCAAAGATACAATAAAAAGCATTGATTCAACAGTCAAAGAAAATGCAAAATGCAAAAAGCTTCTAACCCAAAAACATCCAGGAAATCCAGGATACAGTGAGAAGACCAAACCTAAGGATTATAGGGATAGATGAGAGGGAAGATTTACAACTTAAAGGGCCAGCAAATATCTACAAAATTATGGAAGAAAACTTCCCCAACCTAAAGAGAGAAATGCCCATGAATATACAAGAAGCCTACAGAACTCCAAACAGACTGAACCAGAACAGAAATACCTCCTGTCACATAATAATCAAAACCCCAAATGTACTAAACAGAGAAAGAATATTACAGGCAGTAAGAGAAAAAGGCCAAGTAACATATAAAGGAAGACCTATCAGAATTACACCAGACTTCTCACCTGAGACCATGAAAGCTAGAAGATCCTGGGCAGATATAATGCAGACTCTAAGAGAACACAAATTTCAGCCAAAACTACTCTACCCAGCAAAACTCTCAGTCGCCATAGCTGGAGAAACCAAGTTATTCCATGACAAAACCAAATTTGCATGATATCTTTCCACAGACCCAGCCCTACAAAGGATAATAGGAGAAAAACACCAACACAAGGAGGGAAAATACACCCCAGAAGAAGCAAGATAGAAACCTCCTCTTATCAAACACAAAAGAAGATAACCACTTAAATATAAAATATAACTTCAAAAATGGCAGGAAACAATAATTACTATTCCTTAATATCTCTTAACATCAATGGACTCAATTCCCCAATAAAAGATATAGACTAACAGACTGGCTACAGAAACAGGACCCTATAATTTGCTGCATACAGGAAACACATCTCAGTGTCAAAGACAAATACTACCTTAGAGTAAAAGGATGGAAGACAATTTTACAAGCAAATGTCTCAGGAAGCAAGGCAGAGTAGCCATTCTAATATCAGAAAAAATTGACTTTCTACCTAAATTCATCAAAAGAGACATGAAAGGTCACTTCTTGCTAGTCAAAGGGAAAATCCACCAAGAGAACTCTCAACACGGAACATCTATGCTCCAAATGCAAGGGCACCCTCACTGGTTATAAAAAAAAGCTTTACTAAAGCTTAAAGCACACATTGCACCTAAAACAGTAATTGTGGGTGATTTCAACACTCCACTCTCCTCAAAAGACCGATCAGGAAACCAGAAACTAAACAGGGACACAGTGAAACTAGTTGAACTTTTTGACAAATTGGATTTAACATATATATATATATATATATATATATATATATATACACACACACACACATATATATAACACACATATATACATATATATGTATATGTATGTATATGTGTATATATATATATATTTATATATATATATACACATACATATATAATTTCATCCTAAAGCAAAAGAATATACCTTTTTCTCAGACTGCATGGTACCTTCTCCAAAATCTATCATATTATTGGTCACAAGACAGAAGTCAACAAATACAAGATGGAACTAATCCCATGCATCATATCAGATCACTGTGGAGTAAAAGTGGTCTTCAATAACAAGAAAAACAACAGAAAGCCCACATACACATGGAAAGTGAACAATACTCTGCTCACTGACAACTTGGTCAAGTAGAAATAAAGAAAGAAATCAAAGACTTTTTAGAATTCAATGAAAATGAAGGTACAACCTACCCAAATCTATGGGACACAATAAAAGCAGTGCTAAGAATGAAACTCATAGCCCTGAGTGACTCTAAAAAGAAACTAGAGAGAGCACACACTAGCAGATTAATGGCAAACCTGAAAGCCCTGGAACAAAAAGAAGCTAATTCACCCAGGAGGAGTAGAAGAGAGGAAATCATCAAACTCAGGGCTGAAATCAATCAAGTAGACACAAAGAGAACCATACAAAGAATCAGCAAAACCAGGAGCTGGTTCTTGGAGAAAATCAACAAGATAGATAAACCCTTAGCCAGACTAACCAAAGGGCAGAGAAATAGTATCCAAATTAACAAAATTAGAAATGAAAAGGGGGATATAACAACAGAAACTGAGGAAATTCAAAAGTTCATCAGATTCTACTCCAAAAGTCTATGCTCAGCACAACTGGAGAATCTAAAGTTAATGGACAGTTTCCTAGACAGATACCAAATACCAAAATTAAATCAGCATCAAGTAGATCAGCTAAACAGTCCCATAACCCTTAGTGAAATAGAAGAGGTTATAGAAAGTCTCCCAACCAAAAAATGTATGGGACCAGATGGTTTTAGTGCAGAATTCTATCAGACCTTCAAAGAAGACCTAACACCAATACTTTTCAAACTATTCCACAAAGTAGAAACAGAAGGAACACTGCCCAATTCATTCTACAAAGCCACAATTACGCTGATACCAAAACCACATAAAGATCCAACAAAGAAAGAGAACTAAAGACCAATTTCCCTTATGAATATTGATGCAAAAATACTAAATAAAATTCTTGCCAACCAAATCCAAGAGCAGATCAAAACGATCATTCACCATGATCAAGTAGGCTTCATCCCAGGGATGCAGGGATGGTTCAATATAAGGAAGTCCATCAATGTAATTCACTACATAAACAAACTAAAAGAAAAAAACCACATGGTCATCTCATTAGATGCTGAAAAAGCATTTGACAAAATTCAGCATCCTTTCATGCTAAAGGTCCTGGAAAGAACAGGAATTCAAGGCCCATACCTAATTATAGTAAAAGCAATATACAGCAAACCAGTAACCAACATCAAAATAAATGGAGAGAAACTTGAAGCAATCCCACTAAAATCAAGGACTAGACAAGGCTGCCCTCTCTCTCCATATCTTTCCAATATAGTACTTGAAGTTCTAGTGAGAGCAAATAGGCAACATAAGGAAGTCAAAGGGATACAAATTGAAAAGGAAGAAATAAAACTATCTTTATTTGCAGATGATATGATAGTATACTTAAGCAACCCAAAAAAACTCCACCAGAGGATGCCCACAGCTGATAAACAACTTCAGCAAAGTGGCTGGTTATAAAATCAACTCAAGCAAATCAGTAGCCTTCCTGTACTCAAAGGACAAGCAGGCTGAGAAAGAAGTTAGGGAAATAACACCCTTCACAATAGACACAAACAATATAAAGTATCTTGGAGTGATTCTAACCAAACAAGTGAAAGATCTGTGTGACAAGAACTTCAAGTCCTTGAAGAAAGAAATCGAAGAAGACATGAGAAGATCGAAAAATATTTCATGCTCTTGGATTGGCAGGATCAATATAGTAAAAATGGCCATCTTGCCAAAAGCAATCTACAGATTCAATGCAATCCCCATCAAAATCCCAATTCAATTCTTCATAGATCTAGAGAGAGCAATTCTCAAATTCATCTGGAGTAACAAAAAACACAGGATAGTTAAAATTATTCTCAACAATAAAAGGACTTTTGGGGGAATCAATATCCCTGACCTCAAGCAGTACTACAGAGTAATTGTGTTAAAAACTGCATGGTATTGGTACAGCGACAGGCAAGCAGATCAATGGAATAGAATGAAGACCCAGAAATAATTCCAAAGAGATATGGTCACTTGATCTTTGATAAAGGAGCTACAACAATCCATTTGAAAAAGATAGCCTTTTCAACAATTGGTGCAGGTTCAACTGGAGGTCACCATGCAGAAGAATGCGAATTGATCCATTCTTGATCCACACTTATTTCTTGTACTAAGATCAACTCCAAGTGGATCAAGGACCTCCACATAAAGACAGACACACTGAAACTAATATAAAAGAAACTGGAGGACACGGGCACAGGGGGAAAATTGCTCTAAGATCAAGAATTGACAAATGGGACCTCATAAAGTTGCAAAGTTTCTGTAAGGCAATAGACACTGTCAGAAGGATAAAATGGCAACTAACAAATTGGGAAAAGATCTTCACCAACCCCACATCTTACAGAGGGCTAATATCCAATAAAGACAAAGGACTCAAGAAGTTAAACCCCAAAGAACCAAATAACCCTATTAAAAATGGGGTACAGAGCTAAACAAAGAATTTTCACCTGAAGAAATTCGGATGGCTGAGAAGTACCTTAAGAGATGTTCAACATCATTAGTCATCAGGGAAATGCAAATCAAAACAACCCTGAGATTCCATCTCACACCAGTCAGAATGGCTAAGATTAAGTACTCAAGAGACAACAGGTGCTGGCGAGGATGTGGAGGAAGAGGAACACTCCTCCACTGTTGGTGGGATTGCAAGATGGTACAATTGCTCTGGAAATCAGTCTGGTGAAAATTGGGCATGACACTTCCAGAGGACCTGGTCATACCACTCATGGTCATATACCCAGAGGATTCCCCTGCATGCGATAAAGACACATGCTCCACTATGTTCATAGTAGCCTTATTTATAATAGCCTGAAGCTGGAAGGAGCCCAGATGTCCCTCAAAGGAGGAATGGATATAGAAAATGTGGTATATTTATACAATGGAATACTACTCAGCAATAATGAATTCATGCAATTTGTAGGCAAATGGTTGGATCTGGAAAATATCATCCTAAGTCAGTTAACCCAATCACAACAGAATACATGTGAAATGCAATCACTGATAAGTGAATATTGATGAGCCCAGAAGCTCTGAATACTCAAGGCACAATTAGCAAATCAAAAGGTTCCTAAGAAGAAGGAAGGAGAGGACCCTGGTCCCCAAAAGACTGGATCCAGTTTTGTAGGAGTATACCAGAACAGAGAAATTGTTGGAGGGGTTATTGGGGAATGGCTGGGGGGAAGAGGACTTATCGGACATATGGTGAGGGGGTAATTGGGAAAGGGGAAAGCCTTTTGAATGTAAACAAAGAATATATATAATTAAAAAAAGAAAGATAGAGACTGGACATGATACTTCTGGAGGACCCAGCCATACCACTCCTGGGAATATACCCAGAAGATTCCCCAGCATGGAATAAGGATACATGCTCTACTATGTTCATAGCAGCCTTATTTATAATAGCCAGAAGCTGGGAAGAACCCAGATGTCCCTCATCGGAGGAATGGATACAAAAAATGTGGTATATATACACAATGGAGTACTATTCAGCCATTAGAAACAATGAATTCATGAAATTCTTAGAGAAATGGATGGAGCTGGAGAACATCATATTAAGTGAGGTAACCCAGTCTCAAAAGAATACCCATGGTATGCAGTCACTGATAAGTGGATATTAGCCTAGAATCTTGGTACACCAAAGACACAATTCACATACCAAATGATGTCTGACAAGAAGAAAGGAGTGGACACTGGTGCTGGAAAGGATCAAACCATCAGTGTAGGGGAATATAAGAATAGGGAAGAGAGAAGGAGTGGATGAGGGAGCAGGGGAAGGGAAAAGGGCATGTGGGACCTTTGTAGGGTGGGGAACCAGAAAAAGGGAAATGAGTTGTAAATATAGAATATATCCAATAAAAAAAGATAGAAATATGTTTCAGAAGAGCCTTTGGATTTTGGAGTTTTACTGGGTTGTGACTGTTTTAGACTATGGAGACTTTTAAAGTTTGAGTTAATGAATGCTTTTTCTCTGTGATACAACTACACGCCTATGGGGGCCAGGGAATGAAAGGTGGTAGTTTGAAAGAAAATTGCTCTCATATCTCTATAGGGAGTGATGCTAGTGGTATTAGAAGATGGTGGTCTTGTTGAAGTAATTTTGGCAGTCAGATTAATTGTGTCTCCGTTTCTCTCTGCTGCCTGAGTATCCATATGTAGAAATCTCAGCTCTTTCTCCATAGCTGTGTGTGCCTGCACTCTGCAATGCTTACAATAATGGACTAAACCTCTGAAACTGTAAGTCAGCCATAATTAAATATTTCCTTTATAAGAGTTGCTGTGGTCATAATGTCTCTGCTATAGTAAAAACCCTATCAAAGATAGATGTTGGTACCAAGAATGAAATAGACATTTATAAGCAATAGGAAAAGGAAAGAATTTTAGATTTGGTCAACTCACATTGGTATCTTAGAATGATTATCAAAATTTCTGGTAATAGAACTTAAAATTTAATGGCAAAAGAGAAAGAGAGTAATGGAAATAAAACAATGTTGTTCTTTGATGTAGGTAGATCTAATGGCTGTGGCCAATGCCAAAATAAATCATTTATATAAATAATAAGGTCTAGCAGAGTAATCTAATAACAAAATAAGAATATGCAGGCCTTGTTTATTGTTATGTTATTCAAATACTGGTTTCTGTGCCCTCATATCTTGTTTCACTCTAGATAAGGCATTGTAATGCTTATACCAAGAATTTGCTGTCTTAAGTTTGTGTAAACAATTGTTACAATTTATTCTCCACCTTCTTATGAAGTCCATCTTCATCACCCAATGGCTGGGCAGGAGAGATAAAAGGTAGAGACATCCATTAGCTAGGGGAGGAGAAAGGGAGGAGGAGTTTTAGATCATTCAAGGGAATGGGAAAATTGGGGCAATGAGGAGGGGTGTCCAGGGAAAAATCATGGAAGCACACTTAGGCACAAAGAACCAGATCAATAATAATATGAAAGTGTCATATTATGAGGAAAAGAGGTAGCCAGATTAGTATAGTTTAGCATAGATCATTTAACTGACCAGCTATTGAGGTATAGCTTGAAATAAATCTTGGTTTGATTTTTGTGTGTGTGTGTGTTTCCTGGAGACTAGCATAAGTCAAAGAAATATAACTGCTAGATTAATTCACTGCTTACATTTATATTAATGATAATTCTTTTATAAGAATATATTTGTATAGGAAAAACACATGTGTTAATATCTATAAGGATGTCATCAAGTTAGTTCTTTATCAACTATGTTTTGTAATATGAGATTTACCCAATATTTAGCATATATAACATTTATCCTGAAAGTGTGTTATTTGAAAAGCCACATTAATTGTTGCAGTGAACCATTCATGTAGTAAAGTGCTTTGGTGTGGGTCCTAATTCTGCTCTAGCACCGAGTTTTTCATTATTTGACAGGTTTCAGTGATAAGCATCCTATGAAGGTTGCCATTGAACAGAGCACAAAAAATAGATAATAGTTAAAAAGAAAATCATTCCTATACCAAGTTCTTGCTTAGAGGCCCAGGGAAGAGTTGTATGTTAAAGCCTACTATTCTGGAAAAACCCATACATAGCCTCAAAGTGAAACTTTCTCAAACTATTACAGAACTGTATTTTGTTTGAATTTATCTTTTACCTCATACTAAAACTTTACAGAAATTAGACATATAAATGAACAAATGAGTTATATGCTGTAATTTGCATATGTATAAATTGCATGAGTTTTTAAAAAGTTTAATATATTCACATCCAGTGTTAATCCTGTACTTGTGTTTAAAACTTTCATAACCTTTCTCTTTTAGTTTTGGTAATTGTTATTACCTGTAGTCATCAAACTGTGCAATGCACCTCAGGGAACTTGTCCTTTTATTTGTAACTTAGCACCTACTGTTTTCTATAATGGTTGTAAAAGATGACATTCCCACCAGGAGTATATTAGGTCTCTCTTTTTCTATATACCGTCTTTCAAGCTGGAGTCCTGTCTGGCTTTATTTTACAGGTCTTTTGTATGGTGACATAGTTTAAGTTCAAGTTGTTGGTCTAAGTGGTCCCATAGATATGCCAAATATTGCAGGCCAATGCCAAAGGTCAGCTTCTACAACCTGACAATAAGACCCTATTTCTGAAGAAAACACACACACACACACACACACACACACACACATACATAACAAAATATATAGCTGAAACTCCAAAATATATAGGGAACAGTGAAAACTTCAGGTTACCTTTGGTGACTGTAGCACAGAGTCCTGGATTTGCTTTTTTATAGGGATAGGAGAGTGCATAGTTCCTATTGTCCTAGAACTCTTGGTACAGGAACATATGATTTTCTTATTAATAATCACTGTGGATTAAGAATTTCTTGATTCTATAACAGCTTTCAGAAATGCATATTGCCAGTGTTCCCTCCCCCATCCCTCTAAGGGAGACATAGAAGGGGTGATTTAATTTACCTTTCCTTTGCATGAGGTGACTTTGAAGTATTAGCTAACATTATTTAATGACAAGTATGCAGTACTGTTCTCTTGCTCTCAGGAATGTTGTGAGGAGATAAATGTGAAAGTGAAAGGGCAAAATAAATGAGCCAGAAAATAAGACCCCCCTGAACAAGGAAATTTTAGTGCCTAAGCCAAGCAAGTAAAACCTTTGAGGTTAATTATATAAATCCAGTTTATTATAGATTTTAAAAAGAAAACAATTTTGTGGTTTCTTATCACCATGGGCAGCTTCTGAAGCTCCAAATGGAATTTCCTAATGAGCGTGGAAACAAATCTGTTTCTTTATTTCCCAGACACTGTGCAGCTTGGCTACAAACTAGTACTGACCAGCTGTTTCTGTTCTTCCTTGAATCCACCTGGCCTTATTGCACACATTTGAGTTTGGAAATAATGCATGCTTCTTCCTAAATAATATCCTTGCCTTAGTGCAAGATCATCCTGTTACTGGCTTCTGGAGTGGTTCAATAAGAAAATGGCAAGAAGAGTCTTTCCAAGAAGTAAATAAAGCAAAGTGGTAGGAGGGTATCAGTGCAGAGTCTCTGTCCTTTGACCTTGTGTCTGTGTCAGTAAGTGTAAGGCATCTTGAGGACCTTACATATAAACTTCTAGGATCCAAAGAAGATTTTAGAAATGGGATGGAGTCTAAAATAGGCTAGGAACTGGAAAGACAGCAAGTCACAGGACTGCAATTGCTGTAGTGAACTGCTATCAAACATGCTCAGGAAAATGTTGGGATTTCTCGCAGTGATGTTGGGAGACATTTCCACGAATAGTTGTAAAGTTTGGAATCAAGGGTTCGGATATGGAAACCGTTGATTCCTTGCTCCTTGGTGGAACTCAAGCCTGTACACTGGTTAAATTGCCAAGTCCAAAGTTCAATTTCCTTCTTCCTCATCTTCATTGTTATAGTAAAAGCAGTGTCTATCTGGCAGATGGTTCTATCTGGCTTCTTTTTATTTATTTACCTTCACAGGTACTCACTGACTTATACTGGGTGAGTTTATGTGCACATTTTGATACTGTACTTGTATTATATTTGTATATATTATGTAAACCATTTTATACTTCTAAATCAGATATATTTTTAAAACATGATCTTTCAATTAATATTATTCTGCTGAGATTTTCTATTTTTGTACATATAAGACCAGACTATTTTAATACATGTATCATTTTCTACTGGCTAATAATTGTATTGCAACATGATCAATATTTAAATGGGATCTCAAAAGCAATACTATAATAAGACACATAACTACCTCTTACACTTCACAATAGCTCTGGTAATTCATTTTATATTTGTAATGACATTTATACTGCCAATTCTTAAAGTTTCAAAATATTTAGATTATTTTAACATTATTTCAACACTGATCAATTATTTTTAAGGTTTTACAGCTTAGAGCTAATGACGTTTGATTAAAAACTCAACCCATCAATTTAGCATTTCCTGCAAAAATGCTGAACAGAAGTGATAAGGACATAGCTCCCAGATTCCCCACCTCCAACCCTCATCATTTGCTTGGATACTGCCTTTACGTATCTTTAGTGTCAGCCACTTCTCTTCTCTCAAGTTCTTGGGGTGCTTTCTTAGTTTTATTGGCATCCCCATGACCATTATCTCCATGGAACTTTCTAAATATTGAAATTCATGATCTCATGTGTCATTCTTGCACAGGGCCTCTGCTAATCTTTTCTGTACTGCTCAAACTTTCATGTACAAGATGCTGAGACAAGCCAATCACTGGTCAATGCATTTATCGTAGAGTCCTTGTCACCCATTAAAACTACTAAATATCACTTTCTGTGACATACCGTTATGAAGTACTATCCACAATTTGCTGATTATATCCCACTGTTATTCATAGCTCAAAAATGTCTCTTACAGTGAACAATTAATATCCACTTGTGTTCTATTATTTTTGCTGACAAGTCTTTGTATCACTTTAGCACATAACATGAGCTCAGTCAAATTGGCTGCTTGATTGATGGACTGACTGAATTGAATCTACAATTCACCCTATCACACAAATTGATTTTATCCTTCAACACATAAACAATACAGACAGGAACAGGATATTTAAAATCGAGAATAATATTAAAAAAAAGAAATGCTTTTAGAACATATGTATTACCTGCCTTATTTTGTGGAAGCTTTAAACTAGAAATATGAAGATGTTGGAAAAAATGTCTCATGCAAAATGGGGCCATTTTATCAGAAATTCTAATTTAAATTTTAGTAAGAATACATTTCATATTTCCTATTAGTAGCATTAATTCTTAAATTATATGAAATTTCAAGCATGTAGAAAACTACAAAAATAATCCAAACATTTACGTGCTGTCACCAAGATTCAACAGATCTTAACATTTTGCCATATGTGCATCAAATCTTTTTTTAAAATAGCAAATGAAGGTCCCCAGCCTCTTATGTATCCTTTCCTCTCTAACTAGAAACTCACACATCAAAATGTTTGTACTGCTGCTGTGTGTCATGTTTCCAGAAACAGTATAAATGGGCTTTGTTTGTATGTCCTTGGGGCTCATTATTAATAAAAATATACAAGCTTAGCCCGTAAATTGCTTGTCTTGCAAGCATGAGGACCTGAGTTCAATCTGCAGATTCAGGTAAAAATTTTTGTGCATTTTATATGAATCTGTAATTTCAGCACTGGGGCAGTAAAGAGCAGATCACTTGGGCTTGCTCACCAAGTGGTCCAGTGTCACTGGTAAGCTCTGTACGAATAAGATATACTTCTTGAAGATGACACTTAAAGTTGCCCCCAACATCCATACACTTGTACTTGTATACATACATACATGTCTGTATAAATACACACGTACACATGAAATTCAAAACTGTAGCATATTTCATGAGTAGTATGGACAGACTCAGTCTATTTGTAATTCTTGGTACATAGAATCATTCATTTTGCTATATTACAGAAGGCTTATTTTTTACAGTGTTGTTGGGTTTACATCCAAACTATACAGATTCAGGGAAAGAATGATGTCTGAGGTCACTGGCACAACTGGAGACACATTGGAGATCAGTAACAACTACTAAAGCAGGAAGAACCTGACCTGATACAAAGAGATAACTCCTGTGTATCATTTCAATAGCTCATTTTTTCTTTGCTTAATAAAATCAGTAAATGTATATATCCTGCACTAACCAAGCATAAAGGCACCATTAGTATTTTCTCTTTAGCTTTTCTACTCCAACTTAAACCTAATGCATTTAGGATTAACCTTGAAATATATTTTGTTCAGAATAAAACATCTTGTAAAAAAACAAAAAAATTCTTGTGAAAATAAAACTCCAAATTAAAGGTTCACTAACATGTAAAATCAACCTTCATTTCCATGTATTATGTTTCACATGAATGGATTCACTCCATGCACCTTTTCAAATGGAACTGGCTCATTGACTTTATTTTATATATTGCTCTTGCTGACATGCTGATATAGTCTACTCACTTTAACTGCTGTCAAATTCTGTGCTGGGCTAATCAAGCACATATCATTTTTTCTAGAGTGTTTAAGGTATATTTTTAATTCGAAAAGTTGACTTTTCATTTGTGAGCGAAGTTAAAGAAAACATTCTCCATCTCTCTCTGAACAGGTGTAGCACTGTCACCAAGGTAACCAATTAGAGTAAAATTGTCCATTGCGGGGTGTGTCGATCTTCTGCCAACTGCAAAGCATCTGAAAACCATATTCTCTGTCCTTCATTATCTTCTTACTTCTCTCCAGAGACTGGTGTAGATGACACTCACTTTTCTTTAGGGTTTCGCCTGCTACTTCGAGTGTCTTTCCAAGCATTCTCCTTAGGAAGTCACCCAGTGCACACACTTACCCTTTTTCCCATCATATCTACAGTTGCTTTTTCCAAGATAATTTCCTTGAGATTTTGTAGATACTATAGTTATAAGATGTCCATTTGGCATTGACTGTCCACTATTTGACAGCAGCCCTCTAATGCCATAACACAAATGAAAAATTCCTATCTCCCGATAACATCATCATGTTATAGCAGATCAGGATAGTTATGTGATTCTGGCATTTTTAGTATCCTCAGACATAGTACATTACCAGTCTTGTAATAAGATAGTAGGTATAAATATGCTTATTGATCTATGATACAAAATACTTGATAATAGTAATAATAATGGCTGTCTTAGGTTTCCTATTACTGTGAAGAGACAGCATGACAATAGCAACTCTTATAAAGCAAAACATTAATTGGGGTTGGCTTACAGTTTCCAAGGTTCAGTACATTATTTTTGTGATGAGAACCATGGCAGCCATTCAGGAGACATGAAGAAGAAATTATGGATTATACAACTTGATCCACAAGCAGCAGAAACAGCTGCATGCTACACTATCCCTATCTTGACCAAGTATGACCTCAGAGCCTCCCCCTACTGTATCACACTTCTTCCCACAAGGCCATCGTACTCCAACAAGCCCATAACTCCTCAAACAAGCCCACACATTCTAATAGTGCCATTCCCTATGTAATTCAAACACGAGTCTTTGGGGGCCATTCTTATTCACCTACCACACTGACATACATTCTTCTCTGCCACATGTCATATAAAACATGTTTATATTTATTGAAATCTGTTTACTGTTATGTTGTAGTCCTTCAAAAAGAGAGCAATATTGGTGTTTACCATTTCTCTTCACTTTCTCTACTGTTTCATTCAACCTGATGTCTGTGCAAATTAAGACAATAAAGTCACACAATGGAACCTTCTTGAAATACAAACAACATATAATCATGCACAACATGCCTATATTTCAAAACCAAACAAATATTAGTTATTCATTTGATATTAATCTTTTATTAAGCACTGTGAATAAGCTAAATCGTATACTCAGTGCAAGATGTGGTGAGCAAGTCCAGAATACTATTTCTCTTAAGTTGTTTATAACCTGGTACAAGATGCTTACAGTCCCATGACTATTTTCAAGAAAATGAAGTTTAATCACACCAAGCCTTGAAACTCATGATAGCAGTGCTTCTGGAAAGAGAGTGTGGCTTTCACTTTAGTAACTCCCCATGGAAACCATCTGAGAACATACTGTACTCAAAATGTCAGAGACAAGAAATGAAAAAAGTCCTAGAAATAGAAAGGGATGGAGGAAATGGAAAAGGGAGGAGAGTATCTTAGATTCTGAGAGATGCAGAGATGATGAGCAACCTACACACACACACACACACACACACACACACACGTGCACACACACACACACACACACACGTGCGCACACACACATACACACATATTAATAAATTGGAAACCTTAGATAAGGAATAGATATAGCAGAGTTATTTTATATTTGAAACATTTGCAAAAAATTTATATCCATCTTTTTCTGAATTATATGTGTGCATATTCATGTGTGTGTTTGTGGTGGTGTGTTAGTGCATGAATGTATGTGTATATGTGTGTGTTTGTGTTAGTGTGTGTTTATATGGTGTGGTATATGGTTTGTGTATGTGTCTCTCTATGTGTGTTTTTATTTCTCTGTGTGTGTGTGTGTGTGTGTATGTGTATGTGTATGTGTGTGCATATGCCAAAATAGAGATAGCTCAATATTTTAGTTATTGTATTGTTTTTGTTGAAATTTTTTTCAGGTTCAGTCTCTTCTCTCCTTCTCCATTGACAACCAACACAACCTCAGGGATGACTTTGGTGCATTTACAGGCAGCAGTCCCTGGGGGAAGAGGGTTTGGTGCTGAAACCTCTCCTTTCTACAAGCTCCTGGAACTCATTTGTCTGTTCTCTTCTGCTGTGACAGTCCATGTTCCTGTTTTTTATAGTGCCCCTGCTTACATTGAATATGCCCACACTATGCCACTGAGATTAATCAAATATTTCACTGTTTTCTTGTTTACAGTTGTTATTGATTTGCAATTAAATGATATCAGATCATAGGCCTTTAATAACTAATAATTATATAATTATTGAACTCTAGTGGAATGGTGTAAAATAATATGCTTGCATATTATTAATATATTATTAATAATATTATTAATAATAACAATATTAATAATTTTAATAATATAATTAATATATTATTAAAATATTATTAATAATAACAATTGAATTCTAATAATCTCATGTCATAAATATTTGTATTAACTTAGATTCCTAAGAGGAAATGTAAGCAATAAAATGATTGAATATAGCAGGTTCATTGACTGTGTGTGTATGAATGTTTGTAATGCATGAATGTGTGTTCATGTTGTTTCTGTGTGTGTACATGTGTACAGCCATGAATGTGTGTGGCAACCTCAGGTGTTTTTCAATATTCATCCTTATTTTACTTTGTTAAATGGTCTCTCTTACTGTCATAAAATTTGTCAAATAGATTATCTGGTTGGCCAATCAATCCCCCATAATCTACCTGCTTTTGCGTCTTTGGTAGGAGCTTTACAATTGCATATCAACACGCTGCTGTAAATATTTGTTCTGATAATCAAACTCAGTGCTTGCAATTCAAACCTTTTCCCAATTAAGCTATTTATTTCTACAGCCCCTTTATGCTTTGTTACTTATAGCTTCATAATACTTGTGTTAGGCTGTCATTTCAGAATTAACTAGACATGCATCCTGAAAATGTAGCCCTTAATTTTTCATTACTTTTGCTTTGGGAAATAGAATTTTTTCAAGCCACTATACCTCACTTCCAATATCTGATATCCTGTATTAAGTTTCTTCCATTCTACCATTTCTACCATTTCATGGTAACTGTCGGCTTTTGTGGTTCTGAGTTATGCCAAGCACTGTAGCTTCTCTAGATACTTTGAGTTTTTGAACAAGAAAGAAGCACCCTACCCACCTTGAAATTATCCTCTAGCAAATGCAAAAATCCAATAGATGAATAATTACTAAATAAACAATTTTCTCAGTGTTCTGAAAGAAATTGAGGGCTGTGATAAGTAATCATATAGGCAATTTTAAAGATTATTTATTTATATTTATTACAATATTTATTTATTTGTGTGTGTGTGTGTGTGTGTGTATGTGTGTGTGTGTGTATGTGTGTGTGTGTGCCTACATGAGTTTCTGTACAGGCATTCAAGAAGCCCAGAGGAGCTACATGCATACCAAAAGCTGAACACAAGTCCTCTACAACAACAGTAAGAACTCTTAATTCTTGATCTATCTCTCCATTTCCAGGGATGACTCTGAGCGGCATAACACTTTTTTTTTTGAACAGGGGACTTATCAAGGTTTAAATGAGTGATAAGAAAAAACAAAACATGGCATTTCTTAGAGAATTCATATTTCTTTTAGAGGAAAGAATCTATGTCCTGAGACAGGGACAAAAGACAGACTAGCAGAGGGTAGAAAGCAAGTTAAAGAGTTTGGAAGAGTCAGATCTAGTAGGCATTTGCCAGGCACTGAGAAATGTAAGAGCTTTTTCTGGGGATGCAATGAGAAGCCACTGGTGAGTTTTAAGCAAGGGAACAATGAAATCTGACTAGCATTTAAAAAAAAACCACACTACAGATGCTGTTAGGCCAAGTGAAATTTTAGGTGCCAAAGAGTGGGAGATTCAACTTCTCCAAGCCTCATATGAGTTTTATTTTTATCTCAGGATAAGGCTCCTTCTTCTAGTGTTCTGTTTCTTGTGGGAAATGTAGTTTATAAAGCTCATAACAACTTCTCTTTCCTGAGTGTTATTTTGTCATGGTGTCTCTTTGTTTCCACAAATGAAAAGCAACGCGATTTAGCATCCCTATAAAATTAATGATTAGTTGGGTGACACAGTGGTTTCTTGTATTTCTTAAAGACCCACAACCTCCCAATGGTTTGATTGTTTGATTGATCAGAAAAAAAAATATTGTGCCTTTGAGACAGGGATGGAGTTTCTCAGGTTTTTTTTTTTTTTGGGAGGGGGGTTTGTTCTTGTTGTTTTTTTTCCCAGTTGTGAGCCATGGCTCTGCCATGGCTGGCTGGCTGGCTGGCTGGACTTTAGATTTATATTATCTCTTGTGGAAGCATTGGTCTAGAACATAATTTATCAAATGGACACTGTTAAAGGGCTAGCTAACACTTTATTCTGAGAGACCCTCCTGGATTGTGCAGTATTTTTATCATTACCCCCTGGATTCTACATATAGAAGCCAGTTATCCTTTTTGGGTAATCAAAAGGTCTACAGACACAGAAAAGATGCTTTGCCCCCATGCTGGGAGGCAGGGTGCAAAATCATTGACATTTGAGAACTCGGAGTCTAGAAAAACTTCTTAGTTCTCTCTTTGCACTTGAACTTTAAATGCATCAGGAACCCTATCAAAAGTCTGTTGCACTTTGGTATTTTGTGTTATTTACTAAGACATTTTCTGCAAAGAAATGTTGAACTTCTCCCAAGCCCTTTTCTTCTACATCACTATGACTATGACTCCAACTTTCCCCCCTGAAGTAACTCTTATCACAGAGCAGAGTCTTATTAGCACAGTAGACTGAAACATTCAACATTGATGCTCAGGGAATCAAAGGTTCTCTACCCTGCAGGTGTATAATTTGTATCTGTCTCTGAGTACCTATGATTCATTAAGGGAAAATAACTGTGCATTTGACTACAAAGGAATTTGAAACAAATCAAAGTAAAGAAACCTAATACTTCTCAGCTGCCATAATTTTCTTCAAACTGGAGTTTCTCTTCATTCTTTTCCAATAATGTATATAAAAGATAAGTGATTCTCACTCCAACTTCAAAATTATGTTTTCCATATTCAGATCAAATGTCTGCCTTTTCAGGATGATGCTTCTGGAAGCTCAAGCTGGCCACTGCTGTCAAAGTCTTGAATATTTGATGTCTGCTCTGTTGGAGTATCTCCTTATACTGTCTTTTTGGAATTACTTTTATGTTTTCTTTGCCTGAGCATGCTATTCTGAATCCTTGACATTCAAAATATCTTCCAGATTCAGGGAATTTGACTTTGATCTTAAACTACAAGCTCATGTACACCCAGGCAGACCACAAAAAACTAGAGTATTTAGATTAGCGGCTATAGATTTTGTAAGTCAAAGATGATAACCTGTTAGAACAGTTACAGAATCACTAGAAGTATTTTTATTTAAAATACAACATATATGGAGAGGCAAAATTACAACACTTGCTTAATAAAATACTTAGAAAAGAGAAGAGATATCTGTCATTGGCTCTTCAAATAATGTCATAATTGTCTATCTATAGCTGTACACTTATATACATGATCATATGCCATAGGCTTACTTCTAATTTATTTCGTATCTGAGGATAACCATGAACTTCTGATATTCCTGCTTCTATGTTCCCAGAACTAGGATTACAGGTGTGTTCAATGCTCAGGACCATATGTATACTAAGGAAAATCTCCACAACCTGAGCCTTATTTCCAAACTCTTTCCTGATTCTTACACATAGATCTTTTTTGATGGACTAGAAAAATAACTTTAGCCAGTGTGTGTGTGTGTGTGTGTGTGTGTGTGTGTGTGTGTGTGTGAGAGAGAGAGAGAGAGAGAGAGAGAGAGAGAGAGAGAGAGAGAGAGAGAGAGAGAGAGAGAGAGAGAAACAGCAGTTGCTAGCAGATATTTTCTTTAAATTATTTCCCTTTTAGTTTTTGAGACAGGCTATTCACCACACCTGGAACTTATCTTTTTGACTTAACTTGTTACCCTACCAACAAATTCTGAGTCTTCTTTTTCTCTGTCTCCTTCTCTTTCTCCTTTTCCTTCTCTTTCTTCTTCTCCTCCTCCTCCTTCTTCTGATTTCCCACTTTATCAGTATATACTAACAATTCTAAGTGATTCAGCACTTTTTAGGTAGACTGTTTGTTTTTTAACCTTCTGAGGGTATTTTTGTTTATTTTCTGTTATTTTATTAGATATTTTCATTGTTTACATTTCAAATGTTATACCCTTTCCTCATTTCCCCTCTATAAACCCCTTATCCAATTCCACCCAATCCACCCCTTGTTCACTAACCTACCCACTGCTTCCCTGTCCTGGCATTCCCTTTTACTGTGGAATCAAACCTTCTCAGGACCAAGGGTCTCTCCTTCCTTTAATGTCCAACAAGGCCATCCAGTGCTACATATGCAGCTGGAGCCATGGGTCCCTCCATGTGTACTCTTTGGTTGGTAGTTTAGTTCCTGGGAGCTCTGGAAGCACTGGTTGGTTCATATTGTTGTTCCTCCTGTGGGGCTGCAAGTGCCTTCAGCTCCTTGGGTCCTTTATCTAACTCCTCCATTGGGGACCCTGTGGTCAGTCCATTGGTTGGCTGTGAGCATCCACTTCTGTATTTGTCAGGTAATGGGAGAGCCTGTCAGGAGACAGCTATATCATACTCCTGTCGGCAAGCACTTGTTGGTATCCACAATAGTATTTGGGTTCTTAAGCTTCTTTAATAGTTAGGAATAGAGTGGGAAGCCTTGTCTAGTCCCTGATTTTAGTGGGATTGCTTCAAGTTTCTGTCCATTTACTTTGATATTGGCTACTGTTTTGCTGTATATTGCTTTTACTATGTTTAGGTGTGGACCTTGAATTCCTGATCTTTCCAAGATTTTTACCATGACATGGTGTTGAATTTTGTCAAATGCTTTCTTAGCATCTAAAGAGATGATCAAGTGTTTCTTTTCTTTGAGTTTGTTTATGTAATGGATTATGTTGGTGGATTTCCTTATATTGAGACTTCCCTGAATCCCTGGAATGAAGCCTAGTTGTTCATGATGGATGATTGCATTGATGTGTTCTTGGATTTGGTTTGCACAAATTTTATTGAGTATTTTTGCATTGATACTTATTTTTATATTTATTATTTTGTTGTTGTTGTTGTTATTATTGTGTTGTTGTTGTTGTTTTGAGAGAGGGTTTGCCCTGGCTGTCTTGGAACTCACTCTGTAGACCAGGCTGGCCTTGAATTCAGAAATCTTCCTGCCTCTGCCTCCCAGGTGCTGGATTAAAGGTATGTGCCACTACTGCCTGGCTGAATTCATAAGACAAATTGGTCTGATGTTCTCTTTCTTTGTTGGGTCTTTGTGAGGTTTAGGTATAAGTGTAATTGTGGCTTCATAGAATGAATTGGGTAGTGTTTTTTTCTGTTTCTATTTTGTGTAATAGTTGAAGAGAATTAGTAGTAGGTCTTCTTTGAAGGTCTGATAGAATTCTGCACTAAAACCATCTGGTCCTGGGGCTTTTTTGGTTGGAGACTTTTAATGACTGCTGCTATTTCCTTAGGGATTATGGGAGTGTTTAAATATTTTTCTGATTCTGATTTAATTTTGGTACCTGGCATCTGTCTAGAAAATTGTCCATTTCATCTAGATTTTCCAGTTTTATTGAATATTGGCTTTTATAGTAGGATCTGATGATTTTTTTTGAATTTCCTCAGTTTCTGTTGTTATGGCTCCCTTTTCATTTCTGATTTTGTTAATTTGGATACTGCCTCTGTGCCATGTGGTTAGTCTGGCTAAGGATTTATCTATCTTGTTGATTTTCTCAAAGAACCGGCTCCTGGTTTTGTTAATGATTTGTGTAGTTCTTCTTATTTCTGTTTGGTTGATTTCAGACCTGAGTTTGATTGTTTCCTGCTGACTACTTCTCTTGGGTATATTTGCCTCTTTTTGTTCTAGAGCTTTCAGATAGGCTGTCAAGCTGCGAGTGTATGCTCTCTCCAGTTTCTTTTTGGAGGCACTCAGAGCTATGAGTTTTCCTCCTAGCACTGCAAAGTCTTTCATTTCTTTCTTTATTCCTTCCTTGACCCAGTTATCACTCAACAGCACACTGTTCACTTTCCATGTAGACCTTGAAAAACACCAGTACACAATATGGAAAAACAAAAATCTCAAGATAGTTAAACAGTCCTGTACAATAAAAGAACTTCTGGAGGCATCACCATCTCTGGTTTCAAATTGTACTACAGAGCAATAGTAATAAAACCTGCCTGGTACTGGCATTAAAAGAGGCGTGTTAATCAACTGAATCAAATGGAAACCTGCTGTCTGGAGTCCGCCAAGTATTAGTTCTCTCTAGAAAGCAGCAGTGGTGAAAGCATTGACAATTTGGGGGAGAGCTCTAAATTTTTCAAAGACTAAAATGTTTTTTACCCTTTGTAACATTTATCCTTCTTAACTCTTTGCTATTCTGGGGCCAGAAACCACTGGCTTCTAGGGATTAACACCTGCTGGGGATTAAGTAAAGTAGGGATTACTCTGGCTTTTTGTTCTTTTACTTTGAAGTCTCTCAATGATCAGTAGTGATCAGAGAGCCTCAGAATTCTGTTAACTCTTTGTGATCCAGAAAAAGAAAGTCACACACTTAGAAAGAAAATCTTTTAAAGCGGCACAGGTAAACTCACTCCGGCACATACACATTCTGATCAGGCCATACCACCTTTCACATGAACTCCACAACTATAGGTACATACACCTGTACTTAAACACACACACACACACACACACACGCACGCACGCACGCACGCACGCACACACACACACACACACACACACACACACACATTTGGTGAATGGAGCAAAAGTCACCATGAGAAAGTTCCATTGAGCAAGTGTCAATACAGAAAAAAAAATCATTCATTCTGGATGAAAAATAACCACCAATCTTTATTGCTTAGAGATACAAAAATGTCTATCTTTTTACTGCCAAATGTAAGAAAAAGCCTCATATTTGTGAAAAATTATACAGCTCCATGGTAAGAAAAACAAAACATGGTAATAAAAGGCCTGAAAGTAAGAAAAACCTCTGAAGTAAGAAGAAAGCCTCTTGTTTATTGTTGTTCTTCGTTCTTAGTACTATTCTCAGGGTAAGTGATCACATGGCTTTCTAAGGATTATTACATTCCAAATGTTCATCATAAATAAAATCGGAGTTACAGCAGAAATGTTTACATGTTTCCATTAATATTATTTTCTAACCAAACATTCATTATCAATCTACTAGCTCTATAAGATTATTAAAAGTTTAAGGCAATACTTTTTATGTTGTAAGTTAGCACCGTTTCATAAAAACATAAATTACCTGCTTCATGTCTCATTAGTTTTGAAGCTTTGTACAGATAAATCCAATCAATATTTATTTCCTGTCCTTGTACCTACAATAAATTTTCCACTCCCAATTTATGACCTTTAGTTATTAGATAATAGTTTTACAACTAACTTTGAAGAAATGTATTTCTGATCATAATTTTTTTCAAGCCTATTTCTTATCCTAGTGCAATTAGCCTATGATACATGAAAGTTTGCCAAACTCTAATTGCAGCTTTCATACTATAGCGGGCTCAAAATTACTTGTATAAATTTGGGAATTATATAAAATCATTATTAAGAATTATGAAATTATCAATTTGTCTACACAGCATTGCTACAAAAAAAGTACATCTTAGTTGATCTGCAGAAAATCTGCTCAATAGGGTGGGCTAAACCTAGGAATTTTTAAACTATTTAATAGTGACAGGAAGGGCATATCAATATAAAGATGCACTCCTGGGATGAAGTCTCTGTGTACTTGCCTCACAGAGCTCACCCATCATAGGCCATGCAAAAATGACAAGCCATCTCTGGAAAGTCATCTGCTAGCCTTTAGCCTTTCCTGTACAGCTCCTCACAGAAGACCCAGAAATAAACCCAAAAACTTAAAGTCACATGATTTTTGACAGAGAAGTCAAAACTATACAATGGAAGAAAAGTATTCTCAATAAATGCTGCTGGTTTATCAGAATGTATTCATGTAGAAGAATACAAGTAGATCCATAGCTATCACCCTGAACAAAAACTCAAATCCATGTGTATCAAAGACCTCAATACGAAAATGAATGTATTTTTTATTAAGATTTGGATTCCATTGTTTTTTATTTTTAATGATGCATGGCATTTTCTAATGTCTATACTAGTATTTCATGTATAATTTTGAGAGAAATATCAGGTGCTTGCTCAGTTTTATACTGGCTGGTCAGGTATTTCTGTTGTGAATGATAAAACTTATTTATCGCAGTGATTAACTTTTTGATTGGAATTTTAATCTGAAAAGAATACTAAGAAGGCTTCTTAATTGTAATGGCTATATCTTTTGAGGAAGAATATAGATCCCAATTCTTCAACTAAAGGAAACATATTATAGAAGAACATTTTTTTATTTAGTTATAAAACTAAAGCTTTAACCTTTTCTGCAAAGTCATCTGAAAAGTTGAAGGTCAAACTGTAGCAGCTTGTACAACCAAATTAATGTCATTCCACATTTCTGAGTTGAAAGGTTAACACTTCTTTAATGACTTGAAGGATAATATTTGGTAAGGGCTCATTATATTGCTTTTGCAAGAAATTGAGTGTCCTGTATTTGAATTAGCAAAGTTTGCTGTCTCTCATTTGGACAAAGATACTAGAGGTAGAAATGGCCCTCCAAAATCAAAGCCCCAAACTCTCATTTCCTAAACTATAATATTATTCACTGACTCTAGCTATTTTTTTCATACAACAAACTTGTCTTTCTTCAGATTTCATTTGGAGAGATGAGATTCCAGTTGATCATAGTTTATTTGTTCTTTTTTGTTTTTTTAAATTTTATTTTCTATATTCTTTGTTTACTTTCCAAAGGCTTTCTCCTTTCCCAGTTCCTCCCTCACCACGTGTCCCATTAAGTCCTCCCCCCTCCCCGTGCATTCCCCAATCACCCCCCAACCATTTCTCTGTTCTGGTACTCTCCTGCAAAACTGGAACCAGTCTTTTCAGGACCAGTGTCCTCTCATTCCTTCTTCTTGGGAATCTTTTGATTTGTTAATTGTGCCATGAGTATTCAGAGCTTGTGGGCTCATTAATATCCACTTATCAGTGATTGCACTTCATGTGTATTCTTTTGTGATTGGTTAACTCACTTAGGATGATATTTTCCAGATCCAACCATTTGCCTACAAATTGCATGAATTCTTTATTTTTAATTGCTGAGTAGTATCCCATTGTATAAATATACCACATTTTCTGTATCCATTCCTCCTTTGAGGGGCATCTGGGCTCCTTCCAGCTTCTGGCTATTATAAATAAGGCTGCTATGAACATAGTGGAGCATGTGTCTTTATTGCATGCAGGGGAATCCTCTAGGTAAATGCCTAGGAGTGGTATGACAGGGAAGCATCATGCCCAATATTCCCGAGGAACCGCCAGACTGATTTCCAGAGGGGTTGTACCATCTTGCTCCAACAGTGGAGGAGTGTTCCTCTTTCTCCATATCCTTTCCAGCACCTGTTGTCTCTTGAGTTTTTAATCTTAGCCATTCTGACTGGTGTGAGGTGGAATCTCAGGGTTGTTTTGATTTGTATTTCCCTGATGACTAATGATGTTGAACATCTCTTAAGGTGCTTCTCAGTCATTCGAATTTCTTCTGGTGAAAATTCATTGTTTAGCTCTGTACCCCATTTTTAATAGGGTTATTTGGTTCTTTGGGGTCTAACTTCTTGAGTTCTTTGTATTTATTGGATATTAGCCCTCTGTCAGATGTGGGGTTGGTGAAGAACTTTTCCCAATTTGTTGGTTTCCGTTTTGTCCTTCTGAAAGTGTCCTTTACCTTACAGAAACTTTGTAATTTTATGAGGTCCCATTTGTCAATTCTTGATCTTAGAGTATAAGCTATTGGTGTTCTGTTGGGGAACTTTTCCCCTTTTCCTATGTCTTCCAGGCTCTTCCCCAGTTTCTTTCCTATTAGTTTCAGTGTGTCTGGTTTTATGTGGAGGTCCTTGATCCACTTGGAGTTGATCTTAGTACAAGGAGATAAGAGTGGGTCAATTTGCACTCTTCGGCATGTTGACCCCCAGTTGAACCAACATCATTTGTTTAAAAGGCTATCTTTTTCCACTGGATGGTTGTAACTCCTTTATCAAAGATCAAGTGACCATAACTCTGTGGGTTCATTTCTGGGTCTTCAATTCTATTCCATTGATCTACTTGCCTGTCCTTCTACCAATACCTTGCAATTTTTAACACAGTTGCTCTGTAGTACTGCTTGAGATCAGGGATATTGATTCCCCCAGAAATCCTTTTATTGTTGAGAATAGTTTTAGCTATCCTGGGTTTTTTGTTACTCCGGATGAATTTAAGAATTACTCTTTCTAGATCTATGGAGAATTGATTTGGGATTTTGATAGGGATTTCATTGAATCTGTAGATTGCTTTTGGAAAGATGCCCATTTTTACTATATTGATCCTACCAATCCAAGAACAAGAAATATTTTTCCATCTTCTGATGTCTTCTTCGATTTCTTTCTTCAAGGACTTGAAGTTCTTGTCATACAGATCTTTCACTTGTTTGGTAAGAGTCACGACAAGATACTTTATATTGTTTGTGGCTATTGTGAAGGATGTTATTTCCCTAACTTCTTTCTCAGCCTGCTTCTCCTTTGAGTATAGGAAGGCTACTGATTTGTTTGAGTTGATTTTATAACCAGCCACTTTGCTGAAGTTGTTTATCAGCTGTAGGAGTTCTCTGATGGAGTTTTTTTTGAGTCACTGAAGTATACTATCATATCATCTGCCAATAATGATAGTTTGACTTCTTCCTTTCCAATTTGTATTCCTTTGACTTCCTTATGTTGTCTAATTGCTCTCGCTAGAACTTCAAGTACTATATTGAAAAGATATGGAAAGAGAGGCCAGCCTTGTCTAGACCCTGATTTTAGTTGGATTGCTTCAAGTTTCTCTTCGTTTATTTTGATGTTGGCTACTGGGTTGCTGTATATTGCCTTTATTATGTTTAGGTGTGGGCCTTGAATTCCTGTTCTTTCCAGGACTTTTAGCATGAAAGGATGCTGAATTTTGTCAAATGCTTTTTCAGCATCTAATGAGATGACCATGTGGTTTTTTTCTTTTAGTTTGTTTATGTAGTGGATTACATTGATGGATTTCCTTATATTGAACCATCCCTTCATCCCTGGGATGAAGCCTATTTGATCATGGTGAATGATCATTTTGATGTGTTCTTGGCTTCAGTGGGCAAGAATTTTACTGAGTATTTTTGCATCGATATTCATAAGGGAAATTGGCCTATAGTACTCTTTCTTTGTTGGATCTTTGTGTGGTTTTGGTATCAGCATAATTGTGGCTTCGTAGAACGAGTTGGGCAGTGTTCCTTCCATTTCTATTTTGTGGAATAGTTTGCAGAGTATTGGTGTTAGGTCTTCTTTGAAAGTCTGATAAAATTCTGCACTAAAACCATCTGGTCTCGTACTTTTTTTGGTTGGGAGACTTTCTATAACCCCTTCTATTTCTCTAAGGTTTATGGGACTGTTTAGCTGATTATAGTTTCAAAACTCTTGGAAAACAAATGAAAGATTTAAGGGATTTAATGACAATTCTATTTTTTCCTCTGAGCTGAAAACAAATTTAAAAAACTGAAAGATGAGACAGAAAAAAATGATATCAAATGTCACCATATTATGATAAGTATTATTGGAAGTTAAGAGTTACATGAGCATCATAATTTTTCACCCCACATAAGACCACATACCAGCTATAGGCAGGTATCACTGGGATACTGCAGGACTGTCAAATAAACTTGCTAAAGATTTGCAAGACTAGAAGAAAGACTTTCATCATTCTGATGTCTCAAGGAAAAAAAAAAGGAGCTGGAGCATGTGGAGCTTACCTCTATTCTTCTCTCAGACTCTCATACCTTAATTCATTCCCTACAGTAAAGGGAGAGGCTAAACATCCTGCCAGGTCTTTATTAACAAGATTGCCCAGTAGAAAAACAAAATTGCAAACCATTCATACCTCTGCAGAAGATTCTACAGGGTTGTTTAGGAATTCATGATTATCATCAGTTCCACTACAGGTCCAAAACTGAAATTCTTGGGCTGTCAGGTGTCCATTGTCAACTTTGCCAGTGACTTAGTGTCCTGTGATTGATAGGTAGAACTTTGTAATGTCTTCTTACCGGAGCGCTAGGATCTAGCAGTTCAACCTAGAGCAGAGGGTTTTTTTTTCAGTGACTCATCCATGTGTCATAGAAGTGCATTCTCTTACAAGTATCTAGGCAATCATTTCTGTGAGGAAATTCATCATTCAGGGCAGTCCAAGTCTGTGTTTCTGTGTCAGAGTCACTCATATTTAGTTGAAAATAACTATTTCTTCTTCCCTTTAAGCTTAGAGCTGTGTTATCTATCAACTCTCCATATGAGATTATCTTTGATACAGAATGCCTTCCCAGCATTAATATTTGACTTAAAATCATTGGATGAAATTTAATTTTTTTAGATTATTTATTGGATATATTCTATATTTACATTTCATTTTCCTTTTTCTGGCTTCCCATCCCCCAAAGGTCCCACATGCCCTTTTCCCTACCCTTTTCCCCTCATCCACCCCTTCCCACTTCCTTGTTCTGGTATTCCCCTACACTGATGTTTTGAACCTTTCCAGCACCAGTGTCCACTCCTTCCTACTTGTCGGATATCATTTGATATGTGAATTGTGTCTTTGGTGTCCCAAGAGTATAGGCTAATATCCACTTATCAGTGACTGCATACCATTGGGTATTCTTCTGAGACTGGGTTACCTCACTTAGTGTGATGTTCTCCAGCTCCATCCATTTCTCTAAGAATTTCATGAATTCATTGTTTCTAATGGCTAAATAGTACTACATTGTGTATATATACTACATTTTGTATCCATTCCTCCATTGAGGGACATCTGGGTTCTTTCCAGCTTCTGGCTATTATAAATAAGGCTGCTATGAACACAGTGGAGCATGTATTCTTATTGCATGCTGGGGAATCTTCTGGGTATATGCCCAGGAGTGGTATGGCTGTGTCCTCCAGAAGTATCGTGTCCATTTTTCTGAGGAACCACCAGACTGATTTCCAGAGTAGTTGTAACAGCTTGCAGTCCCACCAGGAGTGGAGGAGTGTTACTCTTTCTCCACATCCTCGCCAACACCTGATGTCTCCTGAGTTTTTAATCTTAACCATTCTGACTGGTCTGAGGTGAAATCTCAGGGTTGTTTTGATTTGCATTTCTCTAATGACTAATGATGTTGAACATTTTTAAGGTGTTTCTCAGCCATCCGAATTTCTTCAGGTGAAAAGTTTTTGTTTAGCTCTGTACCCCTGCATGGTATTGGTACAGTGACAGAGAGGTGGATCAATGGAATAGGATTGAAGACCCAGAATTTAATCCACACATCTATGGCCAATTGATCTTCGACAAAAGAGCTGAAAACATCCAGTGGAAAAAAGATAGCCTTTTCAACAAATGGTACTGGTTCAACTGGAGGTCAACATGCAGAAGAATGAGAATTGGTCCACTCTTATCTCCTTGCACTAAGCTCAAGTGGAAATGGATCAAGGACGTCCACATAAAACCAGACACACTAAAACTAATAGAAAAGAAACTGGGGAAGAACCTTGAGGACATTGGCTCAGGGGGAAAATTCCTGAACAGAACACCAATTGCTTATACTCTAAGATCAAGAATAGACAAATGGGACTTCATAAAATTACAAAGTTTCTGTAAGGCAAAAGACACTGTCAAAAGGACAAATCGGCAACCAACAAATTGGGAAAAGATCTTCACCAACCCCACATCCGACAGAAGGCTAATCTCCAATGTGTACAAAGAACTCAAGAAGTTAGACCCCAGAAAACCAAATAACCCTATCCAAAAATGGGGTACAGAAATTTAATTATTTAGCATTTATAAAAGGAATATTGCTATAATAGACACCACTGTAGGTAAACTGGGAAGATATAAAGTTAAGTGACTAGCAAGCCATTAGTTAATTCCTAAAAACAGAAAACAGAATAGAAGTTATTTGCGATTCAGGGTAACAGAAACAAATTTTTAAATGGTCTAGTTCAATTATCCTAATTGCTGTTCTGCAATGAGTTGGGGTGAAGTATGGTGATCATCCAATATGGTTTGGCAGTTTGGGGGAACCTATGCTCTATAAATCAAATAGAATATGAATGCATATGCTACATATCAATTCTTATATATGAATCAGGAGATCCCATAACATTCTTTTTCTTTTTTCTTTTTTTGTTTCTTTTTCTTTGTTAAATTTTTTTGTTTTATTAGATATTTGTTTTATTTATATATCTTTTTTATTCAATATATTCTTTATTTACATTTCAAATGATCTCCCCTTTCCTGTCTCCCCATTCCCCGAAAGTCCCATAAACCTTCTTCCCTCTTTCCCTGTTCCCCCATCCACCCCTTCCCACTTCCCTGTTCTGGTATTCCCCTACACTGATGCATTGAGCCTTTCCAGAACCAGGGGACACTCCTTCCTTCTTCTTGGACATCATTTGATATGTGGATTGTGTCGGGTATTCCAAGCTTCCAGGCTAATATCCGCTTATCAGAGAGTGCATACCATGAGTGTTCTTTTGAGACTAGATTACTTCACTTAGGATGATGTTTCCAGCTCCATTCATTTGTCTAAGAATTTCATGAATTTATTGTTTCTAATGGCTGAATAGTACTCCATTGTTTATATATACCATATTTTTTTATATCCATTCCTCCATGAGGGACATCTGGGTTCTTTAACATAGTCATTTTCATAATATTAAGATATTTAACACTTTGATCAGAAAGTATAAAATAAATAACTATTGACGTCAAATTAGTAGATATTTAGAAAATCTTTGTGATTTTATTTCAGGAAGGTCTTAGTGACTAGCTACTATAAACCAGCAATGTACTGTAGACATTAAACACAGAGTTGAATTTTGGCTCTCCATTTTCTATCAGGGATTTACCATTTGCTATTCATTGTGAAGTAGGATACATAGAGATATTTACAATGTAGAATACATTGTTTTAAAAACAATTTTTAGAAGAGGAATTTATTATTATCATTAAATTACAGCTTGTTATGTATATGATAAATATTTGTTTCATGATCAGTAATAAACACAATAGATATTAATTTTAAGTGTTATATCTTTTCCCATGTTTCTAAGCCAACCAGAGGTCTAACTAGTGGTAGTTTACTGATATTCTAAATGGAAGATCCCAATGGTCAATAAATTACTTCCATGCTATCTGCACTAATACCCTTACTCATATACATATTAAATACAGCTGAATTGACTAGTGGCTGCACATTAGGAAGAGTTTGTGATCAATAAAGAAACTTTGCATTTTGATGTTAGATGCCTCTGGGACTTAGAATCATATTCAGCCTTGCACAAATACAAACTGGAGACTCAGCCCTACCCAGATGGATTTGGTGAAATATCAACACATTTAGAGTTGATAGCATACCTGGAATGAATCTGATTTTCTTTTAAGGCAGTCAACTTCTTTTTTGTGTTTACCATTGTCAGTGTGGTACATGGAATCTTACAGTTTGATTCATCCCAGAAAGAATGCTTTAAGAGCTTAGAGAATTATTTTTTTTTTCTGGTGAGAAAGGAAAAATTACTCTGTAAACCACCTACCTTCAGAAATTGAACAGAGGTGTGTAGCAATGGAGAATGGGAACAGGGGTAACCAACAGAAAGTCCCAGACACCAGGAAAGCAAGAGGCTCCCTGGACCCAATAGGGATGATATTAGCTGAAATACCCAACAAAGGGGAAGAGAAAAGCTGTAGATACCATATGGTGAGGTTCGGCTCAGCCCCTGATTAAGGGATGGGGCCCTCAACCCTTCTCAACTTTTTAACCCAGAATTGCTCTTGTCTAAAGGAAATACAGGAGCAAAGAGTGGAGCAGACTGAAGGAAAGACCATCCAGAGACTGCACCACCTGTGAATTCATTCATACATAGCCAGAAAGGGGGATAACATTTGAAATGTAAATAAATAAAATAACCAATAAAAATTTTAGAAAACAAGCTAAACAAACTCCCCTCCCCCAAAAAACATCTAACTTCAGAAATTATTCTTTCCTGAAGAAAAGTATTTTCTGATTTTCTGTAATCCTAATGATAAACACTAACTTATAGGTAAGATATAAGTTTAAAGCCATGAATCTATAATTCCCATCGAATAATCCTAGAGAAGACAGTATCTTTCTAACAGATGATCAAAGAGATTCCACAAAGATCTCTAGTGCTGCAGGCTTACACTTAGAAATGAGGATGTGTGGTTGAATTTATCTCATTTATATGACATGTTGACAGTTACTTTAAAGTCTCTGGAAAAATTTTGGTTTCTTTGAGAAAGGGTTTCTCTGTATAACCCTGGTTGTCCTGGAACTCACTCTGTAGACCAGGCTGGCCTCAAACTCAGAAATCCACCTGCCTCTGCCTCCCAATTGCTGGGATTAAAGGCGTGTGCCACCACTGCCTGGCTATAAAAAAATATTTTAAATGTCATTATTTTTAAGTTCTCTGGCTCGTAGCCTCCCTGACTTTGAGTTCTGCCACAACAGGTCCTGGCTTAGTGCATCCTCTTTTTAACTAGTATTAGACTTGATAAATTACCATTCAAACTTGTTGAACCCCTGGCTTTCCAAACAAGAGCAAGGGTATCCACACTTCTTGACTCTAATCTCAGATCCTGGAGTATCAGGAGTGACATACTGTGAGCATTCACTTGTCCCTCAGTGAAGGTTTTCTAGAAAGCAATAATAAAGGAGCCCAGAATTTTTTTAAAGAAATGCTTAGTAAAATCGGAACATTTCTGTTTACCTAAGTGTACATCCTATTCAGAGTTTGTGAAAGTGGAACGGTTGGTATGGCAGCCTCCAATGGCCTCTCTGTAGGCAAGACTACATCAGTCTGGGATTAATGAACATCTTTTCTCATGACTCCCCTCAAACATGGGATGCAAATCTCTAAAAAGTGTCTGAGATGTGAATGCCCTCTGCATTTTGTCAAAATTCATTTGTTACTTTGTTCATCTTAAAAGTATCAGGTCATTTGCCTGGTTACAGAATATAATTGAAGGTCATAGTCACAATTGAGGAAATTGGAAAAGACTTTGTAGAGAAAGAACGGGAATGAGAGAAGCACACTAGGCTAAAGGAGTGAAATATGGGTTTCCTAGTCCAGGCCTCATCCAGGTTTAGATCCCTCATTAACTATGTGCTTTTTCTCTGGCTTTAAACTACAGTGACATATTAAGAAAGAAGATTGACAAAGGACTAGGCTTTTGTGCGTTATGGTACACTGACAGCCATGGCAGCAAAAACTCAGGAAGGATGCCATCAATGAAACCAGCTGCATGGCATCAATTTTGATCTTTCTCCGAGAGTCCTAGCATGTCCAAGTGCAATGATTTGTTATTGAGGTATACTGAGCAGAATCACCAATCATCAGCATTAAAATGTCTGCTGAGATACAGATTCCCAGGTCTTAGCCAAAGGTCAGTTGTGATTCGAGGTTCCCATGGAAATATGCAAGAATGAGTAACCAGTCTTCTCTGCCAGCTCTAGTTCCTGTGTACTTTGCAAAAATCAAATCTATTTTATCAAACGCTGGATGGAAAAATATGCATAAGACAGTTGCTCCTAAGTAAAAAATTTTTGAAGAAAATAAGCATTTTCTCAGAAAAATGCACGCACACACACACATACATATACGCATGCATACTCCCCCCACACATAGTATAAATAGTTCATTTGGAGATGAATCCATAAAACAAAGGCAGTGAAGTATAAAAATAATAAAGGAGGTAAAAGAAGGAAGGCCAGAGAATAAGTTTTGATATCAAGTCAGCTCTCGATGAAGGCTATCAGACATCAAGCCTGGAGATAGCACACTGTATTCAAGAGTAGAGACACAGAAGAATTTCTCTGCTATTTTCCCTTACTTATATCATTCACCAAGGGATGTTTAGGGTCATCATTTCCTGAGCAGCATTTGCTTGTTCTATGTAGAAGTCAAATCTCTACCCAGATTCAGAAAAAAAAAATTATGAAAAGTTGCAGCTGTTCAAGTAAACAACCAGATACATATTGGAATTAATGCCAGGAAGTTATGGGCAGAGAAAGGAACATGTCTGCTATATATACTTGTACATACACAAAAATAGATGTGGCTATATCCAGTTTTTGACAGTTTGTGTGGATATGAATCATAGCCATGGACTCATGGACACTAGAGAATAAAATAGTACAATGTGTTGCCAAATAATACTGTATTTAAACTTAAAGCTTTGCAAATACCATGACTACTTTTGAGACTGTGACTGTTGCAGAGAATCATTTATTAAAGGTGACTTGGTCAATTCCAATTAAATTCCTCCAAGATCTGTGTCTGAAATGTGTGGCGATTTCAGCAATTGCGTTTCAATTTCAAGATCTTGACGTAAACCATGGCCAATATACTAAGTTGTACAGTGAGTCTTATAGATTTCCCTGGTCAATAACTTAAAGGAAGATTTCTCATGCCTCGATTTTTTATTTAGTCTATGGGCTCTTTGTGAGGAAAGTTATCACTGCACATGAAGGAGACTATTACACAGAGTCACATGTGTGAGTGTGTGTGTGAGTATGTATACATATATATGTGTGTATATAAATATTTGTGTTTATCTGTAATAATCACACATAAATATGTGTAGAATATATATATTATTTAGAGTATATGTGCATATATATAAAACACATATTTAAGTAAGCAAACAAAATAATATATTTCCCTCCTCTTTTGAGCATATGTAGAGTTATTTTTCTCTTCTTCATCCATATCCCTGTATAATTCTTTTCTCCTTTTCTGGCTTGTATAATTACTTCAGGTTACATATTCAAATCTAAAGAGTCTGAGATAGAATCCACAAATAAAAGAGAACATGAAATGTTTGTCTTTCTTGCTATGGGTTACCTCACTCAGTGTATTATTTTCCAGTTCCATTAAATTACCTTAAATTTTAATTATTTTATTTTTCCTTATAGCTGAATATCATTCTTATAGCCAGATCCAGAAAAAATATAGAAAGCTCCAATTATTTATGTAAACCTCATTTTGTAAGATCTTAATACCACATTGTCAATATATATATTTCTTCAGTTTAAGAAAATTTATTTCCCATAGTATTGGAAGATGCTTTGCAAGTTACCAAAGAATAAAAACAATAGTCATACCCATGCTGTAAGCATGCGAACTACAACAATGACAAGCATGATAATGCAATCATGGCACTATTATCTTAAGAGACCCAACAACTATCTAACTAGAATTAAAGTCCAGTTAATGATAGAGAATTCATGCCTGTCTCTATAAACATGACAAACGACCTGTGGCAGGACCTTAGAGAAGAACCTAACATTGCCATTTTCCTGAATTAATATATTTTATAAATGTATATAAGTATTTGATAAGTTCAAATACTTACCTTTTACACATAAATAATTATAACTCTAGCCCTTCACCAAAGAAACTTCTTTTGCAACAGAAGGAGTCTTGCAGAGAACCAAAAATATTCAAAATACAGAGAATAAATGACTTGGGATGCCCACCCATTTAATGCATCTCCAATGCAACTTTCTAGCAAGGCTCTGGGAATATTGAGGAAAGTGGTCAAAAAGATGATAAAAGAGAAGATCAGGAAGTATGCTGATAGTATCTTTCAGCCATGACAGGATACTGTAGAATCAGGGGACGGTGGCATGAGATAGGGTGTTTATGGAGGGTAAACTGGGAAAGGGGATAACACTTGAAATGTAAGTAAATAAAATAACCAATAAAAAGATGATATGTTGATGATACAGTGTACCAAAACAAGACCTTCATAATGCCAACCCTAGTCAAGATGCCAACATGGATATGTAAAATTTCACAAGACTCATTCCGAGATGACAAGCCACAAGCAATCAGTGGCTGCTGAGAAAGGAAGAATCTGCCTTCTTTATGGATGAGCTTCCCGATAGGTTATCCAGGCCTCACTTACTAGCACTGAATTCCTGTATACATAAGACACACACACACACACACACACACACACACACATATGACAAGTATAACTATGTGAAAAGAAGTCAATCGTGAGGGCACAGGAGTTGGAATGAGAGAGGGAATGGAAAGGCTGTAAGCACTGTTCTTATGAGAGTATCTCTTCTAACTACCCATGCTGCTATGCTGACAAGAGCAATTCAGATTAGCATTGATGGTTTTGACTTCTCCGCAAGAAATAAAATGAATTCAAAGTTGGTATTGGCTGTGAGACTCCATTATTCGATATTTCCCTAATAAAGAAAAGAGAAGACCTGCAGGAGATCCCATAGATAGACTGAGAGGGACAGAGATCCACACGATCTTGGATCCTGCAGTTCAACCAGGAAAGCTTCCAATCTACAGAGAGCCCTGCGGTTAGACAGGGGTCTGCAGTCTGACACTCTCTTGGGGAGAGAAGTTCAATCAGACGGAGCCCTGCGGACTGAGAGAGCCACCATCTAGGCTTCAGAGGTCCAGCCAGGGAAGCCCCGGTCCTTCAGGAATTCCCACAGTTTGACAGAGCCCTGAGACCTGCCACCATTTTGGAGCTGGTAGCCTAGCAGGGTACACAGTGGCACCAGAGTGAAGGATTTCCCAGGGTGTAGCCTGCCTGGGTGCCTTCCACTTCAGGGAGCTGGGCAGTATTACAGTTGCCTGTGCAGGTGGGGGAAGCGTCTGACCTGCAGGAGGTTCCGTAGATAGACTGAGACCCAGGGACCGAGATCCACACCATCTTGGATACCACAGTTCAAACAGGGAAGCTTCCAATCTACATAGAGCCCTGTGGTTAGAAAGGGCTCCATGGTACTACACTCTCTTGGGGGAGAGAAGCTCAACCAGATGGAGCCCTGCGGACTGAGAGAGCCACCATCTAGGCTTCAGCAGTCCAGCCAGGGAAGCCCAGGTCTTGCAGGAATTCCCGTGGTTAGACAGAGCCCTGAGACCTGCCACCATCTTGGAGCTGGTGGACTAACTAGGCAAACCAGGAGGAGACCACAGGAGGCCAGATAAGCTCCAAGAGGCAAGCCAGGAGGAGACTTGAGTCCAGCCCAGCAGAGCTGAAGAAGTAATTCAGAGCCCAGTGGGGGAAACCTTCCGGTTTCCTCCTCGAGCACAGATGCCCTCTGAGACAGCAGCATCAAACACCAGGCTCTCAGGAGCTTTAAACACCAACCAGTAATAACAAGACCAACAAACTCCAGAAATAAATAATGGCCAAAGGCAAGCATAGGAACATTACTAGTAGAAATAAAGGCAATATGGCAGTATCCACACCCAGTTCCCCAACAGCAGTAAGTCCCGGATACCCCAACACACCAGAAAAGCAAGATTCAGATCTAAAATCACTGGTCAGGATGCTGTTAGAGGAACACATAGACAAATCTCTTAAAGAAATATAGGAGAAAATGTATGAAAAGTTAGAAGCCCTTACAAGGCAAACACAGAAATCACTCAAAGAAATTCAGGAGAATATGGATCAAAAAATAGAAGCCAATAAGGAGGGAATACAGACATGAAATGCAATCACTGATAAGTGGATATTAATGAGCCCAGAAGCCCTAAATACTCAAGGCACAATTAGCAAGTCAAATGACTCCCAAGAAGAAGAAAGGAGAGGACCCTGGGCTTGTAAAGATTGGATCCAGTTTTGTAGACTCAGAACAGAGAAATTGTGTGTGGGGGGAATGATTGGGGAATAGCTGGGGGGGGAGAGGAATTATGGGACATATGGTGGGGGGGAAATGGGAAAGGGGAAAGCCTTTGGAATGTAAACATAGAATATAGAAAATAAAAATTAAATTAAAAAAAAGAAATACAGGAGAATGTGGGTCAACAAGTAGTAGTCATAAAAGAGGAAACATAAAAATCTCTTAAAGAATTACATGAAAACACAAACAAGCAAGCGAAAGATCTGAGAAAAATCATCCAGGATCTAAAAACAGACATAGAAACAACTAAGAAATTGCAAAGGGAGATAGCTTTGGAGATAGAAAACCTTGGGAAGAAATCAGGTTCCACAGATGCAAATATCAAAAATAGAATACAAGAGATAGAAGAAAGAATCTCAGATGCTGAAGATACCATAGGAACCATGAACTCAACAGTCAAAGAAATTGCAAAATGCAAAAAGCTTGTAGCCCAAAACAGCCAGTAAATCCAGGACACAATGAGAAGACCAAACCTAAGGATTATAGGTATAGATGAAAGGAAAGATTTACAACTTAAAGGGCCAGCAAATATCTTCTACAAAATTATGGAAGAAAACTTCCCCAACCTAAAGAGAGAAATTCCCATAAATATACAAGAAGCCTACAGAACTCCAAACAGACTGGACCAGAACAGAAATACCTCCCATCACATAATAATCAAAACTTCAAATGTACTAAAGAAAGAAAGAATATTAAAGGCCATAAGAGAAAAAAGCCAAGTAACTTATAAAGGAAGACCTATCAGAATTATACCAGACTTCTGACCTGAGACCATGAAAGGTAGAATATCCTGGGCAAATATCATGCATACTCTAAGAGAACACAAACTTCAGCCAAAACTACTATACCCAGCAAAACTCTCAATCATCATAGATGGAGAAACCAAGGTATTTCATGACAAAACCAAATTTGCGCATTATCTTTCCACAAACCCAGCCCTACAAAGGATAATATAGGAAAACACTAACACGAGGAGGGAAACTACACCCCAGAAGAAGCAAGATAGAAACCTCCTCTCATGGAACACAAAAGAAGATAACCACTCAAAGATAAAAATTAATTTAAAAAATGTCAGGAAGTAATTTACTATTCCTTAATATCTCTTAACCTCAATGGACTCAATTCCCCAATAAAAAGACATAGACTAAGAGACTGGATATGGAAACAGGACCCTACAATTTGCTGCATACAGGAAACACATCTCAGTGTCAAAGACAAACACTACCTTAGAGAAAAAGTCTGGAAGACAATTTTACAAACAAATGGTCTCAGGAAACAAGCCAGAGTAGCCACTCTAATATCAGATAAAATTGACTTTCAACCTAAAGTCATCAGTAGAGACACGAAAGGTCACTTCTTGCTGATCAAAGGGAAAATCCACCAAGAAGAAATCTCAATACTGAACATGTATGCTCCAAATGCAAGGGTACCCTCATTTGTGAAAGAAACATTACTAAAGTTTAAAGCACACATTACACCTAACACAATAATTGTGGGTGACTTCAACACTCCACTCTCCTCTATGGACAGATCAGGAAACCAAACTAAACAGGGACAGAGTGAAACTAATTGAAGCTTTGGACCAATTGGATTTAACAGATATATATATATATATATATATATATCTGTTATAGATAGATAGATAGATAGATAGATAGATAGATATAGATATAGATATACAGATAGATAGATATAGATATAGATATAGATATAGATATAGATATAGATAGGTATATAGATATAGATAGATAGATATAGATATAGATATAGAACATTTCATCCTAAAGCAAAAGAATATAACTCTTTCTCAGCAATGCATGGTACCTTCTCCAAAATCAATGATATAAGTGGTCACAAGACAGATGGCAACAGATACAAGAAAATCAAACTAATCCCATGCCTCATACCAGATCACTATGGAGTAAAAGTGGTCTTCAATAGCAAGAAAAACAGCAGACAGCCCACATACACATGGACACTGAACAATACACTACTCAATGACACCATGGTCAAGGAAGAAATAAAGAAAGAAATCAAAGACTTTTTAGATTTCAATGAAAATGAAGGTACAACCTATATAAATCTATTGGACACAATGAAAGAGTGCTAAGAGGAAAACTCATAGCCCTGAGTACCTCCAAAAAGAAACTGGAGAGAGCAGACACTAGCAGATTAATGGCACACCTGAAAGCCCTGGAACAAAAAGAAGCTAATTCACCCAGAGGAGTAGAAGACAGGAAATCATTAAACTCAGGGCTGAAATCAATCAAGTAGAAACAAAGAGAACCATACAAAGAATCAACAAAACCAAGAGGTAGGTCTTTGAGAAAATCAACAAGATAGATAAACCCTTAGCCAGACTAACCAAAGGGCACAGAGACAATATGCAAATTAACAAAATTAGAAATGAAAAGGGGATATAACAACAGAAACTGAGGAAATTCAAAAGATCATCAGATCCTACTACAAAAGTCTATACTCAACACAACTGGAGAATCTGGAGGAAATGGACAATTTCCTAGACCGATACCAAATACCAAAATTAAATCAGGATCAATTAGATCAGGTAACAGTCCCATAACCCCCAAAGAAATAGAAGGGGTTAAAGAAAGTCTCCCAACCAAAAAACATGTGTGACCAGACAGCTTTAGTGCATAATTCTACCAAACCTTCAAAGAAGACCTAACAGCAATACTCTTCAAACTATTCCACAAAATAGAAACATAAGGAACATTGCCCAAATTGTTCTATGAAGCCAAAATTACGCTGATACCAAAACCACACAAAGATCCAACAATGAAAGAGAACTACAGGCCCTTATGAATATCAATGCAAAAATACTCAATAAAATTCTTGCCAATCAAATCCAAGAGCACATCAAAATGTTCATTCACCATGATCAAGTAGACTTCATCTGAGATGGTTCAATTTAAGGAAATCCATCAATGCAATCCACTACATAAAAAAACTAAAAGAATAAAACCACATGGTCATCTCATTAGATGCTGAAAAAGCATTTGAAAAAATTCAGCATCCTTTCATGCTAAAAATATTGGAAAGAGCAGGAATTCAAGGCCCACACCTAAACATAGTAAAAGTGATAAACAGCAAACCAGTAGCCAACATCAAACTAAATTGAGAGAAACTTGAAGCAATCCCACTAAAATCAGGGAGTAGACAAGGCTGCCCTCTCTCTCCATACCTTTTCAATATAGTATGTGAAGTTCTAGTGAGAGCAATTAGACAACATAAAGATGTCAAATTGATACAAATTGCAAAGGAAGAAGTCAAACTATCATTATTCACAGGTGATATGATAGTATACTTAAGCGACCCAAAAAAAAAACTCCACAAGAGAACTCCTACATCTGATAAACAACTTCAGCAGAGTGGCTGGTTATAAAATCACCTCAAGCAAATCAGTAGCCTTCCTGTTTTCAAAGGACAAGCAGGCTAGTAAGAAGACAGGAAATAGCAACCTTTACTATAGCCACAAACAATATAAAGTATCTTGGCGTGACTCTAACCAAACAAGTGAAAGATCTGTATGACAGGAACTTCAAGTCCTGACTCAAAATTGTCCCTATCTAAAAGAACTGTACGAATAAAAATGGAGAAGAGACTGAGAAAAATGAGGTCCAGTGGCCTGCCCAACTTGGGACACATCTCAAGGGGAGTCTCCAATGCCTGACATTCTTATTGGTGCTATGATATACTTACTGACAGGAGCCTAGCACGGCCTCTAAGAGGCCCAACAAGCAGCTGACTGAGACAGAAGCAGCAGATTTATTTTTTACATGTAGGCTACTTTATACTCTATTTCTTCACTATGACTTTATTTTAATTTCTGGAAAGTATTACTAGGATTGACAGGATTATGCATGACTATAGTTTACAGTCATAATCCTGGGACCAGCATACAGTTTACAAGGTACAACTCCTAAAAAAAGGACTTGTACAATCAAGTCCTTGTAGAAGGAAATTAAAGAAGACCTCAGAAGATCGAAAAATATTTCATGCTCTTGGATTGGTAGGATCAATATAGTAAAAATGGCCATCTTGCCAATGCAATCCCCATCAAAATCACAAATCAATTCTTCATAGATCTAGAAAGAGCAATTCTTAAATTCATCTGGAGTAACAAAAAACCAAGGATAGCTAAATCTATTCTCAACAATAAAAGGATTTCTGGGGGAATCAATATCCCTGAAACAAGCAGTACTACAGAGCATTTGTGTTAAAAACTGCATGGTATTGGTACAGCGACAGGCAAGTAGATCAATGGAAAAGAATTGAAGATCCAGAAATGAAACCACAGAGTTATGGTAACTTGGTCTTTGATAAAGGAGCTATAACCATCCAGTGGAAAAAGATAGTCTTTTCAACAAATGGTGCTGATTCAACTGGAGGTCAACATGCAGAAGAATGTGAATTGACCCACTCTTATCTCCTTGTACTAAGATCAACTCCAAGTGGATCAAGGACCTCCACATAAAACCAGATATGCTGAAACTAATAGAAAAGAAACCAGGGAAGAACCTGGAGGACATGGGCATAGGCGGAAAGTTTCTGAACAGCACACCAATAGCTTATGCTCTAAAATCAAGAATTGATAAATGGGACCTCATAAAATTACAAAGTTTCTGTAAGGCAAAGGACACTGTCAGAAGGACAAAACAGTAACCAACTAATTGGGAAAAGATCTTCACCAACCCCACATCCGACAGAGGGCTAATATCCAATATATACGAAGAACTCAAGATGTTAGACCCCAAAGAACCAAATAACCCTATCAAAAAATGGGGTACAGAGCTAAACAAATAATTTTCACCAGAAGAAATTCAGATGGCTGAGAAGCACCTTAAGAGATGTTCAACATCATTAGTCATCAGGGAAATGCAAATCAAAACAATCCTGAGATTCTACCTCATACCAGTCAGAATGGCTAAGATTAAAAACTCAAGAGACAACAGGTGTTGGCGAAGATCTGGAGAAAAACGAACACTCCTCCACTATTGGTGGGATTGCAAGATGTTACACCTGCTCTGAAAATCAATCTGGCGGTTCCTCATAGAATTGGGCATGACACTTCCAGAGTATCCTGTCATACCACTCCTGGGCATATACCCAGAAGATTCCACTGCATGCAATAAAGACACATGCTCCACTATGTTCATAACAGCCTTGTTTATAATAGCCAGAAGCTGGAAGGAGCCCAGATGCCCTTCAAAGGAGGAATGGATACAGAAAATGTGGTATATTTATACAATGGAATATTACTCAGCAATTAATAATAATGAATTCATGCAATTTGTAGGCAAATGGTTGGATCTGGAAAATATCATCCTAAGTGAATTAACACATTCACAAAAAAATTACACATGAATTTCAATCACTGATAAGTGGATATTAATGAGCCCAGAAGCTCTGAATGCTCAAGGGACAATTAGCAAGTCAAAAGATTCCCAAGAAAAATGAAGGAGAGGATCCTCAAAAGACTGGATCCAGTTTTGTAGGAGAGTACAAGAACAGAGAAATAGTGGGGGTGGGGGTGATTGGGGATTGAGCAGGGGGGAAGAGGACTTATGGGACATATGGTGAGGGGGGGACTGGGAAAGGAGAAAGTCTTTGATTTGTAAAGAAAGAATATAGAAAAAAAGAAAGGAGAATAAGGAGTAGATTTTCTATCATAGTATATTCAAAATGTATGTGTATTTCCAAGATTTTAAAATACGTAACTCAAACATCTCAGAATCAATCAAATATAATTGTATCAATTTCTTATTATTTGGACTTTGATTATTTCCCAAAGAGTCATATTCTTTTTTTGTAAGGTAATTTTTTATTCAATATATTCTTTATTTACATTTCAAATGATTTCCCTTTCCCTGCTCCCTGAAAGTCCCATAAGCCCTCTTAGCCTCCCCCTGTTCCCCCATCCATCCCTTCCTACTTCCCTGTTCTGGTATTCCCCTACACTGCTGCCTTTCCAGAACCAGGGACCACTCTTTCCTTCTTCTTGGACATCATTTGACATATGGATTGTGTCCTGGGTATTCCAAGTTTCTAGGCTAATATCCGCTTATCAGTGAGTGCATACCATGAGTGTTCTTTTGAGACTGGGTTACCTCACTTAGGATCATGTTCTTCAGCTCCATCCATTTGTGTAAGAATTTCATGAATTCATTGTTTCTAATGGCTGAATAGTACTCCATTGTGTATATATATCACATTTTTTGTATCCATTCTTCCATTGAGGGACATCTGCTTTCTTTCCAGCTTCTGGCTATAATAAATAGGGCTGCTATGGACATAGTGGAATATGTATCCTTATTACATGCTGGGGAATCCTCTGGGTATAAGCACAGGAGTGGTATAGCAGGGTCCTCTGGAAGTGTTGTGCCCAGTTTTCTGACTGTTTTCCAGAGTGGTTGTACCATCTTGCAACCCCACCAGCTGTGGAGGAATGTTCCCCCTTTTCCACATCCTCATCAACACCTGCTGTCTCCTGAGTTTTTAATCTTAGCCATTCTGACTTGTATGAAGTGAAATCTCAGGGTTGAATTTCCCTAATGACTAATGATGTTGAACATTTCTTAAGGTCCTTCTCAGCCATCTGAAGTTCTTCAGGTGCAACTTCTTTGTTTAGCACTGTACCCCATTTTTAATAGGGTTATTTGGTTTTCTGGGGTCTAACTTCTTGATTTCTTTGTATATATTGGATATTAGCCCTCTGTCAGAACTCCAAGTTGGTCAAGGACCTCAACATAAAGCCAGACACACTGAAACTAATAGAAAAGAAACTGGGGAAGATTCTTGAGGACATCGGCATAGGGGGAAAGCTCCTGAACAGAACACCAATAACTAACGCTCTAAGGTCAAGAATTGACAAATGGGATCTCATAAAATAACAATGTTTCTATAAGGCGAAGGACACTGTCAAAAGGACAAATTGACAGCCAACAAATTGAGTCATATTCTAAAGGCATGTGTCCATCCTGTGGTGTCACTAGGAGTTCCTGGACCATTGGAACATGAGACTAATGGGGATGAAATATGGTTATTGTGTCATATTCCTGAGGGAAATATTAAACCAGTTTTCCTTTATTTCTCTTCTACCTTTACAGTTACTATAAGATTAGATGAGTTTACATCCTCTGCCATTTGTCTGCCATAATGTCTCAGCACATACCCAAAGAAAAGGGAAACTCTAAGCTAAAATCACATTTTTCTTTCTTAACTTGCATTCTCCCCCTTTTCTTTATTTATTTATATATACAGTGTTCTGTCCACTTGTATGCCACAGGCCAGAAGAGGGTGTCAGATTCCATTACAGATGGTTTTGAGCCACCATGTGGTTGCTGGGAATTGAACTCAGGACCTCTGGAAGAGCAGTCGGTGCTCTTAACCACTGAGCCATCTCTCCAGCCCTAAAAAACAACAAATCGGGATTTTTTTTTTTTTTTTGGTTTTTCGAGACAGAGTTTCTCTGTATAGTCTTGGCTGTCCTGGAACTCACTCTGTAGACCAGGCTGGCCTCGAACTCAGAGATCCGCCTGCCTCTGCCTCCCAAATGCTGGGATTAAAGGCATGCACCACCACTGCCCACATTCTCCCCCTTTTCATGGAACATCTCTAGTATCTTCTTGATGGTTCAGGAAATATCTCAGAATGGACTAAGGAAAGAAGCTAAGAGATGAACAAACAGGAGGGAAGGCTATGAAATGCTGCCTTAGGAGCACAGAATGTCCAAAATATTCATAAACTCATAACTGTGGTGTCCTGCATAGGGCCTTTAAAAGACTTAGCCAGCAAATATTCATTCACATTTATTGTATAAGCATCATTGGTCCCTATCCTGCTAAGGGAAGCCAAAAAAGAATATGTTTACAGTGATGTAGCCACTCGTGAATTACTCATGGTACAGTGGATAGCTTTATATCCATGCTAATACAAATGGCCCTGGTCAAACTTCACACATCCCAAAGAATATAAGAAGACATAAATGAGGGTTTGAGACTTGGTAGGAGGGGTGGATTACTGGTTTTGTAAGGGCTTAAAAATGTGCGAGATGTGAATGTGCCTAAAATGTGTTATGTCAAAGAGTGAAATAATAAAAAACATAAAACTTATTAGATTGCTTGTTATATGTTTGATGCAAGATGCTGGGTGCGGGGCTTGGTTTCCCAGTCCTAGATATTACATCTAAACCAATCCCAGAAACTACATCTAAAAAGCCTGAACTTGGTAACTGCAAGTAAGAGCAAAAAAGTTAATATGCTACAGAAATCTAAAAATTTCCAGGGAAAACATTTTTGGTTAGACATCAAGGAAAATTTTGTTTGAAAAGTCAAGGGGGAAATATTACTTAGGTGGTTTCCAGAAATTTTCCTCTTACTCTAATGGAATGTCTCTCTTGGGAGTGTAGAGTGAATTAGCTTCCTTCTTTACTGCTCAGTCCTCCTCTCCAATCCAGCATTCTGTGTATCAGTATTCTGAAGAATGCCAGAGTCCCTGAACCTTGTAAGAGGAATGCCTCTGGAAAGGTTGTCAGCCAAGATGAGTCACCTCTGGCATTGATTCCAGATAGTCTGTTGCCAACTTGCATTTGCTAATGCAGCCATCAATTTCATGGTGTCTGAGAAACACAGAGAAAGGCAAATTTATCCTTGTCATTACATAGGCAAAGGCCTCTTTTAAAAGATACTACAAAATTAATTAGTCTGCAAATACGTCTATAAGTTGAAATGATTCATATCAGATATCCAAGCACAAATGCCTAGACAAAGAAGACTCATTTTTATCAGGAGATTATTCTTGGAGTTTAGTTCAAGTTGTTTAGATAATACAATAATATTTCATCATTATTACCAGTTTTGGAGTCAATCAAGGAAGAACCAACATAAATAATCTATCATTTTTGTCTGTGCTTATGATTTTTACTCTATTATGCCATCACAGGACACAGTAATATTAACAGGCTTAGCATAAAATTTCAATAAAGGAAAACTGAGCCAGATAGAAATGGGAGTTTTTAAGAGTAAATACAGTAAGTTTTTGAGTAAAGTATATTGAAAATTAGAGCAGAGACAACACATCTTAGTCTCATAACTGTGTGCATCACAATGTAGGTCTATAATATGAAGTTAAAATCATTCATGAGGACTGAAGCAATGAGACTGCGATAGTGTCTACTGTTATTGCAAAAGACCAGGTTTCAAGCTCCAATACTGATGTCACATGGCTCATGCTTGTCCAGAACTGCACCTTCAGGGAAATCTGAAATGGAAATGATGTTGTCCTCTAGGAGAACTTGCACTCATGTACACATACAGATAGACAGACAGATAGGCAGACAGACATACACACACACACACACACACACACACACACACACACATGAGAAAATAAAAGTATACCTTTCTTTTTTTCAGATCTCCTTAGTCTGTTTTTATATGCATGAGTGTTTTACTTGAATGTAAATATGTGTACCATGTACATTTCTGATACTGGCAGAGATCAGCAGTGTTGCATCCTCTGGAAATGGAGTTATTAGCAATTATGAATGACTATGTAGGTTCTAGGAAGTAAATCTGATTTTTGAGAATGAGCAACAAGTGTCCTTAAGTACTGAGCCATCTCTCAAGCTGTACAAAAATAGAACTTAAAAATGCAAATGTTCAATTGAAGGTTTTAAAATTTCTACATGTGCTGTTATTTCACAACATAAGAAATAGTATAAGAGTACAGATCATAAATATCTTTCTTTTCACCTTACAGAAATTTATTTCTTATTCCAGACTGGTGAATACTGTGACATTATGAAATTACTGAATCAAATTTGATAAAGTAATAGTAGTAGAGGTGTTGAACATGTTCCTAACTAGATTGCTTAAAAGCAGAAATACCCCATCTGGTAGTATATCAATCGGTTTGAATAGTTTAAAAGAACATGCAAAGTGTTAATTCCCACTAGGATAACAGTGGGATCTTGACACAATATGTACAAGAGAGAAATCTGGACTGATTTACAGCAAGTTGCTTCCTGTCATTAAATTCATGGAAATTCAGAGATAATGTATAATAAAGATTGAATACGTATCTGAGTACAATTTACTTATATAAGTCATAGAAAATGGTATTTAAGCAATGAATCTGTTAATTACTACTGAACAACACCATAAGTACATGTTTAAGGAACATGTAGGATCCACCATGCTTAATATGTTTAAGTAAACTGTGATCAAATCATGCATTAAGGTCTGTGTCTGGAGAAGGGAAAGTGAGTGGCTCATCAATTATGAAAGCAGTCAGATACCTATGCAAACTCTCATCAATAAACTGCAGGGCTACAGATTATTAAATAATTAAAAAAGATAGAAGCAGGGTAAGAGGGGATGGGATGAGGTCTGCAGAGGGGAAACTAGGAAAGGAATAACATTTGAAATCTAAGTAAATAAAACATCCAATTTAAAAAAAGTAATCATGTCTGCTAAGGCTTATCATTCTTAAAGTATTTGTCAATGGTCTGAGTGCAGGCAGGCAGTTGCTTGACGGGTGAAGATAGAGGGTGTGAAGACCCTTTAAGAGATGAATCCAGACACTGAAAAGGATCCCTGAGTTTGGTTCTGAATATCTAGAAGAAAAACACATTAGTTTTGTAGAATTCCAGGCCTCGAGGAATTAAAAAAAATAGCATAGCAAGGCAGAAAATTGGTGAGGAACATAAAAATAAGAAGTAAATTACATCTGCCCCAGCAACAGGTTTCTTATAGACACAATAGCAACAGGAAATGAAGAAACTAGTGTCAAAGTGAGGCTGCTGGAAAATTGTCAATCCAGCATTCGGAATCCATAACAACTTTATTCCAATAAAGATAGTGAAGGAAAGTGCATTTCAGATAACAAAAAGTTGACTTTCCCACCAGCAAGCTGTCACTGAACTGACTTTGAAAGGATGTGCTTGTAAAAAGGAAATTACTACAGTACAGATTTTAGGTGGTAAGAAGTAAACCTGAACACAGATGTTGACAGACAGAAAATTTATGAACACTGGCATTGTATATATTGAAGAAAAGAGAATAGTCTTAGAAGTTACAGGAAGAAATACTTAGATGAGGACAAGCCAGAGAGTAAAAGAATCAAAATAAAAATGCATGTGAAAATGATATAAAAGAACCTATCACTTCTTAAGAGAATAAAAATATTGAATATTCACCAATGAGACTAAATAAGTAAACAAATAAGTTATTTACTTATTTATTTAAGTGTATGTGTGCACGTGTGTGTGTGTGTGTGTGTGTGTGTGTGTGTGTGTGTGTGCATATGCATATGTATATACATGTCTAGGGTAGAGGTCTACTTTGATGTCATTCCTTAGGTGTCCCTTAACATTTTTGTGCAGTGGGTTCTCTCCTTAGCATGGAGATCACTCCTGGCGATGTTTGTTGGCCTTCAAACCCAAAGCCTCCATTTGTCCTTTTCTCTCCACTGCTAGATTCACATTCATGACCTAACATGCCCCAGTGGATTCTGAAGATTAAACTGATGTCCTTATGCATTCTAGGCATGCACTTTACCAACTGGGTTACCTCTCCCACCGTGAACTGGTTTTGAAAAAACAAACAGAGGCAAGAAGAACAAGAAACGTGATTAAGTCAACAAATAAAATAAAAACCCAGACATGAGTTAAAAATGATGACGGTAGCCAGGGAAGGTCATAGTGGAACATAAGATAAAGAGTGGGTGGGTAATGCCCACAGAAGAACAGAGGAATTTTTTTCTAATGCTTTGTAGCAACTAGGATATTCTGTCTTGTATAATTAATTGAATATTTCACAATATCTACGGAAAATTTTTGAATGTTCCTAGTATACACACACACACACACACACACACACACACACACACCAGTGCTTTAGTCACTATGAAGGGTAGTCAGATCTGATTATGACATATTTGGGATTTAAACACTATAGCCATAAATGAGTAATCCTGATCTAGATAGATCATTGCTCCCAAGCTCTACTAACATTATGAGCTGGAAACATAAGGCAAAATAATTGCATCTTTCCTTAGGTTACTTTGAGTGAAAGTGTTTTGTCACACTTCCAAAAAATATCTGTGATGGTATTGGTGAAGGAAGTAGAATAAAACAATAATAACAGGAGTTTCTAAAATGTGAAGTCTCAAATGTAGCCAATTTGGGGGATGAAATGTTGTAAGAATTACTTCATACTAGAATTTAAAGTGGAAAAATTGTAGAGATGAGGACCCAATAATTCAACTGTGTATTGAGCAGCACAACGATTATTCTCAAGGAATGTAGTTCTTTATTTAAATAAGTAGGTACACCTATGTTTATTTTTCTTAGGATAAACCATTAACTGCATTACTTAAATAGGTATAGGATTATGGATTTAGCATGTGGTTTTAGAGATGCCATTTCCAATACACTCTTACTCCTTGCCAGAAATTCCTCGCTTTCCATTTGAATGACAAGGATACCATATTGAAAAATATTATACAGAATTAAGGGCAAAAGCAAAGGAATTAAAAGGCTGAAAAGTGAAAATAATCTGTGCTATTTTCTTGAGGATTCCAAAGGCAGAACACTTGACTTTATGCCCCAACTTCTTTCTTTCTTTCTTTCTTTCTTTCTTTCTTTCTTTCTTTCTTTCTTTCTTTCTTTTCTTCCTTCCTTCCTTCCTTCCTTCCTTCCTTCCTTCCTTCCATCCTTCCTTCCTTCCCTTCCTTCCTTCCTTCCTTCCTTCCTTCCTTCCTTCCTTTCTTTCTTTCTTTCTTTCTTTCTTTCTTTCTTTCTTTCTTTCCTTCTTTTGTTAATTGGATATTTTATGTATTTACACTTCAAAGGTTATCCTCTTTCCCAGTTTCCCTTCGAGGACCCCTCTATCCCCTCCCCCTCCCCCTGCTTCTACGAGTGTTAAGGAAACATGGGAATAATAAGAAAAAGCTTTTGAGTCACTACAAAATGTGAAACTGTGGGTTAAAGAATAATGGCACTAATACTAATAATAAACAACAGTTCCAGAGGACATGAAGTTAGGAGGGAGATCTTGGTTACTAGGAGGACATGAATGGCAAGTGGAGAGTGAATATGATTGAGATATACATGTATACATTTTTTGAAAAATAATTTAACATATCGTTTGAAATGAAAATATCTTCAACACTAATGATAATATTTACATTTCATCTTCTACCCTGATGTTTGAAGAAATTACTCAAATAAAATAATGAATTATTGTAGTTCACATCACTCTATGTTTTTTGTAAGAACCTGATCTAACTTGGTCTAGAAGAGATAGCAATGCAATTAAGTGAAATTGTTTTTGAAGAGGACTTAAAAATGATTCCTAGTATCAACACAGTGATGTACAGTTTTCCATAATTTCGATTCCAGAGAATTTGATTCTTTTTTCTGTACTCTGTAGGCACCAGGCACACAGCAGTTCACATACAAGTCACTCATACACATAAAATAAAATAAAAATTGTTAAAAGGTCCTTAGCTTGACAAAATAAAAAAAAATGGAGTAATAATATATTCAATGATGGCATATTTTACATTATTATTAACATATCACACATATTGAATATTGAATATATTATACATGTGTATGTAGCTAGGGGTATGGAGTTAGAAAAGAATATATATATATATATATATATGTATGTATATATATATATATGTATATATATAAAACTTGGTTTATCATAACTTGAGTGTTTAAGTGTTTCCTTATGATACATTAAAGCACAACTACCACAGACTGAGATTTAAACATGACTAAAGTGCTTTGAATGGTGCAATACAGCTGATATGCTTTCAATAAACATCCTAATATAGAATTCTAAATATTATAGACAAGTTACGATAGACAACTTTTAACATGTAATAATTCTTTAAAATATTTCTTGTCTAAGATATTGTCAAAATGTGTCTCTTGTCCCTCAGTCTAAAGTAATATCCTTTCTGTAACTTACCACCCTGTCACTGGTCAGAATCATATGGATGAAATTAGAAATATGTGTTCTTGGGTTTAGCAAGGTTTATGTGACCGACTTACTTTGGAGGTAAGTTCTTTTGGATTTTTTTCTGATTTATTTTTTATATTTTCTTTTTTTTAATAAGTAATTATTTTACTTATATTTTTACCAAAAATGGTTATAATTGAGGTAAGAGAGGTAAGATGAATAAAGGTAGCCATAAAAATATATTTCAAACTACAAAAGTCACTGAAAGCATCAAATTCAATTTATAAAGGCACTAACTAATCAACATTTACTTTTTGTTACCTGATAGATCTAGTGATACAAAACATGGAGGAACTAACACTAAAGTCAGCCTTTTATAACTTTTACTTAAACTTTTATAGGATATGTTTCTGTAGATCTAGGAAAATCTTGGAAAATCTACAAGCATAGCTTGCATTTCCTAATCAGTGGATTTTTGATGGGATTAGTGAGTAGAGATGACCATCTTACATTTTAACAGATGTTAAAATAAAGGGTTTAAATCAACTTTATGAGTTAATACACAATTAAGCTGTGTATGTCATTAAATAACGGTACTTTTTGGAGGATGTCTTTTTAATGAGTATGTATCACATCCTGAAGTAGGTTATTCTAGAAAAAAATTATTAGTGGATTTCAAATTGTAGGACTACCTTCAGCCATATACATAGAGTAAAACATTTTATTTAAAAAAATTATGAGAGACATCATTGCATTCTTTTTTTCTAGAATTCCATAAAGAGATTAGAGATTAAAGCTGTTTGATATCATAGCCATAGATTTTGTGAGGCACCATTCCTTAGGAGATGAAGCTACATTTCTTTCTCTGCAAATGCTGCCTGGATTTAATAACTTACTTTTATAAAGGAGGGTATAATAGAAACTATTAAATTTAGCTTACACTAAATTTTAAGAAGTGTGCAAACTCTATCTTAATGGTATTCTTTCATTCTCTTTCCCTTCAACAACAGACTCTAGGTGGAGTTCTTGCTGAGACAGGTAGAGAAGAAAGGAGCTGGCTGGTGGCCATAGTATAAATACACAGTGACCATGAAGAATATTTGTGCAATGAAGATCTTAGACTGGTCAGAATCATATGGATGAAATTAGAAATATGTGTTCTTGGGTTTAGGAAGGTTTGTGTGACCGACTTACTTTGGAGGTAAGTTCTTTTGGATTTTTTTTCTGATTTATTTTTTATATTTTCTTTTTTTCACAATTTATATATTTATTCACTTTACATCTCAATAAACCTTGTCCCACTCATAATCCTGTCTGAGAAGCTGTCTTTTAGTTCATGTGGACACTGAACCAGAACTTTCTGACTTTCTAACCTAGAGAGACAATAAAGAAACAACTAAGTTTTAGTGATTTTAAACTACAAATTTATGCTGTAAGTAATCAGTAACCAAGTGCTACATTGAACAATTTAAAATGTTAAGAAAGACAGCTTTTTGTGTGGCACATTTCTATTTTTTAAAAGTATGCCTTTCAGCTAACATTTGAATATTAGTGATACAGCCATTTTTTATTTTGTTTCACTAAGGCATTGTTTTCATTAACTTTTGTAGAAAATGATCATTAACATTCAACTACAAGCCAAAGCCTCCACCCAGCTAAACTCAGAGAAATTCATTATTTCACTTGAATCAAATGGTATCATATTTGTTAAATGCTTTATAATTATTAATGACACCTTGTAGTAACATTGAAAACTAGGATGTTTTGGATAAAATTTTCTTTCATGTCTTGCTTGTTATAGTACTACAATGGGAAAGAGTAACATGGAATTTTCCTAAAATTCAAGTGTTTTCTTTACATAAGAGTCACTCAAAAACAGTACGTTAGGGAATTTTTGTTGTGAAGCAAAAAGCAATGCAATGTTTTACAGATGTACCATCTTTTTAAGTGTTTCTATCTTAATCAACAACGACAACCAGCTAAACAAAAACAGAACAATAGCAATGCCCAAAGCCACTGCCACTAACAGAAATGACCAATCTATATATAAGCATCTGAAGAAATGAATACTTCAAACTAATCAAAGATATACAAGTATTTAAGAAGAAAATATACTGATGGACAGTAAATTAAAGAAATTATGTAGTTACTATTGAGAGATGACAGACTCTAGGGACTTCTAAACTTTCCCTGAGTTAACCATAAGACCATGAGAGATTAAGAGACTGAAATATAAACTGAATAATAAAGTTCAAGTCAAGTAAAGCAGTTAGCACACCAGGCTTAAATTAGAAGCATCCAGTTCATTAGTTTCCTAAGATTTATTTTTTACATGTAGGTTACTTTATACTCTATTTCTTCACTATGACTTTATATTAATTTCTGGAAAGTACTACTAGGATTGACAGGATTATGCATGACTATAGTTTACAGTCATAATCCTGGGACCAGCATATAGTTTATAAGGTACAACTCATGGAACTTAATAAATAGTGTTATAGACTTCTTTCTAATGTTTTCATTAATATCCTTGTCTTCCTTCCAATTTGTAACACTTCCTTTTTATCTCTTCTCGGTATTTGTAAACATACAATCATAATGGAAAATATCACATTGAATCTAGTGGATAGAAGGTTTGATGGTGATCTACCTGAAAAACTAAGATTTTTTTAACAGAAGTGTATTTCTTTGTCAATGAAGGAAAAAATCAAATTCGTTTTTGGAATGGAAATTTATGGAAATTTATGCTTTGTTATATTTGTTATGGAAATTTAGCAAAATCATTTCTTCTTGTTTATTATTAGATATTTTCTTTATTTACATTTCAAATGCTATTCCCTTTCCTGGTTTCCCCTCCAAATACCCCTAACCCATCCCACATTCCCCTTTACACCAACCCACCCACTCCCACTTCCCTGTCCTGGCATTCCCCTATACTGAGACAAGCCTTCTCAGGATCAAAGGCCTCTCTTCTCATTGATGTCCAACAAGACCATCCTCTGCTATATATGCAGCTGGAGCTGTGGGTCCGTCCATGTGTATGTACTCTTTGGTTGGTGGTCTAGTCCTTGGGAGCTTTTTTCTTTATTTGGCACGTTGAAGTAAGATGAAAATAGTGGTTGTACCCTAAGGGCCAACAGAATGAATGGAAATATACAACCTCAGGAGGTGGGAGTTAGGTGGACCTTCTAGAATGTACCAGAGACCTGTGAGGTGAGAGAATTTCAAGACTCAAAGAGTTGTCATAGGGAACTTGGAGAATTCACCTCCAGTAGAAAGAAGGCATCAAGTGGAGGCATTGAGGTTGTCATCACACAATTAAAAACTCTGACTCAAAATTGTCCCTATCTAAAAGAACTGTAGGAACAAAAATGGAGAGGAGACTGAGAAAAACGAGGTCCAGTGGCCTGCCCAACTTGGGACACATCTCAAGGGGAGTCTCCAATGCCTGACATTCTTATTGGTGCTATGATATACTTACTGACAGGAGCCTAGTACGGCCTCTGAGAGGCCCAACAAGCAGCTGACTGAGACAGAAGCAGATACTACACCCAACCGATGGACAGAAGCTGGAAATCCCTGTGGCTGAATTAGGGAAAGGCTAGAAGAAGCTAAGGAGGAGGGTGACCCATAGAAAGACTAGCAGTTTCAACCAACCTGAACCCCTGAGATTTCTCATACACTGAGCCACAAACCAGGCAGCATATATGAGCTGGTCCAAGTCCCTGACACAGCAGAGGTCTGCCTGGTCTGGCCTCAAAGAGAAAAAATGCACCTAACCCTTTAGAGACTTGAGGCCTCAGGGAATGAGGTGTGGGGGGTGGGGATATCCTCTTGGAGATGAGGGGAGAAGGAATGGGATGAGGAACTGTCAGAGGGCAGAATGGGAGGGGGATAACAACTGGACTGTGAAACAAGATTAAAGATAATAATGAAAATAAAAGTGTTTGTAAACAATGGTATAATTTAACCTTTCCATGGAACTAAAAGTATTTACTGAAAATTTGTATACTTATTAAATAATATATTTTATAATACTGCTCACTATATTATTAAAGTTAACAAGATGTTAATATGGACTTCACTACTTTATATGAAAGATAAGTACAGGTGTTATTTATTTTGGAGATATTTCAATTTTAGAAACATTTTTAAGGAGCATAAAATAAATTTAGTCCAGTCAATCACATCGTTTTCTTTTGTGACAAACACATACTAATTGAGATGTAGAAAACAGTGAAGAGTGAATAATTGGGATTGAAGTTGTACACACAGAACATACTACTGAAGAAAAGTTTAGTCAGAAAAATAAGTGCTCCTTTCAGCTCCCTTACACTACATGTTTAGAAACAGAAATTCCAATTAATGTGTAGTTCCAGAGGAAATAAATAAGGCTAAATGAAAAAATTTTAAAGAAACAGAGTGTTCATTGTTACAAAGAATTATTTTTAGTCAATGAATAATGTCACAAATATAATTTGGGAAACATTTTGCTAGTGCTGACCTTATAGAAATTAACTGGACAAACAACATCTATGATGTCTTCAGTTTCTTTGATACTGTTTCTTTATAATCTGTTCCAGATACAAATATCTCTTTGTGAGTATGTGTGTGTGTATGTGTACATACATGTATTATTTATCTAATCTATAGCAGTACATTGAAATTTTATTGTTTTGATAGTGCTTTTCTATGACTTCTCTCATAGTTCAAATTAAAAGTGTACATATTGAATTGGACTAAGCTTTAAATCTATGTCAAAATTAACAGTTTTCAAGAGTCAGAGTATTTACAAATTTTCAGATGGATTAGCAATACATATATCTCAAAAGTAATTATTTGATTACTTAAAATCCTTTATTGGCTAAAAATGACTGCTCTTTCCACAGATTACTTGTGCAGTCTCTTATCTCCAAAGAGGACTAGGCATTAAACTAAAATTAGTATCACTAAGCATCTACTAATCATTGTGCTTCTAAATATATTTTGGGACAAAATAAGATAAAGATAAATCCCTTCCTAGGATTTATTATGCTAAATCCACATTAATTCTGGTTCCAGCCTGTTAGAATTATTGAAACAGTTTCTACTGGAAAGCTCAGAGAGTACTAAGAAGGATGGGGCTATTGTGAAGATGCGAAAATGGGTCACAGTAACAAGAAAGAGCAATGATACTGGTATCATTTTGGTTTATATGAACATATATTGATGTAATAGAGATTCAAATACTAATTAAGGAAATTTGATGTTTTCAGTTTAAGTATCATGTTTTCCAAATCAAAGAGACGAACACAGTTCTATGTAAGGTCCTTCTTTCTTCCAAAGTTATTTGTTATCCCACCTCGAATTATGAAGATATATTTAGCAATGGTTCTTAAGAGATGGTCATGCAGTTTTAAGAATAGTATAGCTTGGCATTTGGTAGAAGCAGTACTGACATATACATTTGCATTTGGTCTGGAGATTGGCAGTGCCATTCCTTCTCATGGATAACATGTTAAGCTTGAATTTCCATAGGACTAGGAAATGAATTACAATCGTCTGTCTTCCACTCAAAATACATACTCTTTATTTCAAAATATTCTAACACACTTCACTAACCAGTACATCTAAAATGTGCATTTAGAATAATGGGCATTTGAGTGTTCTGATACAAAATACTACCCACATCTTTATTATAAATTTTTATAGTGTATTACAATGTTTCCCCTTCTTCAAATGGAGGCCTTTGAATGAATGGGAAAATGAACAAGCCTCCCCAGAGTCAAAAGAACTTAGGAAATAACCTCACATAAAATTGAGGAAAAATGCTGCTCAGAAAAGCTAAAACAACAGTGTGCTGCAGAAAAATCAGGTCAAGTAAGGATGAGATGGAGCAGAAGCATGTGGAGGATTTACAGATTGAGAGCAAAGAGAAAACAGAGAAAGCAGTATCAGAAATCATTCAGAAACATATGTCTCAAGAAGATTAGAGAATCAGTTGATGGGCTATGTGTATCTTTCTATTGGCTGTTGGGTGTGATACCGATAAAGACAGAAAGTGTTTCTTGGAAATGTTTAAAATCTGATAAGGGAGATAAGCTGAGGTCTGTCTCTGAGTCAGTGCCAGAGACAGGCATCTCTCCATCAGATACCGAGAAAGGGCAATCCGGATGTGACAGATTCACAGACAACCTCAGAGCTGTAAATAGCTGGTCCACAGCACTTGAATTCCTTCAAAAGTGAGTTGACCAAAAGAAATAAAAAGACATACACATATAAATTTCTGCCATTTTAACCAAAAAAGTTTAATATTTTGGAAATAAAAATGTCTTAATGTAGTTTTAAAATTTTCTAATCAGAAAACCTGTGGCTTAAAAATAGACAAAATATACAAACGTTGTGATTTGCCATATCTACAGAACTTGAAGAAAACAACAACACACACACACACACACACATATACACACATACACACACACACACACAGAGAGAGAGAGAGAGAGAGACAGAGACAGAGACAGAGACAGAGACAGAGACAGAGACAGAGACAGAGATCAGAGGCTTAGGAATAAATGTCCAGACAGCTCAAGGAGACCAAAATAAATCATTTAAATTTCAAGTATGACACTCACCAAGAGAATAAATTCAGGAATATGAATTCATTTGAAGAAACCATGTAAAGTGGTCCTCCCAATACCATGGAATTAAACTAAAAATAACTACAGGAACATGGAAGAGTACTCAGAGATAAACCATTTATTTCTGAATAGCATCATACTAAACAAGTGCAAAATAATTTAAATTATATTTTTATAATACAACAAACATGATGATTTTCTGTCTCCTTACTTTGGTTCTACAGATTAGAACCATAGGTAGAAAATGATTAAGAACATCAAAGACAAGATCCCCATTTCTAATTATTTGTGATGCTTAACTTCCAGGCAGTTTTTTTCTGTAGTGTTCCTGATTACAAAATTAAAAAATAATTGTAATATACCCTACTAACCCAAAAGGACCATACTGACCTAATAGCAAATTTTAGATATATTATTAACGAGATGTAATAGAAGGAACTGATGCCCCACTGACTCAATAAATGTACTAAAGGCCAGTCTAGTTATCTTGCCAAACTACAATGAATCATAATCCACTAATTTGAAGATTAAACTTGATAAAGCCAGTGACTTTTCTTGGATCCTGGTAGGTTCTCTGCTGAGTAGATCCCTTAAAACCTCCACATACTGGAGACTTGGTGTTGAAAACCATTTTCAACACCAAGACTTTTGAGATTCGATGTGTTCAATGCTGATGCATGGTACATTTCAATAGAACTTAAATATTTACCCATTTGGTGCTGGCTGTCTAACAAAACTAAAAACAGCTGCTAGGCTCAGAGATGTTGAAGTGTGTAAGAAACCTGAGGACATCTTGGTTAAAGTCTTTCTTACCATAAAAGTAAGTTAGGGACAAACACCACGAGAGAAAATTGACCCATGTGTGTAGTTATAGTTGATTAACCCAATTTGATCTCCCAAATGGCTGTGTGCATGTTCTTTTTTAAAAAAAAAAAATGTAGTCTTCTATTTTAATATGCCATAATTAGCTCAATCGCTGAGCCACCCCTAGACTCCCACGATGCTATCAGGTCCTCTCTGGTACTCCTGAATTATTACTAAAATCTATATTCCATTTTGCTATGCTGGACCCAATTGGTGGGACCCCTAGGGTTGCTCTTCTCTGGCTCTTACATGACTGCATTCTTTCTCTTTTGTAGCTCTCAAGCCTGGTCCTTCTGCTTCCCTGGCATGGCAATACTAAATACTTCTTCCTTCGGTTCTCTTGCTCAGGAAATCTAAAGTCTTTCTTTGTCTTGCTGCCCATCCATTGGCTACCAACAACTTCATTTACCAACCAGAACCAATTATGGGTTGGATCCCTCAATGTCTCATACCCGGAATTCTTGTGCAATTCCTAAATACCATAATACAAGCAATAAACCAAATCTCTGACCCCTTTTTCATCTATTAAAAAGGCCTTCTCTCTCAGATATACAATGACCATAGTTATAACAGTTATGTATACTACAAGGTATGATATACATTAATAACATAAAGTTCATCAATTTTGTCAATTTAGGTATATTATTCTAACATCTTTCCTAATTTGAAAATTCTACACCTTAATTATTTTTTTAATTTAACTTTGCATTACCATCTGAAAACCATTCTTTCAAATCAATATCATCTTCCTCAATGATGAGCAACTTGAGTCTGATGAGACTATAACTAGTCTTTGACCCTGTCAGAGATCCAAGAATGATTTAAATATTATATATAATATTAATATATAAATATTATATATATTTATATATGTATACACACACATATATATATGCAGCACAAACATAGCTTCAAAAACTTAAACAATTTTCAGAGACAGCTGTTTACTACCTGGACAGTTCCCCCTATTCCTTAAAACATTAAAGGAACTATCTTCAGCTGTCTGGCCCAGAACCATCTAACAGAACTTAAGTGAAGCAAAAACTACGAAGAAGAACGAGCTTACTCTGTCTTTATGGAGCTAAACTGTAGACAATCCCACCATCTTGTGTCTTTTCCTGGACAGTATTTTTTGTCTGTAGATGAATTAGGGCAATTCTTGCCTAGTGGCTACCTTGACACGACTGGAGCAACTCCATATGGAGGTTATGATGTTCATTATCTTCTTTGAACATTGAAAGCAGTACTGGCAGGGATTTAGCTTATTGCTAGAGTTATATTATTTGGGAATTGCATGAGAATTCTGTATGCAAGACACTGAGGGTCCCTGCCCACAGTTGTTTCTGGTTGGTAAATAAAGTTGCTGGTGGGTAATGGCTGAGCAGAGATACTTTATATTTCCCAGGCAAGGGAATCAAGTGAAGAACAACGATTTAATACCACCAGGCAGGGGAAGCAAAGGGACAATGCAGACAGAAAGCATACAATCATGTAATGAGACAGAGAAGAGCGGCCCCAGGGGTCCTAACCAATTTGGTTCAGGGTAGCGAAGATGGAATATGGATTTTAGTAAGTAATAACTCAGGCATATTGGAGGGGAGGCATTAGTAACATGGAAGTATAGGAGTGGCCCAGACATTGAGTTGTTTAAGGTAACTTTATTTACCAACCAGAACCAGCTGGGGGCAGGGACCCTAAGCATCTCACATGGGGGATTCTCATGCAATTCCCAAATAACATAATGCAAGCCATAAACCAAATCCACAACACATGTATAGAGAAATACAGGACACCTGGGAAATGAATTGTAAAATGATCTCAGTTCATCACTTCTCCCTGTTCTTCTACTGTTGGCAAAGAGACTTTGTAACTTTTTCTATCCAAAAGGAACTGGCTATTCTATCCCTATAACATGGCATTATTGCATACTTTACTTGGTCAACAGGTATGGAGAAGTGACATATGCCAATTTCAAGTCTGTCTTGTGTCAATTTAAACTCTCTCTCTCTCTCTCTCTCTCTCTCTCTCTCTCTCTCTCTCTGTCTCTGTCTCTCTGTCTCTGTCTCTCTCTCTCTCTCTCTCTCTCTCTCTCTCTCTCTCTCTCTCACACACACACACACACACACACACACACTCCCTCTCAATTTTTATTAGTTATTTTCTTTATTTACATTTCAAATGTTACCGCTTTTCCTACTTTCCCCTTGAAAACCCCTATCCTATCCCCACTCCCTCTGCTCACTAACCTACCCACTCCCACTTTCCTGTCTTGGCATTCCCCTACACTAGGGAAAAAAGGCTTCACAAGACCAAGGGCCTCTCCTCTCATTGACATCTGACAAGTCTGTCTACTACACATGCGACTGGAGTCAAGGGTCTCTCCATTTCTACTTTTTTGTTGGTGATTAAGTCCTTGGGAGCTCTGGGTTTATTGGTTGGTTCATATTGTTGTTCCTCTTATTGGGCTGTAAACCCCTTCAGCTACTTGGGTCCTTTCTCTAGCTCCATATTCTAGGGAATAGATAATTTCATTGGCTATGAGATGGGTTTTATAAAATTGTTTTTGTAAACTTGGGTAACACAGCAGTATTCAAGCAGCAGACCAGACTTGTCAGATGTCCATTCAAAAGTTGAACTCCTGATGGTATAAAAAATAATAGACTATGATACATGATATATCTCAAACCCTTGTCATTCTAAGAACTTTGAAAGGGAAGCAGTGAATTGTGTGAGATTTGGAATATTAAACACTTTGATTTAGTATCCTAAGATTTTTGTTTGTTTGTTTTTGAGATAGGGTTTCTCTGTGTAGTCCTGGCTGTCCTGGAACACACTCTGTAGTCCAGGCTGGCCTCGAACTCAGAAATCCACCTGCCTCTGCCTCCTAAGTGCTGGGATTAAAGGCGTGCACCACCACCGCCCAGCTGTATCCTAAGATTCTTATTGTCAACATTATTAAAAATTCCTATTGTAAACAACATATGGAATGATACATAGGTAATAGACTGATTAACATGTGCTGATGAAGTACTATGTGCTGTAGCCAATGACTGGCTAGGATTAAATAAAAATGAAACATTAATAAAGTGACTAAAAGTAAAGTAAACTAAATTATTTCACCTTTAATTTTGTTGAGTCAAATTCAACAACTATGATAATAGTAATAATAATAATAATAATAATAATAATAATAATAAAGCAAATGCACTTAAGAGGAGTAGATAGCAGGAAATAATCAAATGCAGGGCTGAAATCAACCAAACAGAAACAAAAAGAATTATACAAAAAGAAATCAACAAAACCAGGAGCAGTTTTTTTGAGAAAATCAACAAGATAGATAAACCCTTAGCCAGACTAACCAGATGACACAGAGACAGTACCCAAATTAATAAAATCAGAAATGAAAAGGGGGACATAAAAACGAAAACTATGGAAGTTCAAAAAATCATCTGTTCCTACCACAAAACCTTATATTCAACAAAACTGGAAAATCTGGATGAAATTGACAATTTTCTAGACACAGGTGCTGAATTTAAAATAGGATCAGATAAACTATCTAAACAGTCCCATAACCCCTTAAAAAATAGAAACAATCATTAAGAGTCTCCCAACCAAAAAAAAAAAGGCCCAGGACCAGATGGGCTTTCTGGAGAATTCTATCACAGCTTTAAGACCTAATACCAATACTCTTTAAACTATTCCACAAAATTGAAATAGAAGGAATACTACCCAATTCATTCTATGAAGCCACAGTTACATTTATACCTAAACCATACGAAAACCAAAGAAAGAGAACTTCACGCCAATTTCCCTTATGAAAATTGATGCAAAAATAATAAAATTTTTGCCCACCGAATCCAAGAACACATCAAAATGATTGTTCACCATGATCAAGTAGGCTTCATCCCAGGGATGCAGGGATAGTTCAATGTACGGAAATCCACCAATGTAATCCACTACATAACCACATGATCATTTCATTAGATGCTGAAAAAGCATTTGACAAAATTCAGCATCCCTTCCTTTTAAAAGTCTTGGAAAGAACAGGAATTCAAGGCCCATACCTAAACAGAAAAATCTAAATATACAGCAAACCAGTAGCCAACATCAAACTAAATAGAGAAAAACTTGAAGCAATTCCTCTAAAATCGGGGTCTAGACAAGGCTACCCACTCTCTCCCTATCTATTCAATATAGTACTTGAAGTCCTGGTTGGAAGATGGGGGCACCCACTCATCTCCAAATTTTTAACCCAGAATGTATTCTGTCTAAAGGAAATACATGGACAAAGTATAGAGCAAAGACTGAAGGAAAGGCTATCCAGAGACTGTCCCATTTGAGGATCTATCCCATATACAGACACCAAACCCAGACACTATTGCAGATGCCAAGTAGTGTTTGCTGACAGGATCATGTTATAGCTGTCTCCTGAGAGATTCTGCCAGAGCCTGACATACAGAGGCAGATGCTTGCAGCTAACCATTGGACTGAGCATGTCATCCCCAGTGGAGGAATAAGAGAAAGAACTGAAGAAGCTGAAGGGGGTTGCAAGTTCATAGGAAGAACAACAATATCAACCAACCAGAACCCCTAGAACTCCTAGAGACTAAGCCATCAACCAAGGAGTACATATGGCTCCAGCTGCACATGTAGCAGATGATTACCTTGTCAGGCATCAATAGGAGGCGAGGTCCATGGTCCTATGAAGGCTGTATACATGCCCCAGTGTAGGGGAATCGGGGGCGGGAAGGTGGGAGTGGGATGGGTGGAGAAACACCCTCATAGAAGCAGGGGGAGGGAGTATGGAATAGGGCGTTTCTGAGAGGGGGGAAAACCGGGAAAGAGGAAAACATTTGAAGTCTAAATAAATAAAATATCCAATTAAAACAACATTTTGAGCTAGGCGGTGGTGGCACACACCTTTAATCCCAGCGCTTGGGAGGCAGTGGCAGGCAGATTTCTTAGTTCGAGGCCAGCCTGGTCTACAGAGCTAGTTCCAGGACAGCCAGGGCTATACAGAGAAACCCTGTCTCGAAACACCAAAAAAAAAAAAAAAAAAAAAATTAAAAAAAGAAAGAAAAAATAAACAGGAAAGCTGGAGTGAGTGTTGGGGTACAGTTCAGTTGTAGGTTATGTGCCCAAGATATGTAGTGCTATGAGGGCAATATCCTGTTAACCATCACCAATAATTACAATAAAAGAAATCTCAGGGAATGTCAAAAAATAAAATAAAATAAAATAAAATAAAATAAAATAAAATAAAATAAAATAAAATAAAATAAAATAAAATATAAAATAAAATAAAATAAAATAAAATAAAATAAAATAAAATTTTTTCAAACATAGGTGATTTTTAAAAAAAAGTGATTTGGGTAAAAGCAAGACCACTAACTTTGTGAAATATCAAGTTGAAGAGATTGTTGTAATCAGTAAGATAATATATATAAAATACCATAAAATTCCAAAATATATAGATACATTATCACAACCTTCACTCTCCATGAGTAGAATGAGGCAATTTCGAATCACACAATTGACAATAAAAATAAATTGATCATTGCCATGTCTTCAGTGAGGACCTTTATTTAAAGCAATATGATTTGAACGATAAGTTGTGTTAAGGAAAATGTTTTCTTGATTGGAAGAATCTCTTTTCAAAAATTATAAAATGGGCTCAGATTCAGGAGAACATCCCATAATTTTATTTAATTATTATCAAAATTTTATTTAAAACACACTATTTTTGGTGGAGTACAAGCCAAGTAATAAGGATAAGGCATTATGCAAATATAATGATACACTCTTGAAAGGAATTTTTGATTCTTCAGCTTTCTACCCTGTTATCAAGACTACGAACTTTGTACAGACAAACAAAACAGGGGAAGGCAGGGTGTTGCAATCTTTCAGAGATGAACCATGCTTCTATGCATGTCTATTTCTCTACAGAATTCTCTTGTCCCCAATGTTTGTTTATATGATTCTTCCAATATTTCCCAACTTCTCTGAAAGCATACTTAACACTAGAGTGTTTGGGCATCATTCCAGGCCAAAGTACATTTGTATACACACATATGCCATAATCATTGCCAAGGCAAAGAAACCAAAATCAGGAAATTATTTTCAAGGAAACATTATCAGTGCCATTCATACTGAGGAAGTCTGGTGCAATTTATTTCATTACTGGTCAACATGGTCCTCTCTATAGAGTGTTTTTGCCAACATTTTCTGGTAGGAAAATATAATACTGAGAAGTGTGTACTTATATCTAATGAGCTAAAGTGTGTGTATGGGGTCTTTAACTTGGAGAAGTATATTCACTCATTTCTAAGAGTGAAATCCACAGATCCTAACCACTTTGGAAATAGAAACCAAAGAACATTAAAATTTTCAATTTAAGGACTGATTCAAACTTGCCAATACAGTACTGCTTATAGGAATAAACTTCTTTTCCCTTGGCAAGAAAGTAGCTGAGAATAGAAAAATCACAGCATAAAAATGATTTTGAGAAATTCATTTAAAACAATGGCTCTTGAGTGAGACGTCAATATTCAGGTTCATCTTTTTTTCTCAGCCACTCTTTTTGTTAGCGACCATCTTTTAAAAATAGCTTTTTAAAAACAAAAATTGTCTTTGAGAAAATGATTGTGCCGAGAACAAAATCCTGTCATAATATCAACATGTATTTATAGATACACATATTAAAAACCTTCTAGGGCTCAGTCCAGCCAAATGCCCATTATACTTAAATAGTGACGTCAACCCATTTTAACATCTGTCTTAATTGCCAGCTTCAGGTTAGGCTTTGCCTTAGAATACTTTCTAGAAACAATGGGCATTATTATGATGATCTCATTTTTATTAGGTCTTAAGAATGTTATATGTGTTTTGATTGTGAATACCTCCTTTCCCATTCTGCTCCAATCAATCCTTTCTAACCCAATTTCTTTTTCTTTAAACCCACTACATAAATGTGTATTGCCTGTATATAGTTGAATATGTGCCCTTCTACTGGAGTCTGATAGATTTAGCATAGAATACACTATTAAAGAAAGTGATTCTCCCTCTCTGGGTTGCTAACTATTGCCAATAAAATTTGTTATTTTAAACATTTTCATTAGTTAAAAACTGCATTTAAATGACTTTTCATCAAGTGATGAAAGTTGGGTCCAAAGATAAGTTGGTATTATGGCTTTTACAAGCAGAAATCTGGGAAAAGTTTAAAAGTTCCCTTTTCCAGCTTTAAAAATACTAGGTCTACTAGAAAACTCTTCAAAAGAGCAGCAAATCGCCCATACACAAAAGAACACAGTGTGTAATGCCTGCCACCTCTGTACAACCCCAAATGCTTTGCTTGAATGGCTTAACAATAGCTTTCAATGACAGCAGGAATACTGAACAGATTTTTACAGACCCAAAATGGTGCTAGCAGGTAAGGACCCCAATTACACAGGAACAAAATCAACATGCAAGCCGGCTGGAGAGTAATGCTTCCCAATAGCAAAGAGCGGTCACCTCTGAGATAGAGCTGTGAAAGGCAAGCAGAGGTGACAACATTTAAAAATACATGCCAAGTCTGCAAAGGTAACGGAGCTGGAGAAACTCTTAATGGGGCTTCAAAGTCACCTTCCTCCTAGTTTTAAATTTAAAACAAGTTCTACCTTGCATTGTTCATTTCTTCTAGTGCACCAAATGTTACATTTTAAAATGACGGCTTCAAGATTGTCCCTTTTTCCCCCTTAAAATAAGTAAAAGTCTTTTGACATCACACAGTAAAACAAAATAGCACAGAGTGGCACTGGTGGTGGTGGCAGGGCTGTCAGTGCTGAGAACCACTTGGGGGTCAGCAGTAATATGTGTTGATGGGGTGTGTCCAGATACCAACAGAGGATGCTGCCTATAGCAGTCAGCAAATCAAAAAAAGAAAGGGGGAATTCACACATGCATACACACACATATGCATGCACACTTACACACACACACACACACACACACACACACGCACATACACACACACACACACACACACACACACACACACACATGCACAGAGTGAGAGAGAGAGAGAGATGGGGGGTGAGGAAAAGGTTGTGAAGCAAAGAGAAGCTCCAGCAGTTTATTTCTTTCTTAACCCCCTTTTATACCCAGTAAAACAATTTTTTTCTATTAGAAAGAAAATTACGTTAAAGTCATGTTACACATTTTCTAAGGACAGTTACCTCAAAACCCATATTCTTTAGTAACATTAAAATCATTATAGGAGAAGAAATTACAACAGGGTTATTGATTACAAATTTCTCATATGAAACGTATATCATCTATCTTTCTTTCCATAAGCTTTGTGTGACCCTAAAGCAGTAATTCTTTAGTCATTGATTAGCAAAGTTAAGCAAGCCAAGTCTGTTGTAGCAATTTTCTATCTAAGCTTGGTTGTAAACAATCTATACTTACGAAGGAGTAGGTCATCAATCTTGTATCTTATTTTTGACGTTCTGATGGGCTAGGCTGCCTAATCCTCTGTTTTCTGTTCTTATGCTCATAACAGAATTGTTCGCTCTTTATTATAAACTTAGTATTTCCTGGTTCACATCGAAAACCTGTTACCTCATCCCTAATCATAAAATCAAGGAAATCAGGCCCAACCTAGTGTATATACTTTTTTTATTATCAACTTATCCCAAGCCTATTTTTCCTGTCTCTGCAATAATATGCTTGCATACATGAATGATAACTGAAGTGAACATTTCTGGTTTCTTTGGCGACTCGGTTGTCATGTGATATCAATTTTTTTTCTGGAAAAAAATCTGTCTTATGAGAGGATGCTTTTGCTGAAGCAGACATGTTGTGGGAAGTGTTTTGTTGAGAACAGAAAGTTCTGTATTTTTCTGAAAGCAGCCTTAAAAAATGACAAATGCTGTTTTGTGGAGCAGACTCTTGAGAGGACATGTGATGTTTAGAAAGGATATTAGTATAACGCAACATTTAGTGGATGATGCTGTGTCATTGGTTTGCCTTGCCACTCTTTGTTGGTCTTCCTTTGGCTTTGCTAAGGATGCTGTGGCATTGGTTCACCTTGCCTCTTTGCCTACCATCATTTTTTCACTGCCTAGAGATAAGCACAGCAAAGAACTTCTCATGATATTCCAGTGAATGACTTCCTGCCACTTGTGTTGTCTCAGGAAGGTTGGCAGAGCCTTGCAGTTTCTTCTGGATTGAACTGTCTTTCCTAATTCATTAAGATAATGGTGTTTGAATTACTTTGGCTGATTTTTTTCTTTTCCTTTCTGATTTAATTTCTTTATTTTCTGTTTTTTTACACTCTAAATTACATCCCATACCTCCTCTCCACCCCCATGTCTCCACAAGGATGCTGTTTCCCCCACCCCTCCCTCTGCTACCAGACCTCTAAACTTCCTGGGACCTCCATTCTCTTAAGGGTTAGGTATATCTTCACTGACTAAACTCAGACATGATAGTCCTCTGCTGACACCTGTGGTTGAATCAGGGAAAAAGTAGAAGAAGCAGAGGAGGATCAGCAGTCTCAATTAACCTGGACCCCAGCAAACTCTTAGACATTGGACCACCAACCAAGCAGCATAAACCAGCTGATATGAGGTCCCCCAAAACATATACAGTAGAAGAATGTCACCTAAACCTGAAGAGACTAGAGGCCCCAGGGAGTTTAGAGGTCTAATAGGGTGGAGAGTGTGGAGGGGGAAATGATCCAAGGGGAAAAATGATTGAAGTCCTGAGGATCAGCAGAAAGAATGGAAACAGGCAACCTCGGGAGGTAGGTGTTTGGAAGGGGACACTATGGCTGACTCTTGAGAATTAAACTGATGATCAGAATTCCCCCACAAAGAACTATTTCTAAACAGGGCCATATACTTCTTTTACCTATTAACCCTTCCTTTCCACTACCTCTGATGGGTGGTGGGCTAGAAGGGAGGTTATAGAATTTAAGAAACCTTATAAACATAGGTTTTGACAAATCTAAGCCTATAGCTCATTGTACTCATTTCTCTAACTCAAACAGGTTTTGGCATTCTATGAGGAAAGAGCTTGTTTTATACTTGATTCTAACTTAAAACTTTCTACCAACTGTCCTAATTCCCTAACTTTATATTTTCTATCAACTGCCCTAATTTCTCAAAATTATTTTAAAACAAGTTAACTTCCTAAAACTACTTAAATCAAGTCAGAAATTCCATAAAACCATTAATTCATCTAGACAGTGTCATTTCAGTAATCTTCATCTTCAAGTTGATCTGCAAGAAACTTGCCTAATAGAGTGGGCTATCACCCAGGAAATAATCACACAGGGATATAGACAGTGATGGTCTCTCAGTATCCACTCATACCAAGCCAAATAAATGAGGAGTATGGCAATAACAGGCATGAGAAAGCACATCAGTAATAAAGCAATTCTGAGACAAAATCTCTGGTGTTAAGATGCACCAGAGCTCATCCATTACAGCTAAGCAGTACAGTGGGCTGTCTCCTGGGAGGGAGCTTGTCCACTGTAGCTCTTCCTACATGGCATCTCACCGTTCATAAGCAGAAAACTGTTTTGATTTGAAAGGGCATGGTGTGCATCAGAATGAACCTGAAAGACTGCATGGTCCACAGTGATTAATGGCTGTTTTTGTTAAGCATGTATCAACTGCTTTGTTGAGAAGCTGTGTCCTCTCATGAGGCAACATTTAGCAAATGAGGTGGTGGGCAGATAGGAATCCTGAACCTACCAGAGTTCATCTGGTGTCTCAAATAGAGCCTTCCATAGTGGTAAAGATGCTTCCTTCAAGCTTCCTATTCTATCATATCTAGCCTGCACCTCAGTCACATGTCTCTTTAATTATTGTATCTGATTATTTTCTTCTATAAGAAGTTTTTCTCATGATATAATCCTTGTATAGGAATCCATTATTGATGATGTCTACTCCAGGGCAGAGAAAACATCTATTCTTAAATAAACATCTTTTTAACTTTATGAACCAAAGGTTCTGAAATCATAGGCAGAAATCAGTGACTGACAGTATTAAAACCATGTCTTCCAAAGCCCCCTGAAATTCCTCACAAAGCAAATCCTGAAATAAAGTGAAAGAGATAAGATGTTTATAATGTATTATTAAGTGAAAAGAGACTTTTGTATGGAAAAATTACTAAAATAACTCTTCATAGATAAAATGATGTATAGAACAAAATTAATTACTTTTGTTCCTCATTTCTGTTTTTATATATCTACTCATTTGAACATAAAAATTGATTTTATATTGGGAAATGTTTTAAATATGTCTGTAGTACATCAGGCAAGTCAGGGCTAATAGTGAAAAAAATTAAACAATGCAAAATTGTTTCAGATCTCTCTACATGTTTGTTGTTTCTAAGAAATGTTTAGAGTTAGATTAGTCACTTATTTCTTGCATATGTCCAGTATTCTCTCTTCCCACAACAATTTTTGCAAGTTTAAAGTTCCAGATTCCCTTTGAAGGCAAGTACAGTCCTGATCTCTGTATGCAAAGTTTCCTCAAAAAACTATTTCTCCATTATTTCCATGCAGACTCTAAGCAGGCATGTAGGTCTTGCCTCCCTCACTGGTTACAATAGGAATGAGCCAGTGCAGCTGAGGGAGGGCAAGGTCCTGCACTAAGACTCTGGAAACAAGCAAACTAATCAGAATCAAATAAGAATTCTCTTCTTTCACTTCATTCATCTCTCTTTATTCTAATTTTCTAATGGAATAAATATAATTAAGAATGTCAAATTACTCATGATCCTATTTACATGCACTTTGTTTCAAGATCAAGTTTAGACATGTCAAAATGCAAGGTTCTCATAAAGTATAGTCTTCCTCAATTGAAGAGCTTTTCCATAAAGCTTACTTCTCATATTGATGTCCAGGTTATAGGGATAATGGTATATGAACTCCTAGCTGAGAGAAATCATTCTTTGATTAGTGATTGTTATCCAACATGAATATGTGCTTATATGTTGGCTCTGAATGCTCATTTTGCTGATGGGTCTGCAAATTATTCTGCTCACAGTCTGTTCTCTTTGCTAAGAACAAGATTGTCATTTTTCCTCAGGGAATGTGATCATTCCCATTTGGGTAGGGTGGGCATCTCATCTTCCTCTTATACTTCTACTTTAGATGTCACAAGTTATGACAGGGACCATTGCCATCCTAGAAGTGAGAAGTCTCTTAAGTAGAAGTCTATAGCTGCATTATTTGCAATGATCCTCCAATACTTTTAACATTCAATTCACATAGAAAGGAAGCTTAACTAGTGTCTATTACAATGGTGGACCCAAACATTCTACACTATTGAGTTCTCTCTATATGCCCATAAAGAGGTAAAACTTTAAACTTCCTCTTCATGGTGGTCAAATGGTTTTCCTTTGGTTCTTTCTACTCCTGTCTCTTCTTTGGTGATGACATCTTCTCTCTTGAATAACCACTCTCATGGAAGATTGCATTTATTTGGAAAGGGACATATGGGAAGGAAAGAACACTTGTAGAAAGCTGAAGCAAATCTTATACTGGGAATCAAATCCTATGCCATTTGCTCAGTTTTCAAATGTATCTTTGTTTTAACTTTTTTATTGAGTTTATAATAGCATCTATATATTTATTTTCAAAGATTTTCAAAATTATCAAATATTCAAAAGGGTAATTATTGCTATCTTCCTCATTTCATTGATATAGAAAGAAATGTCTTCAAATTCCTTTTTCACATAACACACACACACACACACACACACACACACACACACAAATGGAATGCTGCTGTTGGGGGTTGGTCCTATGCACTGTATATTCCGCTGATGATTTCAATGTTCAAAAATCTGGTTACAGTACAGATACCAGAATTGTTATGATTATTGAACCCTTCCCTGTATCATGTTGTGTCAAGATGCTCCCCAATTATCTCTGATTTGTCAATAAAGAACTGAATCACCCTATGACTTGGCAGAGGCAATAAGAAGACTGGACTTCTGATCTCAGCCAGGAGAGCTAGGTAGACAGAGAAGTAAGAGAAGGACTATGAGGAAGAGGGTGGAGAGACCAGGAGGTTTGCCATGAGGTCAGGATGAGAGAGCAGACATGAAGAAAAACATGGACCAGAGCAGGACAGAGCAATACTAAAATTTGTCAGTTTTGTAAAGGAGGCTTGTTGGGAAGTAGAGAGGTCTTAGAGGATTAGAATAGTCCAAACTTTACTCAGCCTAAGCTTGCAGCATGTTAATAAACATAATAGGTCTTTGTATCAATTATTTGGGAAGTGGAACAGGAACAGATGAAGTTTCACTCCAAGTTAACTACTACAGGACAATGAGATGAGAAAGATGATAGAGAAGTAGAAAAATAATTAACAGCAATAAAACTAGGATATTGGCTAAGTCAATCATTTAAAGCACTGTAATCAATAAGAGAAAATTAAATTCAATTTAGTATTTAGAGATAATTGCAGATGTCTGTTTATAATATGTGGTTAGATGGTAGGGAAATACATTAAGTCTTATGCAGTTTAGTAAGGCAGAATTAATGCACTTATCTTTCAAGACAGAAGTACAGGTTTAAGTAACATTTCAAACCCAAACTTTTTCATGCATTTTTCTTAATAGATAACCAGATCATAATTGAACCCTCTTCTGAAGTTAATGATTTTATAAACTTAAAGCCAAGACAATCTTAGGTCAGAAATGTTCGAGAATAAAAGACTGGGCCCAGATTTTTATTTTTGTAGTACAAAATTCCTCAGAGAGATTTGGTCAGATGATTAAATGCATCTTTATAATTTAGCAAATTAAAAATGACCATTGCAATGATATTTACCTTTTTCATTGTTTTAGTGAGAGTGGGAAATTGTCTCCTCTTATGAAATTTGAACTACTTCAGATCAGTAATTTGAAACTCTTAACTTTAAACACTGTGGAAAGAAATGATAACTGTCAAAGTATTACTGTCAGAGCTCTTTTGTCCAAATGATTTCTTAAAGTCTTGCTGTTACACTTATGGACACTTAGTTCCCAACAACAATGAGAAGCCCTCCTTTAGAGAATGCATGTGAATACTAATTTCTTTTTTGTCCCTAGATTCCATTTACTTTACTGCTTTGGAGCCCATTTTCTCTATCATAAGCTCATGGGTGATGATGATCATTTAACTTCAGTTGTTGGTTGTGTGTTCTTACTGATTTATGTTAAGTTTCTGTGCACTAAATCATAGAAGTGTCCAAAAGCACTCTGTGATAATTTGGGTTACAGTCATGTACTTGTGCCAAGGCAGGATCTTTGAACTTCTGTAAATACAAATTCAACTGAAGCATCTTCCAGTGTCTCACCTCATGCTTTCCACAAATTGAACTTAGGAATCTTGCATGGGCAAAGTTTATTCAAATGAAAGCTATTTGACTTCATTGAATTCAACTTATGACCAATCCATGATTCCAAACTCAGTTTAGGAAATGAACCATCATTAGACATGAAAATAAGAAATGATACTCCATGACTTCAAGGAGAAAAATAACAAAGAATTAGATTTTAATTTTTACTTTAAAAAATAATAGTTGATGTTGTTTTGTGTCTATTGGAAGGGTATATATTGACATAAACTATTTTTATTTCTAAAATGATTGTTAAAAATTCAATTCTACTTTTAGGTGTGTGCGTGTATGTGTATATGTGTGTGTGTATGTGTGTGTGAGTATGTCTCTGTATGTATTGTATGTATGCATGGGTATATGCATGTATACTTGTGTGTATACAAGTAGAGGCTAGAGTTAAACATCGAGTGTTGTCCTTGATCACCTTACTTTCTGAGATAGCCAGTCATTTGCAGAAAATTCATCTATTTTTCTAGTCTGACTGTACAGTAAGCTTTAGGAATCCACCGGGCCCTACACTACTTCCAAGGTTGAAGTTACTAGCACACACTGAAAACTCAGCTTTTGCTGTGGGTTGTGGAGAATTTCTTTTTTTTTAATTGGTTATATTCTTTATTTACATTTCATTTCCCTTTTCCTGATTCCCTGCCCCACAAAGGTCCCATATGCCCTTTTCCCTCCCCCTGTCCCCCCATCCACCCCTTCCCACTTCCCTGTTTTGGTATTCCCCTACACTGATACATTGAGCCTTTCCAGAACCGGGGTCCACTCCTTCCTTCTTCTCAGACATCATTTGGCATGTGAATTGTGTCTTTGGTGTTCCAAGATTCTAGGCTAATATCCACTTATCAGTGAGTGCATACCATGGGTATTCTTTTGAAACTGGGTTATCTCACTTAGTATGATGTTCTCCAGCTCCATCTATTTGTCTAAGAATTTCATGAATTCGTTGTTTCTAATGGCTGAATAGTACTCCATTGTGTATATATACCTCAGTTTTTGTATCCATTCCTCCGTTGAGGGACATCTGGGTTGTTTCCAGCTTCTGGCTATAATAAATAAGGTTGCTATGAACATAGTAGAGCATGTATCCTTATTACATGTTGGGGAATCTTCTGGGTATATAACCAGGAGTGGTATGACAGGTTCCTCCAGAAATATCTTGTCCAGTTTTCTGAGAAACTGCCAGACTGATTTCCAGAGTGGTTGTACCAGCTTACAATCCCAACAGCAGTGGAGTGTTCCTCTTTCTCCACATCCTCGCCAACACCTGCTGTTACCTGAGTTTTTAATCTTAGCCACTCTGACTGGTGTGAGGTGAAATCTCAGGGTTTTGATTTGCATTTCTCTGATGACTAATGATGTTGAACATTTTTTAAGGTGCTTCTCAGCCATACAAAGTCTAACCAAACAAATGAAAGATTTGTATGACAAGAACTTCAGGTCTCTGAAGAAGGAAATGGAAGAAGAGCTCAGAAAAATGGAAAAATCTTCCATGCTCATGCGATGGCAGGATTAATATAGTTAAAATGGCAATCGTGCCTTAAAGCAATATACAGATTCAATGCAATCCCCATCAATATCTCCACTCAGTTCTTCATAGAGTTAGAAAGAGCAATTCTCAAATTCATCTGGAATAACTAAAACTATAGCTAAAACTATTATCAACAGTAAAAGAACTTCTGGGGGAATCAGTATCCTGGACCTCAAGCAATACTACAGAGCAGTAGTGTTAAAAACTCCCTGCAGTAGCAACAGGGAGGTGGATCAATGGAATAGAATTGAAGACCCAGAATTGAACCCACACATCTATGGCCACTTGATCTTCGACAAAGGAGCTCAAAACATCCAGTGGAAAAAAGATAGCCTTTTCAACAAATGGTGCTGGCTCAACTGGAGGTCAGCATGCAGAGGAATAAGAATTGGTCCACTCTTATCTCCTTGTACTATGCTCAACTCCAAGTGGATCAAGGACCTCCACATAAAACCAGTCACACTAAAACTAATAAAAAAGAAACTGGGGAAGACCCTTGAGGACATTGGCTCAGGGGGAAAGTTCCTGAACAGAATACCAATAGCTTATGCTCTAAGATCAAGAATAGACAAATGGGATCTCATAAAATTACAAAGTTTCTGTAAGGCAAAAGACACTGTCATAAGGACAAATTGGCAACCAACAAATTGGGAAAAGATCTTCACCAACCCTACATCTGACAGAGGCCTAATATCCAATGTAAACAAAGAACTCAAGAAGTTAGACCCCAGAAAACTAAATAACCCTATCAAAAAATAGGGTACAGAGCTAAACAAAGACTTTTCACCTGAAGAACTTCGATTGTGCGGAATTTCAATTCAGGTCTTCATGCTCACATAGGAAATATTTCATTGACTTAGTCATCTATCTAACCAATTCTCCCCTGAGTTCTTTGATAATGATCAATAGCTATGAATATAAAGCAAATACATAGCCAGATATTTCATCAAATTAATGTTTATTAATTGTGCCATTCAAATGTTATATTTTTATTACTTTGTCACTTAATTTATTATTCAATAATAGCAGTTTTATGTTAAATTAACATTGATAAATTTATTAAATTTGTAAAAAAATTTACATGAAATTTGTAATGAGCTTATCTGCCTGGAGATTAAAACTCTTTAAAGTTTTGCATATTCCTTTGCCTTGTAAGACATCAGTGGGAGGAGTGGTCCTTGGCTAGGTGAAGGCTCAATAGATGCCCCAGCAAAGGGAAATTTACAAGGGGCGGGAACACATATGTGGAGGCAAGGGGTGGGAGGAGGTTTGGGGGGTTTTTCGGGAGGGGGGAAATTGGGCAAGGTTTTATCATTGAAAATGTAAATGAATATTATATTCAATAAATTTAAAAAAGTTTTGCATATTCTTTAGTTTTAGAAATGTGTTCATAAAGCTTATTTTATGACATTAATATCACCAAATAAAGTTTCCCTTGCTTGTTATTTTATTATTTGCTTCCTGTCATATTGGTATTTTGTGACTTTTAAATGTCCCAACATAACTGATTTATAATTTTCCTATTAAATCCTCTATTATTGATATATAACCTAATTTAACAACAATTATATTTCAAATTTTAGTCATTCATTACCTTTATGGGTCCCTGATTTTTCTATTCATTTACCTTCTCTTATCAAACAGACCTGAAAACTGCAGCTTTTTTTGCTTGCTCTGAAATAAGTTGGCTTTTGCTTTCTCTTATTTTATATTTCTGGGAATTCTCTCCTCTTATCATAGACTAACCTTTTTAGTATATATAACTGACACATTCAGGCTAAGTTACCTGAGCCCTTATAAACCAAACCCAGTGTCTTACTAGTGGGTAGAAGGTCAGTCCTGAGAGTGGCAGAATGAACAAAAAGTCTCTCTTGGTACCCATCTAAGCTTATTAACTTCCTTTATAAAGGATTTGCTCTAGTGATCTAACTACCCAAATCTTACCTCCTACTATCATCACAAGAATAACTAGATGGCAATGTATCAATTGCAGAGTACTTAAATGTTCACAACAAATTACACTCCTGCCTCTAAACTTTGATTTATTTCTAACATACAAGGCATATTTAGCATGGGTGAATATGTGTGATATCTAAAGTTCCATACTGAAACTTAATGACCAATATGATGTATTATAATGTTTGTCTGGATGGAGGTCTAGTTCAATGTTTAAGCACTTACCCCATGCTTGATCCCAGCACAAAAGAAGATTAAATATGTGGAGCTTTCAGATAGTAATCAAGGCTACAGAGGCTTCTCTTTTTGAATGAGATCAAGGTCCTTATATAAAGTCTTCATTGTTTTATCATGTTGGAAGACAATATTGGTGTCTGTGGATGATTTCAATTCAAATTGCATCTTAGCTCTCACCAGACAACTAAACCTGCTGTCCATTTAATCTTTGAATTCTGAACTTCCAAAACTATGAGACAATTGACTAGCATTCTTTATGAATTCCATGTCTTTGGTATGTTGTTAGAAAAGCACGGGTAAACTGAGACAGCATTTATTCTACAACCCAATAGTCCCTGTAGTCTTTGTTTATTCCAACATCAACTAAAAAGTCTGAAGTCTCATCTAAATATCTAAATCAGATGTGGGTCAGGATAGAGTTATGATTCATCTAAAGCAAACACACCCCCAGCTGTGAGGCTGCAAATTTAAACAAGTTATCTGTTGCCAAAATACAACAGTAGGGCAGAGATTTGAATGCCAACAGGGAGAAATTGAAAGTGGTAACAAGTTCCAAGATAATCTGAAACACAGCAGGACATACAGTAAGTATTAAATTTTACAACTTGTAAATAATCACTATTGACTCATCCTGTGCTTTCCAGACCCCTGGTTGGAAATGAGTTTCAGACTCCATGTAGCACCATCAATGTGATTCCACTGGATGGAGCTCATATTGTTGCTCTTACTTATTTTAGTCAGATACTTGCAGTTCATCTGGGGTCACATTGAACATTGCATGTTCTACTCTGCTCTCCTATGCTGCACTCACAGTATGGCGTTAATTAATGCATGGCTCACATAAGCATTGACTGGTGGGTACTCTCAGTGATGACTGCGCCTTTCTGGCAGCCTTCTACCAGGTTCCTGTCTTGGAGGTTCTAATGTCACTGTCCTTCAAAATCTAAGTAGAGGTAGCCATGTTCCCATTGTCCATGAGTTCTAGTTGCTTGTAGAGATTGAATAATATAGATTAGCCACCTATGACCAGTAGAGTGGCAACAGAGTTCACGCCATACTTGGGTCAGCCGCCTCCTAGCCAGGGATTACCAACAAGGACAGCAATAAAATACAGGAAACTAAAGGCTAGAACCAAGAAGCAATTCTCAATGTCACACAGGCATCCATGACTTCTCCTTTAAAACTAAAATTATTTTTGTCAGCCATGCCTTTGTACTCTGGCACCTTAATGGTAATGACATCCCTAGTCAACTTATAAGTACCATCAGGGTGGTTGTGATTTGCATGTAAAATCTTGTCCATAGATCCATGTGGTCAGCTTTGGGGTTTAGTACCTAGGCTCCACTTCCTGTTCTATTTCTTTCTTTCTACTTTCTGTGTAGGAAAAAATGTGCTCAGTATGCTTCCAGACTGCCAGCATCTCCTCCTCTTGTTCATTCCTTTCCTGTCATGATGTCATAAATATTTCATTAAAAAAACATGTTGGTGACTGAGGGAACAGATATGCTGCAACTTCTAAGCATTTATATGTGAGAATTATCTATTAAAGTTTTAAATGGCATTCCACTAATAGCTAGATTTAGTTTTCTTTTATGTAGCAATTAAAGAAAAGTATTTATTATGTATATATTGATATCTTTAATCCTTTGAGAATTTCATATATTTTTTTCTGATAACATTTATCCCCATATACTTCCTCCTAGGTCTACAATACTACCCTACTGACTTGTGAATATGACCTTTTCTATTTTTTTTTTGAAACCCATCAAACCCAATCTGTGCTGCTCGTGTTTACTCTTGGCTGTGTGGTCTTCCACTGGAGCACAGTCAACTGACCAGAGGTTACAGTCCTAAAAGGAAACTGACTCTTGCTCTCTTAGTAGCTGCCAATTGCCAACCCAGGCAGGGCTGAAAATCCATGCTTGGCAATGATTTCACAATTATTGTGTATTCATATTTTCAATAGCCACTATGTCCAGAGAACCTATTTTCTTGATGTCATCCATCTGACATCAAGATGGATACCTCTGTTCCTAACATGTCCCACAGTGATCTCTGAACCTTTGGAGAAGGGGGTTCAATAAAGATGTACAATATAGGGCTAAGAATTCTGCAATCTCGTAATCTACCCACCATCTACTGCAAATAGAAACTCCTCTAGTGAGAGATAACACAGGCAATCTATGCATATAACACATTGTTAAGGGTTGGTTTAAAAGTATATCAATTTAGCAAAATAATAGTAGGAGGCTTTCCCCTACAGCTTTTGATTGGTCTAGTTATAGGTTCTTAGCTTAATAATGGTATGGGATCCACTTTGCTAATGGTAATATCAACTTCAACAACTTGCTGCCTCTCTGAGTTGTCACACTGAATACATATTAAAGCCAATCCTTTACCCTTGCTCCATTTGTTTTACAAGCCCTTTGTGAAACACACAAAGTTAATCTGTTTATATTTTTCCATCAGGAATTTCTCCTGTGTAAATGTTTTCCATTGTTCATTGTGTGCATCTCTGCATAGCAGCCTTGTTAGCACCATTAGAGAAATGGATTTACTCTCAGAAGATTGTGGAGAGAGTAGGATAAGAAAAAAAAGTGTTATAAATCCTGAATAGTAATTTATCATGTTAAGCTTTCTTATATAAAAGTTTATTTTATAAAAAGCTGGTTCACATGATCTATAGCATGGCTGTCTTTTAAACAGTGGATTTGGTGAGCATGTTAGTGCTTGCTAAATCAACTAAAAGAAAACTGTGGCATGGGAACACTATAATTCCCTAAGCAAGATGAAAAATCCTACAACAATGTGGCAGGAACTACAGAGAAATAATTTCAAAGGAAGGAGAATTATTTCGTTTCAGAAGTTACATTAAATGCCTTAATATAGGTTAAAAGTAGTGTTTCATGTTTTAATACCATGTTTTAATACCATCGTCTTGTACGGCTAATTCAGCCTCTTTTACCTTGATCACAGAAACAATAACATGAGCTCAGCATATAGAATTTATTAAGTTGCTGTAAACAACCAGGGATTAGATAGTCACAGAATGGACATCTTCAAGATAAAGAGCTTAAAAAAATGGTAGCCTCCAAGTCTAAATAGCAGGAAGCCTCAAAATAAGAGGAAACAGTATCCCAGCCCCAGTGCCGCAAAGAAGACCTAGAAGCTCTTGGAAAAATCAGTGATGAGTCCTTTTCATAGTTTGGAGACTCCATCAGGTCAAGTAATGATCAAGATTACAAACCCTATTAAAAGTTAGACTTCCTAAGAATGCATTTGTGAATTGTCTCAGAACCTAGGCATCTGGTCCTAGGAATAAGACTGAATTGACCAAGGAAGTAAACCTTCCAGAGATTAGCTTATTCCTATCTATATTTTCATGCATGTGTCAAAGTATTCTTTTCTATCACATCATAGGTTTCTTCATATATTATATAACATTTGGTCCCAAAGTTCATTTTAATTCATTTAAAACACTAACTTCATTTTCATTAAGGTATTTCCAGAAAATAATCATATATTTTTATATTTGGGTTGGAAGATAAATAACTGAATTTATTTAATAATTATCACAAAGATTATGGCTTATGTAGTAAGAGATTAAACTATTAACCTTTAATTTTACATGTGGACGAAGCTACATATGATTCTTTCTGTTTATTACAAATTTACTTTTTCAGAGATTATATTCTCTGCATGGTTTCTCCTCTTCCATTTCCCTCCAGATCCAGACTTCAATATCTATTCAATTCCATGTGTTTGTTTCTCTCACTTTAGAAAATAAACAGATAAATAATAAAATGAACAAACCAAATAAATTTATAAGAAAGAAAAACACAAAACCACAAACTGTAATATGTAATCATAAGACCAGTAAGGTAAAAGAGAAAAACAAAAACAAAAACCAAGCATTGTGATACACAAAAAAATATTTACAAAAATACCACTGAGTTCTTTTTATATTTGCCATCTACACTGGGCATAAAGCTTGCCCTTAAGTGTTTTTTGTTTACATAGTGAGATTCCATTATAGAAAGCTAAATTTCCCTTTGTGAGCACTTGGCAATTGGAAGATAACTTCTGTGGGCCTATAACCACTTCCTCTCTCAGGACTGGGACCCAATTTAACTCATACAGTCTCTGTGAATTTATGTGTGTATCAATCCTGTTATGACGTAAAGGCACTTGTTTCCTAGGTCTTCCATTTCCATTGGTTACTATAATCTTTCTTCCTCCTCTTCAATAGTGTTCCCTAAACCCTGAAGGGATTTCATACATGAAAACATCTCCTTTAGGACTGAGGGTTTCAATGCCTTTCACTCTTTGCAAATTTTCCAGTTGTGGGTGTTTGTGCTAAGTTCCGTACCCCTGCAAGAAAGAAGCTTTTCTGATTATGGCTGACAAGTCACTGACTTATGGTCTGGCAGAATGTCATTAGATACCATTTTACTGCTATGTTTCTTTATCAGAACAATAATATTTGATTTCCTCGAAGTCCATAAGATCAGAATCAAGTGCTTGGCCACACAAACAGTGTCTGGCAAGGGTTACACCTCATGGAGTGGGCTTAAATCCAATCAGATGGCGATTGATTACTTCCTTAACATTAGTGACATTAAGCAACAATGTATGATGCAGACAGGTCCCATTGAGGATCAAAGTGTTACATAAAATTCTCAAATGCACTAAAATTGTTTTCCCTATTTAATCAGCTTTTAGTTTTCATTGTGTAAACAATTACTGATGTTTAGTAGTCACCAAATGCCTCATCGTGAAATTATCAAGCCAGGCGGTGGTGGTGGTGTCGCATGCCTTTAATCCCAGCACTTGGGAGGCAGAGGCAGGCAGATTTCTGAGTTCAAGGACAGCCTGGTCTACAGAGTGAGTTCCAGGACAGCCAGGGCTACACAGAGAAACACTGTCTTGAAAAACCAAAAAAAAAAAAAAAAATTATCAAAGGACTTTCTAGACAATAGCTTAAAGTTATCCCTTTTTTCATACATCTTCCTGCAATGTCAGTGATGGATTTTCTGTCTTAAAATTTTCAAGTGAAGATCAAGTGGATACAAACTGGAAAGTAAGAAAACGGTTTCTTTATTGACAGATAATATCATAGTGTCTATAAGTAACCTGAAAAGTTCCACCTGGAAAGACTTTCAGCTGATAAACACTTTCAGCAAAGAAGCTTGATACAAAATTAACTCACAAAAATAAGTAACCTTTCTATGTACATATGACAAATTGTCTGAGAAAAAAATCAGAGATAAAAAAAACATTTCTTTTTACAGTAGCCACAAATAATAGAAAATGCCTGGGAGTAGTTCTAACCAAATAAGAGAAAAACTTTTACATTAAAAATGTTAATATATTAAAAACAGAAACTGAAGAACATATCAGAAAATGGGAAGATTGTCCATGCTTGTATATCTGTAGGATTAATACACTACAAATGGCCTTCCTACCAAAAGCCATCTACGATTTAATGAAATTTCCATCAGATTTCCCCATCTCTACACAATTCTTTACAAACCTTTAAAGGATTTTTCACCTCCAAATGGAAACACACAAAGTATGTATAAAGAAACCCTGAACAATAAAATAATTTTGAGAAGTCTCCCCATTCCTGATCTCAGGATATACTCCAAATCTATGTCAATAAAACCAACAGAATGATCAATGAAAAAGCATTAAAGATCAAGAAATACAATCTTCCTCCTCTTCCTACTCCTCTTCCTCCTCCTCCTTCATCTGAAAGAATGGGAAGAAACAAGAGCTAGTTTATGTTTTTATAAATATGCAGAGCTATCACAAAAAATAAACCTTAAAACATTAAATCTTTAAACTGTAAAATTGGAAGGAGAAAACCAACTTCTGAAAGTTGTTTTCTGATGGTCACGTATATGTCTGGCATATACACACTGATACAGTCACATGTACCAAATTTAAAAAAGAATAAATAAATAAATAAATAAATAAATAAATAGGTAGGTAGGTGAATGGATGAATACATAAACAAATATTAGAATGTTAACAATGAAAAGTTCTATAACAACAAGGATCCAGTAGAAAGCACAATGAATGGAATACTACTCAGTAATTAAAAATAATGAATTCATGCAATTTGTAGGCAAATGGTTGGACCTGAAAAATATCATCCTAAGTGAGCTAACCCAATCACAAAAGAAACACATGAAATACAATCACTGATAAGTGGATATTAATGAGCCCAGAAGCTCTGAATACTCAAGGCACAATTAGCAAATCAAAAGATTCCCAAGAAAAAGGAAGGAGAGGACACTGGTCCCAAAAAGACTGGATCCAGTTTTGTAGGAGAGTATTAGAATAGAGAAATGGGGGGGGGATTGGGGAATGGGCGGAGGGAAGAGGACTTATGGGACATATGGTGAGGGGGGAACTGGGAAAGGGGAAAGCCTTTGGAATGTAAGCAAAGAATATAGAAAATAACAATCTTGAAGTCATGCTTCAAACTCCAACTCTTATCTCTCTTGGTTTTTTTTTTTTTTTGTGTGTGTGTACAATACTGTCCTATGATCACATGATTAAAGCAAGCAAAATGAAACCTTGTTTCTGTGATGGAAATGTTGACAGATATGTTCCTTGCGGTGACCTAAAATTTCCCATTAGCTCCACAGCTAATAATATCCTTCTGTGGAAACAGGATTCTTTTCAAAGTACTCTTTGAAGGCCACATGTATTATTTTTTTTAATGCTTCTCAGCTTTTCAGTTCTCTTCTGGCAATAACTGCAGTATAAAAATATAGATTTTACAAACAAAAGCAGAAGCTTAGACTCACTTTTTTCCCTTTTATTAGTTCTGTCAAATACTTGATGTGTGCGATAGGAAAAAAAATCTATGCATTTTTTCTTGTAAAACCTATTAGCTCAGTCTATCTACTCAGAAGCTTTTACTACTCCATGGCATATATCTCTATAGCTTGAAAGGTGAATCTATTATTTCATCATAATGTAAGATCGTATTTTTTAAATCATTGCAAGAAACTGAGTGAGGCTGAGAGATGGGAGAATTAATAATCAGAGGTTAAAGAAGTTCATTCCACAACCTCTTGTTCCTTGGAAAGTGTTATCTTTCCATTCTTGTTACTACTACTTGTCTAACTAAGGCTTCATTTATCTAAACACCAATTAATTTGAAATTTTCTATGAGCATTAATTAAGCATGTTCTGTGAATTAACTTCCTCTGTATACTGCAAAAAGCAAAGGGGGTAAGCAATTAATTCCAAACAGTTCAATCGCTCATTTGTTGAACAAAACCTGGGAAAAAAAACACTTAGAGCAACCCATTAGAATCATAAAACTGGCCTTGGGAGAAGAAGAAAAAATTTCTTTTTAACAAAGAAACGACAAAAATGTTTTATGCCTATGTCCAACTGTCAATGTCATTTAATTAGACTTCAGCATCCCAATAGTATAGACAATAAAAGTAATATCGTGGAGCTGTTAAAAATGGTGTTGGGGGTTGAGCAGATGGCACCAAATGTGAGTAATGAACGTTAGGTCCTAAAACCCAAGTCTGTGATGGGTAAATATTGTGGTGTGCCTATAACTCTAGTGACGAGAGAGTAGAGATGGTATCCCTGGAGCACAATGACAAGTCAGACTAACTATACCAGCACAAGTTCTATGTTCAACTGAAAGACCCTGTGTCATTAAGTAAGATGACAAGTGATTAAGAAAGACTTCCAACATCAACATTAGTCATCTGCAAATGCACACACAGATGGATATTTGCCACACATGTATGTGCCTCCCATATACAAACATGTATAGACATATGTATATGGAACAAAAAAGGAGTATGCTAGAAGCTTGAATAGTAATATTAAAAATATTTCCTTAATTATTATATGAAAAGCAACTTTTAAAAGTACCATCATAAAGTAAATTGAACACACAGATATCTCTACATCTCATGCTCAGTTTATTTCCAACATAATACACAGTTGCAATTATTATTTTAAACAGAATTCTCAGCAGAGGAATCTGGAATGGCCTAGAAGAACTTAAAGAAATGCTCAACATCCTTAGTCATCAGAGACAGGCAAATAAAAACATCACTGAGATTCTACCTTACATCAATCAGAATGGCTAAGATCAAAATCTCAAGAATCAGTACATGCTGGTAAGAATGTGGAGAAAGGGAACACTCTTCCACTGCTGGTGAAATTGCAAACTTATTCAACCACTGATTACTAATCAGTCTGGCAGTCTCAGAAAATTGAAAATAGTCCTACATGAAGATCAGCTATACCTCTCCTGGCATATACCTAAAAGATGCTCCACTATAGCCCAAGGACACATGTTTCACTATGTTCATAGCAGCTTTATTCATAGTAGCCATAAATTGTAGACAACCCAGATGTCCCTCAACCAAAGAATGGATACAGAAAATGTAGTTCACTTATAAAAGGGAATACTATTCAGCTATTAAAAATAAAGAGATCGTGAATTTTGCAGGCATATGGATAGAACTAAAAAATATTATCCTGAGTGAGGGAGCCTAAAGGTTGTGCCTACTCTGGCAGAGATTTGATGTACCAAGGTGGAACAATAGAGGGGATTGTATTTCTCAGAGGAGAAGGCGATGGGTCATGGCAGATGGTCTTTGTGGAGGGGAACTGAGAGTGGAGCAGCCTTTGATATAAAGAAATAAAAATTTTTAAAAAGAGCCACACTTACCTTAACAAATATTTAAATAATTCTAAATACCATGATTCATTTTTATGACAGAAGAAAATTAAGGTTTCCAGTTAACAGGAGCTTCATGAGTTGTCATCAGAGAGTGAAATCCTCTGGGGTGATTTAAAGAAGAAACTTATTTGTTTTTGCAGATGATGGTATCTGAAGTTCACATTAATTTTTCTCCTGTTTCTTACTCGTGTCCGTATAGTATTTCTCCTAAACTGCATAGTATGGAAATAGAACCTTTAAGTCTTCATGTCTATCTATAGTTTCTTAAATTCATAGACTCTAACTTGGCCAGTTGATCTGACACCTTGTCAAGTACTTGTTCACATTATGGACTGAGGAGGACAGATAGATATATTAGCTTATTTAGTAGTCATTCATTACTTTGTATGTTTTTTCAGAAATCAAAGCAAATATACTCTTAACCATATAGTTAAACTATGAAAAGACAATAAGTAAGGCTAATATTTCCTGGTTTGTTTATGTTATACCAATATTTAAATTACCTTAAATGTCTTAGGATCAAACATCCATATAAGTTATGTTACTGTGTCTTACTGTGTATGTCACCTTTTCTCTCAAAAAAAATTTTACTATTTTTCATTGCCATACCTCCTATACAAATAAAGGATTGAGCTAACTGAGCTTTCTTTTCTCTTTTTATTTTCTTAGAAAAAAAGGAAAGAATCACTCACTTGTCAATTATGCAAGAAAGTAGGTCATGAAGAAGAAAGGAACTTCACCAGAGTCTCAGTGATTCTACACTTGAAGGAGATAATGACTTCATTCTCACTAAACTACACAGAATACATACAAATTTAAAAATCTGATACTACAATAGAACCCAGCTATCTAGCTGACTCTAGCAGTTAATTTTAGTTAACTCACGTGCTTTATGTTTTCCATAACACTTTAACTACTTTCTGTTTTATTAAAAATCAATATTGGCTTCAATTTAGATTTGGAGAGCTGGAGATGGGATAATGCTATCCCATGCAGGAGATATGAACAAAAGAGTTGTTGATGAAGATGCCATCTCATGTACATATCAGAAGCTCAAAAAAGGTACCATGACATGTTGTGGGCAGTGGAATGAAGTAAGTGAACTTCAAACTGAGGTAGGGGAAGCCTGTGCAGTGTTAGATCAGGGTACATATTAGGGTAGATGTATCTTAATTTGAATGTATTTACCTCAGCCAGCATAATTAAAAAACAAATGTTAAATGGTTCTGTGATTTATAGTTTATTATTAAACAGGCTAGGGACACAGAGTTATTCAACATTTTGTTGTTGCTGTTTTTGTTCTTGTTTATTTACTTGGATAAGCTTTTGTGTAACTTGGCTATAGAAGCAGACACAGAAATATATATGTGGATAGTTCCTCGAGCAATTATGCAAAGAACTCTTTATATTTATTTGGCCTATAATGATATGAAGTAGCAACGCTTGTTTTCTTGCTTTATGCAAAACCATTTTTTATTACTTTCTTTTTTTATTGGATAAATTCTCTATTTACATTTCATTTTCCTTTTTCTGGTTCCCTGCCCTTCAAAGGTCCCCCATGCCCTTTTACCTCCCCATGTTCCCCCATTCACACTTTCCCACTTCCCTATTCTGGTATTCCCTTACACTGATGCATTGAGACTTTCCAGAACCAGGGTCCATTCCTTCCTTCTTGTTGGACATCATTTGGTATGTGGATTTTGTCTTTGGTGTCCCAGGATTCTAGGCTAATATCCACTTATCAGTGAGTGCATAGCATGGGTGTTCTTTTGAGACTGGGTTACCTCACTTAGTATGATGTTCTCCAGCTCAATCCATTTCTCTAAGAATTTCATGAATTCATTGTTTCTAATGACTGAGTAGTTCTCCATTGTGTATATATACCACATTTTCTGTATCCATTCTGTTGAGGGACATCTGGGTTCTTTCCAGCTTCTGGCTATTATAAATTGGGCTGCTATGAACATAGTGGAGCATATATCCTTATTGAATGCTGAGGAATCTTCTGGGTATATGCCCAGGAGTGGTATGGCTGGGTCCTCCAGAAGTATCGTGTCCAGATTTCTGAGGAACCTCCAGACTGATTTCCAGAGTGGTTGTACCATCTTGCAGTCCCACCAGCAGTGGAGGAGTGTTCCTCTTTCTCCACATCCTCGCCAACATCTGTTGTTTCCTGAGTTTTTAATCTTAGCCATTCTGACTGGTGTGGGGTGAAATCTCAGGGTTGCTTTGATTTGCATTTTTCTAATGACTAATGATGTTGAACATGTTTTAAGGTGTTTCTCAGCCATCCTGATTTCTTCAGGTGAAAAGTCTTTGTTTAGCTCTGTAGCCCATTTTTTGACAGGGTTATTTGGTTTTCCGGGGTCTAACTTCTTGAGTTCTTTGTATACATTGAATATTAGCCCTCTGTCAGATATAGGGTTGATGAAGATCTTTTCCCAATTTGCAAACCCATTTTTTTATTCTTTGTAGTTAATTTAATGTGCTACTCATCTTTACTTATTTCTTCGTGGGGAACAGACAAATTGGGTTGCTTTTCCATTCTAAATTGATAGATTGACAGTCTTTCTTCATAGCAACATAGTGGTAAAAAATGTGAATCTCTTAAAAAAAATGAAGAACAAAACAAAAAACCAAAATAATTAACCTCACCTTGGGCATACACAGTCCATGGAATATTGGTCTCAACTTCATAGAAAGAATTTAATGAAAATGAAGGTACAACATACCCAAATCTATGGGACACAATGAAAGCAGTGCTAAGAGGAAAATTCATAGCCCTGAGTGTCTCCAAAAAGAAACAGGAGAGAGCATACACTAGCAACTTAATGGCGCACCTGAAAGCCCTAGAACAAAAAGAAGCTATTTCACCTAGGAGGAGTAGAAGACAGGAAATCATCAAACTCAGGGCTGAAATCAATCAAGTTGAAACAAAGAGAACCATACAAAGAATCAACAAAACCAGGAGCTGGTTCTTTGAGAAAAATCAACAAGATAGATAAACCCCCTAGCCAGACTTATTAAAGGGCACAGAGACAGTAATCAAATTAACAAAATTAGAAATGAAACGGGGATATAACAACAGAAACTGAGGAAATTCAAAAAATCATCAGATCCTACTACAAAAGCCTATACTCAACACAACTGGAGAATCTGGAGGAAATGGACAATTTCCTAGATAGAAACCAAATACCAAAATTAAATCAGGATCAAATAGATCATCTAAACAGCCCCATAACCCCCAAAGAAATAGAAGGGGTCATAGAAAGTCTTCCAACCAAAAAAAGCACAGGACCAGATGGTTTTAGTGCAGAATTCTGTCAGACCTTCAAAGAAGTCCTAATACCAATACTCTTCAAACTATTCCACAAAATAGAAACAGAAGGAACACTACCCAACTCATTCTATGAAGCCACAATTACCCTGGTCTCAACTTCTAAGCTGTTCTTTCCAGTTCAATGTTGCTAAGGAGGGCACAGTGGCTTTTTTTATGGTGTTGTTCTTCATAGGTAGCCCATTCTCTAGTAGAATGGCCTCACACATGCACAAATGGGCAATGTAACTTGAAATAATTGGGTTGTAACCAAAGAGAAAGAGAAAGGCAGGGGAGAGTAGGGGCTGGGTCATAAAATTGGAAGGAGGATGTTGGGGGGAGCAGGAGATAGAAAGGTAGAGGGTAGGTAGAATCAAAGAATGCTGTAATTAAACAGATAGCTCAACTGTTAAAAGTGTACATTGATCCTGCAGAGGATGAGTTCACTTCCCAGAACCCATATACAGATAGCTTATGACTTCTTACAATTCCTGCTACAGGGGAATCTAAAGACTGTGGCCTCCAAAGTGATCTTCACTCATGTGCACATACCCATATACAGATACACAAAACCAAATATAGTAAAAACATAAATCCTTTAAGATGTATTTCATTCAAAAATTTCAGTTTAAAGTAATTAAAAGTTTGGTTTGGTTGTTTTAGTGGTAGGGGAGTTGTTTATTCCTTCTTGGTGTTAGGTTTTAAATTTGGTTCATGTCACCTTTCTGATTGGGTAGCTTCCAGAGGACTGATATCTCTTCTTTTAACACATTTACAAACATTTGATCTTTTCAAAGTCTAATTTTCCCCCTAAGAGCACGAATAACACTGCTTATGACTTGAACTAATTTTAATAGTTTATATTTTTCTGTTAATATTTTTCATGTCTTCCCACCTCCAGATGAATTTTAAAATAATTTATTATCATGCTGATATTGTTACTTACCAGATGCTTCATTAAATTAACAGTTTAGATGGCTTTTCTCTTTTCCCACTCACTCAAATACATACATACACACATTTATATACAAGTATATACATTTATAAACATTTCAAAACATGGATTCGTGCATTATATTATTTCAATATCAACTATGTACCTGTTGAACACAAAAGACATAACCTTTTGGTGAGAAAACTACAAAATGAAGACAAATGCCTTTCCCTGATTTAATTGCCTCCCCAGATCACTAAAACTAAAAATAGCATTGACAAAATGAGTTAAGACATCTTCCACATCTGGGAATTGTAAATATGTGTGTGTGTGTGTGTGTGTGTGTGTGTGTGTATGTGTATGTGTATGTGTGTGTTGGTGTGTAACCATATCTGCAATTAAAATAAGATATCTTCTTGACAATCCTACATTCAGGATTATTCTATTTGTCACTATTAGAAAGTAAAATCTTTTCAGAACCTGAATGTATAATTAATTATACCATGTTGGCAATTAAACACCTAGAAACCTACTCTGTTTAAAATTTATACAACAGGACTGCTCATTTTATTTAAAGAAAATATTTTGGATGCCTACTCTATTACCAAAGGTAACATCTTTATTTACAGCACAATTAACGGACTATATTGCAAATTAGTATTTTAAGTTACTAAACAATTACAAGAACTATATAACAGGAAATTGTTAATGTAAGAATAAGGAAAGTAGGCTAAGGATCACTATCTTTATTTATAAAACAGCTGAATTATAATTATTAGGGAATCTGACAAGTACGTGGTCTCACTACCACACATGCCCAAGGCCAGCCCTTTGCCTACCCATTGCCCGCCCACTGAAGCCCACAAAAGAGAAGTGTCATACCAGAGAACTCTTACCACTGCCCAGATAAATCTTCTTGCTGTCCAAAAGCTAACCTCCTAAAGGCTCTAGGGATTTGTGTGGAATTCACATTATTAAGAAAGGGCTCATTTAAATTTTAGAAATTTCTTTTTAAAATATCAATACTCAAACCTACTTCACAACTAAGTTGAATTTAATCAGGAAACTATACATGGAGGATGAGTCTTGACAAAATGAGCCATTTTCTCATTTTTGTCTCACATTTTTCTTTCTTATGTTTCTTTTCAAATGTAATACATTTGTGTGTGTATGTGTTGTGTACATGCTGTATTGTATACATATCTAAGTGTGTTCATGTATGTGTGGATGTATATATCTGTGTATATAGATATGCATGTGTCTACATGTGGAGCTTCAAAGTTAATATGTCCCATAACCCATTCCTCTCCAACTTACATACTAAGGCAAGGTCTCTCCATGAGTTTTTAGCTTGCTGTTTGAGCTAGTCTGGCTAGTCTAATTTTTGAATGGATACATGTCTCCTTCTTTGAGTATTGAGATCCAATTAGCCTGGCTTTTACAGAGTCCTGGAGATCCAATCTCTGGTCTTCAAGCTCTTTATTCCTGGAGCAATCCCCCAGCTCAAGACTGTCCCATTATAAGAATAAGAGTTGAAATGTTCAACTTAAATGTAAGAATGAATGGAAGATTGAATTAATTTGAAAAGAGACAACACAAGAGCAAAAGAAGCAAGACTGTGTCTTTGGTCAACCTGACAGGTGGGTTAGGTAGACATATGAAAATAGAGAGAACAGGGGAAATGAATGTTGTGTGTTAGCCAGTGAGGGACATTTGCAGACTTGCTCCTTGCTTTCTTTAATTAATCCTTATTGAGTTTCTTATCTTTCAGAATACTAACACTGCTACCATACCGCAAAGAGGACTTGGTGTATTTTAGCTCCAACATAATTGTGAGAGTACCAGATATCATAAAATTTATACATGGTGTGGTGAGGATCTTGCCTGCCTAATTGTGCATTTAAAACCAGTAAAATAGATCTCTGGGTTGAGTAACTTCATTGTAAATTAAGATGGTGACAGAAACTATTAAATCAGGAAAGATTTTATGAAATATAGTTGCAAAGAAGTGTCACATTGGTTCAGAGAACCCAAAATAGAGCAGGAGAGAATTTGATAAGGAAGCACACAAGCATATCAGTAGGTGAATTTTTTTAACTGGCCAAGCCACAGGAACCAGAGAATCCTGAAACTTGCTTGGTCTTGCCACACCTACAAGTATGGACCAAACAGCAAAATACTTTTAACCCATGTGCCCATACACTCACCAATCTCCATGAATCTCAGTTTGGACAAAGAAAAAATGAAAATTATGGAGTTTGTGTTTGTAAAAATATGACCTTCTTGTCTCTCCTCTAGAACACAGACCAGTTACCACTCCACAGTCGGGGGCCTCAATTGACTCCAAAGAAATACCTTTATTCAATCTTTATTATTGTTTTTATTTCAGTTGTGTTGGAGACCACACATGAGACATGAGTATTGACTCTGTGTTATCTTAATTTTATTTTCCATGATGAGTAAATGTTTAGATGTGCACGCGCGTGCGCGCGCGCGCGCACACACACACACACACACACACACACACACACACTGTTTGTTTGAGAAAAGATCTCATTATGCATCCCTAGCTGTCCCTAGCTGGTTTGGGACTCACTCTGTAAACTGGTCTGGTCTTAACTTTATAGTAATCCTATTGCCTGTGACACTTGAGTGTTTGTGTGCCACAGTGTCTCATCTTGCACCCATGATGACTATTTGCCACTGTGAAAACTTAAAACTACTTTCGGCACCCAATAACATCTCTGAGGAACTAGTGATAGATTTCTTAAAAGAAGAGAGACAATACAAAGGATTGGAATACCTTTGACCTTTGAATAGAATCACATCCTGGAGTTCAGATGGCTCAAATTTTGTAGATTTTATGTCTAAACACTAAACTTATATAGATATACACATATACTTCTCAACATAGTATTTTTATTTCAAAACATAAGCAGGATAGGTTCAAGGTACCAACTATTTTGGAAACTACCTCGTCTAGTTTGCATTTTTAACACACACACAAATTATCATGATTCAGAAAGGTATATGAATTAGCAACAGGATAAAATGTTTATGACTATCATGCAATGTCAGCTATACAAATGTTGGTGTTAACTCTCCAAGGAATTTAATAGAGACATTCATGTTAATAGAGACAAACGTTTCCTCATTTATAGAGCTAGTTGCATTCTTTTCATATTTTTTTATGACGGTAATTCTATTAGGAATTTGAATCCCTATGGAAAATTTGTATGGAAGTTTAAAAGTCACATTCCCTGATATGAAGAATTTACAATGAAGTTGAATTAGAAATGGTATACATATATACAAAGAAGTGTACACACAGAATATCCTCATGAGATACATAAGATTCCATGTGCATAATTAGAATTGAAAACTGTTCACCGTTTTTAACATGGCTTAGAGAATAATGAGATTGTCACAACTATTGATAATTGTCACATAAAATTTTGTTGGTCTTTCAATCTAAGTGTCCCTTTAAAGAGATAAAGATTGTCCTATCTCAAATCACCCTTCTTCCCAAATATTCCTGAGAACACTTAGTGATAATTAAGTGAGTGGAATGACGAATCTTTTAATATTGCCAATGAAGGCTCTGCAGATAAAGGCATGGACATGCTGCGTGGGATATAGAGCAGAGGGACTGACCTGAACAAACAGAGCTGCCTCTGGCTGCATTGCAACTCCGGCTGCCACAGCAGCTGCTCCCATCAGCTCTGTTGCCTTTTCTGCCTGTGGGAGTTGCCCAGCAGCTGGAGTATTCCTTAGAGGTTTGCCCTCCAAGCCTTCATTTTCTTTGGCTTAATAGTCTGCTAGACTAGGAGGCATCTTTTTTATGCTGCCTAGATTTTTCTAAGCAGAATATCTGTTATATTACGGCTCATTGCTGAGAAGAGTTTGGAGGTCGTGTGACTTATTCCCAATTGGCTCTTTCCAACCAAAACAGCATGGTTTTCTTTCTGCATTACTTTGTCGTCATTTACTTCTTTTGTCTATATCTTCTCATCTAAGAATCGTAACTATTCAGTAAGTAATAAAAAGTAAAGAGTAGACTCATGCTTAATATATAACAGCTTAAAGTTTATGAGTGCCCTCATTTATCCTGCTAGCAATAAGAATGAAATGGGGACACACCCCTCCTGACTTTAATTTTAAGTCAGTTTCGACAATGGCATATCATTTAATGCATTCATGTCAAATTATAGGCATTCCTGATAAATATTTTGACATATGTAAAATGTTGAATTGTTGAAATGCAATTTCTTCCATAATTAAGCATTTTATCCACAAGAAAATTTCACTGGTTTTTCAATTAGCAAATATTACACACCTGATGTGTGCAAAACACACTATATCTTCTGAACAAGAAAGAAGATTCAAATAAGCAAGGACTGCTCACATTGACAAGGATCCAGACACCCTCAGCCCAAGCTGCTGAAAGGATCCACTTGTTTCTTTTCTTCTATTAAGACTCTCAAACTATGCACAATTCCACAGTCAAGGAAATATAACTTAAGGCTTGTAGATTGGAACCAGAAACTGCTCTCTTTCCAGTCTTAACATAACAATTCATATAGTATATTCAAACTGCCTTCTTAGAAAATGAAACATATAGTTAATTAAATATGACTTTGTCAGGATTGTCAATAAGACTCAAGATCCATCCCTGTGATCCCAGAGTCAGGAAATTTAAGAAATATTCTTGAAAATTATGAAGTGCTCTATATATGAGTTTGAAATGAGAAAATCACTCTTTTTAGAGAAAGCATATTAGATCCACATCACGCATAGAAAATGTAATTATTTTATCAAATATCAGAGCATTTAAGTCTTACTGCATTGCCAATAAAATAGAATGTTTCATGTGAAATATATAGTCAACTGCAGCACCTTTATGGAGGATATATATTGTTTTCTTAATGCCCCAAAATAAAATTTTATTTTATATTTGAGATTTTTCAGTTTATAAAATTAAGTCTTTCATGCTATATATTTGTTTGCATCTGCCTACAGTTTGACTAGTGAAGAGCCCAATTGAAAACCCATTATTTTTTTTTGCAATATAATGTCTTTTAACCACTGCTGAAACAAAATACACCAGACTTATTTCAAAGGAAATAAATAAGAGATACTTTGAATAAATTTGAGTGACCGTCTCCCAGGAACACAGAATTAAGATTCCATGTCACAATATGGAAGTATTTTTTTTAATTTCATCGGAAAGGAATAAAGAAAATTATAAATTATAAATAATAAATTACAATATTTTAAAAATATATGGGTGGAAGCATTAAGCGGGCAAATATAGCAGACAGAGAAATCTCAACTCTGGACACCAGCTTCCTGATGGCATTCATAGTCCTCCCATTGATAGAGGATAGGGCTTTGTTAATACATTCCAAAGATATTTATCTGTTCATCAGGATGCTAGGCTAATTATAGACATAAATAAAGAATGACTATGTGAAAGTTTAAGATGGCCCAAAAGAAACTGTAACTCTGCTATCCAGCAGCAGCATTCCAAATGCTGCAGTCACTGAAGTTCATATCTGTCAGTCAGCCTATACACACAATTTTTTCTCCTGTTTCTTTACTAAATTGAAGATGAAGACTATTCTTCGTCTCATTAGTTTACATTAGTATTTAATATACTCATTTGTATGTTTTGCCTAAATAGTGAAGTGATGGTGGAATTGTTACAGACAGTTTAGTGTACTGTGAGAATGACTGGAACGCTGCACAGATCTTTAGAATCGGAAGGAGAGAGACATGCTATATTTCTTTTGGCGTGACTTTTGCAGAAGCTGCCAGGTAAAGCTAGACAGTAAACACAGATAGTTGAAAAACTACAAACACTGGATCAGCTGGACTTCTAGCTGTCCGCATATTCCAGGCTCAGCTGGAGCACCAATCGCTCCATAGTCAGTGCTTGTTCCTCTTTGTTCCTCTTTAAGCAACTTCTTCTTCTTCTTCTTCTTCTTCTTCTTCTTCTTCTTCTTCTTCTTCTTCTTCTTCTTCTTCTTCTTCTCCTCCTCCTCCTCCTCCTCCTCCTCCTCCTCCTCCTCCTCCTCCTCCTCCTCCTTCTCCTCCTCCTCCTCCTCCTTCTTCTTCTTCTTCTCCTCCTTCTCCTCTTTCTCCCTTTCTCCTCCTTCTTCTTTTCCTCCTCCTCCTCTTCCTCCTCCTCTTCCTCCTCCTCCTCCTCCTCCTCCTCCTCCTCCTCCTCTTCCTCCTCCTCCTCCTCCTCCTCCTCTTTCTTGTTTCTCAGTACTGGATACTGAAAGAGTTGGCATTTGCCCTCTTGAAAACTCCCTCTTTATGGTGACCTTCTCTAGTCTGAGGGTTTTTAAGCCATCTAAATGTTGGTCGGTTTCTTCTGTAAACGCTCTGACCTCCAGACCCATGCAAGCTTGCCTCTCGAATCCTCACTGGAATGACTAAAGGACATCTTCCAGGATGGCAGTTCCAGAACTCTTACACAATGGCTTGCCCCTCACTGTCTTCCACAATGATTTAGAAGTTGTTTTAGATATACAGAGTCTCTCGGTTCTCATTGCATCCTCTGTGCACATACTTCACCAGCATTTACCACAACATGCCTAGATGTTTATCTCTTCCTCCCACTGAGATTTTCTTAAAGGGACACATCTATAATAATTTATATTACTAAAAAAGTATTTTGCTTGACAGTATTTGAAATAAGAGTATTTGATTTTTGGATCACAATATGTAACAGCTGCATTTTATAATATGTTTTATTTTGCTGATATGAGAGGACTTCTATTCACATAGTAGTCTAACACATCTCATGCATCCTGAAAGCAGCATTTTTATGTGAAATTCCCTTAAGTGTATTATTCAGAAACCTGTATATAATCCCTCCTATAAATGATATTAAATATGTAAATCATTTATGTTTTTGAAATAGATTGTACACATAAAATATCTTCTACTTTGAAATCCACTATGCTTAGAACTTAAGAAAGGTTCTGATAATGCTTTGATAAATTAGGTGTTTTTTCTTAAATTCGGGTGTTTCATAATGTGATTTGTATAGAATTTCTTTCATCACATTGTTAAAATTAATGTTTTCTTGGAATATTTTGGAGATACTTTCTGACTCGTAGTTTCTACAGAAAGCAATGTTCTAAAGGGACTCACCAGGGGCTAGAATGAGGAGTTGTTATATGTCTAATAAGCCTTCCCATTGAAGTTCTCTTTAGCCCTGACACAGGTAAACTATATAGTCATAGTGCTGAGAGACAGTAGATCTTGGTGCAAACAACTAAAATTTTGTCCATTTCCCTTTCACGGAAATGGGGACCAATAACAGCTACTGGGGATGCATTAGTTCTAACTGACTAGGGGATGCCATTTAAATATAGATTTTTCACAGATTTTTCAAGATAGAGACCTTAAAATCATATGCAAGTTACTGCAGGCTATGCCAGTTCAGTCCAGGGATAGCATATTTATTATAGGTATTTATAACTTCCTCATTCAGATATATGATAAATGCCTTGTATCTATTTTAGAGTTGGTCATCTGAAACACTGGGGCGACATAAAGCATGACAACATGTTCTACGGTGTCAGGTCTTTTGGCATCTCCAAAATCCTTGTTGAAAATTTACTTCCAGGAAAAACAGAATGTTGAAATGAAATCTGTTTCTTCGGGAGGTGCCTGACCCATGAGAGCTGTAGTCTCACACATGGGATTATATGCCCATATGGATTTGATTTGGGGGCTCACTCGCTAAGTACACTGGACACTCTTTTAGAGTCCATATTTTAATTCCCAACATCCAAATGGCAGTTCACAACAGTGTATGATTATTTCCAGGGAACCAGATGTGGTACAGACATACATGTAAAAGCTGTACTGATTCTTAACTTCAGCCCCCAGACTTCTTTCTAGCCACTCTCATCATGACTCCAGCTGCTGTCTTTCTGGGTTCCTGCTTTGGCTTTGCATAGATTCAGATCCTATTGCTGTACATGTTGTTTGGCTATGGTAGTCTGGATTCCTGGCCTTTACTGGGCTACACAGAAATCCCTTTTTTCTTCGCCATCTCTGAATCTAAGTAACAAATTATGGTTATTTCAGGCATTCCAACAATTTCTTTACCATTTCTTTTTGTCTAGGAAAAAAAAAACCAAACCTCAAGATAATCAAGATTTTGTTTTTTTCAGAATATCCATCTGGATGCTTCCTATTCTAAAATACAGTGAGAAAAAGTCGAATTCACCCAACAAAAGTTAAATGTAACTGCACATTTGCATATTAACAGAATGATTTACTGTTACTTTGTACATTCTTACCATTATCAAATGTGGTAGAAGAGATCTATAATAAGTGAGCCTATTGAGACAGCCACTGAATGCACATTTTTCCCCTTGACAGTTGACCAGTAGTTGAATACTTGACACACTTATATAAAAATCACATTAGTAAAATTAAGAATATTCACAAGAGACTACAACAGCTTACAGAAATTACAAATGTGGGCATGGAGAAACTTGGTCATTTAGGGCAAGTGATATTGTGAAAAGAGCAAGTTTTCCTAGTTCACCTTGTGGTTCTTCTGTTCCAGCCTCTTCAGTACTTAGACTATAGATCCACAAAGCCTTGACTTATCCAATAAGTGATGAATCCAATAGCATCATAGAAGTAGAATTTGTCATTCTTTAGTTAATAGTCCTAGTACCAGAAATCCTCCTCAACATTACTGGCCATAGAACTAATTAAAAATAAAACCTCATGATTTTATAATCATGAGTTCTTGCTTAATTCATTTAACTTATTTAATTACCAAGTTAGTTGCCAGCATATCAGTAAATGCTTAAGTAATAGTTTCGTGTTCCTTGAAATTGGCACAACACTTGATTTTATTGTACCTAACAAGTAGGTCTGAGGATAAGGAATACTTTCTTTAAAATTTTTGAGACTTGTCACTACCTAGCAAAAATAACATAAGCATTCTTGAAATAACCTGACTCAGAGAAATCATGGTGGTATATTGGTGTGCAACACCTTACTTCTATGTTCCATATATAAAACAACAAAATCTAAATTGGTGTGTTGCTCGTAGTCCATTATCAATCTATCATCACATTTTGTGTGTATGTGGGTAGGAGGAAGGAGGTGGAATATTTTCACAGGAATACTTTAAAAGTTTCTAATTTATGAAGAGATTCTGAATATTATGAAGTATATTGCAATTTTTAAATGTCAAGCTCATTTAAAAAATAACATATTATGCATGAAATGTATTTGTGGCTTGCAATGAGATACTGGTAAACTTTCCTTAATCAAATTTTTTATTTGGAAATGATTAAATATTTACATGCTGTTGTAAGGAGTACTAGAGAGAGAGATAGAGGTACCTCATATAGTTTCCTCTAAGTACAACAACTTGAAAGACTATGGGTTGATAGTAGCACATTGACAGTGACATCAGAACAGTAAACATACAGAGAAACCCATCAGCATGCTGCTTTCCAGCTAGTCTTCTGACACCCTACTCACTTTCCATGCTCATCTCTTATCCCTTTAATCCCCCAAATATGCAAATATGCCTGCCTTTCCCAAGGATTTAATTTCAGAAAGTTGCATATAAATGGAACCATGATAATATAGTCTTTGGGTATTAGTTTTTACTTTTTTTTTTTTTTTTTTTTTTGGTTTTTTGAGACAGGGTTTCTCTGTGTAGTCCTGGCTGTCCTGGAACTCACTCTGTAGACCAGGCTGGCCTCGAACTCAGAAATCCGCCTGCCTCTGCCTCCCAAGTGCTGGGATTACAGGCATGCGCCACCATGCCCGGCTGGGTATTAGTTTTTAAAAATAACCATAATCCTCTCTAGATTTATCCCAATTGGGTCTCTGTCAATTGGTTTTTCTGTTGACCCATGTTCTGTTTGTAGACACCACATTTTGATAAACGTTATACCCGCTGAGGTACATCTGAATTTTTTCAAAATTTGACTATTACACATAAGACTGTTATGAGCGTTTTGCATGAAATTTTTGCATAGCTGTTAATATTTATTTTTCCTAGATTAAAATGCAGGACTGTGATTGTGAAGTCCTGTAATAGCTGTCTGTTTATTAAGGAGATGCCAAACTTACCTCCAGGGTATCCATGCCATGTACGTTCCCTCCAGAAGTGTGTGAGTAAAATAGTCCCCTATACCCTCCCACTGTGTGCAATTTATCTCGGTTTAGCTAATGTGCTATATTTAAATTTAATGACCTTATTAACAATGCTGAGAACTTTTCCTTTGCTTATTTGCCATCTGAACATGCTCTTTAGGGAAATGCCATCTGTTTGATAATTGCATTACATTATTTGTATTTTTGAGAGTAGCAAGTCCTCTCTATATTTATATATTTATTGGTACTTTGCAAATTTTATTTTCTCACTCTGTATTTTCTATTCTCATATTATTAAAGTGTGTGCATGTGTGTGTGTGTGTGTGTGTGTGTGTGTGTGTGTATAGGTTAATGGTAGACTGTTTGCCTAATATACTATTAGGGTCAATCCTTAACACTACTAATATAAAATAAAAATACCCCCCAAATATATCTACATTTACTTAAAAGAATATTCCTTTGTAAGTAAAATGTAGTTTCACACTTGTTCCTTCCAAGATATTTTGAATCTTTAAGCCTCTCCAAATTTGACTAAGTTTTGTTTTGGCATGGATTTCCTTGCATATCTTATGGTTTACTTATCTTATTGTGTTAGAAACATTATTCACAAACTTGATATAATTTTGTTATAGTTCTTCTTTTCTTCTCCAGTCAAAATTGTGGTGACAAATATTTTAGACATTTTTTTGACATATCCCTAAAATGTTCTTTGAAAAACCTTTTTATTGGATCTTGTGATGATTTGAATAAAAATGCCCCTCACAGGACAATAGACAGTGGCACTCTTAGGAGGTGTGGACCTGTTGGATTAGGCATGGCTTTGTTGGGGAAGTGTGCATCTAGAAGGACCAGTTTCTGAACTCTCAGAAGCCCAAGCATGCATAGTGGCTCACAGACCCTTTCTGCTGCTTCAGGCTAATGAAGTAGAACTCTCAGCTCCTTCTCCATTCCCATGTCTGCCTGCATCCTGCCAAGCTTACCAGCATAATGATAATGGACTAAACCTCTGAAACTTTAAGTTAGCCCCAATTACCTGTTTTCCTTTATAAGATTTGCCATGGGTATGGTGTCCTTTCACAGCAATAGAAACCCTATTGAAGTCAGATTTATTCATTTTATTTTATGTGTGAATGTTTTGCTAATATTTATATATGTGTCTACTACTTATGTGGCTAGTACAAGTCAGTATCAAAAGAAGGTATCCAGTTCCCTGGAACTGGAATTACAGATGGTTATGAAGAACAATGTTGATCCTGAGAATCAAATCTGGGTCCTCTACAAGGGTAAGAATTGTTCTTAAATACAGAGCTATCAGATGACTAATGGCTTATGCTCTAAGATCAACAATAGGCAAATGGGACCTCATAAAATTTCAAAACTTCTGTAAGGCAAAGGACACTGTCAATAGGAGAACAAGGCAACCAATAGATTGGAGAAATATTTTTACCAATCCTACATCCTACAGAGTGGGCTAATATCCAATACATACAAAGAACTCAAGAAGATAGACTCCAGAGAACCAAATAAACCTATTAAAAATGGAATACAGAGCTAAACAAAGAATTCTCAATTGAGGAATACCAAATTGTTGAAAAGTACCTAAAGAAGGAAGGAGAGGGCACTGGTTCTAGAAAGGCTTGATGCAGCAATGTAGGGGATTAAAAGGGGAGAGAAGTGGGAGGGGGTTGATTGGGGAATGGGTGGAGGGAAGAGAGCTTATGGGTCATATGGGGAGGGGGGAATCAGGGAAATCATTTGGAATGTGGACAAAGAATATAGAAAAAAAATCCAGTATCAAGACAAACAAGCTCAAAAATTAAAAATATTTTAAAAAATGGCCTGAAAAACCAGAAATGTTCCATATCCTTAGTCATCAGGGAAATGCAAATCAAAACAGCCCTGAGAATCAACCTCACACCAGTCAGAATGGTTAAGATAAAAAACTCAGGTGACAGCACATGCTGGCTAGGATGTAGAGAAAGAGGAATACTCCTCCACTGCTGGTGAGATTGCAAGCTGGTACAACCACTCTAGAAATAATTCTGGCGGTTCCTCAGAAAATTGGACATAGTATTACCTGAGTACCCAGCTATATCACTCCTGGGTATATAACCAAAAGATTTTCCAACATATAACAAGAACACATGCTCACTATGTTCACAACAGCCTTATTTATAATAGCAAGAAGCTGGAAAGAACCCAGATATCCTTCAACAGAGGAATGAATACAGAGAATGTGGTACATTTACACAATGGAGTACTTATAAAGAAAAGCATGTAATTGGGGCTGGCTTATTAAAAACAGCTATTTGCCTAAGAATTTCATGAATTCATTGATTTTAATAGCTGAGGAGTAGTTCATTGTGTAAATATACCTCACTTTCTGTATCCATTCTTCGGTTGAGGGACATTTGGGAGTTTTCTAGCTTCTGGCTATTATAAATAGGGCTGGTATGAACACAGTGAAGCATGTGTCCTAATTACATGCTGGGGAATCCTCTGGGTATATGCCCAGGAGTGATATAACAGGGTCCTCCAGTAGTATCATTCCCAGTTTTCTGAGGAACCACCAGACTGATTTCCTGAGTGGTAGTACCAGCTTGCAATCCCACCAGCAGTGGAGGAGTGTTGCTCTTTCTCCACATCCTCGCCAGTACCTACTGTCTTCTGAGTTTTTGATCTTAGCCATTCTGACTGGTGTGAGGTGAAATCTCAGGGTTATTTTGATTTGCATTTTCCTGATTACTAAGGATGTTAAACATTTCTTTTTTTTATTATATATATTCTATATTTACAATTCATTTCCCTTTTTCTGGTTCCCCACCCCCAAAGGTCCCACATGTCCTTTTCCCTCCCCCTGCTCCCGCATCCACCCCCTCCCACTTTACTGTTCTTGTACTCTCCCACAATGATGTTTTGGTCCATTCTGGCACCAGTGTCCACTACTTTCTTCTTGTGAGACATCACTTGATATGTGATTTGTGTCTTTGGTGTTCCAAGCTTCTAGGCTAATATCCACTTATCAGTGACTGTATACCATGGGTATTCTTTTGGGACTGGGTCACCTCACTTAGTATGACATTCTCCAGCTCCATCCATTTCTCTAAGAATTTCATGAATTCATTGTTTCTAATGGCTGAATAGTACTCCATTGTGTATATATACCACATTTTTTTGTATCCATTCCTCTGTTGAGGGACATCTGGGTTCTTTCCAGCTTCTGGCTATTATATATAAGGCTGCTATGAACATAGTGGAGCATTTATCAAGTTGAAACAAAGAGAACCATACAAAGAATCAATAAAACCAGGAGCTGGTTCTTTGAGAAGATCAACAAGATAGATAAACCCCTAGCCAGACTTACTAAAGGGCACAGAGACAGTATTCAAATTAACAAAATTAGAAATGAAAAGGGAGATATAACAACAGAAACTGAGGAAATTCCAAAAATCATCAGATCCTACTACAAAAACCTATACTCAACACAACTGGAGAATCTGGAGGAAATGGACAATTTCCTCGACAGTTACCAAATACCAAAATTAAACCAGGATCAAATAGATCGTCTAAACAGACCCATAACCCCCAAAGAAATAGAAGGGGTCATAGACAGTCTTCCAACCAAAAAGAGCACAGGACCAGATGGTTTTAGTGCAGAATTCTATCAGACCTTCAAAGAAGTCCTGATACCGATACTCTTCAAATTATTCCACAAAATAGAAACAGAAGGAACACTACCCAACTCATTCTATGAAGCCACAATTATCCTGATACCAAAACCACACAAAGATCCAACTAAGAAAGAGAACTACAGGCCAATTTCTCTTATGAATATCGATGCAAAAATACTAAACAAAATACTTGCCAACCGAATCCAAGAACACATCAAAACGATCATTCACCATGATCAAGTTGGCTTCATCCCAGGGATGCAGGGATGGTTCAATATACGGAAATCCATCAACGTAATCCACTACATAAACAAACTCAAAGAAAAAACCACGTGGTCATCTCATTGGATGCTGAAAAAGCATTTGACAAAATTCAGCATCCTTTCATGCTAAAGGTCCTAGAAAGAACAGGAATTCAAGGCCCATATCTAAACATAGTAAAAGCAATAAACATTTCTTTAGGTGCTTCTCAGCCATTTGATTTTCCTCAGGTGAAAATTCTTTGTTTAGGTCTGTACCCTATTTTTAATAGGGTTATTTGGTTCTCTATTCAGCTATTAAAATCAATGAAATTCATGAAATTCTTAGGCAAATGGGTGGAACTGGAAAATATCCTAAGTGAGGTAATCCAATCACAAAAGAACACATGGTATGCACTCACTGATAAGTGGATATTAGCCCAGAAGCTCAGAATACCCAAGTTACAATTCACAGACCACATGAAGCTCAAGACAAAGGAAGATCAAAGTGTGGGTGCTTCAGTACTGAGAAGGGGGAACAAAATACTCATGGGAAGAAATACAAAGTGTGGAGCAGAGACTGACAGAAAGACCATCCAGAGACTGCCCCACTTGGGGATCCATCCCATATACAGTCACCAAATCCAGGCACTATTTTGGGTGCCAAGAAGTGCTTGCTGACAGGAGCCTGAGGTAGCTGTCTCCTGAGAGGCTCTGCCAGAGTCTGACAAATACATTTGGCTCACTGCCAACCATTGGATTGAGCACAGGGTCCTCAATGGAGGAGCTAGAGAAAGGACCAAAGGAGCTGATGGGGTTTGCAACCACATTAGAAGAACAACAATATCAGCTAACCAGAACCCCCTCCGCCCCCCCACACACACAGAGCTCCCAGAGACTATACCATCAACCAAAGAGTGCATATGGAGTGACCCATGGCTCTACCACCATATGTAGCAGAGGATAGATAGCCTTGTTGGGCATCAATGGGAAGAGAGGTCCTTGGTCCTGGGAAGACTGGATGCCCCAGTGTAGGGAAATGCCAGGGCAGGGAGTCACGAGTGGGTGGGTGGGTGGGAGAGTACCCTCATAGAAGCAGGGGGAGGGAGGAAGGGACAGGGTGTTTCCAGAGAGGAAACCGGGAAAAGGGATAACGTTTGAAATATAAATAAAGAAAATATCAAATAAAAATGATAAAAAGAAAAAGAGTACTTAATCTACTTCTCCAATCTAGTGTCTTCTTGTTCATCCTTGATTTCTGTTGTGCTATCTTCATATATCTTGCTTTTCCCTTTAGATCTGTTTCCGGTCTCATCTGTTGTGGGCCCTCTTCCCTGCTACTAGATTTTCATTAAATACATTTGACCCTTTGTACATCATATTTTCCACCAAGCATCCTTGTTGTTTATCTGATTTTTGTGACAGCTGCCACAAATCATTTGTAGATAATCCCTGCCCACCTGATGCTATTTGTTAAGATTGGTTTTCTCATCTAACTTGAGATTTTTTTTTTTAGGATGTTGGTTTGAGGATTTTCTATAGGACCCTGGACATATTTGCTATTGTTATAGGACCATGGATTTACCTCAAGTGCTCAAGTGTCTGTTTGACCTAGATTTCTTTCATGCCATTCTGGCTGGAGAACAGTACATGAGAACTATCAGTGCCAGATTTTATTGACATTAAATTATACCCACTCGTCCTCTATTTATCTCAATTAAGGATATTGCTAGTGACACAGATGCAAAAAAATGGGAGTTCTGGACCTTCACTGTGTACTTTATACCACCTCCAGTGGGAGATGTTGGGTGCCTCTGTGCTTCACAGCATGCCATCACTGTGAGAATTACAAGGAGATAGATACCTTCTATGTCCATAAGACTGGTGAAAACGTGATTCTTTCTAGCTTCCCTGTAACACTTAACCAAAAGAAGTAAGGCATCATGTTACATGAAAGATTTGTCAGATGATTAGCATTGACCACAAGGAAAGAAGGCTTGATCCTGCTTGCTTAGTAAGAAAGCTATAGGCACTTAGTGGTCCTTTCTTACCACAACCTCAGAATGACATTGACAGAGCTTCCCACAGCCTATATAGATCTCTGCACTTCCCATTCAGACTGTAGTGAGGTGGGCAAGGGGAATGCAATGCAGTTTTCTGTGGTTTTTGTTTGGGGCAGAAAGAATTTTTATATATTATTTTTAAATTTAATTTTCCTCAATTTTTAAAAATATTTTTCTTAGAACCATATAGATCTGTGCCTGTTAAGAGTTTCTATATAACCAATAATTCTGACCCCACGTTTAGGAAATCTGAATAAAAGCCCTCCAAAGAAAATCTCTATGAGCTTAGGAATTGCATGAGACCTAAACAGTACATTTATTTTCTTCCCCAACTTCTAGAGTCATCTATATATTTTTATATCATTTCCAAGGTTTCTGCTTGAAGTAAAATTATTCATATCCTGTCTTCCAAGAAGTTAACTAAGATGTATGAGCAGTATGGAAAAAAATCTTAGAAACACATGATGTATACATAATTATATCTTAGTTATATCTATATTTCATGGACTAGCTATATTTTCTCAGAGAACTTCACAAATTAATGGTAATTAAAGATAAAGTAAGTTGTCTTTGACTTTTCTTCCCATCTAGTCTTGCTACTTGAAATAGGTTGTCCCTTTGTCATTACTGATATTGTCATTACTGCTGTGTTCTCATCAGTGTAGGTATCTGTTCAATTGTTCCTGACATCCTGTTTTCACTTCTAATTAATAGTGACCATCCATCTTAAGGGAAACTATATTCTGAGGCTGAGTATTGGCACTCAATTCAGTACATCTCTGATATTAAGATTTATTTCATGTTGTATCCTAAACTTATGTGTTTTATAATGTCATGTCATGTACCTATTCCAAATGGCATATGAGCAGTACAGTGGATGTTCATACTAAAAGAGGCGTTGCCTTTCAGGTCTTATGGAAACAGGTGCAGGAATTCTTAATCCTTCAAATATGCACTATTTGCATGAGAAGCAAATGGCGCCAGACTGCCATTTATAGTCGAGTACTACATGTAAAGCACATTTTGGAATTGGATCTCTGTTTTAGTGTCCTGGATTTTGAAAAAATCAAATCTTCCTTTTATTATATCTTTTTTAAAAAAATCCACACACTAAAATTAATAAGCAAATGTGCTGATGATGGGTGAATGGCCATCTGATGATATAAATGGTTAAATAAAGTAAATGAACATAAATTCATATAGAATGAAGAATTCAAATCATCAAAAGTAGCATTAAGTGAAAATGTTATGATCTGCCTAAAGAAATAAAGGTTAATAATGTAATCTGTGCATCTTGAAGAGATATAGTATTTTTGTGGGCATTTTAATAAAAGTAAAATCAGACATAAGTATATACACTGGGGGAAAGTAATATAATTGTATGTTCTATGATAGATAGTGAATTAATGCTAAGAAAATTATAAAAAATAATTTGAAGGATCATTGTGGATAGGAAGTTGAAATATCTGAGCTCATTCAGTCCAGTTTGATTAAGGAAGCCATCCATACTGAACAAAGTTTAGACAGCTCACCTTTTTGTATGGTCATTTAAATCCTAAGGAGGCACCTTTCTTTCTAGTATTACCAGGGAAATGGGAGGTGGCATCCAAAGAATGTGAGGGAAGACTTGATCCCCAATACCCTCCAAACCAGCAGGCTACTACTGCCTGTCTAGCTACCTAACACTAGCATCAGCCTTAGGAGATGCTACAGAAAGATACAAAGACAGAGACTTTAAAGGAGTCAGACAAGTATAGCATGATATTTTCAACTTGTTGTTTAAAGACAGAAGGAAACATTATTTGTTTTCCTTAGCAGGAAGTAAATAGACAATTATGTGAATAATATTTAGCAGTCAGGTTGTTTTAGTTTGGGTTAATATTGGTATAATAAAAGATCATGGCCCAACAACTTGGGGAGAAAAGGGTTATTTCTGCTTAAGCTTCTTGGCAATAATCCATAACTGATGGGAACAAAGGCAGCAACTCCATTAGGACAGCATCATAGAAGCATGAGTTGATGCAGAAGCCATGGAATAGTGTTGCTTATTGGCTTGCTCATCACTTGGCTTGTTCACTCTGCTATCTTACAGAACTCAGCATCACCAACTCATGGATAGCTCCCCTCATAAAGGGCTGAGTCCTGCCACATCAATCAGTAATTAGGAAAATGCTCCACAGGGCTTTCCTACAGCCTGATCTTATGAAGGTAATATCTGAACTGAGGCAACATCCTCTCAGATGGCTTTAGTTTCTTTCAAATTGACATAAACCTAATCAGTATGTTGTTCTTCCAGAAGACTTTGATTGATCATTCCCTAGCATTCATATCTGAACTGCCTGAAACTCCAGATCTAGAGGAACTGATGACCTTGTCTGGCATCTCTGGGTATCTGCATACATAAATCCTATACACACATAATACAAATTTTAAAAAAATCCTAGAAGCATCAAATTTTGATGAGCATATGTGACAGCTTGAAGTGTTTGAATTTATCATCACTGAGAATATAAAATTGTTAGGAACATAGGTGAAACCCTTTTGTATAACTTGAAAACCAATTTTTATGACATGGAAAAATATAAGGTTTGCAAGTTAGAAGCAGTTTTGTTACGAACCAAGCCTCAGACAGGCTTTGATATACTAATGAACAAACCTAAGTTTGAACCACAACAACATAGTACAAATCTAATTTCTATTGGAATAATATAAAATTGGAACTTTAGAGCCGGGCCCTAAGATTGCATTGTTTGAACTACATGACACATCTCAAGCATTTGCCCTGAAATCTATCAGCAAGAGGACTTTGAGATTACCACTATGTGTCTTCTGGGTTCAACAAACAGAGTTTTAGCACCATAGCTGAGTTTACACATATCTGCTTGTCAGTGCTAAGCCACTAGCCCCTGCTCCTAAGGACCTTCTGGAACCTCTAACAGTTACATCCTCCAGCCCTATCACAGCTGAAGGACTTCACAGTGGACGTGAGTTTAGCTTTAGCTTTCAAGCTCCTGAAGGGTTCTCACTGAGGAAGAACATTCTGTGGAACCCTGAAGTAGGTTCTGCCTAACCGACCATTCCTGCCTTGTAAAATATGTTTACTTGAAGCAACTGTAACCTTTCATAGTAGCATAGTATTACAAGGAAAGTTTGTGTAAATAAAGAAAGCATATTTGAAAGGCAGATAGACAGAGGGAGAGACAGAAACAGACAGAAGGAGAAAGACACACAGAGAGAGGCAGACAGGCAGACAGACAGAAAAAGACAGAGATAGAGGCAAAAACACACAGACCGAGGCAAAGAGACAGAACACCACAGAGAACCCGTCAGTTTGTGTTGAGTGTTCTGAGTTATTCAATTTGAGCATTCTACTTCATGTAGGATAGGAAGTTCCTTTTATTTGTTTTCCTTTTATTTGTTTTACATATATGGTCACACCTCTTGTTTTTCTTTAAAGAGAAGACAAGTTCTGCTGTAGCTGTTGAGGAAATAGAGGTTAAGTAGATTGCAAGCCTGCTTGGTGATTTAGGTATAGGATAAAATAAAAGTAGCAGAGCAGGCTGCCCTTCCAGCAGCCAGGGGAGGCTAGGCCACTAACTCTCATTGTGTATTCTGTAAGAATTTCTTGTAGCTATTAAATCTCCAGGAAAGTCACTGAAGTTTAAATTTATGTGCAGACTTGTCCCATAAATTGGAGAGATACACAAACATATTCAGTCTTACTGCTAAATCAACCCATATTAAGAATTAATGATGATCTCGTTGGAAGATTTACTATGTAATTCAACATACCATTAAAACACCATTTATTTCACTGCAGAGTAAATGCAGATATGACTTATAATCTAACAACTAATGGTACTTTAAAACACTATTAAGTGTCATCCTGGATGTAAAATACACTGCATCAGACCTGTCCTCTTGTGCAGTAAAGATTTTCACCAGTTATGGATTCAAGTGTACTTCCTTCTGTTCTTAGTTTACTGATATCAACATAATCTGGAAATAATTTAAGATAATGTTTTATTACATTAGTCTGAATAACTGTCGATTTCAACTTGATTTTGACATACTGTAGCAACATGGTCATCATTTCCCATTTAGACCATAAGCAGCAGTTTCTTATTCGAAATAGATGCTGCAAAAACATGCATATATAGCTACACATCAGTTACATGTAATATCAATGTGTTTATAATTTTAAATTTCTATTAGGAGTTGTGCTGAAGTCCATGGGGGCTTCATTGGCTGGCTACCACTCTGCCTGCCTCTCCTAGGTCAAGTCTTATAAGAAACAACCAGGTTAGAATGCTTTTCCATATCTGTCCCATTCCCTTGTCTGTTAAGTCACTAGGGGCACACTCAGTTGCCCTGAGGTAGCTGCTTGCTATCCCCCTAAACTCCATTGCCTTGCCACCTTCACCAGGAATCCTACATCAAGAACATCCAAGTTAGAGCCTTCCCCCCCTACACCCAATCCTCTCTGCCCCATGCTTCCTGGGACATATCTAGCTGATATGATAGATGCCCTGTGCCCGAGTTTTATTGTCTAGCACCAGGCTGCCCACCAGATGCCTATTTCCTGGGAACATCCAGGAACAACCAGATGGCTAAATGCCATGATAAGAACACAATCAACAGGCAATATGACATTTTCGCAGAAAAGCTATCCAGGACTATAGAACATTCTGGAAAATGACCTTAAATTATAGTTATTGTTAGATTCCTTTAAAGAGGGAACTAATTAAACCTAAAATAAATAGAGGAAAATACAATTAAACAGATGAAGGAAGTTAGTAAAGCTGTTCAAGACTTGAAAATTAAAATAGAAGCAAGAAATCAATGGGATTTGAAAGAATCCAGGAGGTGTAAAACCTTGGAAAGAGAACAGGAACAACAGATGCAAGTGTCACCAACAGAATACAGGAGATGGAAGAGAGAATCTCAGACATAGAGTTGCAATAGAAGAAATTGATACATCGGTCAAAGAAAATGTTAAGTTTAAAAATTTCCTAACAGAAGACAACCAGGAAATCTGGGATACCATGAAAAGACCTAACCTAAAAATAATAGGAAAAAAATAATAGGATAATAGGATAATAGAAGAAAATGAAGAGTCCCAAGCCCAAGGACCAGAAATTATTTTCAATAAAATCACAGAAGAAAATTTCCCTAACCCAAAGAAAGAGATGCCTATAAACATACCAGCAAAAAATGGAAGTACATATAAATACATATAGTCCTCTCTCTCTCTCTCTCTCTCTCTCTCTCTCTCTCTCTCTCTCTCTCTCACGCACACACACACACACACACACACACACACACATATAATCAACATCAGAAATAACAGAAATTAACAATCATTTGTCATTAATATCTCTCAACATCAATAAAGTCAATTCCCTGTTAAAAAATCACAGACTAACAAAATAAATGTGAAAATAGGATCCATCATTCTGCTCTAAAAACATATTTCTGCAACATAGACATTTCCTCAGAGTAAAAGGCATGAAAAAGTATTTTCCAAGCATGCAGACCCACGAAGCAAGCTGGAGTAGCCATTGTAATAAAATAGGTTTTCAACTAAAAGTAATCAAAACAGATGGGGAAGGATAATGCACTCATTAATGGAAAAATTAACCAAGATGATGTCTTAATTCTGAACATCTATGCCCTTAAATTCAAGGATACCCACATTAATAAAAGAAGCACCACTAAAGCTTAAATCACACACCAGAACCCCACGGAGTTAAGAATCATTGACTCCAACAACCGACTTTAACCAATGGACAGGTCACTGAAACATAACTAAACAGAGAAATAATGAAACTAACATGATTTGAATCAAATTGACCTAACATATATCTACAGAACATTTCACCTAAACACAAAATAATGTACTTTCTTTTTGTCACCTCATGAACCTTCTCTAAAACTTATACCATATTCAGAAAGCAAGCCTCAACAGATACAAGATGCATCTTATCAGACCAAAATGAGTTAAAGCTGAACTTCAAAGCAACAGAAACAACAGCAAGCCTACAAACTCATGGAAACTCCACATATCTTTATTCAGTGACCACTGGATCAAAGAATTAATAAAGAAATTAAAGACTTTCTACAATTCAATGAAAATGAAGTCATAACATATCCATAATAATGAGATAAATAGAAAGCAATGATAAAAGGAAAGTTCAGTGCAGTAAGTGCCTTCCTAAAGAAATCAGAGAATTCTTGTACTAGCAATGACAATTACACCTGAAAGTTCTAGAAAAAAGCAAACACAAGAGAAGTAGACAGAAGGAAATAATAAAATTCAATGCAGAAATCAGTCATTTGGAAACAGAGAGAACAAGACAAAGAATCAACTAAACCAAGACCTCTTTCTATGAGAAAATCAACAAGATGGACAAACCCTTAGCCAAATTAACTAAAAGACAGAGAGACAGTTTCCAAGTTAAAAAAAATCAGAAGTGAAATGGAAACATAACAACAGACACTCAGGACATTCAAGGAATCATTAAATCATACTTTAAAAGGCTGTCCTCAAAATTGAAAAATATAAATGAAATAGATGATTTTCTAGATAGATACTACTTACCAAAGTTAAACCAAGATAAGGTAAACTCTGTAAATAACCTAATAATCCTATTAATTCCAAGGAAATAGAAGCAGTCATTAAAAGTCTCAACCAAAAGCAAAGCAAAACAAAACACAAACCAACCAAACAAAAAATAAATAAAAACAACCAACCAACCAACCAATGAACAAGCAAGCAAACTCACCAGGGCCAGATAAATTTATATCAAATTCTACTAGATTTTTAAAGAAGAGTTAATATCAATACTGCTCAAACTATTCCACAAAATAGAAACAGAGGAGTATTGTCAAACTCTTTCTTTGAGGCTAGAGTCACCCTGATTCCTAAATCACACAACTACTCAACAAAGAAAGAGAACTAATTGTGGTACAGAGCTAAGCAGTGAATGGTCAATCAGAGGATTCTTGAATTGCCAAGAAGCAATTAAAGAAATGTTCGGTGTCTTTTCTCACTAGAGAAATGCAAAACAACTCTGAGATTTCTTTTCTTACACCTGTCAGCATGACTAAGATCAAAATTCAAATGACAGCACACTGGTGAGAAAGTAAAACAATGAACTAAAAAGAATGAAAGTAAAACTCTCCTCCATTCCTGGTAGCACTGCACAATTATAAAAATACTCTAGAAATCAATTTGGTGGTTTCTCAGAAAATTGGGAATAGTTCTACTCCAAGACTCAACTAAATCACTTCTGGGCATCTACCAAAAGGAGCCTTACTATAGTACAAGGACACTTGCCCAACTCTGTTCATAGCAGCTTTCTTCGTAATAGCCAAAAGGCAGAAACAACCTAGATGCCCCTCAACTGAAGAATGAATAAGAAAATGTGGTACATTTATACTATTCAACTATTAAAACAAAGATATCATGAAATATCAGGCCAATGGCTAGAAGGAGAAAATGTCATCCTGACTGCAGTAACGAACCCAGGAAGACATACATGTTACATACTCATTTATAAGAGTTCATTGGCCATAAAATATAGGCTAACTATGCTATAACACAAAGACCCAGAGAAGCTAAGATAAAAGAAGGGTCCAAGGGAGAATACATGAACATCACTAAGAAGCAGAAACAAAATGGTCATTCAAGATGGATGAAGGGAGGGAATTAATGGGGAGTTGGTGAGGAAGTGAAGAGGATAGAGGGCTGGGAGACAGAATGGCAGTCAATGCAGGGAATTTGTGATAGTAGCTCTTGCCTGATACTCCTAGTCAGGTCAAGTCACCAAGCTATGTGGGTTTCAGTGGTATGGTACTGTGAATGTGAATAATTGTCATTATTCATTAGTCCAAATACATAGATTACAGGACACCAAGAATGAAGCCTGTGGGATGTGAGTATGTGTGATAATGATCTCTCATTGTACACCTGTCATTCCAGCAAATGAATCACCATGTTAACAGTGAAGGCTGTGCACGTGAGGGGGCAGCTGTATAAAAAACATGCTCAGTTTTCTTAGCATAAAACTGTTCTAAAATCATCTACCTTTTTAAAAAAAAATCAGTCATTCGATTAGTAGACTTAAGAATAAGAAGGAACACATATGTGTTTCAGTTCTTTTCCTTGAATAAATGTCTTGGAAATAAAGAAAAGAGAATAACTGTTGAAAAGTCACTGTCTAGAATAGAACAAGAATTTAAAAAAATCCAGGTAGCTTAGTATTTGTATCTCTATGTGAAAATAGTTGAAATGTAGTTTGTCATAAGAAAAGGTCAAATAACACACAATTGCCAATTTAGACGAGTTAGTCATGGGTTCATTTATTCTGTTGATATTTATGGATTGATGATTGTTGCTTTATGAGCTTGACTACTGTAATGTAACAACACCTGAATAAAGTTTACAGCTTAGAGAGCAACATGTTCATTTCAATTCTTTCTTCTGGGGATGAGTTTCAACTCTAACTCATGGTTTCTGTAAAAATTATTCATCAACTTTTTACTCGGTGAGGCATAAAACAGCAGGCAGGGGTGAGTGGTGGGAACTACCTGTGATCCATGCACTCTGGAGACTGGAGCAGGCAGATTACAGACTGAAGGCTGGCAGAGCTACAGAGCAAGCTTTTGTCTCATGAAAAGTAACTCAGCGAAATTTCTCAGAGCATTGGTGTACATGTAAACAAATTTCTGTTGTCCTAGGACACCACACACATAAATATATTTATTTTTAATAATTTTATTCCCATTAAGTTAGTCAAAACTTAGAGGTGAAGATAGAATTCCAGTCATCTAAATCTCTCTCCATCCAGTGCTTTCTTAACAGTTCTAGCTGTTTTCTGCACCAATTTTATGGCACAGACTAGCATTTTTGTGTATTTTTTCTTGTTAAGGGTTGGAGTATATGGCAGTGTACCAGAATACAGAACTTTAATAATTTGTCTTCTAGTTTTAACCCAAATATGAAAAGTATACTTATCTCACTGAGCATGCAGACATCTGGAATGCCCTCAGAGGCTAGGTCCATGGCATCATGATGCAAAGGAGTAAAAAATCAGATGGTTGCATAAAAATTCATAAAAACTTTTCTTCATGAACACTTAACAGCTCAAACCAAGACAAGAAACCATTATATTCAATAAGCAACACACTGCATATCAATGTGTCATGAAAATAATAACATGGTTCTTCTCAAACAATAAAATAGCTAAATTTTATTGGAAAAGTAGTACGTTATGGGCACTATGCAAAGTGCTCCATTTGTCACAGCTCCTATATCTCCTGCAAAGAAATTCTAGACCTATAAAGCTTATGAAGTCATGGTCCTTGACATTGGTAATTTAGACGGTAAAGAACAGGAATAAATCCAGATGCCCTGGGTCTATGAATGTCTTTATAGTCTGGAAAAGGCATTGTTGCAGTTAGGTAGTAATGTGTAACAATGACTAGTGGCTCAATGAAGTTTTAGTCCTTCAAACATTCTGAAAATTCAAATGTGTGTGTTTTTAAATGTGTGTGACTACTCAAATGTACTTGCACTCATAGCCATTAACAGGTACTAAGAACTCCATACTGAGAGAAATAACAAGGAGAGACTTTCACAGCTCAATATGATCTCTGCAGGAGCTTAATTAAAGGGGTGCATTAAAGCTGCAATGTGGAGATTGGTACTTTGCACAGAATCCTGTGTTAATGGTAATGGGAACTCTGACTGGCAACATTTTGATGTCAGTTCCATGGGATCTAAAGTTCCCTAGTAACTAAGCTATTGCTGCCTGGTGTAGGAATCAGTGAGATCACCAACCTCTTTGTGAATCCCATTCCAGAAGCATGCTGGAACGATTATTCAGCCATACTGCTGGGCAGAGCACATTGTTAGGAGTAGAGGAAAATCAATGACACAAGCAAAAGGCCAAACAGAAAGATTCAGTGCTGGGGGCCACCATCTCAGCACAGCGCAAAACTGCTCAGAGAGTAGCAAGTACCCAGCTACAGGTTTTACTTTCCCCATATTCTGGTAGAATCATCCTCTCCATTATGCCACCTTCTACAGGATGCCTGCAATCTGATTTATAAGAGAAGTTTACTAATTTTTTTCAATCTTAAAAATAAGGTTTGTCATGGACTTTAGTCCTATGGTAAGGGAAAGACATAAAAGAATGGTTTAAATAAAACATTCAAATTCCAGCCAATTGAACTAACCCCCTTGTCTGTCCTTCTTGTTCCCTTCTCTGCATTTTTGAGGTGAGGGGTCGGGGGACGGTGCTGACCACTTTCCACAGATTGTGAGTCCTTGAAGGATCTACATGAAGGTGATTGTCTACAAGAAGCTGGTTCACTTCCTATCAAGATAGTTTCCTTCAGACGACTTTAGAGTCTACATCTAGCTGTTGCTCACAGTATTTATAACCTAAACAACTATGAGCTCCTGGACAGCACAAAGACTCTTCTGATTGTGGGTGTATTTAAGAATGGTCATTCATCCAAAGCACACTATGATTAGATTCACTCTCATTATCCTCTCTCTCTTCCCTTCTGCCTTTTTCCCTAACTAGTCTGACTTGTACTTCCAAAGATTTTTCTTCTTCACCCACTGAGATTAATTAAACTCATTTGCATGAGTTTGATTAGGGTGTTATTTGCTGGAGAAGAGGTTACAGCACAGAAGAAAATGGTTCCTGTCCCCTGACAAACAACAATTGCTAAAATCATTTCTGTGGAAGGGGAGGAAGAGGCTCAAATAATAGGTTTTCTTATAGCATTTTGAAATATCCTAATGTTAGTACTATTCTCTGTTTCTCTCTTCAGAATATACATAGTGGCTTGAATAGGAAATGTCTCTCAAAGGCTCTAGTAAACACTTGTTTCCCAGGTTATAGAGATATTGTGAGGGATTTAGAGGGTACAACCATGCTAGATGAAGGACATCACTGTGACATGACCTTGGAAGTATATGTTTTCACTTCACTTCTATTTCACATTCTCTTGTGCTCTCCCTCTTTCTCTACCTTCCTCCTCCTCCTCCTCCTCCTTCTCTTCTCTTCTCTTCTCTTCTCTTCTCTTCTCTTCTCTTCTCTCTCTCTCTCTCTCTCTCTCTCTCTCTCTCTCTCTCTCTCTCTCCTTCTCTTCCTCCCTCTTTCTGGTAAGGCATTTGATCTGTTTAAGTTTCCTGTTCCTGCCTCCATACCTCTTGCTGCCATGCCAACAAGCCATGATGGACCAATATACCAAAATCAGGTATTACTTCCAAACGTTTCCTTGGCTGTGTTTTATAACAGCACCAGAAAAGTAGCTAATATATAAATTTATAACAGACAGTGAGCTGCTTGCCATGAAAAATCTGACTATGATGCTTTTGGAGAAAGGTAAAGACATTGAATGAAAACTTGGAATGGAAAAGCAGTAAAATGATGTAGACAGTATAGAGGATCATTCTAGTATAAGTCTTGAAGACAATAGTGCTGAGAAAAATGTGGCCTGTGGAGGGCCAGCTCAGAAGGATTTTAAGAAAAAAATAGTAATTTATAGCCATTTTTTGTGACATTTTAGCAAAGAATCTGGTTGTTTCTCTCCATGCATTGAGACCCTGTCTTGAGTCTAAATTTAAAAGAAATGAACTGGTACCTAGGTGGAGTAATTTTAAGAACATAAAGTTGAGTTTGTGATGTGGTTGTTACCGATAATGCATATTCAACCCTGCAATGCAAAAGAGCAAGTGAAACACAAATAAATAGAAAATCTACAGCATGGAAAGCAAAGGAGTACCATGTGCCCTAATATAGCCAAGGCATGGACTAGAAGAGAGGGAACAATTGTTAGGATTATTTATCTTTGTTAAGGAAATGCTGCTTTGCCTGAAACAAAGGAAGTGTGCCCTCACAGCAATAACCCAAAAAGCGTAGCATCTGTCATAGTTTAAGTGAGAAATCGTCCGATAGTCTCTTATATTCTTTTTACATCCTCTGAGCTTGGAGGGGAGGGAGTAGAGACATCCCATTTAGACTCTCCACCTAATTTCTGACTGTGGGTCTCTACACCTGTTGTCATCTGTTGCAGAAGAAATCTCCATGATGAAGACTTAATAAGGCACTGACCTATGAGTATAGAATAATATCAACAGGAGTTATGTTATTGACAATTTTGGGATTTTTTTTATTAATTTACATTAAACCAGTTGTAGTCAGTTGTATTCTAGGTCTTTAGTCTATCTAGTCTCTGATTTTCTTGTTACACTAGCTGTGCCAGATATGGGTTCTGTCTCATGGAGTGGGCTTAGTTTAACTTTTAGTTGACTATCCCACCAGTTCTGTGCCATTGCTCTAGCATATTTTGCTTGCAGAACAGATTTTAGGTCAAAAGTTTTGTGGTTGCTTTTCTTTTGGTAGCCTACAGGTGCTTACATTTCTCTTTTTTGGTAGCCTACAGAGTACCTTTGAATACCAAATACATCAGAACATAGGAGCAAAGGCTCTATTTAGGCACCAGTTTATTGTTTCCACATTCAGTGATTGTGTGTATGTTGTCCTTTGTAATGGGACAACATATGTTGTCAGCTTGCAGAGAACAGTCCATTGTCTTAGCAACTGCCTTTGTTGTTTGGGGATTTTCATGGGAAACCTTGGCCAACAATTAAGAGATTTCTTAAGAAAGGAAAGAAGGAAGGAAGGAAAGAAGGAAGGAAGGAAAGAAGGAAAGAAGGAAGGAGGGAAGGGAAGAAGGAAGGAAGGAAGGAAGGAAGGAAGGAAGGAAGGAAGGAAGGAAGGAAGGAAGGAAGGATGAGGTAACAATGGGAGCAGAACCTGTTAGCATCACATTAGGTTTGTAGCAGGGTTGGGGGAAGTTTGATCTACACCTCTCCCTCATTGTCAACAGCCCATGAAAGCAAGCCCTGAACCTGTAGGACACTAACTACTGCTTCTAGGAATAAAGTCTCTGTCTATAGTAGGATATCTTGAACTGCCAAGAATGTCATTAAAAATTAATTAATTATCCAAAACCACTTCTAGGAACCGAACCCTTACCACTCAGTAGATAGTGTTTTAGAAAAGAAGAAAGATATATTGTTATTTGTCCTGTAAGTGTCAAACCAAACTGGCCTAATAATCACCTTGACAGGAAAGAAATGGCCCTTTGGAAAAGATGACTTTTCTAGGGGCCTTAGAAATAAATAGTCTAAAGCCTACATACATTTTAAAATGAAAATGAATTAGCATGTATCATTTACTATGGATGGAACTACTTAGAAAAATATAGGTTGACACACTAGTCTTTTGATTGCCTCATCACTTAAAAATGTTCTACCTTACTTCATTATGAATCCAGTCTGTCTTCTGCACCAGACTCTGTGTGTCCCATTTGAATTCTTTCATTTTTGATATATCAATTTTTATTGGTTATTTTATTTATTTACATTTCAAATGTTATCCTTTCAACAGAGATCATAAAGACTGTAGAACTGAAAGGAGTTCAGAGAAAAGTCCAGGAGACAGATCCCACATCTTTTAGTGTCAAGATATTTCTAGACAAGTGTGTAATTGTTGTTTATAGAAAGATACAGGTAAAGATATATCTTTATTACTCCTCAACTTGAGCTGGCCATGGTGGTTTGTTTATGCCTGTAATTAGTTCCAACACTGATGAGGCAAAGCAAAAGAATTTTCATGACTTCAAGGCCACTCTTGGGTAGAAAAAATTCTAGGCTCTGTGTGTGTGTGTGTGTGTGTGTGTGTGTGTGTGTGTGTGTATGATATATATGTATATGTATATAAGTAATACATATACATATATATCATATATATGTGTGTGTTTGTGTGTGTGGTGTGTGTATGGTGTGTGTATATGTGTGTGTATGTGTGTGTTGTGATATTTGTATGTATGTATAAGTGTATTTGTACATGTATATATATATATATATATATATATATGCTGAAGTTACCATTATAAATGCACACTTTGTCATTATGCATCTGTTTTCATTCACATATTTTCATAGGCAATCACTAGCAATATTCCCAACTAATTATGCCTTCCAGAATTACATCATCAAGCAAGTCTTTATTCTGGGTCCATTGAGCAGTTTTTCATCACACGGTGAAAGAAAACTGGCAAGATTGCTCAGATTGATGTCCTCACCCTCAAAAAGAACTACCTCCATACATTGTTTCCTTCTTGGTCATCTGTCTCTTGCTTTTGCTAAACATTTTCAAACTTCTCCCTTCTCTTCAAGCTTTAGAAGTCCTTCATTGTACAAAGGATACTTCCTGTTCTTTAAAAAGACTCTATAGAATATATCCTTGAGACCTCTGGTGACTCTGAAAGGGAAATGGCTTGTCAGCAACTCTTGGCCTTGGCTTCCTCATTCCAACAAAAAGAATTTCTAGTGTCCCTCTTTATTCCAGCCAACCTAATCCCTCTTCATCCTGGAGGCTCACCTGTGACTTGAGCTCTCCTTCTTCAGTATGTTTAACTCTTGTCTTTCATTTCCATATCACAGGCCTTTCTTCCTTCCTTCTTTCCTTCCTCCACCCCTCCCTTCTTCCCTCCCTCCTTCCTTCCTTCTCTCTCTCTCTCTCTCTCTCTCTCTCTCTCTCTCTCTCTCTCTTTCTTTCTTTCATTCTACCACCCCACCATCCTCTTTGATGCTAATTTGTACACATGCTGTCCAAATATTTATTATGAGTTTCCTGTATTTCCCTTAATATAATGACCTCCAGTTCTATGTTTTTCGTGAAAATATCAGAGTCTTTCATACACACACACACACACACACACACACACACACACACCCATACACACACACATATATACATATATACATATACATATACATATACATATACATATACATATACACAAACACACATAAAGGAATGAAACTCTGTATGTGTACTACAAAAATAGATTTCCTTGAGTATCAGAAGGTTTTTAATTTTAACAAGTATTAATTAATGTTAAAAACTATAATGACTTTAATGTTGTACCAAATACATTTTTACATTATAACCTGACCATGAGCTCATGGGAGCCAGGGATTGGAATGTGATGGTTTGAATGAGAGATGGTCCCAATAGGCTCAGGCATTTGAACACGTGGTCCCTAGTTGGCTAGTATATTAATCACTTTCTGGTTGGCTCTGATGACCTACCTTGACTAAATGCAGCTTATAGAGGAGAGAATTTATTTGGGCTTACAGTACTAGAAAGGTGGAGAAGCACAGTAGCATGCATCAAGCTTGGTAGAAGAAGCAGATAGCAGAAATATCATATTTTTAACCATAAGCAAGACACTTGGGGAACAAGCTTTGAGTGGCATGAGATTTGAAAGACTCAAAGCCGGCCCCAGTAGCAAACTTCCTCAAGCAATGCTGCAGTGCCTTGATACCTCCATTTGTTGGAAGCCATAATGGAACAAGCTAATATACTAGCAGGTGATCATCCTGAAATGGCCTGTTTGGGATTATTATATAATCTGTGACAGGTGATCCCTCATTAAGCAAGGCTGTGAGGGACTAATTTTAGGAAAGATTCCTGCTATTAATACATTTTTCTGTTATTATTAAACATACATAATAATAAGTAGTAGCACACCCCTTTGGAGCAGATCTCTGCAAATCCACGAAGATGCAGTGTCTTATAGTGATGCTATGCAGACAAATAGATGACTTAAGTTTTAATGACGATCCTATAAGAATTCCTAAAATTAGATATGTGATTATAAAGCTCTTTTATAATGGTATTGCTATTAGGTCTTTTTTTGATAGTCGAAACTGCAATGATAACTCTGCCAGTCTCCCAAGTGTCACCAATTAACTGCTCTTAGATGGCAACCAGACTTTCTCCTACTCAGAGCACATTCCAAGACATTGTAAAACAATTAACCAAAGGTCACAAAAATGAAACTAATCATTTCATTAGTTAGGTGCTAGGACAGAAGATAAAATATTGACTGGGTTTATCTATACAAAACTTCATTTATAACTTAGTTATGGTTTAAACTTTCAATGAACCTGTAGAGCTCAGACAGAGGTCAGAATAGTTCCCACGGTAAGGAGAAGGCAGGCTTAGTCTTATTAAAAAGAGCAAAACTTTTTCCTTATAAACATGAGTTTAATTCATTTAGCATTAAAATGGTGGGAGTGTTTTCTTTCTCTATGCAATAAAGATTGGAGCTCGTTTTTTTAATCCAGAATGAGTGAGTTCTTTCTGCACCAGTGCTTGATCTTTTGCTCCATATGCATATGTAAGTATGAATGTGTTTATAAGTACATAATTATGAGAATGCATGATGTGTGTGTGTGTAAGTATGAAATTGTGAGAATTCATGCAAGATGAGCCCAATAGAATTTGTGTGGAAATGTGTAAATGAGAACTCTGCATGCATGAAGCTGTGTATGGACTTATGTGAGATTATGTATACATATTCACTTATGTAAAAGTTTTTCCTTCTGTGAGTGTTATTCTCTTCTCCTGGTTCAATAGAAATGTATTGCTCCAAATGACCCCCTTGCCCTACAAGCAAGAGGCATCTGGGTGATAGGGAAAAGGCTCTAACAACTAATCCTTTACTTAATCTCCTGGAGGTTTAGGATGAAGCGCTAAGTGCCTAAGACTGCAGTCTCTGGCTTCAGAGGAACACAGCAGGCAGGTCAGCTACAATAGCATAGTAACTTAGACTTAGACAAGTAAACTTTTTATTATACAGCAACTCTAAATATCTCATAAGACAATGTCTTACCCTGAATTTTGTAAGACCAAGTCTTAACCCCACGGACACTCTTTTCCCCTCCACTGCCTCAAGAAAGACCAAAAAGAAAGAAGAGCACGACCCCCCCTCCCCAGTTTGCTGGCTCCTGGCAACCAATAAGTACCAGTAAGTAGGAACCAACTATTCAAATATCTGAGACACCAGCATCACTTCTACAATTGAAATGCTTCCTGGATAGAGGAAATTTGTCACTGGAGGCAGGTTATCTGATTGTACAGTCTCTTTCTTTGTTTCCACTACAAGTTCTGTCCTCAGCTTATGGTTAAAAATGTGATCTTTTAGCGTCCTGTTGCTGTTGCCATGTCTGCTATTTTCTGCCATGTCTCCTTGTCATTATGAACTCATATCTCTTAAAAACCTAAGCCCAAATAACCCTCTCCATCTTGAGGATGGCTCGGTCATGGTGTTTTAGCACATCAGCGAAAAGGTAACAAATAAAGCATAATACATTGAAGTTCTTGTAAACTACACATGGCCTAAAATGTTCTGCTCATTGGAGTCAAGTTATTCAAGCCTCACCAGTGATTTCTGGACTTAGTCTCTACTGAGATACTCAAATCCTATTATGGGGAGCAAAGTCCTTTATCATGATTTGATCTTCAAAAAGTTAGAAAGATTCTGAATTTGGATTTCTTCAACTGGCTGTACTTAGATGCTAGTTTGGATTGTAGTTAACTCTGATTGATTAAAAAGCACTGATGTCAATAAGCCAGTTTTTTGCCTCACTGATTTTCAATCAATTGATATTCATACTCCTACTTATTATATGTAATGAGACATAAATGGCTAATTTTTACTCCAAATAAAAAGTTTTTTTTTAATTTTTGATTTCATTATTCTCTTTACATTCACTCTGTTCCAATTAAATTTTCTGTCAATTAAGAAATACTGTAAGTGTGGGAGGTAGTAAATTCACTGAAATTGAAAGTTTCTACAATGCAGTATGGAAATCAATAGTGTTTCTGTGGAATAATTTTCTGTTCTGAAGTTATGTATTTTAACCACAATGTTCAAAGAATTCTGCTGCCGTGTACCTTACATCTTTTTAATATGCTCATGTGCTCACACTCCCACACCACATCCTCCACATTTAATGACACTAAAGCTGGTGTCATGTGGAGAATCATTGGTATTTACTAAAGGACCACACAATCTACCCCTGTAATATACTAAAAACATGAGAGTGTTGTAGGAAAAATGTACTAAATAGAAACAATGAGGATCTTTTTTTATTTAAAATAATTTTATTTATTTACATATTTATTTTTAATTAATTAACATTTTTTACACTCCATATTTTATTCCCCCCACCAAAACAACAAAGTATTGCACATATGCACATATTTTTAAGTTTTATTTACACACTTCTCTCCATAGAGAATTAAGGCATTGAACAATTTTTCCTAAAGGAAAAATTATATTACTTGGCAATGAATTTGTGTTACTCTCTTTAAGCAGCTACAAACCCCCTCAGCTCCTTCAGTCCCTTCTCCAACTCCTACATCAAGGACCCCACGCTCAGTCAAATGGTTGGCTGTGAGCATTTGCCTCTGTATTTGTCAGGCTCTGGTAGAACCTCTCAGAAGACAGCCATATCAGGCTCCTGTCAACAAGCACTTCCCAGCCTCTGCAATAGTGTCTGGGTTTGGGGACTGAATATTGAATGGATCCCCAGGTGGGGCATTCTCTGGATGGCCTTTCCTTCAGTCTCTGTTCTACACTATGTCTCTGTATTTGCTCCCTTGAGTATTTTGTTCCACCTTCTAAGAAGCAGTGAAGCATCCACACTTCGGTCTTCCTTCTTCTTGAGCTTCATATGGTCTGTGAATTGCATCTTAGGTATTCTGAGCTTTGGGGCTAATATCCACTTTTCAGTGAGTGTATATCATATGTGTTCTTTTGTGACTGGAGTACCTCACTCAGACTGTCCCCCCCCCAAGATCCCGGGGACTGGACCACCAACCAAAGAGTACACATGGAGGGACCCATGGCTCTGGCCACTAGGATGGCCTTGTTGGACATCAGTGGGAGAAGCAGCCCTTGGTTCTGTGGGGTTTCAATGCCCCAGTGTAGGGGAATGCCAAGGAAGGAAGGCAAGAGTGGGTTGGGGGACAGGATGGGGGAGTTTCGGGGTGGCGAGACCTGGAATGGGGATAACATAAATGTAAATAAAGAAAATATCCAGTGTAAGGTAAAAAAGAATTTCAATCAAAAGTAAAAGATATAGGATAAGGTTGGCTTTATATAAACCTGTGATTTGAAGAATATTGTGACAGAAAAGCTAAATTGTGGCTGAGTGTGGTGGTGCATGCCTTTAATCCCAAAACTCAGAAGGCAGAGTCAGACAGATCTCTGTGATATGAGACCAGTTTGGTATACCCTGAGAGTAGAAGACAGTCATGGCTATTACATAGAGAAACCCTGTCTCAAACAAAACAAAACAAGACAAACAAAATAACACCACCAACAACAACAGCAAAAGATATGTTGTACAAAAACATCTTGTCAAATAATGTCTCAGTCTTCAATCTTTCATTTTTATCACTTTTCTTCAACTAGTACTTTACGGAATAGGAAAAGTAAGAAACATACATACCAGCTAAGCCTTTTAGGCAGAATGGTATCGTAAATGAAGAGGTCATTTAACTGTAAATGTAGTAGTCTGACATTCATGCAACAGACTGAAAGCAATAGTCAGAAATTCTTTGTTTTACTTTTATTTTATTTACTTTAAATTTCTTTGTTAAGTACATAAAACATGATTTTGACACATTTAACTATAAGTAATATGCATATGCACTGAAATTATAGCTGTATTTAAGCAAAAGAATATTTCCACCATCTCCTAATTTTTTAACATGTAGTAAATGTCTCAAATTGACTTTTATGGCAAGCTTCTATTATAAAATCCAATATTATTAAGAGTAGGCTCAAGCCGGGTGTGGTGGCGCACGCCTGTAATCCCAGCACTTGGGAGGCAGAGGCAGGCGGATTTCTGAGTTCGAGGCCAGCCTGGTCTACAGAGTGAGTTCCAGGACAGCCAGGGCTACACAGAGAAACCCTGTCTCGGAAAAAACAAAGAGTAGGCCCTGTTAGAGCATCGCTCTCTCACACTCCAGCCACTGCCCTGAAGCTCTGCACTTCCCCATCTCTTCATCTTTCTTCCCTCCTCAACTGCGTTCAGTGTTTCCATGTGATCAACTTTTAGATTCTTCACGCATGGGATTGTGCCACATTTTTTTTTTTTTTTTACAAATCTGACTTATTTTATATGTTATACCTCTTCTTGGCTTATCCGTGTTACTAAAAACTAAGAGGATGTATCTCTTTCTGCAATCCTAGAATCTGAACTCAGTGTGTCTTACTGACTAAGGTACTATGTCACTAAACTATACCCCTACCCAGAATTCATTTGAAAAGCTGAAACATTTTTTTTTAATTTTTTAAGGATATATTCTATATTTACAATTCATTTCCATTTTTCTGGTTCCCCACCCCCAAAGGTCCCACATGCCCTTTTCCCTCCCCCTGCTCCCTCATCCACCCCCTCCCACCTCCCTGTTCTTGTACTCCCCCACAATGATGCTTTGGTCCATTCTAGCACCAGTGTCCACTCCTTTCTTCTTGTCAGACATCACTTGGTATGTGATTTATGTCTTTGGTGTTCCAAGATTCTAGGCTAATATCCACTTATCAGTGACTGCATACCATGGGTATTCTTTTAAGACTGGGTCACCTCACTTACTATGACGTTCTCCAGCTCCATCCATTTCTCTAAGAATTTCATGAATTCATTGTTTCTAATGGCTGAATAGTACTCCATGGTGTATATATACCACAATTTTTGTGTCCATTCCTCTGTTGAGGGACATCTGGGATCTTTCCAGCTTCTGGCTATTATAACTAAGGCTGCTATGAACATAGTGGAGCATGTATCCTTATTGCATGCTGGGGAATCTTCTGGGTATATTCCCAGGAGTGGTATGGCTGGGTCCTCCGGAAGTATCACGTCCAGTTTTCTGAGGAACCGTCATACTGATTTCCAGAGTGCTTTTACCAGCTTGCATTCCCACCAGCAGTGGAGGAGTATTCCTCTTTCTCCACATCCTCTCCAACACCTGATGTCTTCTGAGTTTTTAATCTAGCCATTCTGGCTGGTGTGAGGTGAAATCTCAGGGTTGTTTTGATTTGCATTTCCCTAATGACTAATGATGTTGAACATTTTTTAAGGTGTTTCTCAGCCATCCGAATTTCTTCAGGTGAAAAGTCTCTGTTTAGCTCTGTACCCCATTTTTGGATAGGGTTATTTGGTTTTCTGGGGTCTAACCTCTTGAGTTCTTTGTATACATTGCATTTTAGCCCTCTGTCGGATGTGGGGTTGGTGAAGATCTTTTCCCAATTTGTTGGTTGCCGATTTATCCTTTTGACAGTGTCTTTTGCCTTACAGAAACTTTGTAATTTTATGAGGTCCCATTTGTCTATTCTTGCTCTTAGAGCATAAGTAATTGGTGTTCTGTTCAGGAATTTTTCCCCTGAGCCAATGTCCTCAAGGGTCTTCCCCAGTTTCTTCTCTATTACTTTTAGTGTGTCTGGTTTTATGTGGAGGTCCTTGATCCACTTGGAGTTGAGCTTAGTGCAAGGAGATAAGAGTGGATCAATTCTTCTGCATGTTGACCTCCAGTTGAGCCAGCACCATACGTGAAGGATAAGCAGGCCGAGAAAGAAATTAGGGAAATGACACCCTTCACAATAGCCACAAATGATATAAAGTATATTGGAGTGACGCTAACCAAACATGTGAAAGATTTATATGACAAAATCTTCAGGTCTTTTAAGAGGGAAATTGAAGAAGACATCAGAAAATGGGAAAATCTTCCATGCTCGTAGGTTGGCAGGACTAATATAGTCAAAATGGCAATCTTGCCCAAAGCAATATACAGATTCAATGCAATCCCCATCAAAATCCCAACTCAGTTCTTCATAGAGTTAGAAAGAGCAATTCTCAAATTCATCTGGAATAACAAAAAACCCAGGATAGCTAAAACTATCATTAACAGCAAAAGAACTTCTGGGGGAATCAATATCCTGGACCTCAAGCAATATTACAGAGCAGTAGTATTAAAAACTGCATGGTATTGGTTCAGTGACAGGGAGGCAGATCAATGGAATAGGATCGAAGACCCAGAATTGAACCCACATATCTATGGCCAATTGATCTTCGACAAAGGAGCTGAAAACATACAGTAGAAGCTGAAACATTCTATTGTACACATTTGTGAACCCTGAAAAGACCAACAAGGATCTTGATTCTGATGCAATCTCATTAGACTATTTTTATACAAGCTGGAGCTTGAGCTCCCAGCCAACCACCAACCCTGACTCAGCAGGAAGTTTAGAGCCTTGAGTCTAGTTTTGAGTCTATCAAAGCATTGATAGAGGCAAGAGTAATACACATCTGATTGGGGACCATTATGGTCTTTAACAAAATTGTCTGGTTCTGGGTTCCAAACCACAAACCTAACTTCTGTTCTGCTCCTGATTGGTAGTTGTTAGGAAGTGAAGTTTCAGGGGCAGGCTCGTAATCTGGAGGTGTAGATTTGTTGGGGAACAATCTGAAAACTGGTGCTAGACACAGGTCTTGTTGGGGGTATAACCTGGAAACTGGTGAGAGGTTCCAGTTAACTCGAGTTCAACCTTATGTCAGGTTCTCTAGGATGGAGTCTGAATCCAAATGATTTGGTCTCTCAGTATATACAGATATATATGTATATATACAGAATGTAACATCACAGATATATCATAATTTATTAACTTGTTGATAGACTATTGAATTGTTTCCATAACTTGTTATGGATAGATCATTTTATTCATACAAATAAGATCATAACTTAAAGATGGATAACTAACACTAAAAACTACAATTTCAAGGATTTTCTATGTCTATTCATATGTGCAAAAATAGAAGAGTGTTTTCTTCCTTTAGCATCATGTTAAAAAAAAGTAGTTCTATGGTTATTATAATCATGTCAGATAACCTAATGTCCAAAAATAAAGTAAAAAAGACTCCCCATGATATTGTACTGCATAGAATGCACTAGTGCATATGAAGGCTTCAATACAACCATAAAACTGTTTATTCACTTTTCTATTGCTATGCTAAAACACAGTGACCAAGACACCTTATAGAAGACAGAGTTTATACAGGCAGGGTTCCAGATGGACACGAGCCCATCACCATTATGGTGTAGAAGCATGGCAGCACGCAGGTGTGAAGACAGTAATAGTGATGTGTTTATAAAAATAAAAAGAAGTATAAGATATGTTCTATGGGGGTGTGGTGGGGTACAGGGGAAAGGGGTGTCTCAGCAGGCCCATGCATCCCTTTCCCTGAGGGACCAGTCACATGACAGTATAATACAGAATAGAGTTTATTCAGGGCAAGGGGAGGGGAGTTAAGAGGGTAGTAGAGGCAGAGAAAGAGAGAGAGAGAGAGAGAGAGAGAGAGAGAGAGAGAGAGAGAGAGAGAGATGAGATGAGAGAGAGAGAAAGGAGAGGAGAGGAGAGGAGAGGAGAGGAGAGGAGAGGAGAGGAGAGGAGAGGAGAAGAGAGGAGAGAAGTAGAGACTGGCCATGACCACATGGAGAGAGGTGGAAGGGAAGGGGGAAGGGAAGAGCCCAGAAGGGCAAGAGGGAAGCAAGATTAAGAAAGAGACACAATCAAAATACAAGAGGCAAGAAGGCAAGAGAGGGGGGAGGAGGCAAGCAACCCCTTTTGTAGTAGGCCAGGCCTACTTGGCTAGGTAACTGTGCAGAGGTGCATACCTGACTATTGCCAGGTAACTGTGGGGTGGAGCTTATCCACAAATACCAAACAATTGCAACAAACCCCTCCATTATTAACATAGAATGGAATTATCGTGAAGTCTAGTAGTGTATGTTCACCTTTTCCAATAAAACACAGAGCAGAAAAGGGAGACTTCTAATAGATCAGGATGCTAACAAATTGCAAGCTAAGAATTCACATCTTAAACAAGAAGCAAAAAGATAAGAGATCAAACTGGGAATGGCATGAGCCTTTGAACCCTGAAAGTTCATCTCTAGTGAAACAACTGATTCTACCAAGGCTATACCTCCTAAGCCTCCCCAAACAGCACCTGCAACTAGGAACCAAGTGTTCAAATGTGTGAAAATCTGTGGAATATCTCACATAACACAGTTGTTCACCAACATGCAAGTGATATTTAATTAAATTGTACTTAAAGCAAATATAAACTGAATACAAGCATATTAGGAACTCTGCGTATATCTTTAATTTGTATCCATCAATTCATAAATCCATTTTAACTACTCTCTAAATGGCAACTTCTCCTTTCTACACTATAAAATGATATATATTTAACAGCTTCAATTATTTATAATCATCCTAAGACCTGACTTATTAGAAATCTGCCTTTTCTGCTCTGTGTTTTATTAGAAAAGGTGAACATACACTACTAGATTTCACAATAATTCCATTCTGTATTAATAATGGAAGGGTTTGTTGAATTGTCTGGTATTTGGTCAGTTGATTGATTTTGAGGCGGGTCATTCATTCCCTCTCTATTTTTATTTTATCTGTATCTTTTTTATCCTCTTTCCCTCAAGGATTCCCCTCTAGTGACCCTTTGCAAAATGTGAAAAGTTCAAGCCTAGAAGTGAGTTGGCATGGGTTAATGAGGTGGTAGCAGAAAACTCAGCCCAAATCAAAGGTATGAAAGCTGTGGGATCCTGAAGAAATAACACCAGCTAGAGGAAATAGTAAAGGACAAGTGACATGAAAGAAAATCCTGTAGTTAAAGTCCTAAGATAGGATAAGGAAGTCGGGAGAAAAGAGTAGTGACTGTGATAGCCAAGGTTACACAAGAAAGGTAAAGATAGATGGATAGATGGATAGATAGACAGACAGGTAGACAGACAGACAGACAGACGGACGGACGGACGGACGGACGGACGGACGGACGGACGGACGGATGGATGGATGGATGGACGGACAGATTGATAGATAAAAACTGGGTAGAAGAATTGTGCATAGGTGAAAAGTGATAGCCCCAGAAGACATGATTATTAAATGAAAATTTCAGTGTCAGGTGCAGGATACTTCCTTAGGAGTTGTTGGTCAGGAAGTTCACAAAGGCACTCAAAACACCACAGGTTTTTGCCACTGATCTCAATTTCCTATCATAACAAGATGATTAAACTATGTAATGATGAACAAACCACTGATTTTAAATGTAGGGCATGACAAAATCAATCTTGAACTGACCATACTTCTCTCATCCTGTTTACATAGTGCCTGAGAGGTGCTATGCAGTTCTCTGGGGGAAATCAATGACCTTACCCAGATTTAGATGCAGCATGCGTTAATATTGACTTGCTGGAAAGCTATGCCTATTGGTACAATACTGGCATGAAGGTTATGAGGATAACCAACCACTTTCTGATTACCAGTTCCATGGGAGGGACATTCCACTTGGTATGCAAACTCAGTACTAAGCCAATAATTGGGAAGATCTCTTGGGCCCAAAGGGCAACCTTCCATTATTATTTTGCTAAATTAGTGTACATTGCAACCTAAATATTTGGTTGCACTGATTGATGTGTACTGCCTTAAAATTTTGTCAGAATCCTCCTGTCTAAAGGAAATACAGGGACAAAGAGTGGAGCAGGGACTGAAGGAAAGGCCATCCAGAAACTGCCCCACCTGGGAATCCATCCCACATACAGTCACCAAACACAGACACTATTGTGGATGCCAAGAAGTGCTTGCTGACAGGAGCTTGATACAGCTGTCTACTGAGAGGCTCTTCCAGATCCTGACCAATACAAATGCAGATGCTTACAGACAACCATTGGACTGAGTATAGGGACCCCCAATGGAGGAGTTAAGTGGAGAACTGAAGGAGCTGAAGGGGTCTTATCTGGCATTAATGGGAGGGGAGGACGTTGGTTCTGTGAAGGCTTGATGCCCCAGTGTAGAGGAATGCTAGGGTAGTAAGGTGGGGGTGGGAAGGTGGTGGGGGAGTACCCTAATAGAAGCAGGGTAAGGGAGGGAGGATAGAGATTTACAGAAGGGAAACCAGGAAACGGGATAACATTTGAAATGCAAATAAATAAAATATCCAATTTAAAAAGTGGTATATATTCACAATGGAGTACTATTCAGCCATTAGAAACAATGAGTTCATGAAATTCTTAGAGAAATGGATGGAACTGGAGAACATCATACTAAGTGAGGTAACACAGTCTCAAAAGAATACCTATAGTATGCACTCACTGGTAAGTGGATATTAGCCTAGTCTCTTGGGATACCAAAGACACAATCCACATACCAAATGATGTACAATGAGAAGGAAGGAGTGACCCCTGGTTCTGGAAAGGCTCAATGCATCAGTGTAGGGGAATACCAGAACAGGGAAGTGGGAAGGGGTGGATGGGGGAACAGAGGAAGGGAAAGGGCATATGGGACCTTTGGGGGGCGGGGAACCAAGAATAGGGAAATGAAATGTAAATATAGAATATAGCCAATAAAAAATAGTCCTTAAAGGTTTGAAGCAATATAATTTATGCTTGTAGAAAAAAATAAGGTAAAAATAAAATTTTGTCAGAGAAGTTTCTTTTGGCCATGGGTAGTGATTAATGATAATATTCTCAAAATATCCGGGATAAGTAATGCCTAGTGCATATATCTGGATAGTAGTTCAACTTTTTACCAAGCAAACTCAGGAAACATCATAGAAGAGGTGGCAGAAAAAAATATAGAGCTGGTAGCTGGGAAGAAAACTTATGCATTTCTTACATCTGGACATGACAAGACTGTTACAACTATTACATCACAGTACCATTGGTCATCTACACAACACCTGAAAGATAGTAAGCATGTCAAAACTCCAGATTTATTGGGAAATGGCCCCTGATGCCCATCCCTATCAGAGGAACTCTTGGCAGCTGGTGGACGCTGAGGAAGGGAGAGTCATTTTCTGCTACTGGTAGGCTGCCATGACCCAGTGCATGTCATATATGCCTACACACTTGGGAAACACTTACTGGATTCAGAGGTTACTAATAACAAAAATGAGGACAATAAGTTGAGAGATATATGGTGTGGGGGCATGAGGGAATGTGAGTAGTAGTTATAGGTAGATATGATCAGTACACATTGGATAGATGCATGAAATTTTCAAATATAAAAGTGTTATTTTTAAATAATGTAAAAAAAAAACAGTTTTCTGTATCTCTAGCCTTGGCAGAATATGAGTGGGAACGATTTAGATATGTCAGCATCAAACACTATTTAATTAGATCAGAGATATGAAAAATGATCATTCCAACTTTGGCTTGTGAATTTTGAATGTTAGCGTTCACACTTTCCTTGATTTGCTAGAATAAATGGCAAAGAATCGCCCTCATACAGGAAGAATTAAATACAAAAGCTTCCAGCTTCTCAATACATTTTGGCTTTGCTGGATGGCAGTGCTTCAGAAAGCAATTTGGAAGATCCCAGGGTAAGTTTGGAAGGTTACAGACAAGTGTTGAATAAATCCAGAAAGAAGTGGGCATGCTTCAATGTGTGAATCAATCTATGTTAATGCTGGGACTTCAAGAAGCAGCTCTGTCTTCATCAATGTAGAAGGTGATGGATTGAAGACTTGAAGGCGAAGTAGATTAAATGAGATCTGAGTTCACAGTAGGTGTGGCAGCTATTTTGGCCTTTTGCTTGTGCTTCAATCCACATTTTGGATTTCGTTTAATTCTCTACATACTATGGACATTTTCCCCTATCTAACTGCTTTTTATCTCTTATAAAACAGAAGAGAAACACAGGTTCTTTTTGCCTGTCTTTTCAAGTATTCATTCTTATAACAATTACATGACAACACTTGTTAAAATCATAAATTGTTCTTGAGGTTTAAAAAATAGCTTAAATCTGTTGATTTAATGTAGAAGATAACCTGCTTCTATGAAGATAGCCAAGAATAGAAAATTAAATTAACAGTTGAAATGTGTATTTCTTACGTTCCCTATTCCAATCTAAAGAACACTTATATTGAAGGTTCCAGAATACTGAAATCAATATGACTTTAACTTGGAACTGATACTATGATATAGAAGGAATGTAGTGAGACATCAAGGACCTCTGGGTTGCCATCATTTATGAGTGTGTTTGTGAGTGCAGTCTGGAGTTTTAGAGCTGAAATAACACCCCTGCCCAGCAGCAGGCCCATTTGATGATGATCATACTGCTGACTAAAAAGAACTTTAATGTTTGAATTTACATTTTCTATTTTTTTCCAGGTAGTCAATGCCACATAGCTCAGCAGACTATTGTATAAATAGGTAATAGCAGATACATTTCAAATACTAAGGAATCTCATTAATACAAAATGAATGAAATACATTACATTAAGAATCTCTGAGTGTATCTAAATGGCCCCATAACATTTCAGCATACCAATGTATGCTAAGCTGTAAGTCATAGTCCATGTGACTCCTTTTTATTCATTTATAAAGTGTTTATAAAATACAAATTAGTTACATATATTTTCAGTTGTCTGATCATTTTGGAGGTCAAATTGATTATTCCTTGATTGCAGCTATATCAGCAATTGTGTGCCATAATCTACTTATGCTAATCTGTTGAATAACGATAATAAACGTAGCAAGATATACAAAATAGAATCAATGTAACATTTTTTATCATTTTTAGTTTATTGTTATTCTGCATAAGTTATTAACCTAGAAACCCTGGTTTTTAAGAAGCTGAAAAGGCTTATGTTGACAGTTGTATCTAAGACTGTTACTTTGACTTTCCTATAAAGTATGTGAATTTTCAATTATATATGCTATATGTTGTGAAGAAAAATGAGGAAATTGTCTTTATACACTATGACAAACTGATTTACATTAATAAACAGTCTGTTAGCTGATTACAAGTAGGTAAAAATCAAAGAGATGAAAGAGTCCAAGTGTGAAATAGGGAGCCAGAGCCCTTCCAGAGGACCTGAGCTCAATTCACAGTACTCCCATTGTAGCCCACAACAATCAGTCATTCAAGTTCCATGGGCGCCTACATACACAGAGCACACATACATAAATTCAGCAAACACATGTACACATTAAATAATAATTTTTATACTTATGACTAAAAGGGGTATTTTAATATGACAGTGGATACTTTTTGCTTCTATAGTAGGCGCTAGGGTTATAAAAATGGTCACAATTTACTTAGAGAAAATGAGAATGTATGTGACATGATGAAACAAATTGTATTTGACCCACTGCGACCAAGCTTTATTTTTAACTCTATAGTACAGAAAACATAAACTACACACATATATAGCAAAAATAAAATGAATAGCATATGGCAATGTTTTCAAGAGCCAATGAGAAGTAAAGCATCTGGCTGAAGTGTTATATGAAGTACCTATAATAGAAACCTTCACTCCAGAGAAGCAGAGAGTGTGGGGATGTTACAGAAATCAAGATATTATATATATACATGTATATATTTGTTATATTGTGTATAACAAATATAATATATAGAAAGGAAGGATATATATCATATCATATATATTGCACCACACAAACAAGGGAGAAGGAAGAACAACTCAGTGCCACATCAAGATTTTGGAGAAATATTTATGTCTGTTTGTCTTTATGGTTCAGAGAAACGTAAACCAATTTGGAAGCTACAGTGAATGGTACAAAGAAAAGAGAAACAATAGATGTATACACTAAAAGTACAAGAAATAGAGAAAGGGAATCAATATAAAACTTATAGAGACTATAATATCTTTTATGTGATAATACTTACGCAGTGTTCTCTCTGAGGGGGAAAGCCATTTATGTTTTTGTTATGTTCATATTTTTGGTGTTCAATCTAGATCATACCTTAGCCCCCCTTTCTTGTGGTTTACTAATAAATTTGCTTTCGAAAACGTATCTCACTGTATAGCTTTAGGATGGCTTAAGACTACTGTGTAGCCCAAGTGATAATGGAACTTAGGATCCTCCTCCCTCGGCTTCAATATGTCCCAACTAGTCTTTAGAATTCTTCAAGAAATAAACAATATATCAATGAATAGATGGATACAATAAAAGATGTTGACATCAGAAAGAATGAAAACCGTGCAGTGATGTTAAAGTTAGTATACAAATGGGTAAAGCTTTTCAGGCAAGTCACTTGAGAATATAAAACTATTCTGTGGGTTTTTTGTGGTATCCTTGACCCCTCCTACAATCCTCTTTTTCTCCTCTTCCACAGGATTCCCTGAGTGCTGCATTATGTTTGCCTGTGGGTGTCTGCCTTTGTTCCAATCAGTTGTTGGATGAAGCATCTTTGACAATTGCTATGCTAGGCTCCTGTCTATAAGTATAACAGAGTGTCATTAGGAAGCATTTCATTGGAAAGTCCACAGAATCAACTAAACTGTGTTCATGTAGGCTAGCAGAGATTGAAACAATGATTGGGGAGCCTACATGGGTCTAACCTAGGCCCTCAGCGTGTATGTTGTATGTTATTGTTTTATAGTTTGATTTTCTTGTGGAACTCCTAACAGTCAGATCAGGGGGTTGTCTCTGACTCTTTTGATTCCTTTTAGGATCCTTTGCCTCCTACTGGATTGCCAGATCCAGCCTTTAAATATATAAGTGGATATGCCTAGTCTTATTAAAACTTGATATGACTTATTTGATATCCATGGGAGTGCTGACCTTTTTTGAAAGGAAACTTAGGAGGAGTAGATGTTGGGGAAAGGGGAGTTGATGAAGAGGGATTGGGAGGATAGGAGGGAGGGCAAATTGTGGTCCAGGTGTAATATATGAGACAAGAAGAAATAAAAAACATTTTAGAAAAAATAATAGTAAGCTAGTGGCATTTCTAATTTACCTTTATAGTGGTCTTTTCATTTTGTTGTTGTTCTTGGGATTGTTAAATGAATAAAACTTTAATTGACAGTGGAAATCTGAAGTTCAAAGCAAAGTTCCACGACTTCAAAATACTTGCTGTGGTGGTTTCAATGAGAATGGTTCCTATATTCTCGTATATATATTTAAATGTCTGCTCTTTGGTTTCTGGGACTTTTTCTTAAAGATTATGAGGTATGGCCTTATTGGAGGAGGTGGATCATGGGCACTGGCTTTGAGCTTGCAATAGTCCATGCCATCCCTAGTTAACTCTCCATCCTATGCTTGGGTATCAAGATGTAAACTCTCACCTACTGTACCAGTGCCAACTCTACTGGAGCGATTTTCAACCCCAACTCTCAGAAAGTGTAAGCTCCCAATAAACATTACATTTTATAATTTACTTTGCTTGTGGTTCTTATCAAAGCAATAAAATAGTAACAAATATAGATATTGCTTAGAAGTTCCTTTACTGCTTAAAATTGTCATGTCCTCACTAAAATGATCAGTACATCCAGGATTGCATTTATTTATTTGAGACAAGGTTTCATTTTGTAGTTTATAAAAAATATTCTATTTCTGTCTCCTTCCCTCCCTCCTTTCTATCCCTACCATGTGTGTATAGCTGGGTGTAGGCACATGTGTGTGAGTGTCATGCACACATGTTTAGAAGCAAGAGGACAAGCTTGAAGGTAATCCATCACCCCGCAGCTTGTTAGAGATTATTTTGGTCCCCTTGCTGCTGTTTGCCTGGCTATCTATCCCAGAACCTCCAGGGCTTTATCTGTCTTGACTCCATCTGACTGTAGGAGTTCAGGCATAACCAAATCACTCTCCTATGTCTGGCTTTACATGGGATCTTAGAACCCAGTCTTTGTGTTTGTGTGGCAAGCACTTTGTCCAGTAATCTTTTTTCCACAACCAATAACTTAATTTTTTTAAGCCTGGCTTTATGTCCAAGAGCATTTGGTGAATCTGAGGGCTTATAGTAGCTATTCGCTTTGGCTTAAGTTGGATAGAAGAAAGGATCTTGTATCTAATCACAAATGTACCTGAATCTTGATTCTTGCTATGGTCTCTTTTGGGGCTTTTGTTCTGTATCACCATATTCTTGTAGAGATTGGACATATCTTATTGTCACAAAAGCAGAATGTTTTCTCTATGCTAATATAATATGTGTCATAGGATTGCATCAATCCTTCACACAAAGCTTTTCTAAATTCCATGTGTTCTTCTGCAAATATTAGATTCCCTTCTTTGGAGGAACCCTGATTTGATGAGGGACAAAAGCTTCACAGATATGACTCTAAAGAAGCCAAATGGAGTTATCAATGAAAATAGGAGCGATGAGAGAAACCATGTGAATTAACAAGAAATGCAGCATAGAACTCAGAATTAGACATGGTAAGATGATTGTATCTTAAAAAAGCAAAGCAAAACAAACAAACAAAAATGGAAGAACCATGAAGTGAACTAAAGTATAAGCATTTTTAAATTTCTGACTATACATAAGAACATACAACATGGAACGACACCAAAGGACAAGATAGAGCATGACATTCACTTCACAAACCTGCCAAAGTCTGCTCTATAGTCATTTTCAATGCATGCAATCATTTAGATAATATTCTTATCGCAGGCTAATTTAGAATACATTGAACTTCATATAAGTGGATTTGTGTAGTTTTTGTCTTTTATGGTCATCTTATTCAGTAGTGTGTTTATAATTTTATATGCAGTTTGCTATGTTTGAATAATTTGTACTGCTTTAGTAGGGAGTCTGTATGGTTAGATTGAGCTTCCCAAATGATAACTGTGCCCTAGTGTAGAATCTGGGAATGCTAGTTACCTTATATTCAAAGGGACATTAAGTTAAGGATGAAGTTAAGGATTCTGGAATGAGAAGCCACTTTCAATTATCATTGCAGATCCAGAAACTAAAATAATCTTGCAAGGAAAATTGGGAGGTAAAAAGAAAACAGAAAGCAATCTAAGAACAAAAAAGGAAAAATGACTGTAAAGTCCAAGGAGGCTAGAAGAAACAAGACAATTAATATTTCCCCAGCATGTTCAGACAGAACCAGGCCCAATAATGACTGGACTTTACCTCCTTAAAACTTAATCCAGAATCCACTCTTACAGAACTATACAAAAAATGTTTAATGTTGCCTTAATTTACTGAGGTCATGGTACATTTTTAAGAAGTAGTCTAGTACTAATACATATTTGTGGTTCTGTTGATGGACATTAAAGCCATTTCTAGATTGGAACACTTAAAAGCAACATTTCTGCACAGTATTTGCTATATTAAAAGCAGTTATTTTGAGAAGATGTTAGGGTAAAATCTATGGAATTTAATTTTAGAAACAACATTTTCCAAATCAAATTAACATTTTATACTACCATTGGCTGTTTCCTGCTTTATTCCTGCTTTATTGTGGTCATTTCTTTATATATGATTTTCCAAATTCTGATGGATAGATGCTGGTACATCTTAGCAATTGTCATTTTATTTCACAGATGTCTAATATTATTTTATGTCCTTCTCATATACAAACTCACCATTTCATTATTACTTTGATATTTTTATTAAATTGACAGATTGCTTTTAAAAGAGTAGGTATGTATTGAGTACCTTATACATAATTTGGGGGATTCAGCAAACCCTAAAGCCTCTGTAAGTCTTAAGACTGTTGGCCAAGATTTGATTCTGTCACCTGCCATTTCTTCCAGTGTTGCTCGTACCCAAGCCCTGACTCTCATTTGCTATTCTAGAATACCAAAGCCTCTATCCACAGTGTAGTTGACCATTTCTTATCTCACACATTTGAAATGCTCATCTACACTTTGTGTCCACTTCCTACTTTATACTTAACTCATGGATTTCATTCTTTAGAAAGCTTCCTTAAGCAACCATTCCCATCCTTTTGTTCCACCTTCTCTGTCCTATCTAATTCACCATATTGAGTGTCTGTATTTTTCTTTCTTTCCTGAGCATCTTCAAATCAGTATGTCTACCTGGTAATATAAAAAAAAGGGGGGGAGCAAACAGATTTAAAATTTAGGTTTGTATTTAGTAAATATGTAAATCAATATAAAAATTTAGTACAAGAATATATACAAATGTACAAGTATACAAATTTAGTAAAAATACAAATCAGTTGACTTAAACAATTGTATCTCCATGTGATACTATGCAAAATGAATTTCCAGAAATCAAGATAGTTAGTACAGCCTAAAGCAAAGAAATCAGTGTCCTAGATAATATAGAGTAGTAGTAGAAAGAGATTTTATTTTGCTTTTACTTTGAAATTAAAGAGGATATACATCTATCCCTACCTTGTGTTAAAGTCCCTTCATATTTCTACTGTAGACTGCATTCTAAAAGGCTATATTTCTTAAAACACACAATTGCCCTGGGTAGCATAAACTCCTTAAATCAGTTTATGTAATTTTTTTAATGGTACAAAGTAGTTGTTCAATAAATCCCTGATAACTGGGATTGTTTTTCTGGTATTCTTGAAAATACCAAAGTCGGATTAACCGGCCAAGATCTAGTCTAATAAATGTCATTGTCTGACATTAGCAGTTGGGCTAGCTCTATTTTCTTCACTACAAAAAAAAAGTCAATAGAGCAGCTAAAGGCAAAAGCATGCCAGGAACTAAGCTTCTAAAGAGCATGGCAGCAAGTCCACCACCAGCTGCTAAACTTCCATTTGCTCCGAGGGAAGAAAAGGTCATTCCTCAATTGTGGTGAATGTCATGTTCTCCTTCATGGGGGAACACAGGCTGCTCAACATCGTGCAATGTAACCAAACTCATTTCCTCTTTGAAAAGCAAGAGTCCAGCTGAGTTCAAGCATAGGGCCTCCTTGGAGAAGGCTGGCTTGCCACCCCTGTCTGCATTTACTCCCTCCCTGAACTGTACATATTGAGGGCTCTAAGGCGAATCCACTACTGAGCACTGTAACTATAGGAACTTGAATGGAGCCCACAGCCTTTGAAACACACACTCTTACACAAATAACTATTGTCAATTTCTCCTCTAGTCACATAAGCTTAATCTATTTATTTTAATACATGTATATTGAGAGTTCGCAGTCCAGAACTGTTTGAAATAAGAAAGCTCTACACCTATCATTTATGTTTTCAAATATGACCTCTTTATTTTTCTCCCCCCCCCCGTGAATATCAGAACTTAACTGCTCTATTTTCACATGGTTGCTCCACAAGGAATTCTGTTTCTACCTTTGGCCCTTCTGGAGTGTTGACCTATCACCTCCTTCTGCTTCTCCTTTCTTTATTTCTTCACCTTGCTCTAACAGACTTCTTTCAGTCCTTGAATAGCTCTTTATCCTACAACCTCAGAACTACCGAGCTGGCTATATCTGGAATAAATGCCTTTAAAAATACTCATTTAGTAAATCTATTTTTGCTGTTTCTAAATGACCATGACTAGGTTAAAAAAAAAGTGGGCCATCCAACAGCATCCCTCTGGCCTAAGCCAATTCCAAATATTTCTTGTTACAGAGAATGTCTTTGGAAATTAAAAAGGGGGGTGAATAAAATATCCATTTTTCTTTAGATGAATGGCCACCAGGAAGCCCCAAGTAGGTGCCATCACACCCAGGAACATGGAGACAGCACTAGTTGGAATCTGTGGCTTATGATAAAGAAGAAAAGCAGGACATGAAGGCAAGAAGAGCTAGCATGTGGATGGTAGGGGGAAAATGAGAGGACGATTTAGGTTGGCTATGATCAAGATAAATTGCATACATGTATAAAATTATTAAAAGATATATAAAATACTTTTAAAATTAAAAAGGAAGCAGAAAAAGCATAACAATAATAAAAAGGAAAATTATTAAAATTAGAATTAAATAAAAATTTCACCAACTGTTAGCAGAAAATGAGTGCTTGCTGAGGAAGTGAAAGATGCCTATAGTTCTTTACACAGTTGCCAGGATGCTTGAATTAATTCTGTGTGGTTCATCTGCTTTTATTTTACCCTAGAGTAATAAATTAAGATAGAATATTAATATGTATAATTTTCTGGACAGATATAAACATATGTCTATTTGTTCCATATGGGACATCAACTCCGAACAGAGAAAATGTTCTAGCTTGGTGAAGCAGTGTGCATGTACTAGAGTAGCTTAAAGCTTCTGTGAGGCAAAAGACGCTGTCAATAGGACAAAAAGGCAACCAACTGATTGGGAAAAGATCTTTACCAATCCTACATCTGATTGAGGGCTCATAGCCAATATATACAAAGAACTCAAGAAATTAGACTCCAGTTGATCAAATAACTCTATTAAAAATGGGGTACAGAGTTAAACAAATAATTCTTAACTGAGGAAACTGGAATGGTTGAGAAGCACCCAATGTTCAACATCCTTACTCATCAGGGAAATGCAAATCAAAGAAACCCTGAGATTCTACCCCATAACAGTCAGAATGGCTAAGATCAAAAACTCAGGTGACAGCAGAGGTGAGAATGTGGAGAAAAAGGAACACTCCTCCATTGTTGGTGTGATTGCAAGCTGGTACAACCACTCTGGAAATCACTGTGTTGGTTTCTTAGAAAATTTGATATATTATTACCCAAGGACACAGCTATATGACTCTTGGGCATATACCCAAAAGATGCTCCAACATATAACAAGGATACATGCTCCACTATGTTCATAGCAGCCTTATTTATAATAGCCAGAAGCTGGAAAGAACCCAGATATCCTTCAACAGAAGAATGGATACAGAATATGTGTTACATTTACACAAAATTCTTAAGCAAATGGATGGAACTAGAAAGTTCCATCCTGAGTTATGTAACCCAATCACAAAAGAAGACACATGATATGCTCTCACTCATAAGTGGATATTAGCCCAAAAGCTCAGTGTACACAGGATACAATCACAGATCATGTGAAGCTCAAGGAGAAGGAAGACCCATGTGTAGATACTTTAGTCCTTCTTATAAGGGGGGACAAAATATCACAGGAAGAAATATGGAGACAAAGTATGGAGTAGAGACTGCCCCACCTGGGGAACCCATCCCATATATAGTCACAAACCAAGATACTGTTGTAGATGGTAAGAAGTATATGCTGACAGGAGCCTGATATAGCTATCAGCTGAGAGGCTCTGCCAGACCCTGATATATATATAGAGGTGGATGCTTGCAGCCAACCATTGGACTGATTATGAGGTTCCTAAAGGAGGAGTTAGAAAAAGGGACTGAAGGAGCTAAAAGGTGTTTGCAGTTCCATAGGAAGAACAATATCAACCAAGCAGAGATCACAGAGTCTAAACCACCAACCAAGGAGTATACATGGAGGGTCCCATGGATCTAGCCATATATGTAGCAGAGGGTGGCCTTGTCGGGCATCAATGGGAGAAGAGGCCCTTGGTCCTCTGAAGGCTTGATGCACTAATGTAGGGGAATTGGAGAGAAGGGAGGCAGGAATGGGTGGGTGGTAGGGGCATACCCTCACAGAAGCAGGAGAAAAGGGGAGGGGATAGTGAGTTTCTGAGGGAATAACATTTGAAATGTAAATAAATAAAATATCCAAAAAAATAAATAAAAGAGTACATCTGAGTGGTAACTTTCTGAATGGTTAACTCAGGCAGCTGCATCACTGGAAAGCCATTAGAGCACAGATATCTAACAATAACTATGTCACTGTGCTTTTCTTTAGAACCTGAAGGCAAATCCACTGAAAAGTCTCTTCTCTGACTGAGGTGAGGCACAGCTCAAAGGAGACAAACACACTCATAAACTAGCTTTGTCTCAACATAGAATGGCTTTGAAAAACATAGGGGTAATACATTATTCATGACTGCCAAGTGCAGGGGGCACATAAGGGTTAATATCATGGATTTCCACAAATTTTCCTCCTTGTCTTATTTATATTTGCTCTTGATTCTTGAAGGCAAATTAAAATCTGCTAACAGAAAAGAATTCATTTTTAAACACCCATAAAATCTTATCAACATGGCTAACTAAAGGTGAGATGAACTTGGACAAAAGCAATAGACATGCGCATGCAGAGAGGGGGAGGGGCATGTGACCTCAATCCTGCATGAAGAACTACAGGTCACTATGCAGTGGTGAAAGCAAGAGACATAGGTTTCCCCAGGAAAGAGAATACCAGTTGCTTATCCAGATATTCAGCTCTGAAAACACACATACAAGTAACATTATACAGGCTGAGTAGGTTCTATTCATATATTCAGGACAGTGAATGTATGCATATATGTATGTTAACAGCAATTAGTGGGAAGAAAGGGGGACTAAGAGTTTGAATAAGAGCAAGGCAGGTATATGGGAGTGTTTGAAGGGGAAAAGGGGGAGAGGGAAATGATAAAAGTATACAGCAACGTCAAACGCAAATATTTTTTGAAGTGCTTATATCAGTTTAGTGGAGATTTTAGCCTCATAGCAGACTTTATAGTCTTAAAAATATTGGAGAGCCCACTCAAGCCTTTTGAAATATGAATCATGCATATGAATATTCAAGCATACTAAAAATTAAGCTCATAATTTTTGACATGCAATCACTTAAAGCGAAGAGCAAATGAAAGAAGGCCCAGTGTTGTTGTAATGAGAGCTTCTCACTGGTTCAAATATGAGATTCTAAGTTGTAGCTATAAATCCAAACTGATTTTTATTACATTCTACACAGAAAAAGGTTAATCGGGTTTTGGTACCTAATGATAGATATACTACATGGTCCTCTCTTAGGGATGGAGCTCGGGAGATGAGTAACCAGTAAATAAAACTCCTGCTCCCAAAGAAAAGCTGCTTCATGTCTCTGACACTTGGGTTTCCATATGTAAACTAATAAACTCAAACCTGGAATCTTAAAAAGTCTTATCCAAGCAGTATGACATGGAAGAATATGAACACATGGAGCCACGTTATTTAATCACATAAGCATATTTCTCTTTTATTTTATAGTTTTATTTTATAGTTGTAAGAAAATAAATACTCTATCATATTTTTGTTTAATGCAGTGATTTATCTATAAACGTGGTGTTCAGATTTCTGGATTTCATTTCCATAACTAAGACTTTATTGCTGTCGATCCCAATCACCCATTTCTTTCTGCCTGTGGGATCACTTGCTTCTGTGCTTGACTATTTTTAATAGTGCACGCAATTAATATTATGTATTTTCTGCCCCATCTTGACTTGCTTATTTAACTCAGCATTAGAAATTTTGCCTGCTTGTCACTACGTGCACAGGACTGTAGCCACATATTTCTTCTAGAGCTATGGATGTCACAAATGAAACTCTAAAAGGGACACCAAAGTGAAACACATAGCTCACACTCTGTCTTCTCCCTCGGGGTTCATTTTGAATACCTATATGCAACTCTGGGCTCAGAGACAGCTACCTCTGAGAATACAGTGATCAGCTCTGGCACGGAGAGACTATTCTTCTTTGCTCTGCTCTGACCTACCTCTGCTCTGGTACACAGAAGTTCTTCTCTGTGGAAATATGTGGAATACATTAGAAACACAATTCCTCTCAATTTGTCTAAAATGATGTTGAATATTTAATGTCCTGTGGATCCATCAAAGCCCACACAGATGAATAACTGCCTCACTCTGATGCTCTATATATCTTCATTATATGACTCCCCCCCTTTCCTGTTATTTCCTGTCACTGAAGAATGGGTAGCCATCAATGAGTTCACACCTCCTACGAGCAGTACAGACACTCTTCTCCTGTGCTTTTCACGGAAGAAGAAAGGTTCTGTTTCTAGTAGACGTAACAAACTGTTGATATACATGTTCAGCCCTAAAGAGACCATGTAGATAGTCAACAGTCTAGGACAAAAAGCCATCTTTGAGCCAGGATTCAATAAGGGTCCACAAAAGTGGTGTATCTTCTGGGATTCCTAAGTATGGGAGGGGAAGATTTGAGTTTTTGGCAGTACAGTTGGAATGAGATCAAATGCTGAGGAGCTGCGGGGGTTCCTTTTTCTGCATCTGACATCCACTATCCACATGTTTTATTGGGTTTGTTCTTTGAAATTTTCAAACAAAAGTAATATATATTTTGATTACTGTAACCCCCATCCTCTCTGATAGTCCTTTCTTTCCTTCTCCTTACAAGTACTTTTCCTATATTCTGTCTCTGTTTATCTCTATTTCTGTCATCTGTCTCTTCCCTTACCCATCTCTCTCTCCACAGAGCTTAACTAGAATTATCTGTATGACTATGAATTTAGACCATCTAATAGAGCATGAAAAACTGAAAAGAAAAAAATAAAACAGAGGAAACTCCAAAACCTTTCCTGATGAGTCTGTTGATAGACTTAACCAGTATCCCATTTTAAACAGCAACTGTGTCTCCAAGAAGCAAGGAGGAAACAGTTTCCATCTAAGTTGATGAGTACTTTGTGGCCAGGAATCAGTATTCCAAGTGAGAAAATGTGTCATTCAAAGTTTGTGACTTCATAGATAAAATATCGAACCATTCTCTCCCATCCCATATTCTCCAAGCATCATTTATCACATTGTACTTTATGTCCTCATTATTGCTGTTCACTAAAAATACCATACAAACACAATAAAAGCAACATTTATGCTTTACAATGTTTGGAACTCACATTTAAAGAACTCAAAAGAGAATACACATGAAATGCAATCACTGATAAGTAGACATTAATGAGCCCAGAAGTCCTAAATACTCAAGTCACAATTAGCAAGTCAAATGATTCCCAAGAAGGAAGGAGAGGACCCTGGGCCTGTAAAGATTGGATCCAGTTTTGTAGACCCAGAACAGAGAAATCGTAGGGGGGATGATTGGGGAATAGTTGGGAGGGAGAGGAATTATGGGACGTATGGTGGGGGGGAACTAGGAAAGGGGAAAGCCTTTGGAATGTAAACATAGAATATAGAAAATAAAATTAAATAAAAAAGAACTCAAAAGAAATGGATAAATCAATTTCAACAGTACTCCTTAACTTTCTATATTAAAAGTAGTAACAGCTTAACATGTGATTATTTTTAAAGTTTCATTCATCAACATTGTTTTATGCATGACATAAAGTCTTTAGAATCCACTGGACTGCTACATTGCCAAGTGCTAACCATTTGTGTCTTACCAAGAGCTACCACATGGGACTGTAACTTCATGCTCCAATCAGATGACATGATATCTTACCTCAGATGCCTTCATGTTTCCCTAACTTTGCTTTTTTGCGTGAAGTTTTCCGGGTTACAGTATATCTTAGTTAGGGGTTTATTTCTATGAAGAGACACTATGATCATGGCTACTCTTATAAAGGCAAATAGTTACCTTGGTCTGGCTTAGAGTTTTAGAGGTGCAGTCCATTATCATCATGGTGGAAATTGCAGCATCATGTAGGCAGAATTGGTCCTGGAGAAGCTGAGAGTTCTTCATTTTGATCCAAAGTCAGCCAGGAGGAGACTGTCTTAGGCAAGCAGCCAGAAGGGGACATTCTTCCACACTGGGCAGAGCCTGACCCTAGACCTCAAACCCTGCCTATACAGTGAAATATTCTTCCAACATCTATTCCTACAATGCCACACCTCCTAGTTGAGCCACTTCTCTTGGACCAAGCATATTCAAAGCACCACAGAAAATCTCTGCTCTTTGCAATTGTGTTCTTACATTTCTTTTAGAATTATAAGAGTATTCAGTCACTATGTACTACTGTTCAAGAAGTCTCTAGGAGTGAAGGAATTTCCTTTGTAGATTTCTGCAACCATGGGTCTGATTTCTACAATGTCTTTGCACCAGTATAGACTCCGTTTCAGAAGACTATAGGGAAAAATGAAATCTCCCTCCTTAACTTGTGCTTTTCAGCTATTGTCATCTATTAGTGAAAAACATAATAGATGAAATAATTAGGTGTTTTAACAAACCCAAGTATGTTGGTTTATTTAGAGGGGCTCACATAGGCTCCTATATTTTAACAAATAGTTCTGTAGTTGGTGAAATTATTTTAGGAAGGATTAGAAGGTATGGACTTGTTGAAGGAAGTATGTCACTGGTAGGCTTCGAGGCTTAAAAAAAAGCCTATGCTTGTGCCACGCCCAGTCTCATCTCTCTCCCTTTCCCTCTCCCCCTCTCTCCCTTCCTCCCTCCCTCCCTCCATCTCTCCCCTCTGCCTCTCTCTGTCTCTTTCTCTGTCTCTCTGTCTCTCTGTCTCTCTTCCTCCCTTCCACCTTCCTCCTCCCTCCCTCTCTTCCTCCCCCTCTCTACCTCCGTCCCTCCCCCCTCCTCTCTGAAGTCAACTCCCAAACCAGGATGTAAGCTCTTAACCACTATTCCAATATCATGCCTATCCACCTGCCACCACACTCACCACCATGATGGTCGTCATGCAAGCAAGGCCCTAACTAAATCCTTTCTTTTTAAACTTGTTTTTGCTATGGTGTCTTTTCAAATTAATAGACATTTAACTAAGAAGAAATATGAGATAATTGATTTTTGAACTTCTTTTTCTCTAGTGACTGGACTTAGCTTCCTTCATACTTACAAACTTTTCTTTAAGGCAATGTATGGTATATAGCTGTTCTAAGTTTATCTTTTCTTTTTTCATGCACTTTATAGTGCCTGACGGAACTTTGTATCTCAGTGATCTGATGTTCTAGTGGAAGCAAGTCCATAACCCAGAAATCTCTCAGTCTGAGACTTTCATTAGTTCCTTATTGTATGTCCATGTATAGTATTATAACCTTCAAACTCTCCTACTATTTAGACGCCTCACTGCAAGAGTTAGGTTTAACTGTAATTGTCTCTGTAGACAAATTAAGAGAAGGCGCTTTTACATGGGAAAGTGTTTGGGAACAAAGAGTTAGGAATGAGAAAAGGTGTTTCTGATGCATTTGGAAATGATAGTGTATTTTATTTTGGTGCTTTGAAAGAGAATGGCCTGCATAAGCTCATATGTTTGAATATTTGGTCCCCAACAGGCGGGGAACTGTTTGGGGAGGATCGGGAGATGCAGCCTTACTGAAAGAAGTGTGTCACTAGGGGAGGACATTGAGGTTTCCGAAGATGGTGCCATTCACAGGGTTACCCCTGCCTCCCTCCTGGTTACAGATCCAGATGTAAGTTCTCAGATGTTCATGCCACCAGTTACTGTAACATCATGGACTCCAACCTTCTGAAACTGTGCATCCAACCTTTTCCATGCCTTTGTCATGGCGTTTTGCTACAGTAATAGAGCAGTACTTAGAAGGGTTAACTAAAATTGACTTGAGAGTTTCAGTAAATGGTACTAATTTCTACCTTTTTTAAAGGGTTGTTTTCTCTTATCTAATTTATGTAAATTTAATTTGTTTTTAAAACAACAACAAAGGAAATGAATAAGTCAAGAGCTCTGTTCTCACCAATAAGCTAAAGATCTTATTTTGAGAGTGGGTTTAGTTACTAAAGAAGTAGGGTTTTGTTTAAAAGGATGAGTCTAACCTCATTCCTCCTGGTTTGCACACCTCTATTTGCCCTTCTTCCCTTTTGTGATACAGCATGGAGGTTTTGCCTGAAACTGACCATGTTCCTGGGCTTTTCCATCCTTTGAACCGCAAACATGACATAACAGCACATAACTGTTGTCTATGTGCTGTTATGTCATGTTTGCGGTATGTCTAAATCATACCAAAACACCAGCCAAAACTATCTAGTTCCTAGACACTGAAATAGGAAGAAATTCATGGGTTAGAGTTGAATTAACCAATCCAAGCCCATCAATTTGGAACTGCAGCCTTCTAAATCAATGTAGCTATACTAAGCAGCCTCTGAGCTGACCTTGATGCTCAAGAAAATATATGCATGTTAATAAAAGCCACCAAATTTAAGAAGGATTTTTATGAGATCTATTTTGTAGTAATGGTGTTTTCCAGAACTAACACATACAATTCACAGGGTTATATTGAGGATCAGTGAATTTTTTTCTACATTCTTTGTTTATATTCCAAATGATTTCCCCTTTCCAGGTTCCCCCTTCCCCATAAGTCCCATAAGCCCTCTTCCCTCTGCCCATTCCTCAATCAACCCCTTCCCATTTCTCTGTCCTGGTAATCACCTACAAAGCTGCATCAAGCCTTTCTAGTACCAGGGCCCTCTCCTTCCTTCTTCTTGGGAATGATTTGATATATAAGTTATATCTTGGGTATTCAGAGCTTCTGGGCTAATATTCACTTATCAGTGAGTGCATTCATGTGTGTTCTTTTGTGATTGGGTTACCTCACTTAGGATGATATTTTCCAGATCCAATCATTTGCCTAAGAATTTCATGAATTCATTGTTTTTAATTGCTGAGTAGTATTCCATTGTTGAAATATACCACATTTTCTGTATCCATACCTCCATTGAGGGACATCTAGATTCTTTCCAGCTTCTGGCTATTATAAATAAGGGTGCTATAAACATAGTGGAGCATGTGTCCTTATTGCATGCTGGGGAATCCTCTGGGTATATGCCCAGGAGTTGTATAGCAGGGTCCTCTGGAAGTGTTATGCCCAGTTTTCTGAGGAGCCACCAGACTGATTTCCAGAGTTGTTGTACCAGGTTGCAATCCCACCAGCCATGGAGGAGTGTTCCTCTTTCTCCACATCCTCTCCAACACCTGCTATCTCCTGAGTTTTTAATCTTAGCCATTCTGTATGGTGTGAGAAGTTAGACTCCAGAGAGCCAAATAACCTTATTAAAAATGGGGTACAGAGGTAATCAAAGAATTTTCATCTGAAAAAATTTTTAAGGCTTAGAAAAATACCCGATAAGTCAAAAGTTCCATGTATATGTATTACTTATCTTCTTTAAACTGAAAGTGAGTGGTTAACAGTTACTGGATAGTAAATTAAAGTAACAGGCTGAAATGTACTGATACTGATTTTACTATATACCATAATTATCTCAAATACAGACAGATGAACACCTGGCTTGTAATACCCATAGTGCTAATTATTTTGGATAAATATAATAAGTGGTGGAATAAACCACATGTACTTTTGACCCAGAATATGAAATAATTTATTAAATAAACATTATAATGCTATCTCAAGGATAATCACTCCTGGACCTGAGGGATCTGAACACTAATTGAGAAAGGGCAATTGTGGGGGGGGGGAGGGAAAGTGAATGCAGCCCCTCTGCCATTATTATTAGTCTGATCTTGGGTAATAGGTTTTCTGAGTCCCAATTTCCTTACTATAAGACTGGGACAAAATTACCTCACTTTAATAGAATTTTGTGAGAGTTAAAGGAAATATTCAGTGCAACAAAGATGATATGTGTTTCAACATTAGAAAATAACGGTTTTTCTTCTTTCTTTTTCACGGGTCTTTCTTTCTTACAATTTTGTCCCCAGAGCTCTTTATGTTCTCTAGTGACAGCTGAGGAAATTAAATTTCCTTACAACCCCATATAAGAGAAGAGGGTTAATTAAAATGATACTTTGAGAGAATTACCTAAGTACTCTCAATTGTAATTATGGAATTCAAGCCTCAAGTAAATAAAAACAATTTAATCAAGATTAAATTGTGTGATTGGGATCAGAAGTGGCTCATCTCTCTCTTGGAGAGTTATTTGGGCTTCATAGTATTGCTCCCTGGGCATCTTTACTCATACATTCTTCCTTTCTAAAAGCCCTGAGATGGACGATTATTGCTCATAAACTCACTTCAGCACTTCACATACTTTTCTCCAATTCTGCCATGGATGTGATTGGTTGGATCTCTCAATATTCATATTTAGAGTTCTCTAAGCCTTTCTCCACTCTAAAGGATAGCAGAAAATGCATGCTGCTTTCCTAGTTTTCCATCCAAATTGAGCAGGCCTTGGGACATAACCTCATCGAGAAAATTAGACAGGAAGTCTGGTGAAAGGTTTTTGAAAATTAAGTAGTGTTTGAAGATGAACCATTTCTTCCTTTAGTCTTACTTGATCTCAGTCTCTATGTCTAGAGTTTCCATAGCGATATTAAATTAAAATGAAATGGACAGGAGTGACTGAAGGAGAAGGCAGTTCCTTCATGAGATCGAGGTACAATGTTCCAGTTGTTTATCAGCAAATCCCACATGTAATCCATCAGTCATTTAGGAAAGAGATCAGATCATCCAGCACAGTTCATCACTGCTTGCAAACTTGGCACATATGCCCTGAAGTCATTGATGGGTCATAATAAATGTGAAGTTAATCATTGCAGCTCTTATGCAACTTATAAACAATTGAGTTTATTATAAAAAAAATCTTCAGAGAGAAAATCTATTGCCAGAATCTTCAGGTGGTATAACAATAGTAAAATGACTGAAACCATCCATGTATGTAACATTATGTGAACTGAACTGAGCAGGAGGTATTTGTGTGTGTGTGTGTGTGTGTGTGTATGCTTGCATGTAACAAAAAATAAAGACATAGTTGCCTTAAGCTTGGTAGAAATCAAGGTGTGAACATGGAAATGGTTCATGGAAGAAAGGAAAAGGAGGTCAACAATGTGCTCATATTTTAATTTCAATATGCATACATACATACATACATACATAATACATAAATGCATATATATGCATACATATGTGTGTGTGTGTGTGTGTGTGTGTGTGTGTGTGTGTAGCAACGTAGCACTAAATGAAAAGTTGTTAGATCCAATCGAACAGCTAACAAAATCAGACAACAAGCTTATCAAAGTAAGGCACCAACTCCCTTCTCTTTGCACCTCAGTCACCTTCCTTTTGTAGAAAGTGCTTTATTCCCCTTAGCATCTACTGCAGGGTACTAAATATCACAATCTTTATTTGTTCTCACCTTGGTTTCTGTCTCTTTAAGAAGTGAAATAAAGGTATACAAATAGCACAGCTTTGAAGCAGATAGACCTAGACAGTCCCTAGATCTGTTCATTTGATGTTTGTCTTGAATATTTTGCCCACTTCTCTGATTCTTAAATTTCCTTACTTGTTAGTTAGAGAGTGGCCACATCTAATAAAACTGTTTATTTTAATGGCAGAATGCTGCCTGCCACATGGAAATAACTTAGTGAATTTTTATTTCCCTACATTTACAGTTTGAATTCTCAGTAACTCTTCATGAATTTCTACTGTATGGAATTGTCTCTTGCATATCAAAGCCCAGATGATGTCAAATTTTCCACAGCATTTGGTCATCTTAATCACACAGTTTTCATTATTCTACATAATGTGCGCATTGACAATACCATAGGTTTGTAGACTATTGCTTTTAGTCATATGACCTTTGTTAAAGAATAGGCTGGTTTCAGATAGACTTTTCATCCTATGTTTATCCTTATTACTTCAAACCGTGCTTTGTACAGGAAATTTAAATATCTTGACAAGATGCCCTTGGATGTAGAGACAGGCTGCTGAATTCTAAACACGTCAAAGCCAATTCTCTGTATGTTTCAAACAGAGAGACTTATCCAACTGGCACCACATGTTAAAGGTCATGTATATCTCCAAATCCCAGAAAAAAAACAGTGTGGAAAACAGGTAACCTATCTTTTTGTACTCATAGATCTGTGTCTCTACCATGGTTTCAATAATAAGGTTTCAACGGGAAATCAATTTTGAAGAATAACTGTCACCTAGGAAACAAATTGTAAATTTCTCAAAGGGCTACAGTTTTAAATTTCAGACATCTTTTTTAAAAAAAAATCACTTACAATAATAGTTTTTCAGTGACCTGGAGAAAATTAATCATGAGGTGATGTTTACATTTCTCCCTATTCTGAAAATTGCTCACACAAACGTCTATGCAAAGATTTCACTTTGATTTTTCTTTTTGATCAATACATAACTTCCACTATGATTGGAAGGTAAAATTTCTATAGCGTTATGGAATAATAAAGAATATTTTGAAAAAATGTGTCTGGGTTACTGAGTCTCGTGGTGTACAATGATAACTCTTTACCAAGGGATGGACTGGATGGGCACAGGATGCCAGAGCAGCACCAAATCCTCCTCAAAATGAAGTTGCATGATTCTAGGAACAAGTAAGATACGGAGATAACACGAATTTAAATTCTCTGAAGCTCTAAAAAATGTTCATTATAGCATCATATCTAGGTCCGAAGAAACAAAATCAGTGCATACAAGCAATATGTCATTATGCTTACTTACACAGAGACACTTAGATTTCTGTTGCTACTGTTTTATGCTGGTGATCATTTTTTCTGTTAAACAGCCCTTCTTTTTCTTTGTACTCTCTTTTCTGTCTTAATTTTTGGTTTTACTTAGTATTTTAAGTCGTTAGTGGCAGCACCAATATTAAGCTTGATATTGCTTAAGAACGTTATCGTTATCCTTTTTCCTTTTTGCATTTTCTTCAAAGTAGGTGTCTCACCCAGACCGGTCAAAATCTTATCAAAGCATTCATTCTAAAAACAGTTCCACTTGTCATCCTGCCATATCCTGACACAAACAAACTGACAGCCCAATCTAGGGATTATCCTTAGCAATATTGGTGACATCCTTCTAGAGAACAACCCACTCTAAATGGAGGAAACTGCCTAGTTACATTGAAAAAATATATTTTAAATAGACTTTGAAACCATATGCCGACTAAAGGAGTCGCTGCCTGCAATCTTTGTTTACTAAGTGAGTAAAATCTAGGCCGATGAGAGCTTATAGCCTGCATCCACGCCTGTGTTGTGTGCAGTCCCACACCTTCATGTGATTGCTTGCTGCTCTTCTCTCCTTTCACATTAGTCTCTGAGTCACATTATTGCATCATGGTTTCTTGCTATTCCTTCTGTCCCTAACCCTAACCCTAACCGTAACCCTAACCGTAACCGTAACCCTAACCCTAACCCTAACCCTAACCCTAACCCTAACCCTAACCCTAACCCTAACCCCATGCTCAAAATGAGTCAACTCTTTGAGGAAATAAGCATACCTCTTTAGCTAGTTCTGTCCCTACTGTGCTGGTCTCTTTCTGCAGAACTCACAGAACCCCATGCTCATAGGCAGACTTCATACATGTAGCCCACCTTTGTTACACACAAGGCCACTCCTATAACTAAACAAGGGTAGGAAAAGCAAGAGGCTAGCTGCCAGCCAAGGAGACCAAAACATCTCAGTTCAGAATAGAATTTCCTTATGTATCGGGGGAAAAGGGCTAGAATGTATTTATTTAACAGGTTCTAGCTTGGCCTATAACTTTTTTATTATTCAGACATGGTATATGGCTCTGCAAAGGATTTCTCCTCCAAGCCTGGCAAATGTTTAAAAATCTGTTAAAGGATTTTCTCTAATAGAACATCGTATTGTTTTGACTTGTTCTTTGCTTGGACAATACATCCCAACTGTAGGCTCCACTCACCCCCTCCTATAAGCCTCCTCAATCCCTCCGCTCCTCCATTTCCCTTCATAAAAGGGCAGACCTCCAGCTATATCAACTGAACATGGGGCAGTAAGACAAAGCATGTAACTGTGTATGGAATAGATCCCCAGGTGGAACAGTCTCTGGATGGCCTTTCCTTTAGTCTCTGCTGCCCCACCTAGGAATCCATCCCATATACAGTTACCAAACCCAGATACTATTGTGGATGCCAACAAGTGCTTGCTGACAGGAGCCTGATATAGCTGTCTCCTGACAGGGTCTGCCAGTGCCTGACAAATGCAGGAGAGGATGCTCACAGCCAACCAGTGAACTGAGCACAGGGTCCCCAATGGAGGAGCTAGAGAAGGACCCAAGGAGCTGCAGGGGTTTGCAGCCCCATAGGAGGAACAATAATATGAACCAACCAGTGCCTCCAGAGTTCCCAGGGACTAAACTACCAACCAAAGAGTACAAATGGAGGGACCCATGGCTCCAGCCATATATATAGCAGAGGATGAGCATCAACAAGAGGAGAGGCCCTTGGCTCTGTGAAGGCTCATTGCCCCCGTAGGGGAATGCCAGGACAGGGAAGCAGGAGTAGATTGGCTGGTAAGCAGGAGGATGGGGGATGGAATAGGGGGTTTTTGGAGAGGAAATGAGGAAAGGTGAACACTGAAATGAGGAACATTTGAAATGTAACTAAAGAAAATATCTTAAAAAAAAAAAAAGACTAAGCATATATCCTCATATCCAGACTGGACTAGGCAACTCAGTAGAAAGAAAAAGGTCCTATGAGCAGGCAAAAGAGCCAGAGACACCCTCACTCTCACTTTTACAAATCCAACAAAAACACTATGCTAAAGAATCACAGCGTGGATGAAGAGGGCCTGGTACCAACTCATGTAGGCATTGTGGTTGCTGCTTCAGACTCTTCAAGTACCTATGAGCCCTGCTTAATTGATTCTGTGGGTAATGTTCTCCTGATATCCTTCAACTCTCTGGTTCATACAATCATTTCTCCTCATCTTCTCTGGAGATCCCCAAACTCTACCTAATGTTTGACTGTGGGTTTCTTCTGTGTCTGCTCCCATGAGCTGCTGGAGTAAGCCTCTCTATTGATTATTGAGTTAGGCACTGAACTAAGTTTTGCAGAATATCATTAGGAATCATTTCAGTGTCTTTTTTTGTCAGTTTCATGTCATGTCTGTTCTACTGAAGGTCTTTGAACCGCCCTGCTCCCAGATTCTGGCCCTCTACATCCCAGAAGCTTAGAGCACTCGTTGGTTGGCCACTCCCACAAGCTCTGAGCCATCATTGCTTCAGCATGTCTTGCAGGCACAACATGTTGTGAGTTTTAGATTTTATTCCTGCATTGGTGCCCGAGTTTCACCACAGGAGCTTAGCCTGGTTACAGAAGATGGCTGTTTCAGGCACCATATCATCCATTATTTGGAGTAGTCTGTAGGGTCAACCACCAGTTGCAGGGAGTTTCACCTGCACTAGGTTTGCATATTGCCCCATAAATGCTTACCTTTTTCAGGAGTAGCTCCAAATTCACTCTCCCTCTGTCCTTTCCTCCCCAACCTGATCCCTCCTGTTCATATCCTCACATGCCCACAGTCCACTCCCCAAATCTATTCTATTTCCCCTTCCCAGGAACTCCCACATGTGTCCCATAGACCTCTCCTCTTTGTCTAGCTTTCCTGGATCTTGTAGTGTGACTATTCTTTACTTACTAGCTAATAGGATCTATTTATAAGTGAATGCATATCACATTTGTCTCTCTGGGTATGGTTGTATTTTTTTGTTATTGTATGTTTGTTTTGATGTTTTTGTGTTTTTGTTGTTTTTCTTTTCATTTTCAGCTTCAAGTTATATCCAGAGAGAATATAAAGAGCCCAAGATTTCAGACTTTGAATAAATAACTCATTAAATAGAATATGTGCAGGCCAAATTTGCATGATATCTTTCCACAAATCCAGCCCTACAAAGGATAATAGGGGGAAAACACCAAGACAAGGACGGAAACTACACCCGGGAAGAAGCAAGATAGAAACCTCCTCTCATCAAACCCAAAAGAAGGTAACCTCTCGAATATAAAAAATAAATAAAATAAATAAATACAATTTCAAAAATGTCTGGAGGAAATAATTACTATTCCTTAATATCTCTTAACATCAATGGACTCAATTCCCCAATAAAAAGACATAGATTAACAGACTGGATACGGAAACAGGACCCTACATTTTGCTGCATACAGGAAACACATCTCAGTGTCAAAGACAAACACTGCCTTAGAGTAAAAGGCTGGAAGACAATTTTACAAGCAAACGGTCTCAGGAAACAAGCTGGAGTAGCCATTCTAATATCAGATAAAATTGACTTCCAACCTAAAATCATCAAAAGAGACTCAGAAGGTCACTTCTTGCTGGCCAAAGGAAAAATCCACCAAGAAGAGCTCTCAATACTGAACATCTATGCTCCAAATGCAAGGGCAGCCTCATTCGTAAAAGAAACCTTACTAAAGCTTAAAGCACACATTACACCTAACACAATAATTGTGGGTGACTTCAACACTCCACTCTCCTCAATGGACCGATCAGGAAAGCAGAAACTAAACAGGGACACAGCAAAATTAATTGAAACTCTGGACCAATTGGATTTAACAGATATATATAGGACATTTCATCCTAAAGCTAAAGAATATACCTTTTTCTCAGCTCCACATGGGACCTTCTCCAAAATAGACCATATAATTGGTCACAAGACAGATGTCAACAAATACAAGAAGATTGAGCTAATCCCATGCCTTCTATCAGATCACCATGGAGTAAGAGTGGTCTTCAATAACAACAAAAACAACAGAAAACCCACATACACATGGAAACTGAACAATACTCTACTCAATGACATCTTGGTCAAGGAAGAAATAAAAAAAGAAATCAAAGACTTTTTAGAATTCAATGAAAATGAAGGTACAACCTACCCAAATCTATGGGACACAATGAAAGCAGTGCTAAGAGGAAAACTCATAGCTCTAAGTGCATCCAAAAAGAAACTGGAGAGAGCATATACTAGCAGCTTAATGGCACACCTTAAAGCCCTGGAAGAAAAACAAGTTAATTCACCCAGGAGGAGTAGAAGACAAGAAATCATCAAACTCAGGGCTGAAATCAATCAAATAGAAACAAAGAGAACCATACAAAGAATCAACAAAACCAGGAGCTGGTTCTTTGAGAAAATCAACAAGATAGATAAACCCTTAGCCAGACTAACCAAAGGACACAGAGACAGTATACAAATTAACAAAATTAGAAATGAAAAGGGAGACATAACAACAGAAACTGAGGAAATTCAAAACATCATCAGATCCTACTACAAAGGTCTATACTCAAAACAACTGGAGAACCTGGAGGAAATGGACAATTTCCTAGACAGATATCAAATACCAAAATTAAATCAGCATCAAGTAGATCAGCTAAATAGTCCCATAACCCCTAAAGAAATAGAAGGGGTTATAGAAAGCCTCCCAACCAAAAAAAGTACGGGACCAGATGGTTTTAGTGCAGAATTCTACCAGACCTTCAAAGAAGACTTAACACCAATACTCTCCAAACTATTCCACAAAATAGAGACAGAAGGGACACTGCCCAACTCATTCTTCGAAGCCACAATTACGCTAATACCTAAACCACAAAAAGATCCAACAAAGAAAGAGAACTACAGGCCAATTTCTCTTATGAATATAGATGCAAAAATACTAAATAAAATTCTTGCTAACCGAATCCAAGAGCACATCAAAACGATCATCCACCATGATCAAGTAGGCTTCATCCCAGGGATGCAGGGATGGTTCAATATACGGAAATCCATCAATGTAATCCACTACATAAACAAACTGAAAGAAAAAAACCACATGGTCATCTCATTAGATGCTGAAAAAGCATTTGACAAAATTCAGCATCCTTTCATGCTAAAAGTCTTGGAAAGAGCAGGAATTCAAGGCCCATACCTAAACATAGTAAAAGCAATCTACAGCAAACCAGTAGCCAACATCAAAATAAATGGAGAGAAACTTGAAGCATTCCCACTAAAATCAGGGACTAGACAAGGCTGCCCTCTCTCTCCATATCTTTTCAATATAGTACTTGAAGTTCTAGCAAGAGCAATTAGACAACATAAGGAAGTCAAAGGGATACAAATTGGAAAGGAAGAAGTGAAACTATCATTATTTGCAGACGATATGATAGTTTACCTAAGCGACCCAAAAAACTCCACCAGAGAACTTCTACAGCTGATAAACAACTTCAGCAAAGTGGCAGGTTATAAAATTAACTCAAGCAAGTCAGTGGCCTTCTTGTACTCAAAGGACAAGCAGGCAGAGAAAGAAATTAGGGAAATAACACCCTTCACAATAGCCACAAACAACATAAAGTATCTTGGCGTAACTCTAACCAAACAAGTGAAAGATCTGTACAACAGGAACTTCAAGTCCTTGAAGAAAGAAATCGAAGAAGACCTCAGAAGATGGAAAAATATTTCTTGCTCCTGGATTGGCAGGATCAATATAGTAAAAATGGCCATCTTGCCAAAAGCAATATACAGATTCAATGCAATCCCCATCAAAATCCCAACTCAATTCTTCATAGATCTAGAAAGAGCAATTCTCAAATTCATCTTGAGCAACAAAAAACCCAGGATAGCTAAAACTATTCTCAACAATAAAAGGACTTCTGGGGGAATCAATATCCCTGACCTCAAGCAGTACTACAGAGCAATTGTGTTAAAAACTGCATGGTATTGGTATAGCAACAGGCAAGCAGATCAATGGAACAGGATTGAAGACCCAGAGGTTAACCCACAGACTTATGGTCACTTGATCTTTGATAAAGGAGCCACAACCATCCGGTGGAATAAAGATAGCCTTTTTAACAAATGGTGCTGGTTCAACTGGAAGTCAACATGCAGAAGAATGCGAATTGATCCAATCTTATCTCTTTGCACTAAGATCAACTCCAAGTGGATCAAGGACCTCCACATAAAACCAGACACACTGAAACTATTAGAAAAGAAACTTGGGAAGACCCTGGAGGACTTGGGCACAGGGGAAAAGTTCCTGAACAGAACACCAATAGCTTATGCTCTAAGATCAAGAATCGACAAATGGGACCTCATAAAATTACAAAGTTTCTGCAAAGCAAAGGACACTGTCAGAAGGACAAAACGGCAACCAACAAAGTGGGAAAAGATCTTCACCAACTCCACATCCGACAGAGGGCTAATATCCAATATATACAAAGAACTCAAGAAGTTAGACCGCAAAGAAACAAATAACCCTATCAAAAAATGGGGCACAGAGCTAAACAAAGAATTTTCACCAGAAGAAATTCGGATGGCCGAAAAACACCTTAAAAGATGTTCAACATCATTAGTCATCAGGGAAATGCAAATCAAAACAACCCTGAGATTCCACCTCACACCAGTCAGAATGGCTAAGATTAAAAACTCAAGAGACAACAAGTGCTGGCGAGGATGTGGAGAAAGAGGAACACTCCTCCACTGTTGGTGGGATTGCAAAATGGTAAAACTGCTCTGGAAATCAGTTTGGCGGTTCCTCAGAAAATTGGGCATGTTACTCCCAGAGGACCCTGGCATACCACTCCTGGGCATATACCCAGAGGATTCCCCTGCATGCAATAAGGACACATGCTCCACTATGTTTATAGCAGCCTTGTTTATAATAGCCAGAAATTGGAAGCAGCCCAAATATCCCTCAAAGGAGGAATGGATACAGAAAATGTGGTATATTTATACAATGGAATACTACACAGCAATTAAAAATAATGAATTCATGCAATTTGTAGGTAAATGGTTAGACCTGGAAAATATCATCCTGAGTGAATTAACCCAATCACAAAAGAATGCACCTGAAATGCAATCACTGATAAGTGGATATTAATGAGCCCAGAAGCCCTAAATACTCAAGACACAAATAGCAAGTCAAATGATTCCCAAGAAGAAGAAAGGAGAGGACCCTGGGCCTGTAAAGATTGCTTCCAGTTTAGTAAAGAAACCGAGGGGGGAGGGGGAATTATTGGGGAACAGATGGGGGGGAGAGGAACTATGGGAACTATGGTGGGTGGGAACTGGGAAAGGGGAAAGCCTTTGGAATGTAAACATAGAATATAGAAAATAAAATTAAAAAAAATATTAAAAAAAAAAAGAATATGTGCAGGCTTCTCATCCTGTCAATACACTTTGTCTCCTTCTAAATATTATTATTTTATTTTATTTTATTTTATTTTATTTTATTTTATTTTATTTTATTTTATTTTATTTTATTTTATTTTATATCAGGTCTTGTATTGTGCTCCAAGATAGAGGAATGAGAAATATATTACCACATATGTTCTTTCTGATTTTCTGTCTTCAGAATCTACTTATAAATTTGGCCTTACTTCCTTATAGTAGATATTATTTTATACTGATTTCAGAAATGTAAACAATATGTACCCCTTAGAGCTCTCCTCTTTGTCTAACTTCTCTATATTTGTGGATGGTAGTGTGATCAATCATCAGAGCTCAAGATTTTGAGCTGAGGTGAGAACACTACCCGTGAAAGAGAAAGTGCTTCTGAAGAGCACTGACCTCCTGGTATTTATTTATGATGGCTTCAAGATTGCTTATTTAACTCATGATTCAGAGGAACAACTGGCTTATTTGGGTGAATTTAACAACCAATAGATAACCCAAGTATAGAAAAGCATAAACTACATTTAGTTCTTTAATATTCTATCATCATTCCATATATAACTAATAGCTTGGAGGCTATGTATTCAAATATTCACATGTTAAAATACAGAATATGAAATTTATGCATTGTTTTTATATATTAATCTATTTTATCACTTTACTAAATATTACATATATCATTTCATGTACATATAAATGGGTATTATTCTTCCTTATTGATGAAAGCTAATCATTATGCAGCTATCTCTCTCTATATATATAGCATGATTTTTCCCCAACTGCTATAGCAAATATATTATTCTGATCCACAGAAACATTTGTAAAATGTTACCATCATCAAGAAAAATAATGATGCTTATAGTTACAAAAAATAATTATAGTCATAGTATACTATCCTGATGATTCTGGTTCAATATAGTGATAGACAACACCAGAGAAACAGCGTAGACCAACTTGTCAAAATATTATATTGAATGCTTTTGTGGTATATAGATGTTCTTCAGATACTCTGGAGTCTCAAATGTACTAACTTGTTTGGCTATTCATTCCCAGTAGCATTAGACACTCACCTTCCTCTTCACCAACTGCTGAAATGCAGTTAGCATTACAGATATTACTGACATCCACTGATACTTTGTTTCTTGAAGGTATGATGGATAAAACCCCTGAGTGTTCAAAGATGATGTCTCCAGATCTGATGCTGCTGTCGTAGTCACCTATAGTGCCCCCCATATCTCTGTATTCAATTAGTGTCCCCAGCTACATCCAAGTGTCTCACTGTTTAGCATACTGATCTGAATCCGCAGACATCTGCCTGATCCCCTCCTTATCTGTCACTGGACTTTCAGTTTAGCTAAGGCCTGTGGTTTCCCTTTCCACATTTACAGCATCGAATGTTGAAAAGTGTTATACTTAAATCATTCTATGTTAGAGACAATATCTATCTAAGCAGCAGCAAGCATCATTGAGGAGACAAAGCAGCTGATCAACTTAAGGAGCAAGCTGACCACTTGAAGCAAAAGAAATCTGGCCAGCATCTTTGGTTCTTGTTAGTGGTGTTAGATTTGTTAAGTTGTTTGGCCTTCCCTTGTTTTCAAGATAATGAACAGTTTCACAGTTGTCCATCTAGAAAGAGAAAATACAGCTAATTTGAATATTGGGTGTTTTGACAAATAGTGGTATTGTAAAGTCAGAAGTGTCCAGAAAAACACATACAGACAGGGTGACTGGGGAAAATGACTGTATAGCTCTCCAATGTCCCCCAGGCCTCATGTATAACTTCTGAATGAATCTGCATACAACTCAATTGCATTCCATTAATAAATGCTCTGCTGCCTGGAGTAGGCTTACTGCTGAGACCTTCTAAAAGAATGGAATTTTACTCAACAAAAAAGTCTGATCGTCTGAACTGAAGGATGCCAACCACAAGCAAATAGAAAATAACATGAGAAAAGATGGAAATAAGCAAGCACACACTGAGTGTGGGAAACCCTCACGGTCTTCTCCATGTAGGTTCCCAAGACTACCAGACCATCTCCCCAAACAACTAGACGTTTCCTAATAATAACTCTGACCCATCAAATGGGCACACTTATGTGTGTATATTTAAATACACAGCTAAGTCTCTGTATTGAAGAAAGAGTGCCTCTGTATCATATAATGCTTCCCCGTGTGTTCTATGTATTCATTCAGTTTCATATATACATTTGCCTTTTCATTAATCATAAATATTAACATTAAGTTGATATTTGTGTGGATGATATAGTTTGCAGTTTAAGTTCATTAGCAATTTTCATGATAGCTTTATATTTTAGGTATTATTCACTTAATGATTAAAAGGGGAGGGTCTTAGAAGTTAAAGTATTATTCACTATCACGTGTCTAATAAGCAGCAAGTAATTTTTAAAAAACAAATACTTTTTGTTATTAACGTCACTCACAAAATGTTCCAAATAAGAGAAATTAGTTATTTTTTTTTTTAGAAAAGAGCTTGTAGCCCATTCACTCTAAGATTTCTTTCTTTTCTTGTGTTCAGATTACATCAAGGTAAACTAGGATGAAATCCGGGAACACCTGCTGGGTATTAGGCAGACGTGATATGAGTGGTGTGTGATACAGTTAAGGGAACTGGATGAAAGGCCTCTGAGAGGCTATAGTCAGTACTGAGAGTGATGTGAGAATTTATAACGATGTTACAGGTCAGAGCAGCCTCCTATGTGCACAGTACACAGATAAAATCCTGTGTATCTGTGCCACGCAATGAGATTCTACAGTGCCATTAGCTATTGTATGCAAAAATAATATTTGATTATGTTCTATAATCTTCGTAAAAGTATGTTGCTATCAAACATATAAAAATAATTTAGTATGACATGTAAAATATAACAGAAATAATTGAAAGAAAATGACTAATGGCTGTGTATACTACTCTGAAAGAATATTTTAAAGAAAATAAAATTATGTCATTTTCACCTCTCCTCCCCATACACCCCCTCCTCTGCTTTCTCTAAGATTTGTGGTTTCTGTCTGTCTTTAAAATGAAGGAAAGGACGACATCTTTATTTTAATGAAATAAACCTTATAAAAAGCAAAATAAGGGATAAAATAAAAAGGATAGAGGAGAAAAATATGATGGTATGGGGAAGATATTCATCAGGATATTGAAGAAGAAAGTTGAAGAAAACTGTCAGAAAGTAGAGCCAAGGCTGAGGAGATAAAAAGAAGATAATGAGAGAACAAATCCAGAAAAATCCTTCGCAGTGGTGCCAGAAATAAAGAACAGGGGAGAAGAAAAAAACACAGAGAACACGAAGTCATCAAAAGAGTTGCAGGATTTTTTCCAAGAACCAGAGAACATGAAATTTTAGTTTCACAGAGCCCATAAAAATGTCCATAAAAATGGAAGAAAAACAGATCTAACCCAAAGTGCCTATAAAAATGAAGAAACGGTTCTCAAGGGAAAGTTTTATAAGCCAAAACAAAGAGAAAGTGGGAAAGAAGGAGGAAGAAGGGAGGGAGGGAGAGACAGAAGGAGAGTCAGAGAGACAAAGAGAGGGGCTGCACATGCCTACTCAAAGACCTTAATGGTCTGTAGTGAGATTTTCAGGTATATAACACATTCAAAGCTGACTTTCCATGTGACCATTCTTGAGAATTAGAATAGAAACCCTCTAAGTCAATAAATGGAAGAAGAGACACTGAATAGCTGGAAAAAAAGTTCAGGATGGTGATGGATTTAAGCAGGCATGTTGACAATGATAATCCATGTTACCACCACAGATGAATACAGGTTGATCAATAGTCTTCAGACGTGATAGATGAAATGCACTACGTAGAAAGAATACTTGACGCATCTAGATCTACTTCAAATGTTTTGGCAAGATGTAGGAAATATCTCTTTCAGAATATTGAATTTTCACATCAAAGTGTTTGGAAGTAAAAACTTTAGATTATGACTTGAAGCTACTTTTGTATGGCTTTATATAAATCATGGTACAAGAAATAATAGAGAATGATATACTAAGAATGACATGACATGGGACTACCAAACAATGACATCAAGAATGACATAAAACCTTTATACCATATTTGATTCTGAAACAATATGATAACTTTCAAAAATTAAATTCATTTTGAGGTATCGTCTCTGTTAAGAGACCCAAAGGAGCTTTCTCCATATCTGAGTGACGTTCAAGTGTACCAGGCATGGTTTGGGTGATGTTATTAATGGTTAGAATAGAGAAGAGATTGACAGAAAGGGGGAAATAAATTTCAACAGATTAGAATAGTTAAATTTCCTTAACAAATCATCCCAGTATCTTAACAGTTTACACATAAAATAATGAAGCTCCAGAATTAGAATCCTGTTTTACTCATTAGTCGCTGGTGGTCATATTAAGAGCATTACCCATGTCTTCTCTAATTCACTTCATACTCTGAGGAAGACATATAAAGGTCTTAGTTAAGACAATTATTCCCTCATTTCTTTAATATTCTCTCCTTTACATTCATGAAAAAGGAGGATGAACACATGTTTATATTTATATTTATTTACATGCAAATGAGTCGCCACATGTGGGGCTCAGTGATGGAGTACACTCGTTGATCATAAAGAAGACCCAAGTTCAGATCTCAGCACTCAGATCAGGCAGCTCAGAACCATTTGTGACTCTAATTTGTGGAAGATCTTATGCCTTCATCTGGCCTCCATAGGTACAATACACATGTGATACGATACAAATTGGCATGCACACATATACATAAATAAAAATAAATGTTTCTAATTAAAAGAAAAAGATCAGTTGCCTTGGGGCTAGAGAGATGACACAATGGTCAAGAATCCTTACTGTTCTTCCAGAGGACCCAGGTGGGTTTTCAGATTCTATGTCAGACAGTCCACAACCACCAGTAAGTACAGTTGCCTGGATGGATCCTCTAGGGCAATTATAACTTTCCATACAGTCTCATACAGTGAGCACACACAAACAAACACACAGAGAGACAAATAAAAGTGACAAAATTAAATCTTTCTTGAAATGATTATCTACAAAGCAGAACAAATTGTTCAGTGGTACTAATTATATACCAATTATCCATTAAGAAGATTTCATAATGCTGATATTTTCCAATTAAAGATAAAATAAGATAGTCAGGTGTCTCTTACTAACTAGTACAATGAAGATGAAAATTTTTACCAGGAAGATACAGGATAATTAGTTCCAAATAATAGCAAAATTTGTGCATAAGCACATTTAATAAAATGTAACTATCTGGTGGCACATTTCCTTTTATAGAAACAAGACATAATTTTGTTAGGTTAAAAACAATGGACTTTTTAGGTTTACCCTTTCAGTGTCTTAGAATTCTTTGTTTGCCATAAAAGCACTCAAATTTCATATTTGTCATCAAAACGTTCTACTAAGAAACACATACAGATTAAAATTAATACAAGTTTTTATGTTAACATAAACCTGTAAGTCGCCGTACTAAGTTCTCTGCGGAAGGGAAACAGGACACAAGCCGAAGGTCTTCTTTATATACTACTTGTGGGGTTAAAAGGAGAAAGACATGGGCAATGCACCGTGTTTTCAAATGATAGCATTTCTTCAGATCTGAGAAGTGCTAATTTGTCTTTCGTACAAAGAACACATTAAAACAACAACCACCACAGATATCACACTCTTTCTGTTCCAAAGCAACAATGAAATTCGGTCAAGTGCAGAAAAACTATTTCTGAGTTCTAGAGTGCCCCCATGTGGAAGTAAGCAAGCATTATTCTTTTACAGTTAGAATCCATTTGCTTAGTCTCAAGCCTGCTACCTAGAGGCTTCTAAAGATTACTTAGTTTTATTTTGTTTTGTTTTGTTTTGTTTTGTTTTGTTTTGTTTTGTTTTGTTTTATTTTATTTTATTTTATTTTATTTTATTTTATTTTATTTTATTTTATTTTATTTTATTTTATTCATTCTTCTCCCATGTACTAAATCCTGTCCACAGCTTTCCGCTACCCACATTTCTCAGTCCCTCCCCCCCAAACTGCCCTCTCACCTCGATCCACTCCTCCCCCTTTTCCCTTCAGAAAAGAACAGGCCTTCAAGGGATATAAACCCAATACAGCATATCAAGTTACAATTAAGACTAAGAACATGCCGGGCATGGTGGCGCATGCCTGTAATCCCGGCACTTGGCAGGCAGAGGCAGGCAGATTTCTGAGTTCAAGGCCAGCCTGGTCTATAGAGTGAGTTCCAGGACAGCCAGGGCTACACAGAGAAACCCTGTCTCGAAAAACAAAACAAAACAAAAAGACTAAGAACATATCCTCATTTCAAAACTGGAGAGGACAACCCAAGAGCAGGCATAAGAGTCAGAGACACTCGTGCCATTAGGAATACCACAAGGATGCCAAGCTACACACCATAACATACACAAAGACAATCTAGCTCAGCCCCTACAGGTTCCAGTGGCTTTAGTCTAAAGCCACTTTGAGCTTTGAGCCCTGCTAAGCTGATTCTGTAGCCCATGTTCTTGTGGTGTCTTCGAGTCCTCTGGGTCCTTCAATCCTTCCTCCCCTTCCTCTTGATCTTCCTAATGTTCAGCCTCTAACATCATCAGTTGCTGGATGAAGCCTTTCTGATAAAGACTGGGCCAGGCACCAGTGTGTGAGTATAGCAAAATACCAAGAGAAAACATTTCAGTAATTTTTTGACAGCCATGTTTGGTTTTATCTTGGATCTCTGGGCTATCCAGCCTCTGGTTCCTTGGTCTCCAGGTCTCCTTCAGGTGTAAATTTCTAGTGGTGGCATGGGCCTTGAGTTGGAACAATCCATTGTTGTCTATTCCTATATGTTCTATGCCACCATAACAATACTCTAGCGCCTTTGGCAGGCAGGGCCAGTTGTAGGTCTGAGGTGTTGTGACTGGGCTGATATCCTAGTCCCACCACTGGAAGCCTTGCCAGGTTACAGGTGATGGAAGGTTCAGGCTCTGTGTACCCCATTACTAGAAGTCCCTGCTAGGGCCACCATCATAAATTCCAGAGAGTTTCTACAGCATGAGCTTTCCACATAACCCCACAAATGCTCAGTTCTACTTGTCTTTCCCAGAACTCTCTCTCCATACCCTATCAATTCTGTCCCCATTCCTACTAGTCCCTAGTCTACTCCTAAAATCTCTTCTACTTCATTTTCCAGGGAGATCCATGTACCTCCACCTTGAGCCCTCCTTGTTACTTAGCACCTCTGGGTCTGTGAATTGTAGCATGATTATCTCTCACTTAACAGCTGGAGTCCCCTAAAATCCCTGAAATGACCCTAGCAAGGACACTTGGTAATGGAGGATACAGAGCCTCTGTAACCTGGACAGACTTCCAGTGGTGGGACTGGAAAACAAAGCTAGTCACAAAGCCTCTAACCTTCAATTGACCCTGTCTGCCAATTGTGCTAGGGTAATGGTGGCACAGAATGTATGGGAGTAGCCAACTGTCTGATTCAGTTTGAGTGGGTACATACCAGGTTTGTTTCCCTGGGTCTGGAATATCTCACCCAGGGTGATTTTTGTACATAGTTTCTGTTGTGTTTGTTCCTTGACAACTTCATACACATATACAGTTCTTCTTTTATTTTTCTCACCTCTCTCTCTGATTTGGGTTACACCTTTGTCAAACTCCTCCCCCACTCACACTCCTCCTCTTTGTTTTGTGACCCACAACTACTAACCAGAATCATCTATGTAATCATGAATGGGACTATTAATGAAAGCAGTACGAATGATTACAATAAAATATTATCAGTTTATCATACCTTCTGTTTCATTTGATTAAATTATTAATAGACAGGTAATAACAATAAGAATAAAATGAACAATCACTTTATCATCATTTTCATCGCAAAGCAGATACCTTAGTTTCTCATTAGTTGCTGTGATAAAATAGCCTGACAAAAGCAACCTAAAAGACAGAGGTTTTTTCTCTAAACTCAGCATGCTAGGTTACAGTCCACAATTGTGGGGGAAGTCACAGCATCAGGAGACAGCCACATTTCTCCCAACATGAAGAAGCAAAGAGCAAAAGATGAAGGGCTTGCTACTAGCTCCCCTTCTTTACTGACACAGCCCAGAATCCATTCTAAGGAATACTATCACCAATAATAGTTGCTCATGCTGACCAAGCATTCAGTGTCAGCAGAGGTTGTCTAAGACACAAAGTCTACTAAATTTTCTCTTCAAGACAAAGAAAGAAAAGGTCTGGGAGAGAAAAAGAGAGAAGTATTATGAAGAAATAGAATTTCTAATTCAGTGGAATAGGATGTTTGGTAAATTCTCTTCCACATTCCCATGTAGCTGAAATTGCATAAAATGTTTAGGACTGCTAAGAATGCATGAATACAAAATCAATAAACTAAAACACTTTTTTTCATGGTAGTCAATGAACCATTCTTAACCATGCACTCTGGTATACATAGCAATAATCAACAGCAGCACTGTGCCAAACTAAAATTTTAAATGCAATACCAATTTTTAAACTCTGCTAATCCTAATGTATTTGCTCAGTTTTTTTAATCAGATATTACTTTGACATTTTTAACACTTAAATATTTTGATGATTTTACGTCGCTAAATACAATAAAAAGAACTAAACTTATTTTCAGTAGTTAAAGATAGTCTCAGCAAACTCAAGCTTTTGCCTGTTTCTCTGGTGTCTATTGCCATTGAAATGAATTAAATCAAGGACAATTTTAACTAGAATTTCACAGCACTCATTAGACTTATTCATGAAGAAAAGAAAGAAGCTAAGCTATTTAATAAGAGAATTGACAGTATTTCATGAGAAATTATGTTTTATACTTATTACTTTACCAAAATTATTAACACGTAGTTTGAATATATGTGGTACAGATTAAGAATTGAATAATAAGGAAAAACAGGTGTTTCTATTATAATAATATAATAATAACAACTTCTTGTGATTTTGCTTTTTATGCTCTACAACATGTTCCCTAGTTAATTTGTAATTACCATGCAAACAATGAAATAAAAATATATCCAACAAAATATGGCCATAGTTTTGCTATTATAAAACATTTGACAAAAATATATTTTATAAATTCTCATGTTAATCTGCCCATCCTGAATGTTAGATGTGCATAGTATACCATTAGCTGTCTTATTTTCTAGTTATTTCCACAAGAATATAAAATCAAGTTTTCTCTAAAAGTGCTCTCTACTTAAACATAAAAATTATCATCTAGCAAATTCTTTTGTGTTTGCTTAGAAAAAATATTGTTGCTAATAATTAATGTCATTTTTAAGAAATATATACATGTACATTTAAATATGTACTCCATAAAAATACTAGTTGGCATAATCAATATAGGAATCCAATTCTTGTCTTACCATGGCTGTCTCAAAATGCAGGTCTATGGAAGAAGTTCATGTATGAAAGTCATGAAGTTGTTGGTTTTTGCTCCACCAACCAAAACTGTGACTCTGGTGGAAGCAAGCCTTAGATGGCTCTGTGCCCATTCTCCCTTTCCTCAGTCTGGTGGCCAGATCTCCCTCTTAGTTCACTATGTCATTAGATGAATACAAACATGAATACAGCTATTCTTCTTCACTTCACAAGGTTCTACTGACCTTACAATATATTCAGAGTCAATTTTCTTTTTTGTCTTGAGAGAATCCATTGTCTCCTTCCTCATAACTCTTACTTACATCAGTGATGAGTGCTTCTTGCAAGTTTCTAGGCTCTGTAAGGCCCACTGCTTCTTTTTCCTCATTCTGTGATGCTCACTGAACTCTTCTTTACCTTCTTCTCACTATACCTGGAAAATTGTTGGTTAGTACATAGGTCCCACATGAGGGAGGTATGTCTTCCCATTCCAGGAAGAATCTACCAAGCGGCACTGTTGTGTACCACTAGTGTCTTCTCCATAGTTCCATTACTTCTCTCACAGCTGATGCATTTGCTTAGACTTCTGCATTTCAAGACAGCGACAAACCCACAGAGGTAAGGAACAACACAACCATCATTTAGCAAACATCCTGAGATATGTTGGCCTCTAAAAAAAAATACTGAGTGAAAGAGAAAAGGTCCAAGACTTTAGAAGCTGAGAATTTCTCTGAGGTTTCTGGCTAGAAACTAATCAGGACTCAGTTCTTGTGAAAGTTTTTTGTGGCGTCAACTACTTAAACAATAAGGACACATAATGTGAGGAGAGGATGGCTACTTAGTCCTGGAAACTGAAGGGGCTACATATGGTTATTCCATATAGGTCATTTCCCATCTGTATGCTCAATACTTTAATTTTGACTTTTTAGTGCCTTTGCTATATTTGACTAGTTTAAATACGTAATATGAAAATATTACATAAGATTAAATTGAGTCACATTTTCATTGCACTTACTATAATAGGAACTTTGTATCATTACTGTATAGAGAACAATTAGTACTGTGCCTCAAGAACACAAATCACACTTAAGTATAATGGGAGGTTGGTTCTAGTTAATGGCACAGTAGGTAATTAGGACTAATCCTCCCACCAAGAACAACTAGGAAAGCTAAACAAGATATTTTTAAAAGTAGGTTGGTTTTTTTTTTTTGTTGTTGTTGTTGTTCTTTTCTTTTTTTTTCTTTTTTTTTTTTTTGTTTTTTAACACATTAGAGATCTTCCAAGGCTAGGCGAAATTTAAAAGCTAAATCTTGGAGAATGCAGGAAAATAATGAGTTTATTCTTTCAACAGACTGTCCCCAAACTTATTCCCTACAGTTCTGATATGAAGGAAAAGAAATTTATCTGGGCAGAACTGAAAAATAAACTTTGAACCTTAATTAGAAAAGAAAAAAGAACAGAAAAGAAAAGAAAAGAAAAGAAAAGAAAAGAAAAGAAAAGAAGAGGAAAGAAAAGTAAAGAACTTTATCCTAAACCTGCCAATATGTTTATATGTTTCTACTTTTGTGATAAAGACCGTGACCAAGTGAAACCTGTGGGAAATGGGTATATTTCAGCGCATGTGTCCAGATCACTGTTCATCACTGCAGGAAAGCAGGGAATGAACTCAAGGTAGGAGGAGCCTGGAGACAGGAAGTGAAGAGGCAGCACGGAAGAGTGCTTCTTATTGCCCGGCGCGTTCTGGCTTGCTCAGTTAACTGAACTATCCAAGATAACCTGCTCATTGGGTGGCACTGCCTCTGGTGAGCTGGATCCCCCTGACATCAATCAATAATCATGAAAATGTTCCAAGGACTGGGCTGCAGGCAAGCTGATGGGGGCACTCCCTGGGTTAAGGTTTTCTCCTCTCAGGGAACTCCAGCTTGTGCCAAGTTGAAAGGGGCAGGGGTGTGGGGGACGTAAAGGCAGCACACAAGCGTTCTTAATAAGAGGGTCTTGTGGCAAATTCAAGCTTTTACAATGAAATCTCCGCCGATAGGGAAATTGCCCACGACTGCCCCAGTTCAAGCCCAGCCTTATTTGGCAATGGGGCTCTCTTCCTTTGTCAGCATATAATCAGCCACAGCTAAGCCTTCACTGCCTGTTTCTCATATTTTCTATTTTGTGCGCACAGTTAACAACACTTTCTGAGTCTCATAGAGTGAGAGTTCATCAGTACAAATTTAGAATCCCAGAGGTCTGGTAGAAACAGTTTTGTTTCTAACAGGTCTATGTCTCTGCAGAACCCAAAGAGAAACAACATTCTGTTTTGCTACAGTATCAATCCCTGGGTTATGTGAACTCTGGAAGGGTCTCACTAGAATGAATCTAAAATAAAGGAGGAGAGAAATAATGAGTGACTTCAGAACTTTTAACATTTTGAGGAGTTTGCATGGTAATCGGCTGGCAGAAATTAAAAGATTGCCCATACCCAGGCTTATCTTATCAAGTGTTTCATCAATGTTTTCCTCTAGCATTTTCTAAGATTCAGTTCTGACATTAAGATCTCTTATCGATTTTCCATTCATCTTTATTCACGGTTAGGAAAATATGACCTAGTTTCAGTCCTTTGCATGTAAAAAATGCAGGTTTCCAGCATCCTTTGTAAAGGAAGCTGTCTTATTCTCCAATGTATAAGGTTTTGTGTTTGTTTGTTTGTTGTATCATAACTGGAAATTTAGTGTTCCCAACCATGTGGACTTATTTCTAGACATTCTATTTGGTTCCAATGGTCTAGATGAGCTTTTTGTGCCAGTAACCTACAGTTTTGTTACAATGGCTCTGTGGTGTAATTTTCAGTGAGTTGCCATGATGCTCCCGAGGTGCCATTTCTGCTTAGGATTCTTTCAGCTATTTGTGGTTATTTGCAGACTCACATGAATCCCTTGTTTTCTAGTTGTGTGAAGAATGCAACTGAAATTTTGGTAGGGCATGTCGTAAATCTGCAGATTACTTTTAAATTATACCTATTTTTAAAAGTGAATTTTGTTAATCCATAAACAAGGGAGATACTTTCCTCTTCCTGTGTCTTCTATATTTATCATCTTCATTTTTTAATAGTATACAGCTGTTTTATCTCTTTGGTAAGGTTTATTCCTAGGTATTTCTGTAAGCTTTATACCTTTTATGGAGGAGGTTTTTGTAACATTGTTTTTTTTTTTCTCGTCAAGCTTCTTATTTCAGATGGCTATTGATGTTTGGATGTTAATTATATATCCTGCTACTCTGCTGAAATTGTTTATCAGCTATAAGACTTTTCTAGTGGGGCTTTTCTGGACTTTTATGGAATTTATTTTGTCCTCTAACTAGGAATAATGAATCTTTTATGAGATATTTTTAATTCATTTTTAATTCATTTTTTACACTCCATATTTTATTACCCTCCCGTCCACCCTCCAACTGTTCCACACCCCATACCCCCTTGCCTCCTGCTGTTTCCAGATGGGTGTCCTCAACCCCCACCCCCTCCAGTCTCTTGAAGGTTAAGTGTGTCATCTCTGAATAAACACACACCTGGCAGTCCTCTACTATATGTGTGTTAGAGACCTCATATCAGCTGGTATATGCTGCCAGCTTGGTGGTCCAGTGTTTGAGGGATCGCAGGAGTCCAGATTAATTGGGACTACTGGTCCTCCTACAGGATTGCCCTTCTCCTCAGCTTCTTTCATCCTTCCCTAATCCAACAACAGGGATCAGCTGCTTCTTTCCATTGTTGGGTGAAAATAGCTGACTCTTTCTGCTGCTTACTGGGTCTTCCAGAGGGATCATGCTGTTAGCTTTATAGCTTTTATGGAGGAGGATTTTTGTAACATTGTTTTTTTTTTCTTGTCAGGCTTCTTATATCAGATGGCTATTGATGTTTGGATGTTAATTATATATCCTGCACTATATATACTGAGCACTCCATAGCCTCAGTAATAGTGTCAGACCTTGGGACCAATCCTTGAGCTGGATCCCAATTTGGACCTGTCGCTGGGAATTCTTTTTCTCAGGCTTCATTTCCATCCCTATAATTCTTTCTGACTGGAACAATTATGGGTCAGACTTGTGACTGTGGGATGGACCCCTCTCCCTCATTTGATTCCCTGTCTTCCTGCTAGAGGTGGGTATATAAATTCTGTCTCCTTATTGTCAGGCATTTCATCTAAGGTCCCTCCCTTTGAGTCCTGAGAATCTCACCTCCCAGGACTCTGTTGTATTCTGGAGGGCCCCCCAACCTCCTATCTCCATTCTTTCTGATGGTCCTCGGGGCTTCAGTCATTTTCCCTCACCCACTATCAGATCAGGTTTACCCTCTTCCCCTTTCCCTCCCCTCTCCACTATCCCTCCCAGGTCCCTCCCTCCCTCCCTACTTGTGATTGCTTTGTTCTCCCCAACAAGAGGTACTGAGGTATCCTCACGTGGGCACTTCAAGTCTCAAGAAAGAAATCAAAGAAGATCTCAGAAAATTCAGCAATCTCCCATGTTCGTGGATTGGCAGAATTAACATAGTAAAAATGGGCATCCTACCAAAGGTAATCTCTAGATTCAATGCAATCCCTATCAAAATCCCAACACAATTCTTCAAAGACGTGGAAAGAACAATTCTCACATTTATCTGGAAAGGCAAAAAACCCAGAATAGTGAAAACAATTCTTAACAATAAAAGAACTTCAGGGGGAAATCACCATCCTTGACCTCAAGCTTTATTACAGAGCAATACTGAAAAAAACTGCATGGTATTGGTACAGAGACAGGCACATTGATCAATGGAATAGCATTGAAGACCCAGAAATAAAACTACACACTTATGGACACTTGATCTTTGACAAAGAAGCCAAACATATACAATAGAAAATAGAAAGCATCTTCAATAAGTGGTGCTGGTCTAGCTGGCTGGCTGTATGTAGAAAAATGAAGAAAAAAACATATTTGTCTCCTTGCACAAAGCTCAAGTCCAAGTGGATCAAGGACCTCAACGTAAAACTAGATATGCTGAATGTAATAGAAGAGAAAGTGGAAAGGGCCTTGAACTCACTGGCACAGGGGGAAATTTCCTAAACAGAACTCCAATGCCTCGTGTTCTAAGACCAAGAATTGATAAATGGGACCTCATGAAAGTAGAAAGCTTCTATAAGGCAAAGGACTTAGTCAATAAGACAAACTGGCAACCTACAGATTGGGATCTTTTACTTCTCAATTTTTTTTCTTTATTTTCTATATTCTTTGTTTACATTCCAAAGGCTTTCCCCTTTCCTGGTTTCCCCCTCACCATATGTCCCATAAGTCCTCTTTCCTCCACTCATTCCCCAATCAGTCCCCCCCTTTTCTCTGTTCTATGTTCTGATGCTCTCCTACAAATCTGGATCCAGTCTTTTCAGGATCAGGGTTCTTTCCTTCCTTCTTCTTCGGAATCTTTGGATTTGCTAATTGTGCCTTGAGTATTCAGAACTTTTGGGCTCATTAATATCCACTTATCAGTGATTGCATTTCATGTGTATTCTTTTGTGATTGGGTTAACTCAATTAGGATGACATTTTCCAGATGCAACCATTTGCCTACAAATTGCATGAATTCATTATTTTTAATTGCTGAGTAGTAATTCCATTGTATAAATATACCACATTTTCTGTATCCATTCCTCCTTTGAGGGATATCTGGGCTCCTTCCAACTTCTGGCTATTATAAATAAGGCTGCTATGAACATAGTGGAGGATGTGTCTTTATTGTATGCAGGGGATTCCACTGGGTATATGCCCAGGAGTGGTATGACAGGGTCCAGTGGAAGTGTAAATACCCAATTTTCTGAGGAACCGCCAGACTGATTTCCAGAGTGGTTGTACCATCATGCAATCCCACCAACAGTGTAGGAGTGTTCCTTTTTCTACACATCCTTGGAGCACCTGTTGTCTCTTGAGTTTTTAATCTTAGCCATTGTGACTAGTGTGAGGTGGAATCTCAGGGTTGTTTTGATTTGCATTTCCCTGATGACTAATGATGTTGAACATCTCTTAAGGTGCTTCTCAGCCATCTGAATTTCTTCTGGTGAAAATTCTTTGTTTAGTTCTATACCCCATTTTTTGATAGGGTTATTTGGTTCTTTGGGATCTAACCTCTTGAGCTCTTTGAATATATTGGATATTAGCCCTCTGTCAGATGTGGGGTTGGGAAGATCTTTTCCCAATTTGTTGGTTGCTGTTTTGTCCTTCTGACAGTGTCCTTTGCCTTACAGAAACTGTAATTTTATGAGGTCTCATTTGTCAATTCTTGATCATAGAGCATAAGCTAATGGTGTTCTGTTCAGGAACTTTCCCCCTGTGCCCAGGTCCTCCAGGGTCTTCCAAAGTTTCTTTTCTATTAGTTTCAGTGTGCCTGGTTTTATGTGGAGGTCCTTGATCCACTTGGAGTTGATCTTAGTACAAGGAGATAAGAGTGGGTCAATTCGCATTCTTCTGCTTGTTGACCTCCAGTTGAACCAGCACCATTTGTTGAAAAGGCTATCTTTTGTCTACTGGATGGTTGTAGCTCCTTTATCAAAGATCAAGTGACCATAAGTCTTTGGGTTAATTTCTGGGTCTTCAATTCTATTCCATTGATCTACTTGCCTGTCGCTGTACCAATACCATGCAGTTTTTAGCACAATTGCTCTGTGGTACTGTTTGAGGTGAGGGATATTGGTTTCCCCCAGAAGTCCTTTTATTGTTGAGAATAGTTTTAGCTATCCTGGGCTTTTTGTTACTCCAGATGAATTTGAGACTTGTTCTTTCTAGATCTATGAAGAATTGATTTGGGATTTTGATGGGGATTGCATTGAATCTGTATATTGCTTTTGGCAAGATGGTCATTTTTACTATATTGATCCTGCCAATCCAAGAGCGTGGAATATTTTTCCATCTACTGAGGTCTTCTTCGATTTCTTTCTTCAAGGACTTGAAGTTCCTGTTATACAGTTCTTTTACTTGTTTAGTTAAAGTCATGCCAAGATACTTTATATTGTTTGTGGCTATTGGGAAGGGTGTTATTTCCCTAATTTCTTTCTCAGCCTGCTTGTCCTTTGAGTACAAGAAGCCTACTGATTTGCTTGAGTTGATTTTATAACCAGCCACTTAGCTGAAGTTGTTTATCAGCTGTAGGAGTTCTCTGGTGGAGTTTTTGGGTCACTTATGTATACTATCATATCATCTGCAAAAAGTGATAGTTTGACTTCTTCCTTTCCAATTTGTATCCCTTTGACTTCCTTATGTTGTCTAATTGCTCTCACTAGAACTTCAAGTACTATATTGAAAAGATATGGAGAGAGAGGGCAGCCTTGTCTAGTACCTGATTTTAGTGGGATTGCTTCAAATTTCTCTCCATTTATTTTGATGTTGGCTACTGGTCTGCTGTATATTGCTTTTACTATATTTAGGTATGGGCCTTGAGTTCCTGTTCTTTCCAGGACTTTTAGCATGAAAGAATACTGAATTTTGTCAAATGCTTTTTCTACATCTAATGAGATGACCGTGTGGTTTTTTCTTTTAGTTTGCTTATGTCGTGGATTGCATTGATGGATTTTCATATATTGAACCATCCCTGCATCCCTGGGATGAAGCCTACTTGAACATGGTGAATGATTGTTTTGATGTGCTCTTGGATTTGGTTGGCAAGAATTTTATTTTGTATTTTTGCATCAATATTCATAAGGAAAATTGGCCTGTAGTTCTCTTTCTTTGTAGGATCTTTGTGTGCTTTCGGTATCAGTGTTATTGTGGCTTCATAGAACGAGTTGGGCAGTGTTCCTTCTGTTTCTATTTTGTGGAATAGTCTGAAGAGTATTGGTGTTAGGTCTTCTTTGAAGGTCTGATAGAATTCTGCACTAAAACCATCTGGTCCCATACTTTTTTTGGTTGAGAGACTTTATATAACCCTTTGTATTTCTCTAGGGGTTATGGGACTGTTTAGCTGATCTAATTGATCCTGGTTTAATTTTGGTATTTGGTATCTGTCTAGGAAATTGTCCATTTCCTCCAGATTCTCCAGTTGTGTTTAGTATAGACTTTTGTAGTAGGATCTGATGATTTTTTGAATTTCCTCAGTTTCTGTTGTTATATCCCCCTTTCATTTCTAATTTTATTAATTTGGATACTGTCTCTGTGCCCTTTAGTTAGTCTAGCTAAGGGTTTATCTATCTTGTCGATTTTCTTGAAGAACCAGCTCTTGGTTTTGTTGATTCTTTGTATGGTTCTCTTTGTTTCTACTTGATTGATTTTAGTCCTTAGTTTGATGATTTCCTGTCTTCTACTCCTCCTGGGTGAATTAGCTGCTATTTGTTCCAGGGCCTTCAGGTTTGCTGTTAAGTTGCTAGTGCATGCTCTCTCCAGTTTCTTTTTGGAGGCACTCAGGGCTATGAGTTTTCCTCTTAGTACTGATTTCATTGTGTCCCATAGATTTGGGTAGGTTGTACCTTCATTTTCATTGAAGTCTAAAAAGTCTTTGATTTTTTTCTTTATTTCTTCCTTGACCAAGGTGTCATTGAGTAGAGTATTGTTCAGTTTCCATTTGTATGTGGGCTTTCTGTTGTTCTTCTTGCTATTGAAGACCACTTTTACTCCATAGTGATCTGATAGGAGGAATGGGATTAGTTCGGTCTTCTTTTATTTGTTGAGGTCTGTCTTGTGACCAATTATATGATCAATTTTGGAGAAGGTACCGTGCAGTGCTGAGAAAAAGGTATATTCTTTTGCTTTAGGATGAAATGTTTTATATATATGTGTGTGTGTTAAATCCAATTGGTCCAAAGCTTCAATTAGTTTCACTGTGTCCCTGTTTAGTTCTGCTTTCCTGATAGGTCCATTGAGCGGGGTGGAGTGTTGAAGTCACCTACAATTATTGTGTTAGGTGGAATGTGTGCTTTAAGCTTTAGTAAAGTTTCTTTTATGAATGAGGATGCCCTTACATTTGGAGCATAGATGTTCAGTATTGAGAATTCTTCTAGGTGGATTTTCCCTTTGATAAGCAAGCAGTGACCTTCCGTGTCTCTTTTGATAACTTTAGGTTGAACATCAATTTTATCTGATATTAGAATGGCTACTCCTGCTTGTTTCCTGAGACCATTTGCTTGTAAAATTGTCTTCCAGCCTTTTACTCGAAGGTAGTGTTTGTCTTTGACACTGAGATGTGTTTCCTGTATGCAAAAAAATGTAGGATCCTATTTCCATGTCCAGTCTGTTAGTCTGTGTCTTTTTATTGGGGAATTGAGTCCATTGATGTTAAGAGATATTAAGGAATAGTAATTATTACTTCCTGACATTTTGGGCGTTATTTTTTACATTTGAGTGGTTCTCTTCTTTTTGGTTTGATGACAGGGGTTTTCTATCTTGTTTCTCCTGGGGTATAGTTTTCCCACTTGTGTTGGTATTTTTCCCCTATTATCCTTTGTAGGGCTGGGTTTGTAGATAGATATCATGCAAATTTGGTTTTCTCATGGAATACCTTGGTTTCCCCATCTATGGTGATTGAGAGTTTTGCTGGGTATAGTAGTTTTGGCTGAAGTTTGTGTTCTCTTAGAGTCTGCATGAGATCCGCCCAGGATCTTCTAGCTTTCATGGTCTCAGGTGAGAAGTCTGGTGTAAATCTGATAGGTCTTCCTTTATATATGTTACTTGGCCTTTTTCTCTTACTGCCTTTATATTCTTTTTTTGTTTACTACGTTTGGGGTTTTGATTATTATGTGACAGGAAGTATTTCTGTTCTGGTCCAGTCTGCTTGGGGTTCTGTAGGCTTCTTGTATATTCATGGACATCTCTCTCTCTTTAGGTTGGGGAAGTTTTCTTCCATAATTTTGTAGAAGATATTTGCTGGCCCTTTAAGTTGTAGATCTTCATTCTCATCTATACCTATAATCCTTAGGTTTGGTCTTCTCATTGTGTCCTGGATTTCCTGAATGTTTTGGGTTACCAGTTTTTTGCATTTTGCATTTTCTTTAATTGTTGAATCCATGGTTCCTATGGTATCTTCAGCATCTGAGATTCTGTCTTCTATCTCTTGTATTCTATTGTTGATATTTGCATCTATGACTCCTGATTTCTTCCCAAGGTTTTCTATCTCCAACGTTGTCTCCCTTTGCGATTTCTTAGTTGTTTCTACTTCTGTTTTTAGATTCTGGATGGTTTTGCTCAGATTTTTCAGTTGCTTGTTTGTGTTTTCCTGTAATTCTTTGAGGGATTTTTGTGTTCCCTCTTTTATGACTTCTACTTGTTGTCCCACATTCTCTTGTATTTCTTTAAGTGATTTTTGTGTTTCCTCTTTATTGGCATCAATTTTTTGATCCATATTCTCCTGAATTTCATTAAGTGATTTTTGTGTTTGCCTTGTAAGGGCTTCTAGCTTTTAATCCATTTTCTCCTGTATTACTTTAAGAGATTTATCTATGTGTTCCTCTATCAGCATCCTGACCAGTGATTTTAGATCTGAGTCTTGTTTTTCTGGTGTGTTGGGGTATCCGAGACTTATTTGTGTTTGCCTTGTAAGGGCTTCTAGCTTTTGATCTCTTTTCTCCTGTATTACTTTAAGAGATTTATCTAAGTGTTCCTCTATCAGCATCCTGACCAGTGATTTTAGATCTGAGTCTTGTTTTTCTGGTGTGTTAAGGTATCCAAGATTTATTGCTGTTGGGGAACTGGTTTCGGATGCTGTCATATTGCCTTGATTTCTGTTAGTATCGATCTTACGTTTGCCTTTTGCCATCTGGTTATCTCTGGTGTTAGTTGGTCCTGTAGTTACTAGCTGGTACTTGAACCTCCTGTGGGCTCGTAAGGCTATTTCCCCATGACTGGGACACCTGAACCAGTGCCCTGCAGGGCTCCTGCTCACAGATTGCTGACAGGTGGCCTGAGTCCCCCAAGGTCTTAAACTCGGGATATCTCAGGTACTTGGTTCTGCCTGCTGGGCAGCTGCTCTGCACTGGTCCTGCTCAGGGATTTTTGTCTGGTGTCCTGAGTCCCCAGAGGTCTTAAACTCGGGATATTTCGGGTACCTGGTTCTGCCTGCTGGTTCAAAGCAGCTGGGAAGATGGTGGAGGCTGCAGGGAGTGTGGGGTCTGCCCTCATGGCACAGAGCCCAGGCTTGGCTGGTGTCCCCCAAACTGCTGCTCTGTGCGCAGTTTGTCCTGCTCAAGGCCTGAGTCCCCGAAGGTCTTAAACTTGGGATATGTCCGGTACCTGGTTCCTCAGGCTGGATCAGAACACCTGGGAAGCTGGTGGAGGATGTTTCCGCCACTGGCTGGATGGAAACAGTTGGGAAGATCTTACTTCTTAATTGTAGCATGTGTTTCAAGGTTACTTAAACCATATCAGATTTAAAAAAAAAAGTGTTCATTTTAACAGAAATGAGAAATTATATAAAAATGAAAATTATATTATATAATAGTTGCATGATTATAGGAAAATTTTATAACTATAAGAAAGAAAGACTAGTGTTTAACTCTCCATATTGCACTCAGGAAAGAAAAGCACATTTTATCCTTATTCCTGGAGAACTTGTTTCTTAAGCAGCTGACATTGAATTAGTGTTCTCCTTTTTACTGGCCTTTTAGGGTATTTTTTACTTGTTTGCATGCTTGTTTTGCTTTTTTAAATAAAGCATCAAGAATTCAAAAATATCTAAAATTGTTAGTGTCTGTTATGTTAACCTTGGTACATTTGTTTTAAGTAGCCTATAAAGGAGGCAACCAAACATTCAGTGGGCTTCTAATTAATGTAAATGTTTTTTTTTGATTTTTTTTATTGTATATATGCTATATTTACAATTCATTTCCCTTTTTCTGGTTCCCCACCCCCAAAGGTCCCACATGTCCTTTTCCCTCCCCCTGCTCCCGCATCCACCCCCTCCCACTTTACTGTTCTTGTACTCTCCCACAATGATGTTTTGGTCCATTCTAGCACCAGTGTCCACTCCTTTCTTCTTGTGAGACATCACTTGATATGTGATTTGTGTCTTTGGTGTTCCAAGCTTCTAGGCTAATATCCACTTATCAGTGACTGTATACCATGGGTATTCTTTTGAGACTGGGTCACCTCACTTAGTATGACATTCTCCAGCTCCATCCATTTCTCTAAGAATTTCATGAATTCATTGTTTCTAATGGCTGAATAGTACTCCATTGTGTATATATACCACATTTTTTGTATCCATTCCTCTGTTGAGGGACATCTGGGTTCTTTCCAGCTTCTGGCTATTATATATAAAGCTGCTATGAACATAGTGGAGCATGTATCCTTATTGCATGCTGGTGAATCTTCTGGGTATATTCCCAGGAGTGGTATGGCTGGGTCTTCCGGAAGTATCACGCCCAGTTTTCTGAGGAACTGCCATACTGATTTCCAGAGTGGTTGTACCAGCTTGCATTCCCACCAGCAGTGGAGGAGTGTTCCTCTTTCTCCACATCCTCGCCAACACCTGATGTCTTCTGAGTTTTTAATCTTAGCCATTCTGACTGGTGTGAGGTGAAATCTCAGGGTTGTTTTAATTTGCATTTCCCTAATGACTAGTGATGTTGAACATTTTTTAAGGTGTTTCTCAGCCATCCGAATTTCTTCAGGTGAAAAGATTCTGTTTAGCTCTGTACCCCATTTTTGGATAGGGTTATTTGGTTTTCTGGGGTCTAACCTCTTGAGTTCTTTGTATACATTGGAGATTAGCCCTCTGTCGGATGTGGGGTTGGTGAAGATTTTTTCCCAATTTGTTGGTTGCCGATTTATCCTTTTGACAGTGTCTTTTGCGTTACAGAAACTTTGTAGTTTTATGAGGTCCCATTTGTCTATTCTTGCTCTTAGAGCATAAGCAATTGGTGTTCTGTTCAGGAATTTTTCCCCTGAGCCAATGTCCTCAAGGGTCTTCCCCAGTTTCTTTTCTATTAGTTTTAGAGTGTCTGGTTTTATGTTGAGGTCTTTGATCCACTTGGAGTAGAGCTTAGTGCAAGGAGATAAGAGTGGATCTATTCTCATTCTTCTGCATGTTGACCTCCAGTTGAGCCAGCACCATCTGTTGAAAAGGCTATCTTTTTTCCACTGGATGTTTTCAGCTCCTTTGTCGAAGATCAATTGGCCATAGATGTGTGGTCCTAGAAAGAACAGGAATTCAAGGCCCATATCTAAACATAGTAAAAGCAATATACAGCAGACCAGTAGCCAACATCAAGGTAAACGGAGAAAAACTCGAAGCAATCCCTCTAAAATCAGGGACTAGACAAGGCTGTCCCCTCTCGCCATATCTCTTCAATATAGTACTTGAGGTACTAGCTAGAGCAATTTGACAACAGAGGGAAGTCAAAGGGATACAAATCGGAAAGGAAGAAGTCAAACTATCACTATTTGCAGATGATATGATAGTTTACTTAAGTGACCCAAAAACCTCCACCAGAGAACTCCTGCAACTGATAAACAACTTCAGCAAAGTGGCTGGCTACAAAATCAACTCAAGTAAATCAGTAGCCTTCCTATACGCGAAGGATAAGCAGGCCGAGAAAGAAATTAGGGAAATGACACCCTTCACAATAGCCACAAATGATATAAAGTATCTTGGAGTGACGCTAACCAAACATGTGAAAGATTTATACGACAAAAACTTCAGGTCTCTGAAGAGGGAAATTGAAGAAGACATCAGAAAATGGGAAAATCTTCCATGCTCGTGGGTTGGCAGGACTAATATAGTCAAAATGACAATCTTGCCCAAAGGAATATACAGATTCAATGCAATTCCCATCAAAATCCCAACTAAGTTCTTCATAGAGCTAGAAAGAGCAATTCTCAAATTCATCTGGAATAACAAAAAACCCAGGATAGCTAAAACTATCATCAACAGCAAAAGAACTTCTGGGGGAATCAATATCCCAGACCTCAAGCAATATTACAGAGCAGTGGTATTAAAAACTGCATGGTATTGGTTCAGTGACAGGGAGGCGGATCAATGGAATAGGATCGAAGACCCAGAATTGAACCCACACATCTATGGCCAATTGATCTTCGACAAATGTAAATGTTTTTGATGCTGCCTTTCCTAATTCTAGTTCCACATTCATTGAAACAAAACTACAGAATTATCTTTTAAATGTCAACCATGACTGGTGTTTCTCTGAAGTCTTCTGGAATAATTATAAAATCAGTTCATTTGAGGATTAGAAATGGGTGTTTTTATTTCATAGTTTTTAATGCAAGATGATTTCAAACTCTTATGTATGTGAAAAATACATAATTTTTCATTGTTCTTCATTCAACTAAATATCTTATTTATTTACATTCCAAATGTTGCCTTTGTTCTCAGTGACCTGGAAACTCCCAGATACTAAGCCACCAACCAAAAAATCGGTAATTTTAAAACCATATTACTAACCAGTATAACTGAGCCTCCTAGAATTATTTCATGGAAGTAGCATGCATGTGCATGTTTGGGGAGTTTGTTCTTTCCAGATCGAAATAGGACTCTTCATACCCACACATGAAGACTGATACTGGACACAAAATTAGATTGTATGTATAAAAAACATTTTTGTCTTTAACTAGCTTACAACAATCACATAACTTATGCATGTAGGAATCATTCCTCTTCTAAGAGGTAAGGGATGACATGAAATAAGGGATCTGTGCTGTAGCTTTTGGGAGTTTCTATCGTTTTTCCTTACTATCTTAATTTCCCCCAGTTTTTCACATTTCTATAATAACAGTTTTCGTTGTCATTGTTGATAATGAAAAGAAGAAAAAGGCAATTTATTCAATGTGGACATATTGTGAAGAGGGAACGAAGAAATCCAATGACTCCCTTTAAGATCATCTTTGGGGTCCTAATGTGAAATGCTGAGTACAGGAGCAATGAATATTAAACTAGCCATCGCCAGAACACTGTTCTGTTCATCCAACCAGCCATCGCCAGAACACTGTTCTGTTCATCCATGCATCTTTGTGTTGTCTCTCCAGCAAGGCGATCTAATAGGTTTAAATCTCCTTACTAGAGACGCTCTCCCTCTGGCTAGCCCAGACTTTAAAAGTTCTCTTCTCCCCTCATGGTATGCTTAAGAGGATTCTGATTACTTGCCTTCCATTGATTCAGGAGTCTCATAGACAAAATGAAAGGCACAAGGTCTCCTCAAAATATGCACATCCATTTCTAAAACTGTTCCATTTCCCCACTTTATATTTCAGTCCCTCAGGCTTGAGTTGGAAAGACTGAAAAACATTTCTATAACCACTTGGTTATAGAAAATTTAAGCAGCTAAGAATTAGAGAAGGAATAGAATTATAGAAGGGATAGAATAGATAGTTCCTAGGTAAGGCATATGTGGGGTTCATTTCATTTGTCCTGTATAGTATTCTTTGAAAAATGTCATTCTGGTTCCTTTGTAAAGATATGTATCTGTGCAGAATATTAATCATTAATGGATACTTTGCAAAGAGATAAAATTAAGGAAAACTAAGGAGTTCATTTTTTTCATTTTTTTTAAATAATTTAAGATTAGTTGTAGGTTTTATGTGAAAGTCTGGGAAACTAGTGTGCTATTAATATATATGTGCCTGTTATGTTTTCTGTCAGAAAACTTTTTCACGTAAAACTAATTTAACAGTTAAAGTATTGCTTTCAAAGTTACCAAAGTTCAACACTATTCAATTAACAAGAGTTAGAGCTTAAGGTCCTAGGTGTTGAGAATGTCTAGTTCTCATCTAATGATGAGAATAATCATAAGTCAATTAGGAATATAAAAACATAATACCTGGAGAAGGTTAGCGACATGAATACTTCAAATTTAAAAGATGCAGTGTCTGTAGAGTGTTTTTAAGCTTTGTATAATACAAAGATTATATAGTACCTTTCACAAAAGAGCCAGCAATAATTAATCTCAGTACACAGGTGAAATACACTAATTTGCATGGGGCTAATAAGCTTCAATTACTGAAGCAAACCTTAGAATCTTTCTTTTTAAGATTTTAAAATATTTCAAAAAATGTTGAGTTGTTGGGGAACTTCGTATATGAGTACTATACTAATATCATCTTTGCTTTCTATGCTTTCCTCCCACCCCTTGTCCCCACCTGCTCTACTTCCCAAATGCATAGCATATATGTGTATGTGTGTCTGTGTCTGTGTCTGTGTCTGTGTCTGTGTCTGTGTCTGTGTCTGTGTCTGTGTGTGTGCCTGTATATGAATCTGTCTGTAAGTAAATAAAACCTACTGAGCCCATTTCTAATTATTTGCAGCTTTTAGTGCTGGCTACTTAGTATTGAATAACCAATTAGAGAGCCCAACCTTGGGGCAGACTGATTCTCTGTCAGAAGAATCAGAAGATGCAAAACTCAAAAGTTTTGGATCTCTCAAAAGGATTTCATCTCTTTCAGATTGATGCAACAGTGTTAGATCACATACAGATAATAACAAGATAATTGTTTATCAGGCCATGTATGTATGCATATATATAAAATCAAGATTTCAAATAGCAAATTTGTCTAAATGTCAGATTCTTTTCTCAGCTACTTTATGTCTGGAAGATACTAAGAGGTCATTATTTTATCACACATGTAATAAAACCTTCCTAAATAGGGTTGACAGCATCTCTGAAGGCCCATGATTTCAAGAGTCAATGGCTAAGGATACTACAGAAGAGTGTTTGCAAGGTCTAATATGACATAGAAAGATTTCATTACTTGTCTCAATTGCATCTTTAAAAACCAAAGTCAGGTCTAGTTCTCTAGACACAACTCTGTCAATGAGAGGTTTCCTCTGTTAGTCCCTAATAAGTTCCCAAGAGTCCTCTCTCCTTATCAATGGTGCTGCCACGGGGATGCTTGACATTTCTCTACTCTTAGTAGGGGTAGGCTCAAGATATCCATTGTGGCCTAGGGTTAAAGGGAATCAGGACTGCACTGTGGTCTGATGTGCCAGTTGATCAGGCTCTGGCTGTAGCCACCATTATTGATGCTTCCTTAGTCAGACTTGGCTGTTTAGAAGGACTTGTAATAAACAACAGCAGCTACCAAGGATTTTCCAGGTTTTAACCTTATATGCCTCTAAATTAATAAATATTTTTATGATATATAAAATTTAGAAACAGATATATTGATAAATATATATGGTATGACTTTAAAACAGTTTCTTAGAAATATTTTAAATATATTTTTAAAAGATATTAACACAAACAGATACATGAATAAGTATTGACTATGTTAAGGTATTTTTTCCTAGCCAAATTCTGAATGTAAACAGCAGAAAGTGTCAAACATTTTCTCATAACAAAATATAAAATCTTGTCCTTTAGCTGTAAAATATTATAAAGAGAATAACAAAGTCCTTCCTCAAGTTTAAAATGTCAAAAGATAGGGTAGAGTTATTTATGAATACAGACAGTCTTACATTTTCTCTCAGTTGCCAACAGGCAATTATTATACAAAGCATAGAAATTATTCTGCAAATAACCATCCATTTCTGGCCACTTTATATTTCATGAGTCAAGAAATGAACAATCAACTCTCAGCATCCTTTTGTTTCTGAACTTCAGATGTCATATTTAACAGATGACTAGAGTGAGACCATCTTGAGAGTGAAAATGAAAACTAAATGTTTAACAGGCAATTGATGCCAGAGGAAGTTGGAAGATAGGTTTATGCACATGTACTGAAATGACTCCAGAAGCTTCTGAGACCTTCCAGTCTTTCTTCCTCTGGCATGACATTCCTGAAGGTGGCACATACCACAAAATGTAATTTTTTTTAATCCTGATCTGATCATAATGATTGTTTCAGGACTAGGATGATAGCCTCTATCTCAATAAGCCAGGTTCAAGCATGCATCATCTATAAGACAATTAAAACAAGTAAGTTAATAGTGAAAGATGAAAGGGGAGATTTACTCTTTATGGGGGCATTGGGAAGAAAGATATGACCCCCTAAACCCATCTTCCTCTGTAGTACTTTTCAGTAAAGTCTTATCTAACTTTGTATATTCCCAAAAGAATCCTCACATTTTCATTTGCATAGGACAATGAATCTAAAAATGTTGTCCTGAGTTGACCCTTGATGAGTCTATCTGGTATGTTATGTCCTTCTGTGCTGTGAATGGTTTTATTATTCTTAGAAGTAGAGTCAGCAAACACTATGTACAATATATTTCAAAGAATTGGTTTGTCATCATCATCATCATCAGGGTCAAATGAGAAAGATCAAATTTTGTTGGCCAGATTACCAGAAGAGGCAGCCAAGCATACTTTGGTTCGTGCCTAAATTGCTGTCTACTGGTATATCTTCTTTATCATGTTTTCTAATCCCTCTCAGCAGATTGAGTTGGGCCTGCTCACATCATCAAAACTCTCTAGATTCAATTAATTATGACAGCAATGGTATCTGAAAAGTATCCTTAAAGCAGCATAGATTTGCAACCTATCAAGCTCAGATATCAATAGACTAGTCTATGAAAGCTTTAAAGTTTGAGCAGATACCATGCTTATAATTGAAATAAACAGAGTAGATACAGTATGCAATGATACAGTACATTTGTCTAGACTATAATCTGATCTATTTTCCTTCCCTAATGGCCTTCATTCACATTTGGTTCATTCACTACATGCTTAAAGTTTTAAAAACTGTAGTGTAGTATACATAACAGTTCCTGAGGAGAAGTTGGAACTGATATATTTTTCAAAAAATTGCCTTTTCCTAAATTGATAGATTTTACTCTCAGAATATTTCCTTTGAAGTCCCAGGGGTTATATCTTCTTTTATACATCAAAGTAATCAGCTTGAATCCTAATATTTGGGTGAATAAAAAGTGTGCCCTGACTAATCAATAATATAAAAACACATTTAAAAAAATTAAAGAAATGCTCTCTCTACCTTCATGCCCAGAGCGATATAGGGATAACCCAGGTCTGCCCAGCATGATATTACAACAATCTTTTTGCTAGGATAGACTATTTCCACAGTAAATCAATTGTGTTAAAGACAAAAATGTGAAGTTCCCTTAACATATTTTATATCAATTCATTTTGCTCTATAATCTTGTTTGGTCTTTGTCATGTTCCAAATATTTCAACAGAAAGATTTTAAACCACTTTCCCTATTCACAGTGATTCATTTTTCCAGGAAATCTCTGTTCTGTCTCTTTTCATTATAAAAGAAATGGCTAGCTATTCAACCAGCAATTTTCAGTGTCCCTAGAAACAAGATAGGATGATTTCTTTTCAATAAAGAACCAAAGAAAGTCACATGTGCTCTGAAAACCAATTTATCTAAATTATTTTTTTAAAAGGAAAATATGCCAGTCTCCTGGTTCAATCATATTGTATAGAAACCTGTCAAAAACATAATAGAAACAAACTGTATTTAAATGAATAAATAATTTAAAATTGGGGGTGGGGAATTCTACACAGCAAGTAAGATAAAGGACACACTTCTTTTTATTCAGTAATTATTACACAGGAAGCATTTCCTTTTACTCCCAACATTGTAGGCTGCTCCTGAGTTATATTTTTAGTTATCATCATTGACAAAAATTAAATGGGAAAATTTCCTTGTGTAAAATTGGTTTCTCAGAATCACTGGTTTAAATGGACAGCTATATACTTGACCTCAAAGTAGTTGTGGGAGGAAACTGTATGGACTCAATTGGAGTGCTTGTTTTCTGTGTTTGAAAGCACTGGGTGGAATTTCCTGTCTCTGAAAGAGACTGAGGAGATGCTTGCTAGAGTCACTAAGGGGGCACTAAATTTATCTTTGTCTCTAAAATGACAATTCCCAGGATGGGTGAGGCTAACCAAGATGTCTATGCAATTTTTTTACAGTCTGGTTAGCCAAGATGTTTATGCAAGTTATTACAGTCTGCAAATCTTTCCCTTGCTTTATTTTACCATTTAAATGCTTAATCTTGATTTTGGCTCTACTACTGCTCATGATTTTATAGTGGTTGAAAATGTAAAAAAAATGACTCCAATGCACTAGAGCATTTAGCTACATTTCTGACTTTGAATATTATAGATCTTTATATGAATGAAATTATATCACAGCTAATATATCACATTCCAGAAAGACAATAATGTATATGTTTAGGGTAGATGAATTTGGATTGGAAACTGAGAGACACCAGAACGAGCCACAGCCAAAACACACTCTTTAAGGCCATACTGTTGGAATTGCTTTTCTCCACCAAGGCTCCTCCTCTGCTAAGAACACTTTAGTGGATCATACATTGCTAAAGTCATAAATTTCATGTTTCAGTGACCTCTCAATGGTGTCTTACCTCTGTACACTGCTGCTTTCATGAGCACCAAGCATTCAGCACACCACCAGCTACTTGTATGATTCAAAACTAACATATCTTTAGACACCAATCCAAATGCCTTGGTCTTAGACATCCAGACCCTAGATTATGAGGTATAAAAATTTATTATTTATAATATGAACACTTTAACATACTTATCCTTTATTAAATAATAGCTAAAGCAGATTAAGATATGAATAAAACGGATTTTAAAGCAGTATTAACACTTCCAATTTGTCCAGTAAAACACTGTCATTTTCTTCTCCTAGTAGATCCAGAGATTCATAAATAGTAGACTGCTGTTTGCTATCCAGTGCTTAAATTAAGAAAACACAATTAGCTATAGTGTTTTTGAAGAAAATGACAGTAAAAATAAAATTAACATTAAGATGTAAATGTTAATGGAGAACAAATAATCATGTTCCTTTAATGATAATATGGTAGAATACAGGACACAAAGCAACTTCAACAAATATTATTAGATTGAAGGAGACAGGAGATCGCTTCAGCCCAAAGCTCAGTACTATCCTAATGTACCTGTAGGATATCAAGCCAAGCTTACTTCAGTGGTCCTCACAATGATTGAATAAGCAATAATGTCAGACACTTTGTCACAATGCTGGGAATTTGAATAATATCCCCAAAAAAGAAGGCAATACATTTTTGCAAGCCACATATTATTTGGTGATATCCTTTTTTTATTAGATATATTCTTTATTTACATTTCAAATGATTTTCCCTTTCCTGGTTCCCCTCTCTCTGAAAGTCCCATAAGCCCCCTTCCCCCCCCCTGTTCCCCAATCAACCCCCTCCTACTTCCCTGTCCAGGTATTCCCCTATACCACTGCACTGAGCCTTTCTAGGACCAGGGGCCTCTCCATCTTTCTTCTTGGATATCATTTGATATGTGAATTGTGTCTTGGGTATTCTGAGCTTCTCGGCTAATATCCACTTATCAGGTAATTTCTTATATTAGCTCTAGCAAGCAGGCATTCATGCAATCACACATGCACACTTACACAGCATAGTACAGAAGCCTTATGTCATGGTTTGAATAAGAATTGTCCTTCTATTGTGAAGGGTGTTATTTCCCTAACTTCTTTCTCAGCCTGCTTATCCTTTGAGTATAGGAAGGCTACTGATTTGCTTAAGTTTATTTTATAACCAGCCACTTTTCTGAAGTTGTTTATTAGCTGTAGGAGTTCTCTGGTGGAGTTTTTTGGGTCACTAAAGTATACTATCATATCATCTGCAAATAGTGATAGTTTGACTTCTTCATTTCCAATTTGTAGCCCTTTAACTTCCTTATGTTGTCTAATTGCTCTTGCTAGAACTTCAAGTACTATACTGAAAAGATATGGAGAGAGAGGGCAACCTTGTCTAGTCCCTGATTTTGGTGGGATTGCTTTAAGCTTATCTCCATTTAGTTTGATGTTGGCTACTGGTTTGCTGTAGATTGTTTTTACTATGTTTATGTATGGGCCTTGAATTTTTGCTCTTTCCAAGACTTTTAGCATGAAAGGATGTTGAATTTTGTCAAATACTTTTTCTGCATCTAATGAAATGATCATGTGGTTTTTTTCTTTTAGTTTGTTTATGTAGTGGATTGCATTGATGGATTTCCATATATTGAACCATCCCTGCATCCCTGGGATGAAGCCTACTAGATCATGGTGGATGATCATTTTGATGTGTTCTTGGGTTCGGTGGGCAAGAATTTTATTTAGTATTTTTGCATACATATTCATAAGAGAAATTGGCATGAAGTTCTCTTTCTTTGTTGGATCTTTGTGTGGTTTTGGTATCAGCATAATTGTTTCATAGAACGAGTTGGGTAGTGTTCTTTCTGTTTCTATTTTGTGGAGTAGTTTGAAGAGTATTGGTGTTAGGTCTTCTTTGAAGGTCTGATAGAATATAAGGTATCTTGGTGTGACACTAACCAAACAAGTGAAAGATCTGTATGACAAGAACTTCAAGTCTTTGAAGAAAGAAATCAAAGAAGACCTGAGAAGATGGAAAAATATTTCATGCTTTTGGATTGGCAGGATGAATATAGTAAAAATGGCCATCTTTCCAAAAGCAATCTACAGATTCAATGCAATCCCCATCAAAATCCCAAATCAATTTTTCATAGATTTAGAAAGAGCAATTCTCAAATTCATCTGGAATAACAAAAAAACCCAGGATAGCTAAAACTATTCTCAACAATAAAAGAACTTCTGGGGGAATCAATATCCCTGACCTCAAGCAGTATTACAGAGCAGTTGTGTTAAAAACTACATGGTATTAGTACAGTAACAGGCAAGTAGATCAATGGAATAAAATTGAAGACCCGAAAACAAACCCACAGAATTATGGTCACTTGATCTTTGATAAAGGAGCTACAACCATCCAGTGGAAAAAAGATAGCCTTTTCAACAAATGGTCCTGGTTCAACTGGAGGTCAACATGCAGAAGAATTCGAATTGATCCACTCTTATCTCCTTGTACTAAGATAAACTCCAAGTGGATCAAGGACCTCCACATAAAACCAGACACACTGAAACTAATAGAAAAGAAACTGGGGAAGACCCTTGAGGACACGGACACAGGAGGAAAGTTCCTGAACAGAACACCAATATCTTATGCTCTAAGATCAAGAATAGACATATGGGACCTCATAACATTACAAAGTTTCTGTAAGGCAAAGGACACCTTCAGAAGGACAAAACTGCAACCAACTAATTGGGAAAAATCTTCACCAACCCCACCTCTGACAGAGGGCTAATATTCAATATGTACAAAGAACTTAAGAAGTTCCCCCAGAGAACCAAATAACCCTATTAAAAATGGGGTACAGAGCTAAACAAAGAATTTTCACCTGCAGAAATTCGGATAGCTGAGAAGCACCTTAAGAAATCTTCAACATCATTAGGCATTAGGGAAATGCAAATCAAAACAACCCGGAGATTTCACCTCATACCAGTCAGAATGGCTAAGGTTAAAAACTCAGGAGACAGCAGGTGTTGATGAGGAGGTGGAGAAAGAGGAACACTCTTCCAGTGCTGGTGGGATTGCAAGATGGCACAACCACTCTGGAAATCAGTCTGGTGGTTCCTCAGAAAATTGGGCATGGCACTTCCAGAGGACCCTGCCATACCACTCCTTGGCATATACCCAGAGGATTCCCCTACAGGCAACAAGGACACATGCTCTACTATGTTCATTGCTGCCTTATTTATAATGCTAAAACTGAACAAACCCAGATATCCCTCAATGGAGGAATGGATACAGAAAATGTGGTATATTTATACAATGGAATACTACTCAGCAATTAAAAAAAATGAATTCATGAAATTTGTAGGCAAATGGTTGGAACTGGAAAATATCATCCTAAGTGACCTAACCCAATCACAAAATGATACACATTAAATGCAGTCACTGATTAGTGGATATTAATTAGCCCAGAAGCTCTAAATACTCAAGACACAAATAGCAAATCATATGACTCCCAAGAAGAAGGAAGGAAAGGGCCCTGGTCCTGAAAAGACTTGATCCAGTATTGATCCAGAACAGAAAAATAGGAGGGGGATGATTGTGGAATGGGCAGAGGGAAGAGGACTTATGGGACATATGGTGAGGGGGGAACCGGGAAAGGGGAAAGCAATCGAAATGTAAACAAAGAATATAGATAAAAAAGAATTGTCCCTCTAGGGACATATATTTGAATGAATGGTCTCTGGGGCGTGTTACTCTTTGAAAGGATTAGGATATATGACTTTGTTATAGAAAGTATGTCACTGGAGGTTTGCTTTGACAATTCAAAAGCCCAAGTTGCTCAGTGTCATTGTCTCTTCCTGCGTTGCATATACTGATGGAAAACTCTCAGTTACTTCTCCAGCATCATTCTGCCTGCGTGCTACCATGTTTCCAGTCATGAATCCAATGGGCTAGACCTCTGAAACTATGAATAAGCCCCAATTAAGCACTTTCATTTATAATAGTTGCCATGGTCACAGTGGCTCTTTATAGCAATAGAATATTTACTAAAATAACTGCCAAACACTTCTCAGCCAGGCTATCAGGGTAATTGCAATATGGATGTAGCCAACATAAAGCATGTGTTCTTTATATGAGGTGGTGACACAGGAGTTTATCTGCAGTTGTCTATAGATATTTCAAACTTGAGGTAGGTCAAAGGCTTATAAGATTCCTAAAGCTAATGAAATTTACAGACTAGGGAAGCTTATGAGATCACAAGATTCATAAGTCATTTCCCAAAATATCTGTAAATAGTAATGATTGATGAAAAGATGAGATGCCCCCGTTAAGCTGAATTTAAGTTCCACAGACAACTCGAGGTTTACTACTTTTGAGGGATCTCTTCATGAGGAGGTAGGTCGTTTAGTGATACAGATGTCTTTTATTCAGCCATTTTCTTATTAGTACTCCCTCCACATATCATGTAAGTATCTTCTCTCCCATATTCATGTAAATAATTTCTTATGCATCCTGTAAAAAGTCCTTCAACATGGTCCTATAAGTAACCCAAATATACCCACTAGATAACTAGAGATCGATGGAATCGTTTCTTTTTTCTGTTGTCATAGTCCTATCTGGGATGGTTAGACATTTGTCTTAAAAAAATCATGCAACATGTTGACCTCACAAATGCCACTATACAATATTTGTTAGGAGAACAGTACCAGACAAATCACAGTTGAAGAACATTTTACAAAATACTTGATCAGTATTTCCTATAACTCTAAGTCATGAAAATGAAGAGAAGTCTGGGGAACTAGTGGAGCCATAAGGAGATGTGGTCATAGAAAATATAAAACAAGATTTTGTTCTAACTAGAATCTAAGAATAAAAAGTTAGTTTAAAAGTCATTAAATCACAGTAAAGTGCAGAACACAGCTAATAATATGTCAATATTGATTAATGTGTCGTGCTAATATAGTACATTAGTAATGGAAAAACTAAGTGTGCAATACATAGAAAGTCTCTAGTTTATCCTCTCAAAGTTTATGTAAACCTAAATCTATTTTACAATAGTAACTTACTTTAACATGTTTTAAAATGTGTGAGGTGCATATGAATCATATATTTAAAATGCATAAGACAGACTATTTCAAATTTAATTATGTTTTATATGAAATACACTTTGCAAAAATCTCTACATGCTCATTAAAGTTAATGTATATATTAAATAAAGATAATATGATCATAAATAACTAATTTAAATCATGAATCTTGGAGAAGCTGAATGTATATTTTTATCCTTTTGAAACCACAATGAGGACATTTTCTAGAAACCTAAGTCTTTGACATATTATCCTTATACAACTAAGTAAACAACTTGCGCTTCATTAATTTTAATTGAGCAATATTTTATGTTCTACAGTAATGGCTGAAAATATAAGGCATCAAAACTTTATCACTAGGTTTTATTATCTGGATTAAATGCAAAATAAAAGTTGCTTGGGGGTCTGACACTAAGTCACCCTGGCATACCGACCCTTAGACATGTCAGATAGATCACAACTTAAATCAACTGAAGCCAGTGTAGATGACTTGCAGACACATTTGAGAAATAAAGTTTCCAATTCATGTCTGACATATATCAGTAGCTGTGATTGCTATTCTTGGTTGTCAACTTGACTATATCTGGAATTATCTAAAATAAAATTTGAGAGCTAACTTGTGAGGAATTTTTACTTAATTTTAGGGAGGAAGATCTACTTTTAATCTATCTCTCAGGGGTAGGAAGACTTGTCTTTAGTCCTGATCATTTGAGCTTGAAAATCCCACCTCTAATTTAGGCTACACCTTCTGCTGAAAGTGTATATTAAGCACATGGAAGAATGAAGCTTTGCTCTTTGCCAGCTTGCTCTTACCTCGTTAGCATGTCAATTCTTCACTAGCACTGCAGCCTACTTCTTTGAGATTTCAGCATGTACTGAAGACCAGCTGAGAAACTCACCCGCGTGGACAGAGCAACTATTGAATTCTTGGACTTTTCATCACAGACAACCATTTTTCGATAGCTGGACCACAGCCTGTAAGTCATTGTCAGCTGCTAGACTTAGCCTTTCAGAAGACAGTTGTGCTAAGTTCCTGTTTGCAAGCACAACAGAGAATCATTAATAGTCTCTGCTGTATCTTTATTTCTTTACATCTTGGACCAGGTCAAATTGGGGTCAAAGATTTTTCCAGTGGGAAGGTCTCTCCTCCCTACACTGTAGTCCTGCCTGGCAACAGGAGGTGGACATCTCAGTCTCCATATCCTCAGCTGCTAGGAGTTTCAGCTAGGGCTACCCCCGTTGACTCCCAGAAACCTCCCAGATCACAGTTCTCTGGCTTGTCACAGAAATGCCCCTGCCCTGCACACTAATATCTGTTCATTATCCAGCCATCTTCTGTCCCCTCAACCCCACTCTCCCCATATGTGATCCACCCCCCTGTTCCCTCCCTCTCTCTACCTCTGATGTCTATTTTATATCCCCTTGTGTGTGAGATTCAAGCACTCTCCCTTTACTTACTTTCTTTGGGTCTATGAACTGCAGCATGGCTATCCTGTACTTTCTGGCTAATATCCACTTATAACTGAGTATATACTCTGTGTGTCTGGGTTACCTCACTGAGGATTATATTACCTAATTTGCCATAGAGTCCTCAGAGTCTCCCAAGACTCTGAGAGTCCCAAGTCTCTGGCTTGTTCCTGAGATGCTTCCCCCCAAAACAATTTTATTTCCATTCTCTCTGCCAGTTGTCTTCTGCTACCCAGCTCTCCCTATACCCCATTTATACCCCCATTTCCCTTCCACACCCCCTCTGTCCCTGGGTTCCCTCCCTTTATCTACTTTTCATGTTGTCTTTTGTGCCAATGTGTTCAAAGCAGTTCCCTCACTCTCTCTTCTATTAGATTTATTGTATCCTACTTGATGTTGATGTTTGTCATCCATTTGGCCTTGAGTTTTATACAGGGTGGTAAATGTGGATCTATTTGCATTATTCTATATGCCAACATCCAGTTAGAGTTTGTTGAGGATTCTCTCTTCTTTTCCATTGTATGGTTTTGATTTTTAATCAAAATGAAAGGTCCATAGGTATGTGGGTTGATTTCTGGGTCTTCAGTTCTATTTCACTGATAATTTTCTATTTTACCTGCTAATTGTTATTGGTATAGAAACCTGTTTGTTGCTATACCAATACCATGCAGTTTTTTATTACTTTTGTTCTGTAGAACAGCTTGAAATTAGAGATGGTGACACCTCCAGAACCTTCTTTAATTTACAATATTGTGTAAGCTATCATGGGTTTTTTGTTGTTCCATATAAAGATGAGAATTGCTATTTCACAGTCTGTAAAGAATAGAGTTAAAATTTTGAGAGGAATTGCATTGATTTCTTTTGACAAACTGGACATATTTACTGTGTTAATCTTATTGATCCATGAGCTTGAGAAATCTTTCCATCTTCTGATAGCTTCGTTATTTTCTTTCTTCATAGACTTTAAGTTCTTGTCATAAACATCTTTCACTTGCTTGATTAGAGTTACAGCAAGATATTTTATATTATTTGTGGCTTTTGCACTTCCCTAATTTCAGTCTCTGCCCATTTATCATTTGGATAAAGTAAGGCCACTGGTTTTCATTTAGTTAATTTTGAATCTGGCCACATTTCTGAAAGTGTTTTAACAGCTGTAAGAGTTCTCTGGCAGAACTTGTGGCGTCACTTATATATACTATAGTTTTAAATGTAAACAGTGATACTTTGATTTCTTCCTTTCCATTTTGTAACCACTTGATCTTCTTTATTTGTCTTATTGTTCTAGCTGAAACTTCAAGTACTCTATTGAATAGATACAGAGTGGGCAGCCGTGTCTTGTCCTTGATTTTAGTGGAACTGGGTTAAGGTTATCTCCATTTAATTTGATGTGGGTTGCATTACATTGCCTTTATTGTCTTTAGTTATGAACCATCTATCCCTGATCACTCCAAGACCATTATCATGAAGAGTGTTGGAGTTTGTCAAAGGCCTTTATAGCATCAGTGAGATGTTATATGTTTTTTTATCCAGTTTGTTTATAGGGTATAGTATATTGATAGATATTTTTATGCTGAAAGATCACTGGGATAAAACCTAATTGATTATGGTAGATGATGTTTTTGATGAGTTATTGGATTTTATTTGCAAGGATTTTATTATGTAATTTTTAACAATATTCATAAGAGAAAATTGTAATTATTTTTCTTTATTAATTCTTTTTGTGATTTAGATATCAGGGTGACTGTGTTCTCATAGAATGAGTTTAGCAATGTTCCTTCTGTTTCTATTTTGTGGAATAGTTTGAGAACTATAGTTGTTAGATCACCTTTGTAATTCTGGTAAACGTCTGCCTTAAATTATGTGGCCCTGTACTTTTTTAAAATTGGGAATTCTTTAATAACTGCATTTATTTCCTTATGGATTAGAGGACTATTTAAATTATTTACCTGATCTTGATTTAACTTTTGTAAGTGGAATCTTCCCAGAAAAATCATCCATTTCATTTATATTTTCAAATTTCTGGAAGCCTTTGAAGTAAGATCCAATGATTCCTTGAATTTCCTCAGTATCTGTTGTTATGTTGCCCTTTATATTTATGATTTTGTTAATGTGGATATTGTCTCTTTGCCTTTTAATTAGTTTGGCTAAAGGTTTATATAGCTTGTGGATTTTCTCTAAAGATCCAGCACTAGGTTCCATTAATTTTTTTGCATTATTTTCTTTCTTTCTAGTTCATTGCTTTCAACCCTGAGTTTGATTATTTCCTGATGTCTACTACTTTTGAGTATGCTTACTTCATTTCTTTCTAGAGTTTTCAGATGTACTTTTTTATTGCTAGTATGAGATATTTTTAATTTCCTTATGAACTTTTAGCACTGCTCTCAGATTGTTTCTTGGGTTTCTTCACTTGGAAAAACCCTTTCCAGCCTGTTATACTAAGGCAATGTCTATCTTTGTTGCTGAAGTGTGTTTCTTATGTACAGGAGAATGATGTATCCTATTTTTTGCATCCATTCTGCTAGCCTGTGTCTTCTTATTGGTGAATTGAGTCCATTGATGTTGAGAGATATTAGTGAGCAATGATTGTTGATTCCTGTAATTTTGATGTTGGTGCTAGGATGTTATGTTTGTCTGGTGTGTGTGTGTGTGTGTGTGTGTGTGTGTGTGTGTGTGTGTGTATGTGTGTGTAAAACAGAGAGAGAGAGAGAGAGAGAGAGAGAGAGAGAGAGAGAGAGAGATGTTCTTTTCTATAGTTCCTGTTCCCTTTCATAGGTTTTCCATGCAAGACCTGTCTCTTTTTGTGTTTTTTTTTTAAATTGCTTCTATTTCCCTTTTCAAGGTATTGAACAGTTTTATTCATTCTCTTTACCGTTTTAACTGTCTTTTCCACAATATCTTTATATTTATTTGTTTCTTCTTTATAGGCCTCTACCTGTTTGATTCTGTTTCCCTGCATTTCATTAAGAGATTTATTTTCTCTTTAAGGGCCGCTATCATCTTCATAAGGTGAGGATTATGGCCATTTGCTTGTGCTTCAAGTGTGTTAGGATAGCCTAAGTGTGATAGGCTTGCTGTGGTAGGAAAGCTGAGCTCTTGTTGTCCCCTATTGCACTAGCTTTACTGATTGTGTTCTTACATTTGGTTTTAGCCATCTGGTTGACTCTTGTGTTAGCAGGCCTGGTAACACACTTAACATAACACAACACTTATGGCAACATGCATCTGGAATTTTAGGTAGAGATGGTAGTTAAGAGTGGCAGCAGGCCTCTAGGGATGCAGGCAGCGCTTTGGTCTGTGAAGTGGAGTACAGAGAGGACAGGGTGGCTGCTGGGTTTGCCAGCAGGATCTGCAGGCAGGCAGAAATTAGGGTAGGTTTCTCACCTGTGTGCTGATTGCAATAAGTTCCTTTCCCCTCAGTCTCAGACCACAGCCTGCAGGTTAAAATACTTTTTCTTCAATAAAGAAAGCTAATGAGAAAATTTAATAAAGTGTGATAAGCTCTGAAAGCAGAAAAAGTCACATAAAATAATCACTATTGATAAAATAAACTTTCACAAATGGACCCATTTAAGAGAAAATGTGAAAATAAATATTTTATTTTGTAATAATAGTAACTACAAAGTAATAATGAGAATATAGTAAAATGAGACATGATTTTCAATTAATAGTTCAAGTACATAATTTAGCAGTAATTATTTGATGTAACTATTTAAAACAATAAAGCATTTATTTCTTAGGTGAGCACATATAAAATTCACTAGGACAAGTAATTGAACATATATACCACCAAGTCTAAGTTGTCATACTTAGACTATGACAACTGACTGTTGATATAGGCCTTGGACTTAGAAATTTTAGAAAACTTCACAGCAATAGGTTTTGCACCTGTATGTCAATGTTTACTTGTACTTTTTTGCACCTGCTAATTGTTATTGGAGAGAGCCAATCAAATATCTATAAAGTCTGAAAATTCTTTCAATGTTAACTTTTTCCATACTTTTTCTTCAGACAACAGTAAGGACACAAGAAAAGAAAGCTTTATTGTTATCTACGATACATGAACTAGTCTTTTGAACAAATTAAATTAAATGATTGATTACGAACAGGTAATTGGGTGCTGTCATTATACATACATACATACACACACACACACACACACACACACACACACACACATGAATACAATTGTGCCCTGTATGATATTCATAACAGATATTGTGACATTCAGTTATTTGTTGCTTCTATCGATCACCCCAAAATACCCTACCATCAAAATATTTTAGGAAAGTCAATTTGTCGTTGACTTTCCAATACTATAGAGCTCTCAACAGCTTGAAGATAACCCTGGGAATCAGTTGTCTCTAAGGTGCTCTTTTTTCAATAGTACTTTTAGCCAACAAAATTCTCTCAGTGAATGCCTATTTAAAGGCTTTTAGTGATTTCTTTTGTTTTCTTATTTCTAGCCTTGCACTTTCCCATAACTATTTATAAGAAAATACTATAATTCTCCAGAATTACTTTGAAACACTAAAAGTCATATGCCATTTGTGTCTCTTTTTTTTCTTTTAGTTTCTAAGAGTTGTAAATACCCTTGTTGTTTCATGTAACCTTTCCATTATTTTGCATACCAAGTGGGAGTATAAAATGTGTTCTTTTAAAAGCTAAGTCATCTCTAAATTCTAGGGTGAATGTCAACACCTCTCTTCATTTCTATGAGGGGCATTGTTTGCCATATAGACATAAAAAATTGAACAAATGAAAATGCACCGACTTTAGACCAAGCTGTTGAGAATTTTATTTTATTTTATTTTTATTTTCTATATTATTTGTTAACATTCCAAAGGCTTTCCCCTTTCCCACTTCCCCCCTCACCATATGTCCCATAAGTCCTCTTCTCCCCAGCCCTGTCCATTCCCCAATCACCCCCCAACAACCCTTTCTCTGTTCTGGTACTCTCCTGCAAAACTGGAACAAGTCTTTTCAGGACCAGGGTCCTCTCCTTCCTTCTTCTTGGGAATCTTTTGATTTGCTAATTGTGCCTTGAGTATTCAGAGCTTCTGGGCTCATTAATATCCACTTATCAGTGATTGCAATTCATGTGTATTCTTTTGTGATTGGGTTAACTCACTTAGGATGATATTTTCCAGATGCAACCATTTGCCTACAAATTGCATGAATTCATTATTTTTAATTGCTGAGTAATATTCCATTGTATAAATATACCACATTTTCTGTATCCATTCCTCCTTTGAGGGACATCTGGGCTCCTTCCAGCTTCTGGCTATTATAAATAAGGCTGCTATGAACATAGTGGAGCATGGGTCTTTATTGCATGTAAGGGAATCCTCTGGGTATATGCCCAGGAGTGGTATGACAGGGTCCTCTGGAAGTGTCATGCCCAATTTTCTGAGGAACTGCTAGACTGATTTCCAGAGCGGTTCTACCATCTTGCCATCCCACCAACAGTAGAGGAGTGTTCCTCTTTCTCCACATCCTCGCCAGCACCTCTTTGTCTCTTGAGTTTTTAATCTTAGCCATTCTGACTGGTGTGAGGTGGAATTTTAATCACGTAAGAGGATCTACTGAGTGAGTTGAGTTTGTCTTTTGTAAAGATTATGTTGTTAAATATATTAATAATTTCTGTAGATGAGAACATATGATGAAGGTAAATAAAAAGAAAAAGTGACTTCACATCAAATATAGAATCAAGTCCTTAAAATAAGAGAAAAGTTCAGAAAGTGTAAAAGATATGTTCTGTAGTCAGAGAACTCAATTTATGAGTATGTCCAACATGTGAGAGATAGAAATGTCATCACCACTTATTAGTGAGTGCACATCATGTATGTTCTTTTGTGACTGGGTTGCCTCTCTTAGGATGACGCTTTCTAGTTCCATCCATTTGCCTAAGAATTTCATGAATTCATTGTTTTTAATAGCTGAATAGCACTCCATTGTGTATATATACCACAGTTTCTGTATCCATTCCTCTGTTGAGGTACATCTGGGTTCTTTCCAGCCTCTGGATATTATAAATAAGGCAGCTATGAACATAGTGGAACATGTGTCCTTATTACATATAGGAGCATCTTCTGGGTATATGCTCAGGAGTGGTATAACTGGATCTGCTGGTAGTACTATGTCTAATTTTCTGAGGAATCGCCAAACTGATTTCCAGAGTGGTTTTGCCAGCTTGCAATCCCACCAACAATGGAGAAGTGTTCCTTTTTCCCCCACATCCTCTCCAGCATCTGCAGTCTCCTAATTTTTCATCGTCAACCATTCTGACTGGTGTAAGGTGGAATCTCAGTGTTGTTTGATTTGCATTTCCCTGATAACTAAGGATGCTGAACATTTCTTTAGGTGCTTTAGAGCCATTCGAGTTTCTTCGGTTGAGAATTCCCTGTCAGGCTCTGGACCCCATTTTTAATAGGGTTATTTGACTCTCTGGAGAGTCAACTAACTTCTTGAGTTCTTTGTATACATTGGATATTATCCCTCTATCGGATGGGATGTAGGGTTGGTAAAGATCTTTTCCTCATTTGTTGGTTGCCATTTTATCTTGCTGACTGTGTCCTTTGCCTTACAGAAGCTTTGCAGTTTTATGAGGTCCCATTTGTCGATTCTTGTTCTTAGAGCATATGCCATTGGTATTCTGTTCAGGAACAATTCACCCAGCACAGGAAGCTCAAGAAGAAAGAGGACTTAAGTGAGGGTGCTTCGGTTCCTCTAAGAAAGGGAACAAAATAGTCACAGGAGCAATAAGGGAGATAATGTGTGGAGCAGAGACTAAAGTAAAGGCCACCCAGAGACTGCCATACCTGGTGATTCATCCTACAAACCGTCAACAAACCCTGACACTACTATGGACACAAGAAGGAGCATGCCATGTTTGTCTCATGAGGGTCCCTGCCAGAGCCTTATAAATACAGAGGCAGATGCTAGCAACCAACTATTGTACTGGGTATTGGGTCCCCAATGGAGGAGCTGGAGGATGGTCCAGTGGAGCTGAAGGGTTTCACAGCCCCATGGGAAGAACAATGATTTTGGCCACCCAGACACACCAAGTCTCCCAGGGACTGGACCATCAACCAAGGGGCACACATGGTTCCAGCCAAAAATGTAGCAGAGTGATGCATTGTTGGGTATCAGTAGGAGGAATGGTCCTTGGTCAGGTAAAGGCTCAAAAGAGGCCCCAACAAAGGGAAACCGAGGGGGGGGAGGAGGGAGTATGTCTGTCAGGTGAAGAGGCATATACATGGAGGCAGGGGCAAGGAGGAGGGTGAGGGGCTGCAGGTCTTAGGGGAGGGGTAATATTGGGAAAGGTTTTATGATTGGCAATGTAAATGAAGATGATATTCATTAAAAAAAGAAAGAAAGAAATGTTATCACGCACTTTTCCTTTTTCTACATTATAAATGTTTTTCTTTTCAGGAGATATATCCCAGAACTCAATGATTAGAATATATGTATATGTATATATATGTATGTATGTATGTATGTATATACATATGTGTGTGTGTGTGTGTGTGTGTGTGTGTGCGTGTGTGTGTGTGTGTGTATGGGTAATTACTATTAGTTACATAGCATTGAAGAATTTATGTCATTTTGTTGTTTTTGATTTTGTTTTTCATTTTGTTTTCGTTGTTGTTCTTCTCCTCCTCTTCCTCCTCCTCCTCCTCCTCCTTCTTCTTCTCTGACACATCTATAATGGCAAAATCCATTTCAGAAAAGAAATTTTTGACAAACCAGTTAGAACAAAGTTTTAAATAAGAGAATAAAGAAGACAGGAAGAAACCAGTAGAATAACATGCTAATTAGAGGTCAAAGTTCAAATGTTTTAAGTGAAACAAAACCAAAGGAAACAGAAACACTCCCTGATGTTGGATATATTCACACCTCACAGTGTTTCAGTTAATACCATAGGAAGAACCCGAAGAAACAGTAGGCCAAAAGACAGAGTGGAGATCACTCTGAATTCTCCTTGAAGACAGGTAGCAAAAGGACTGTACATGTTTCAATTTGTTTTGTTTTGTAAATGAATGAGTTTCAATCAAGGTCTAAATTATATGTTTTCTAACTCAAAATATCTCAAAGCATTCTCTGACTATTAGTGAAGGTGATGGGCCAGTCGTTCCATCTGTCCTACCCAAGGTTTTCACTTTTGCTGCTTCCCTTTAATTTCTATATCATCATTGTTGCAGAATGTTTGATTGTGTTGTTTACTGGGGAAATACCTGTTTCTATTTATGGCATGTTTCTGCCTTAGCACATACCTTTAATCTCTCTAGTTGAAATATAGAAAAATCTTTAGTATACACCTCTAATCCCAAACAATGAAGGTAAAGTTATTTGAAAAATAAAAAGCAGCCATGCTTGAAAGTGATGCCTAATTGAGGGTAGACAGAGAGACAAATCGGAGAAAGATTTGACAGAATAGGATATGACCAACTCTCACAAGAAAAGAGAAAAAAAAGAGAAGCTACTTAAGAGATAACAACCCTGAGAGAAAAAAAGGAGAGAAGGCACTTTTACCAGGAGAGTTTTACAGAGAAAAATTGAAGAGAGAACAAATTAGATACAAGTGAAGACATAAGGAGGCAGAGAATGAGGCAGAGCCTAAAGATTAGGACAGTTACTAGAATTAGTTTGAGATCAAGCAAAGCAATTCAGTCAGATGCTAATAGAGAAGCCAGATTGATTCAGTCAGCTTTGAGAGGAGTTTAAACTAGAATAGCTGAGTTGAACCAGCCAGAGTTCAGAAAGAATAAAGAGGGTAAGCTTATTCAACAATAAGTCTCAGAGGCTTAAAACTTTCTAGGCCTAGATAAGATTGTAAGGAAGCTAGTAGTTCTCAGGACTAAGTTAATAGACTGAGGCAGCAAGCCTTAAAGCTGACAATTACATCAGGTGAATAAACGTTAGCTTAATTCATCATTATATTTTAGTTTTTCCCCCAATAGCATACAAATATGATGCTGCTTTTCTACTATATTCAAAATTTTTCCATACTGCTTGTAATGTTTTATCTTGTATTTCCACTTTACCTGGCCTATAATCAACTCCTAAAAGAGGTTTTAATTTTTTTCCTGATCTGACTAGTTAATGTGAGAAGGCCCACCCATAAATGTGGGTATTACCTTCCATTGGCAGCCCAGATAAAAGGGAGATAGATGAAAGAAAAATGCTTTTTGGCTGCCTGCCTTCACCCTTACTGCAGAGTTTAGCCATCCTGTTTCTACCACTGCTCCATTCCTTCAGAGATATTTGCCATCTTCTTTGAGCTTCCATCAGAGGTTGAAAACCAATAACTCTCCACTCTCCCCCATCCCCTGCCCTGCCCTTAGGATTTCATTCGTAATTCCAAACTGCTGTGACATCCAATCTCATGGACTGCGCAACTACATAAGAAGAGAGGAGAGGGAGAGAGGAGAGGGGAGGAGAATGAAAGAGAGGAGATTTTAATACTCAAAGTTTATGACTCTAATAAACCATCAAATAGAAAGTGATCATCATACATCTCCAATGTTTCATTAACTTTCCTTTGAAGTTGAAATATAGGCAAAGATACATTTTCAATAGGTCCTGGCTCCTTCACCATTTTCATATCATCTCCAAATATGTGCTTCTTATTCTACTTTGCAGCACTCATGGTGGACACTTTGTTCTATCGTTCTGTCCTCCTGCTACCTAGATCATCCTACATCTAGACTCACAAGGCTAGTTCACAGATTTTCTATGGCTTGTCAACAGCATGAAAATAGAAGCCACATTAGGCATTTCACAGAACAAGATTCAATGTGAAACTGGCTGTTAAAGGATGTTGACAGGAGGTGTTGAAAGATCACAGTCCTAGGAAGCATGAAAATGAACATGAAATAGTAAATGCAGAAAGCAACTACCACCTTTCCAACTGGCAGAAACAACAGAAAAAACTGTGACTTAGACATCTAAACCTGAGCCCTGCCCACCTGGTAGCAGAGTTTGGGGAACCTGGAGGAAACGCACCACAAGATTTGTTGTCATGCCCAGAAGGAGTCTATGTTATGAAACCATTGTCTCTCAAAATTCACACATCAGAACTCCTAATGTGACACTATTTCAAGATGGGAGAATTGAAAAGGCAACTAAGGATAAATTATTATAAATAATTATAAATTATTGTATGGTCTCTCATACAATATGACTGATAGGTAGCAGAACAACAGCTCTGAGGTAGCAATGGTAAGATAATGGCTATTGCTAGCTGCCACCAAGACAGTCCTCCAAATATTCCTCGGTTTAAACTTCTAGCTTCCACAATTATTGCAAAGTTTACCTAACCTTTTGTGTTCTATTAGGACAGCCAGAACTATTTAGTAAGTTCACAACCAATCAATACCAGTACCCTGAGATAAAAATGAGGAGTCTCTAGGCATAAAATTCAGTGGAAGACCCCCATTAATTCAGAACTACTAACAAAAGCTCAAAGCTAACATTTATGTCTTCCAGAGTGAAAGGATAATCTCTAAAGTGATGCCAGCAGAAATAAAAAGTAGACTAAGGGAAGGGCCTTCTTTACTCCATCTATTTTCTGTCTCGATCTGGTGAATTCTCCTCAAAGCAATTTAACAAAACAAGAGAACAATAAGAAAACATAAACTCAAACATCCCAGTAATTAATAGGCAAAATACTGCATCAGAACTTCTTGATTCACGGACTTTTTGAGAGAAAAATGAGTCTAAAACGTCTTAGGGGAGTACCATGCATAGGTGTTTTTAGGGTGTTCAGTTGATTCTGGAGATCATCTGGTAAAAAAAAATCTATGACCTAAAAATAAAGCCCTCATTTTCTAATGCAGTAAAGTGACTGATGCTCTCTAATTCTAAAGCTCTCAATAAATGTCAGAAAACACAGTGAATCTTAGCACTCTAAACATTTGACATCACTACCTCTATCTGTTTAGCAAGGCTCATTTGTACTTCCATAACTATTTACTCAACAACTGTGTGATTCAAACCAGATATAAACTACATGTTTTTCAAAAGATTTATTAAAGAGCCACTGAGGAGTTTTAGATGAAAATGATGGGATGTACTTTGTTCAGAAACTCAGTGGCTGTAGGTGGGCATCACAAAAACCCAGCCTTTGAGTCTGGCGATGTCTAGTAAGATCTTTGAAACCTCCAAAAGACACGTGACTACACTGATATGATATATGGATGACATAAAGTTTGAGCAGAATGGAGTTGGCAGCAAAGGGCAAGATAGTGTTTTACTCATAAAAAGTTAGCAAACTGTTTCAATGCAAAAAATACTTAATCTCAATATAGCATAATGTACTTTATCCAGTAAGATAGAAGTGAGCAGCACTAGACCAGATTAAGATTATGGTTTCCTATTCAGTTGAAGAAGTAATTCATTAGCAAGCAAGTTTGGTGGTGAATAATAATAATTTTTCACTGTGAGCTTAGGTGTGTCAGCACTCCTGGGGGACAAACTATCTCCAGGCAGAATTGGTGGGTGGAAAGCTGTGGCATAGGGTCAGCTCCTGGGTGCAGATGGAAAAAAAAAAGGTTTACGGTCCCCTGCTGCACCTTGGTTCCTTGGTCTCTGGGTTCCAGGTTGGTCTCACTTGGGCCAGGTATTGGAACAGTAGTGGTGGTCTCACCTGTGAACTTAGGTGTGACAGCACTCCTGAGGGATGAGCTTTCTCCATGCAGAACTGTGGTGTGGAAAGCTCTATCTAAGGCATTGAATCATAAATCTTTATGAATTAATTTAATAAATTTTCTAAGCAATTTTTCAAATGACCAGACTAGTGTCAATAAAAGAGGCTCTAAATGTACCCTGTCCTGTGCAATTAGTAACAGCATGAATACTAAACAATGAGGTGCTACAATGGGGAAAATCAGAGATGATTAAATTTAAGACTAAGATACAAACTTGGCCATGTCTACTTAGTTGCCCCCTGAATTAAATTATAAACTAACTTTTGTTGGGCTTGTGATTTATTTGAAGTGATAAAGCTAGTGTTTTGATGTAAAGATCCAGTGAGAATTTTCCCCTGAATTTCATACACAGCTCTACTGATAACAATAGCAGAGAGGGAATCCATGTATTGGACTTAGCATGACATCTGGTGGTTAAGCATGTATATGGTACAAAAGTCCATTTTTCTTTTCTTCAAATGCATAAAAATATCTTCTCCAAGTCCACCCATGTGAGGGCAGTTCCTCAAAAGCTTACTTTTACTCAAGGAGTTCCACAGGTCCAATCTTTCAACAAGATTTCATTTTGCATACGTAAGCATTAATGAAGTTTAGAAGCAATGATAGCTCACTTGAGGCATTTGAACCTTCTCCTGTACTGTATCTAACTAGCCTTGGAGCTCTGAAGTGTGACTCCAAATCTTGGTACATTATGAAATGTGAGTGGCTTCAAAGTTTTTGATTGACGGAAAGCAGAAGTAAATTTTAATAACATGGAAGGTCAGTGCTAGGGTAAGCAGTTTGTAAAAGTCCTTAATCAACTTAGAGGAAAACTTCATCAGCCAAAAAGATATCGTACTATTTCCTTAAAATTCAAATTATAAGACTATGTCTTAATTTAGATAGCTCCCTTTATTTAATTAAATATTGAAATATTGGAGTATATCCATTTGAAAAATTAGTTGAATATGATTCATGTTGAAAACTCCTGTATGTCCTCTATCTTTCCTCTGACTCCAAAGTTGGCCTGGGTAACCCCAGTTCTCTTATGGACTGCTTTCACATTGGAATGTCCAATATGAAGCAATATAGGAAGCAGGTGGCTAGAAGACTGAGATACCGTATTAGTCTTGTTCATGTCTATCCTGCTCAATGCTGTGTCTCTCAAAGGAGCCATATGTCTTCATGAATAAAATTCCTATCAAAATTCTAGACCTAACCCTTCCTTCTGCTCTAGAACTTCCTCTGTTAGGATCTAAAGCTAGAATTTCCTTCTCTGTCAAGGAATTCTTTACTATTTTCTAAGTACAACAGCAGTCCTTTTTCTGTGGTAAAGTTTTTCTCTGACTCCTGAAGAATGGCTTCAAAATCCAATCTTCATTTAGGCCTGTTTACTTGAAAAGACTTTTGAGAATATCTTTCTAGAGATGAGACTGTTTACACAACGGGAAAAACATAACAGAAGTAGCATGAAAAGGATGAACAGTAAAGGCCAGAAAGCTACCAGGCTGGATGCCATGTATCTTAAACAAGGACTTCTTCAAAGCTACACATTTAGATGTGGGGAAACCTGAAAAATTATATCATTTGTCTTGGTAGGGGAGGTTGGGTGTTTTTTTAATTGGGCTTTCTAAAAGTATGATTGCTATGTTTGATAATTATTGTTTGCCTGTTTAGTCCATCAATAGTTAAATAGCTAGAACTTAGAATGTAATCACTACTTAATAACTATGTTTGCAAATTGAAAATGTGTCTGAATTTTTATTTGAAGTGAACAGCTTAATAAGTGGTTAAAGAATATATCTAATAAAACAAATGAAAAAAAGAAAATGACCAAAAAACAAAACAAAACAAAAAAAGTGATTTGGTCAATGGCTTAATTGATTTATGGATTGATAGATAGATGAATAGATAGTCATTAGGTGTTCTCTTTAAACCACCTTCATATCATTGAATCTTATTTTAATTATTTTTCAGAAATATAGTTTTATATACTAAAAGAAACAGAATAAATTAAAGGAAGAGATATGCTGTACTTCGGAAGGTGACTCTCAAGTATGTTGCAAAGAAATTGTCCAGTTTAGATTTTTATTTCTGTTATGTACACCATGACAAAAGTAATAGGGACAGAATTATTTATCTTACATTTTGTGATTGGCCATTAAGGGAAGACAGGGCAAGAACTAAAAGCAGGTCCCTGGAGGGAGAAACCAAACTATGGAGAAAAGCTGTTTATTATCTGGCTTGGTGGCTTGCATTCAATTACCTTTATTATATCTCCCAAGACCAACTACACAAGAGTGGCAATACCCATGTTGTGTGCTCTCGGTTTTATCACTAGTCTAGAAAACACACTACAGGCTTGCCTTCAGGTCAACCTGATAGATACATTTTCTCCATTGACATTCCCTCTCCCCCAGAGCACCTACCTATGTGAAGCTGAAAAAATAAATAAACAAATAAATAATAAAATCACAGCAATAAAGAAATAAATTAACATTTTTAAAATTCATGCATATTAATTACCACAAATATTTTTATGAAACAACTGAATTTCATTTGGTTCTTTATGTTTTGAATCTCCATATTTCTATTTCCTTATATTTTTTTTAGACAACACCATAATGTAATATTATAATTACATGGTGGAATATACATAATGGTCTCCAGTAGGATTAAAAAAATCCTCATTTATGACATTTGCCGATTTTATGGATAAAAATTCTGCCACTGGGTTCATTCACTGTGAGATTGCTGGTAGTATAACACTTTCTCCTTAGACTGCATCTCACTGATACTATTCCTATTTTGACATTCAGTTCTCTGCTTATAGGTAATACAGAATCTCCACTGCTAAGAGTTCATTGATTGGAATGAGTTTGGCTGTCTAAGTCAGGACACATGCTACATAGTTCAATAAACAATCCCTTCAAAATATCTTTAAAGTCCCCTTCTCAAGACAAAATAGTTTAGGTACAAGTTTTGTACAGTTAAACATGGATTTTCTTTTTATAAGAACTGAGAGTAGAGATAATATATGTAATTATAAAATATAAAATGTCAATACATGTTAGCCACAGTTTTCATACTCATATTATCTTCTTAAACACTTTTATGTTTGATATTAAAAGAACAAATGTTCATTTATACAATTAAGCTAAGCAGTAAATCCATTTACAAATAGTGATCAAGTAATTAAGGAGCTCAAGGCTTAATTTTTCTCTAAGGTACATATGCTTTATGTCCACAATAATTATTATGAAGTGTACAAGCAGAATGATAGGCTATCTGAAGCTTCAAAGGCAGATGCAATCAATCTGCTGTGTTACTGTTGCATTGACATCAAACTAGCCAATTTCCAATGTGCTGAACCAGGGACTTTTCTAGTAAGTACAATATCCATTTCTAATAAAGAAAGAGTTGTAAAATTAAATAACAAAGTGGCTTTGGATGAAAGAAAAATAATAATTCATGTTAGGAACTTATCCTGATCAATAAGAACACAAGTGAAGAATAAGGAAGGAGGAAGGAGCTAGGTGAGAAGTTTCTTCTAAGTTCAATAGGATGCTAAGAGGAAATTTTATCTTTAACAAAGGCCAATTCAGGGCCACTTTTGTATTGAACACAGGAGTTAGAGAGGTTACCCTATGTCCCTCTGAAGTCCTCAAACCAAATAAAAGGTTTCAAACATTTTTCCCATCGCAAGTACACAAAATACTTCCTGCCCTTGGAACTACAACATTGCCAAATGAGATACAACACACTTATCACTATTTAATTGTTCAATAGTGTGTATTCTTGACCCAGAAATAAGTTATAAAAGTAAACTGTTGACAAAGGATATATAAGCACCCACCCCTACCACAGGTTCTGTGAACTTGCTTGCTGATCTTCTGTCTCCTAAACTCAGTTATTGCAAGCATATGAAGTAATTCCTTAGTTTATGAAGCAATGGAGGTGGATTCTCCGAATAGTTGACATAAAGGATCCAGAGGTATACAAAGAGGTAGATACAATCCCCAAAGGCCTGTGACTGGAGTATGGAGATAGAATAAAATAGATATACATGGAAAATGTATATAACCAATGGCTGATCTCTTGCAAAAAGACAAAGGGGCAAAAGACTGAATACAAATAGACAAGACCAAAATGTAAAATTAAATATGAGGAAATGGTTTGGGGCTGGAAAATTCATGAAGAATAAAGATGTGAAATATGTATTGACTATCTAGAGGCTTGAAGAAGCATATGTTCTAGAGTAGATAAGTAGCTATGCAATTTCAACAGGCCAACACTGCACAGTGGTTTGTTTGGGGACAGAAGGAACAATTGGATTAGCTTCCCCTTATCCAGAGTTTTCTCCTTCTAATGTGGAATACTGCGTTTCACTTCATTCATCAAAACCTAACTTTCTGTGATGGGTATTCTTTGGTATCACCTTGACTGTTGACATCTGTGATTAACTAAAACTCCAAAACAGAGGACATAACTGTGATGAACTTTTTCATAACTTGAAGTGAAAGATCCACTTTTAATCTGGATTTTAATTTGCCTTTAATCCAGATCCATTGAGCTGGAAAAAGACACACCTTTAGTCCAGATTATTTTAGCAGAAAAAAAAAACACACCTCTAACCTAGACCAAATTTTCTGATTGGAAGCTCATAACAGAAAGAAGGTACTGTTCTTTCCTGCTGGCTTTCACCTTGCTAGAAAGTTCTTTCCTTCACTAATGTTGGAGCCTATTTCCTCAGGATTCCATTATCTTACTGAAGACCAGCTGAGACATCAGGCCTGTGGACTGTGCAACTACTTAATTCTTGGACTTTTAGTTCATAGGTAATGATTGCTGGATTAGCCAGACTAGGATTGGCCTTTAAGTCATTCTGATAAATCCCCTTTATTAATCTATATCCCCTTTATTAAATAACTATAATCATTCTATATGTTCTATGTTTTCTTATTTCACTAGCTTTTCTTATTTTAAAAAAATTCAAAAGAAGAGTTATACAGAGAAGTTTTATATAAATTATTATTTCCTTGTCACTTGAATCCAGCAACAGGGCTGCTCTGGCAAGGGATCACATCCAAAGACTTTGTAGGTCTCTGTTATCCTCCTGGAATGCAAATTTGCCACAGACATTTAATCCCTCTGGTTGGAGTACAGATATGCCTTTAGTGCCTACCTTTAATTGCCAACAGTGAGGTCTAATTGAGGGGTTGACAAAGTGACAAATGAGTCAATATCTTTGACAGAATGAGTCAAAGATAGGATAAACCCAATTCAAGAACAGACAGAAAAGAGAGGCTTCTTATGAGCACTGCCAGGAGACAGTGGAGTGGAGTTGAATGTCTGTAATTTGATGCAGTTCAGTTAAATGCAGTTGAGTTCAGTTGGGTTATTCCAGTCTGTGCTGTTAGTGAAGTCAGAGCAGTTAGTCAGTTCCTAGAGTTCAGAGGAAGCTTTGCCAAGCAGAACAATTCATTCAGAAGCTGAAAGAAGACAATTTGAATCAGTCATCTTGGAGAGGAGTTTGAGCCAAAACAGATAAGTAGAACCAGCCAGAGTTCAGAAAGATCTAGAAATAGTAGGTTTATTCAGCAGTAAGTCTTGGAGGTTGATACATATTAGAACTAGGTTAGCAAATAGAGACTAGAAGCTGAATCCTTCAAGGTCCAGCTTGTGAAAGATTAGATTGTATGGAAACTAGAAACTTCCAGGCCTGGGCCTAGGGATAATTAGGTAGAAATGCTGTGGGCTCAGTCTAACCCATGTATTCATAAAGCTTGGGCATGGCTCATATCTCACCCATTCCTCTGGAAATTAAACAAATATTTACACATGGACCCCATTCTTATGTGGTTTAATTAAAAGCATTTGTATTGATCTACTTGCTAAAAACTTGATCTTTTATTTGCAAGTGATATAAAAGAGAACCAAATTTAAATCTTGGAGCTAGTTTTTCTTTTCTTTTTCTTTTTGTATAATTTATTTATTATTTTACACTTCATATTTTATCCCCCCACTGCTGTGCACCCTCTGACTGTTCCACATCCCATACATCTCCCCCACCACCCCAGTCTCCACATGGATGTCCCCAGCTCTCACCCCACATGAACTCTAAACTCCCTGGAGCCTCCAGTTTTGTGAGGGTTAGGTGTATCATCTCTGAAGGAAAACAGACACAGTAATCCTCTACTATAAGTATGTTGTGGGCCTCATGTCAGCTGTGTATGTTGCCTGTTTGGAGATTCATTGTTTAAGGGATCTCATGGGTACAGATTAATTGAGACTGCTAGTCCTCCTAAAGGGTCACCCTTCTCCTCAGCTTCTTTCAGCCTTCCCTAGTTCAACAACAGGGTTCAGCTGCTTCTGTCCATTCATTGGGTGCAATATATATTCATCTGTTTTTTTCAGCGGCTTATTGGGTCTTCCAGAATGCATGCTAGGTCTCTTTTTGTAAGTGCTCCATAGCCTTTGTAATAGTGTCGGGCCTTGGGCTCTCCCCTTGAGCTGGATCCCACTTTGGGTCTGTCACTGGACCTTCTTTTCCTTAGACTCCTCTCCATTTCCATCCCTTTCAGACAGGAATAATTATGGGTCAGAGTTGTGGCTATGGGATGCCCCCCCCTCTGTCATTTGATGCCATATTTTCCTGCTGGAGGTGGCTTTGTAAGTTTCCTCTCCCTATTGTCAGGCTTTTCATCTAAGGAACCTCCCTTCGAGTCCTCAGAGTGTCTCACCTCCCAGGTCTCTGGTGCATTCTGGAGGGTTCTCCAACCTCCTATTTCTTGAGGTTGCTTGTTCCACTTCTTTCTGCTGACCCTCAGAACTTCAATCCTTTTCTCTCACCCAAAACAGATCAGGTCCCCCCCACCCCCCCTACTTCTCCACCCTGTCCACCCTGTCCACTTTCCCTCCCAGGTCTCTCCCTCCCTCCCAACTTGTGATTTCTTTCTTCTCCCTCCCAAGTGGGACTGAGTCATCCTCACTAGGGCACTTCAGCTTGTTGACCTTTTTGAGTTTTGTGGCTAATATTCATTTATTAGTGAGTACATACCATACATGTCCTTTTGGGTCTGAGTTATCCCACTCACAATAACACCTTCTACTTCCATTCATTTGCCTGCAAAACTCAGGATGTCCTTGTTCTTAATAGCTGGGTAGCATTCCATTGTGTAAATAAATGAACTACATTTTCTGTATCCATTCTTCTGTTGTGGGCAATCTAAGTTGTTTCCATCTTCTGGGTATCACAAAGAAGGCCACTATGAACATAGTGGAAAACTTGCCCCTGTGGCATGGTAGGGCATTTTTGGGTATATTCCCAAGAGTAGAATTGCTCATGTTCAGGTAGATCTATTTCCAATTTTCTGAGCAACATCCAGATTGATTTCCAGAGCGGTTGTAACTGTGTGCAATCCCACCAGCAATGGAAGAGTGTTCCTCTTTCTCCACATCCTCTCAAACATGTGTTGTCACCTGAGGCTTTGATCTAAGCCATTCTGATTGGTGTAAGATGGAATCTCAGAGTCATTTTGATTTGCATTTCTCTGATCACTAAGAACTATGAACATTTCTTTAGTGCTTCTTAGCCATTCAAGATTCCTCAGTTGTGAAATTTCAGTTTAGTTCTATACCTCAGTTTTATATTGGGTTGTTTGGCTTTTTGGTGATTAGTTTCTTGAGTTCACTATAAATTTTGGATATTAGCCCTCTATTGGATGTGTGGTTTGTGAAGAAAAATTTTCCCCAATATATAGATTGCCGATTTGTCTTATTGACTATGTCCTTTGCCTTATAGAAGCCTTTCAGTTTCACGAGGTTCCATTTATCAATTCTTAATCTTAGAATATGAGCCATTGGAGTCATGTTCAGGAAATTTCCCCCTGTACCAAAGAGTTCAATGCTCTTTGCCACTTTCACATCTATTAAATCCATTGTATTTGGTATTATATGAGGTACTTGATTGACTTGGACTTCAGCTTTGTGCAAGGAGACAAATATGGGTCTATTTTCAATTTTCTACATACAGATAGCCAGTTATGCCAGCACAATTTATTGAAGATACTTTCTTTTTTCCATTGTATATTTTTGGTTTTTTTTTCATCAAAGATCAAGTGTCTGTAAGTGTGTGGTTTTATTTCTGGGTCTTCAATTCTATTCCATTGATTAACCTGTCTGTTTCTGTACCAATACCATGCAGCTTTTATCATTTACTATTGCTCAGTAATAAAGCTTGTGGTCAGGGATGGTGATTCCCACTGTAGTTCTTTTGTTGTTAAGAGGTGTTTTCACTCTTCTGGGTTTTTTGCCTTTCCAGATGAATTTGAGTATTGCTCTTTCCACGTCTTTGAAGAATTGTGTTGGGATTTTGATGGGGATTGTATTGAATCTATAGATTGCCTTTGGTAGGATGCCCATTTTTACTATGTTAATTCTGCCAATCCACGAACATGGGAGATCTCTGCATTTTCTAAGATCTTCTTCTATTTCTTTCTTATGACTCTTGAAATTATTCTAGAGATGCCAAATGATAGAAAATAATCGTCACATAGAGGGAGTGTTCTATATCAAAAACTCAAGTGGTTCACAATTCTATTTAATGTCTGAATTTGTCACAGTATTCTGATCTCTCACTGGTATAGTTAAGCCATTTCAACTTACAAGATTCTAAAATTATTTAGCCTGCACATCCAAAATCTTACAAGTTTTTCTTCATAAAAGTAACTATAAAAGCCCTGGAATTAGGTTTAAAAAATAATGACTTTACTCCTCAGTATTAAGATTCTGTTTGATTTCTCCTATTACTACGAGCAAATAACTAACAGAACAATTTAAGAGAGAAAAGATTTATTTTAGGGTGAGATTTCAAAGGATTAATCCATATAACTTAGTTTTGCATGTTTGGACAAAATATAATGGCAGTAAAAATATGTGATAGAGGTCCCATTTGTCAATTCTTGATCTCAGAGTTTAGAACACCCATAAGCTATTGGTGTTCTGTTTAGGAACTTTCCCCCTGTGCCCATGTCCTCCAGGGATTTCCCAAATTTCTTCTTTAATAGTTTCAGTGTGTCTGGTTTTATGTGGAGGTCCTTGATCCACTTGGAGTTAATTTTAGTACAAGGAGATAAGAGTGGGTCGATTCACATTCTTCTGCATGTTGACCTCCAGTTGAACCAGCACCATTTGTTGAAAAGGCTATCTTTTTTCCACTGGATGGTTGTAGCTCCTTTATCAAAGATCAAGTGACCATAAGTCTGTGGGTTCATTTCTGGGTCTTCATTCCTATTCCATTGATCTACTTGCCTGTTGCTGTACCAATACCATGCAGTTTTTAACACAATTGCTCTGTACTACTGCTTGAGGTGAGGGATATTGATTCCCCCAGAAGTCCTTTTATTACAAAGTTTCTGTAAGGCAAAGGACATTGTCAGAAGGACAAAACAGCAACCAACAAATTGGGAAAAGATCTTCACCAACCCCACATCCGACAGAGGGCTAATATCCAATATATACAAAGAACTCAAGAAGTTAGACCCCCAAGAACCAAATAATCCTATCAAAAAATGGGGTACAGAGCTAAACAAAGAATTTTCACCAGAAGAAATTTGGATGGCCAAGAAACACCTTAAGAGATGTTCAACATCATTAGTCATAAGGTAAATGCAAATCAAAACAACCCTGAGATTCCACCTCACACCAGTCAGAATGGCTAAGATTAAAAACTCAAGAGACAAGAGGTGTTGGCGAGGATGTAGAGAAAGAGGAACACTCCTCCACTGTTGGTGGAATTGCAAGATGGTACAACTGATCTGGAAATCAGTCTGGCGGTTCCTCAGAAAATTGGGCATGTCACTTCCAGAGGACCTTGGCATAGAACTCCTGGGCATATACCCAGAGGATTTCCTGGCATACAATAAAGACACATGCTCCATATGTTCATAGCAGCCTTGTTTATAATAGCCAGAAATTGGAAGGAGCCCAGATATCCCTCAAAGGAGGAATGGATACAGAAAATGTGACATATATATATATATATATATATATATATATATATATACATACACACACACATACATATACATATACATACACACACAATGGAATACTATTCAGCAATTAAAAATAATGAATTCATGCAATTTGTAGGTAAATGGTTAGATATGGAAAATATCATCCTAAGCGAGTTAACCCAATCACAAAAGAATACACATGAAATGCAATCACTGATAAGTGGATATTAATGAGCCCAGAAGCCCTAAATACTCAAGGCACAATTAGCAAGTCAAAGGATTCCCAAGAAGAAGAAAGGAGAGGACCCTGGGCCTCAAAAGATTGGATCCAGTTTTTTTAGGAGAGTAACAGAACAGAGAAATGGTGGTGGGGGGGTGATTGGGGAATAGCTGGGGGGGGGAGAGAACTTCCATGTATGGTGGGGGGGGAGGACTGGGAAAGGGGAAAGCCTTTGGAATGTAAACAAAGAATATAGAATTAAAAAATAAAAAAAAATATTTTCTGTGGAAGGTAAAACACAGTTGACAGATTCATTCTACATTAGACCAATCCCAAATATACAAATATTGCAATAAAGAATTTATAACTCTTTCATTAAAAAATATGTGATAGAGAAGAACTATTTACTTGTTACTCAAACAGAAAGCAGAGAGAACAAGATAGGAATACCATCCCCAAGGACCCTTTTACCATGGCCTAGTTCTCATAGCACAGTCCCACCTCAGTTTCAGAACCTCACAAAATAGTGCCCCTAGTCTTCAAGAGCAAGTGGAGGGTATCACATTTTCAAAACATGATGAGGGTTTCTAATGCCACTACTCTCCTTTCACTAGGAAAAAATATCATTTGGGCATCAGAATCTTAGGATAGTTTTCTAGGCAACAATTATTAAGGGATGTGAATTGGTCCATTAAACGATTTACTCAGAGCTGGTAAAAGTCACTGCATTGATCTCAATATAGATAATACCTATAGTCACAGAAAAGTCTCTATGTATTTGTTTTACATTTTAATTAATTGTTTTATTTATTTACTTTCCAAATTTTGCCCTCCCTCTCTCGATCACACACAAGTGTAGCTTTGTATATTACTTTCCTAGATTTGCAAAATTCTCCTTCCCAGAGAAATCCCTTGCTTCTTGCTATGAGATGCTTACTAACTGGTAGTGATAAACAGAGGTAGACTTTCTGAAGTGACTTAACAACGAAGTTTCATGGGACTTCCGTGATTCCTGCCTTACTGGTAATAGATATCGTATATTCTGATTCAGATTTCCTGCTTCTTTTCCACTGCATTTTCCTTTCTTTAGTCTCAATGGGTTTGAGCTTATGCTCAGTATTTTGTTTTGTTTACTGAAGATGACTTAAAGGTGTTTTCCAAGAGACAGGCATCAAATTGACTTCTGGACTGAAGCCCTCAAATGTGAGATCTTCCTTTTTCAGATATCACTAGTACCATCTTCTTCTACCTGCCTATAGCCTTTCTTGTTAGCTCCCAGCATGGAACTGCAGAGCACACCTATAACGACCATGTAAATTGCCCTTTTGTCTTCATTTGTTGCAAGTTCTATATTCTCAAACTTTACTACATTCCACTTCTAGCAATTTTCTTTAAAATTTTGGCCTGAACTCTTCCCCCAAACTTGCTACTCAGACCTATGTCCAATCTGTGACCTTTTGTGCATATCATTTGGTATGGCTTGTATCTTTTCCCTTATAAATAACTACCTTTTTAAAGTTCAGCCTAGTTTTGAACCTAATATATATTAGATTCAAAAAGATTTATAATTTTCTTGTGGCTATTCCACTGTAAGCAATGCTTTTTTTCCCAGTTTTTAACCCTAAGTAGAAGCCAAAAATTCCAGGTAATATTTAAGGGGATGAATAATAATGATTTAATAAACCTTCTTTCCCTAGTATCCCTAAGTTTATTATGAGAATTTTAAATAGTGGCCTTACTGGAGGAGCGAAGTATTTCCCCCTGTTAGTTCAGTGTGCAAAATGTTACTCTAACACTCTGAACTCTTTTATATACAAAAAGAAGATATTATACCCCCTTATTTTCTCAAGACTCCCCATCATTTTCTTAAGTAAGAGTTCATAATTATGTTAGGAAAGGGCGTATTTTCAGAGGCTTTTAACTGTATGTCTCCACTTTATGTAATGGACTGTTGAAATTAAAACCCAGAGAAACCAATTTTTCTGGCAGCAAATTGGGGCTTGATCAATCACACAAGATGCTATTACTTGGGGATTGGTGTTGGAAGCCCTGCAGAGTGCCTGGGTTTCGCTGGATGAGGAGTACATTAATTCAACAATTTATCAAGGCTCTTGGCAAAGTGTAGAATCAGCTGCTAACTGGAATAATACAGATTGAAAACACAAGCTTTCTCTAAATAGCACCCATAAAATTAGACTCCCAAAATTTTTAATAGGAAGTGGAATTTTTATTTCACAGGAAATTGTTTCTGCCTGTATTAACTGGTTCTCTCTTCTGAAGAACATTTTAATTGAAATAGAATTATATCACTTTTCACCCTCACTCTAAGCTATACTTACTCTCACAGAACATGCCTCTCAATTTTGAAGTTGATAGCCTCTTTCTTCTATTATTATTGTTAAATATATATACATATATATGTGTTACATAAGTTCAGCCTGCTCAGTCTATTTTTGTGGCTTGTAGGTGTATGTTTCCAAGTCTGACCACTCTTTACTAGATAACCAATAAGGGGTTTATCCATGGCAAAAGCTAATTCTTCTTCTAGCAGTTATTAGTTCCCTATAGTTCTTTGTCTATGGTTGGGACACCACAAATTTTTCTCACTTTAATGTTAGTATATCCATTGATACTGGTCTTTGTTCCAATCTTTTTATGCAGCTATTTCTAAGTTAGATTGATTCATAATGGACTTCTTGGTATTCTGACTCTAACAATCTTTATGCCTTCTCTTCTTCCATGTTCCCTGAGCCACTGATAGAGGAGCTTTTATGTAAATGTATCCGTTGGTGTTTAGTTCTTAGTGATCAAGGCATTGATTTCTGTGTTACATCCAGCTGTTGTTTTCTGTGATAGTTACCACTTGCTGTATAGAAAAGCTTCATGGATGAGGGGAGGTAGCTACACTTATCCATGAGTATTATGATAAGATTTAGAATGGAAGGAATTACGATGGTATAGCAAACTCACAGTACTAGATATCTACTCTTGTCCCATGAACTCACTAGCCATGGAAAGCTGACTAGATTTCCAGTACAGGGTTTTATTTCCAGCTTGTTTAGTGGACCTGTTTAGATCAACCACAATGACCAATGTGAGGATTAGGTTCCATGATGGCAGAGTAAAAGCATGGTGAAAAATCAGAAGGCTGTTGCCAAAGCATGTGTCTTTGTGGTTATACAGCTTGTGACCCATTGATGTTTTAGTTGCCATCTCCCGGAAGTTGCACTTAGACTTGGGCCATGCAGCATCTTCTGTCTCAGGAAAGGAGAAAGTTCCTCTACTGGATCCGCCATTTTCTTTCACTTTTCCTACTGAGAAAAGCAAAATGAAGGTGCTAAGTCATGGCCACTAGTATTGTCTTCTTTAGAGTCAACTCTGCCATATAGCGTTAGTGAAGTCTAGTATATTCTCTTTTTTTTATTGGATATATTCTATATTTACAATTCATTTCCCTTTTTCTGGTTCCCCACCCCCAAAGGTCTCACATGCCCTTTCCCCCCCCCTGCTCCCTCATCCACCCCCTCCCACCTCCCTGTTCTTGTACTCCCCCACAATGATGTTTTGGTCCATTCTAGCACCAGTGTCCACTCCTTTCTTCTTGTGAGACATCACTTGATATGTGATTTATGTCTTTGGTGTTCCAAGATTCTAGGCTAATATCCACTTATCAGTGACTGCATACCATGGGTATTCTTTTGAGACTGGGTCACCTCACTTAGTATGACGTTCTCCAGCTCCATCCATTTCTCTAAGAATTTCATGAATTCATTGTTTCTAATGGCTGAATAGTACTCCATTGTGTATATATACCACATTTTTTTGTATCCATTCCTCTGTTGAGGGACATCTGGGTTCTTTCCAGCTTCTGGCTATTATATATAAGGCTGCTACGAACATAGTGGAGCATGTATCCTTATTGCATGCAAGAGTAGAAAGAACACATCTTTTATGACAAGAGATTGGGAAGTTCTGGACATGATTTTACAAATATGCCTACCACAGAATTTTATGGAATAGAGAGAAAGCAAGCTTTGGAATTAAGTACAGAAGTTTAAAAATAGAATTTTAAAATTTGACTTATAATATCTCTTTGATGGATATTTATTTAGTTATCAATGGGTTAATAAATGGATGAAGAGAAGGGGGACAGGCCAATGAAAAACAACTGACCATTTACAAACATATTTTCATGGAAAAAAGATAAACTATAACACCAAATTGAAGGCTACTTAAGAGAATAAAATAAGATTATATACTAAAAGCCTATGAAATGTAACTGGCACTCAATTAATTGATACCTATTAGTGTTTTATAGAGGAAATATATGGGCATAGAACCCCAGCTGTAAACTGTTTCTAGCCATGAGAAAAATATGACTCTGTGTATTTTCCCTCTATCTGTCTTCTTTCTAAAACTTACCTGTTTACTCCTTTTTTCATCATTTCTCAAAAATCTCATAGCCTTAGCAGCGAATGCACAGTTTGTCCCTTGTGCTTGATAAATGCATGCAACTAATTCCATAGGGATAATGACAGGCTAGGACAACAAAAAGTGCTTCCACAAAATTTCCTATGTATTTCCTATGTATTGTACATGTGTAGTGGGTCACTTCCAACCTCCAGCACTGAGGCCAGGGAAACATCCCTTATAGACATGGTGGTGTTGTCAAATCAGGAAGAAAAGGAGTGGGCAAAACCATTCTCACTCAGATATGATCGTGTATGTTGTGGTGCACTCTGAAACAGATATTAAAGCAGGATATCAATCGGCAGGAATATGCTACCATCCCACAGCAAGGAAAGGCAAACTCGCTGACGTGCCCACTTTGGTCCAGCGGTCTTTGGACTTCTACTTGTGCTTGTACTCTTCAGCTTGGCCCTCTTTCCCGGTGCATCTGCCATCCTAACCTCGGCTTACAGTTGTGAGACGCACTGTGAAAAGAATGCTACTCCTCAGCTCTGCTTAGAATTGGTCTCAGGAAATATGAACTCACAACTGAAAACAACCTGCTAAAAGGTCACATGATCAATTCAAAGGAACTGTATACTCAGAAAAACATTTTAAATACATTTTAAGTTTTGCTCGTGGCCAGAATATGGTTCGAAAACAAGAATATTTCAAAATTAGAAATTAATTCTTGACTCCTAGGAGTCAAGTTGGTTAGTAAACATTTACTGGAAACTGAATGAAATTCAGAGTATATTTATTTCATAATCCTATCAATTATGCTTTTACTTACTCTTCCTTGAAAATTTGAAAAAGTTATACATTGCACAAAGAACTAATCCTACATTGCATTTTCATTCAAATTACTCTGCTTAAAGAAACACAGGATTTATTATAACCTTAAAGCTATATATAGCAGTTTGGGCATATTTTGTTTTGTAATATCAAAATGAGTGTTAGAGTTTTAAGACTATTATTAGATGTGAATTTAAATAGAAATAATTATACTCACATGCATTGATTATATATCACATTCTTTCCTATGTTCTAATATGTTATTGTTTAAATATAATGTAAATTGGTTTCTCAGTGTGTAAAGGGATATTTTTGTAGTCTTGAGTTTATCCTTGTGTGGGACATGGGTTCCCCCTTGTGGTGATAAGAACTCACTTGCATTCACTGCTTATAAAGGAAAGTATCAGGATGTGGTAGCCACAGTGAAGCAAGGCTTGGCCTTTTCATTGTGGAGGTCCTCAGTATCTGTACAAATGATCCCCAAATGAATCGAAGCATCAGTGTAAAATTAATGTGTCATATTTTAAATCCTTTAGTGTGCATAAAAACATTAGAGCACAATTTTATTGAATTTATAGTTGAAAATGAAACTATTGACAATTTAATCCACATTAGCTGTTCAATAAGCACTTCCTGAGAAGCCAACCCCTCTCTCTGCATGGACACAGTCAGCTTTCTCTGTTTCTCTCTTACCAGAGGGCCTGGGCTCTTCCTCAACCTCACCCCCTTATCTTAGCTCTGGGCTCCACAGTGCTCTGCCTTGTGAACTGATACATCTTCTCAAATGACCTCTCCAAAGGAAAAAGTCTTTGTAGTCAGCAGACATAGAGCTTTCTCTGTTTAGTTTCTTCCCTCCTATTCCTCTTGGCCCAGTGCTAAGCACAAAACTGAAAGAGTGTTCTGGGCAGGAAACAGAATACAGTAGGCAACGCCCTTCAGCTTCTAGGGGCATAAACATGACCTAAGGAACTGGACAATTATACATAGTTAGTACCAAACTGATTTAGAGGAGCAAGGTTTTATTTTTATGTAACCGATTTTTAACAAACCCCCACCCCTTGAGATTTGTCTGAGTCTATTTGATGAGAAAATAAATCCATGCGAGTAACTTTGTGATTGAGCATCTTAGGGTCCACTCCAAGCCAAATTAAACAAAATTTACCAGAATCAGCACCCCTCCCCCAGATAACTGCTGTCTTTTTTCTCTATATTCTTTGTTTACATTCCAAATGATTTTCCCTTTCCTGGTTCCCCCCTCCCCATAAGTCCCATAAACCCTCTTCCCTCTGCCCATCCCCCAATCATCCCCTCCCATTTCTCTGTCCTGGTAATCCCCTACAAAGCTGCATCAAGCCTTTCCAGGACCAGGGCCCTCCCCTTCCTTCTTCTTGGAAATGATTTGAAATGTGAATTGTGCTTTGGGCTGTCTTAATGCACAGCTAGTGAGTAGTACTACTGTGTTGACTACAGGGGCATCATAAAGGTAGCACAGATGGGGAAGGACCACAGGGGTGTACAACAAAATCAGATTTACTGCTTCATTTGAATTAAGGAGACTACATATTTTATTTTATGTAACTGATTTTGAACACACACCCCCAGATTCATCTGAGTCTATTTGTGATTGTGCTTCCTAAGGCCCACTCCCAGCCAAATTAAACAAGATTTGGTCTGTGTCCTGTTATACAAAATAAATGAGATGTTTTAGTATATGGGAGATGGTTTATTATTTCAGTGAACAAAAAACAGAGTTGCAGGTGCGGAGGTCAGCATCAGGTTTGCCTTGCAAAGTGTAACCTTCAGCCTGAAGTAGATGTGCGGTCCTATATCTAGAGACCTTTTATCTGGACAAAGCCAGGCCCCTCAGCTGTAAATGGAGAATGCTTTTCTGTGTCAAAATTGTTTCAATCTTCCAGGCAAGAAAGGAATTTCTTCCTGACCGATACAACTTCAAATGGCAAGTTTTTCTTTTATTGGATGATTTTTGGAGAACAAAGTTTCTCAGTGTGTAAGGAAGCAGCAGTCACCGGCAGGGGACACTTCACAGCTGTGATGTGTGGGGCTGTGTTGATTCCTGTTAAATGTGTGGCCAGCTTTGCCTGTCTGTGCCTTGCTGGGCAGTGGAGCTGACTGTAGAGTCTGAGCATATTTTTTCTCTCTGCAAACGGGACATTTGCTTCACAAGGTTGCCTTGAGGAGAGAGATGGAACAAATGAGTCCAGATGGCCCGGCAGTATGCTCATGTTACTTTTTCATTCATTAATTTGATAGAGAAGCATCGAGTGCCTACTATTTGACATTTCCTTTACAAAGCTCTGGGACTCTGCTGATGGATGAAAGCCAGGGACTTGAGTGCAAGAATTCTACAAGGTGATTGGGAAAAATACACATCCACAGACGATGATAATCGTGTACAGACAAGGGGATGGGTGGAATTCAATGGACATTTGCCTTATCCTTGGAATTCAGGAAATGGAAAAACAGTGTCAAATGTATAAGCTCTAAAAGACTGGAGTGGGAAGTTAGGGGAGTAACCCAGGGTAAAAGAGAAAGGATTCTGAAAACAGAATCATCTATAGTTTTATCTGTTGTTTCTACTTGTTTTGCATTTTAAGGCAGGGTCTTCCTGTGTTGCTCGGGCTGGCCTTCAACCCTGGTGGCACAGCCTCCAGATTACCAGAATCCAACACAGGAGCTACCATGGCAAGCTGAACCTCTAGGTATCAACTCAAGTAGCAATTTTTTCGTTCTTATATGAGTAACAAAGAAAGAAATGTTTATAGTGGGGCATGCAGGCTTGGAGCCAATGTCCTGTGTAATGGGAGTGTGTCAGTGAGCAAGAGACAAGAGCCTGACCTTTATGAGTGTGTGCACAGAAGAGGGTACTGACTCCTAAGGTGCAAGCAAGTAGACTCTTGATACATTAGAATAATAAACTGGGGAGGAGCTGCCAGCAGGAAAGACTGGAAGAGGTTGTGAGTCAAGGATCAAATGACTGACAGGACATCTCTAGAAATGTGCACAGCCTGCTGTGACTTCCTGAGAAGTTAGATGACAGAAGCAATGCTTGGCTAAGCAGCTGGGAATCCCCCAGCCTACATCAACCCGGGCGTTGACCCTACGCACTGCTCCCTTCTTTCCCCATGTGTTGCCCTTTTAAGGTAGTATGACTCTGAACCATCAATAAACATCTCACTCCATGGAACAGCTCCTGTCTCCTCACTGAGAAAGAATCTTTCTAAACAGAGAGAGAGAGAGAGAGAGAGAGAGAGAGAGAGAGAGAGAGAGAGAGATTCTTGAAGATCTAGCAGAGGCTTTAATTTGGAGCCGTCCCTTAAATAGTTTAGATTCCCCTTTCTGTGTTCATACTCTACACTAAACCCAAGGTTGACTCAAGTGTCTTATTCTTACCACATTTCTCTTATCAACCACCTATCCCTCTCCTTATGAGCGCAACACTGTGGAGAGCTGTTTAAATGGCTGAATTCCATGAACCAGTTCAGGTTAGATTCTTTTAAAGCAACATGGCACTCAATAGACCATAACAGCCTTCTGAGAAATACTACTTTAGAAAACATACCCACAGAAGTTAACTCCTTTGAAGACTGAATTACGATGTTCTCATTCCTTAAGACTGAATTATGATGTTCTCATTCATTTAAGACTTTTCTACTTTGCTCTGAAATACCTTAGGAAATTTATACTCCAGACACAGCCATTTAATGAAGGTAACTCTGATTAATCACCATAGGTTATGTTAGTTTGAATAACAAGGGTTAATTTTATCTAATTTGTAAAATTAAATAACAAGGTGCTTAATAGTAAGCAGGATGATATTGATAATAGGTTTTTCAATGCTGACGTTGGTGATTAATATAAATGATAGATCATCCTTAAGCCTGTTTGCTATCAAACAAGCAGCCAGGCTAAATGTATATAATATATATGCTAAATTTATAAGAATATATATTTAAAAGTATGCAAAGAATTTTCACAATAACTCTGTTTATGACAATTTGAACGGAGAACTTATTTCAATGTCAGTCTGCAATAGATTGTTATGAATAATATGGTGGGTTGTGGTAGTGCACACCTTTAATCCCAGCACTTGGGAGGCAGAGGTAGGAGGATTTCTGTAAATTAAAGGACAGTCTTGTCTACAGAGTAAGTTCTAGGACAGCCCAAGGTACAGAGAGACATCCTGGCTAGAAAAACATGCAAACAAAAAAGAACACATGTGTAATTTTATTTTCCCATAATAAAGTATTGAGCAATAATGCAAATGAACAGACTATGGCCATCCAAGGCAACATTAGTGTATTTCAACAAAACTAAAAAAAAAAAAAGTCAGAGAATACTTGTTACACTTTTCAATTCAAACATTTCCTAAAATTAACTATGATAGGATAGGGACTTTCATGTGGAACACTCAAATACATTGAAGGTGCACACAATTATTATTTTTTGAAACTATAAATTACATACAAATACATCATTCCTCTTCTGGTAAAATATACACAGACAAGTTTCTCAAGCGTGAGGTGAGACTGTAGAGATGAACTCGCTGGGATTTCAATAAGAAACAGATGGGGTGATAAACTAGCAATCATTAAAGGAGCTTTGCCTTAGTAGGAAGAGCTCATGGGAAGCAGAGGAATAGTGCAGCTGCTCTCGAGAGGAGGTGGGCGTAAGCCCCAGTCCCAAGGACAGGAGAAAAGCCAGTTACCAAACCCCAGCAGTGGGCCCTGCTGGAGGGGTTCAGATGAGGAACAGAGGACCATGGCAATAGGAAGGAAAAGCATGGTGTGGTGCAATTCAATTCCCACCTGCCCTCCAGTCACTTGCTAGGTCTTGTCCTTAAGCAAACCTAGATAGAAGCTGGAGTTACTGGTAATGTGGTCCATGAAAGTCGGGGCATCAGACAGAATGCAGATACCTGAGGCTGGGGTGAGGTTGTAGGGAATTCTGGAGCAGGTTTCCAACAGGGGAAAAGTACCCCACATTAGGCTGATTTACCCATATTATTTAAAGGACAGGTAGTACTGAAAGATGCTGTTTTTTTTCTTTTTTTTCCTTTTCTTTATATGCCTCTTTATTATTTGAATGTTGCAATTATATGAGAAATGCTTTAATAAATGGGAAAACTATGCCAATATGTATGAAGGGATGTGTGTATGTATTTCCCTTTCAGAGTATGAGTTTAAATGTATGTGAGAGAAAAAGATGTAGGGCAAGAGTGGCCTTTGTAAGAAGAAGAATGCGTAAAAACATAAGTGTGCAGGTAAAGGTGTGTGTGTGTGTGTGTGTGTGTGTGTGTGTGTGTGAATTTGAGTGTGCACATGTTGAATGTATGTACAAGATGTGGGAGTAGATTATATATGAAAGGATATGCCTGTGAATCTATGTGGAAATGCGCAAGTAAATTCGAGAGTATGTCCACTTGTGCACATGTGATTTGTATATAAAAATGTGTTTGAAAAGTTGAAAGTGTAGTGTTGCTGACAGATTCAGGTGGACATGAGATATATACACAGATGGATCAAAACTGCAGAAGGAAAATCACCCAAATTGTAGGTAAGAAGGCATGCTCCTGGAAGGGCTACCAAGAAGCATCTTGGGCAGCAAAGACTAGGGAGCTGCCAAGGAGCCAGGAAAACCAAGATAAAATATAGAATTTGAGGGCATTAAACCAGGATTACAGGAGGGAAATGTGTGTTTAGCATCAGGGAGGATTAGAACTGCCCAGCCTTTGAAGAGAGAGAGAGAGACAGAGAGAGAGAGAGAGAGAGAGAGAGAGAGAGAGAGAGAGAGAGAGAGAGAGAGAGAGAGAGAGAGAGAAATGCGGTAGCCAGAGCAGCTAGCTGGTACAAGCAAGCTTCTCCTTTGTTTCCATCGATTTCCCAGTAGCAAGTCTATCAAAAGATTCACTCCAATCTCACTCAGTAACTGGAAAATGGTGACACTCAATCTTTAAACTCCATGAGCCCCTCCCTTTTTAGGGTTTAAAGAAGTATGAGCACACCCTTATTCAGCAGTCACATCAAACCAGGTCTGCGGTTCTGTGAACACCTTATGTTCCCATTTGAATTTGAGCTCTTCTGCAAGATCACCGCGGCCCATTTTGCGGAGATGGCGAGCCAGGAGACGGATTTTATCAGTGGAAGTCGGGAGTGATCTTTTCCAGAAGCAAAGGAGTTCGTGGATCTGCTCTATCGGATCATCAGGATGCTTGAGTTTGATGAGCTGGACTGTGCTGCGGCGCAGCGGGAGGGATACAGCCAGGACCTCAGCTCCTTCCTCCGAGAGTTCCTCAGCCAGCCAGTGGAACAAGTTATCCCAAAGGGCCTCTGTCGGTGCACATTAAGATTAGGTAATTACAGCAAAGTTAGGACTCTTGCTTAGGCACGTGCTAATCTAACTCTCCTCACCAGCTCACTTAAAATCGACCTGCTCTCCAGTTTAGCCTCTGAGAAAGCAAGCTGTGAGACTACCCCATAGGCTGCCAAAACTCTGCCAAGACCAACGATCATCTGAAGGTACCAGCTTCTGCAGAGGTGGTGTGAATGGTTGGAATTGGAAAATATCATTCTAAGTGAGCTAACCCAATCACAAAAGAATACACATGAAATGCAATCACTGATAAGTGGATATTAATTAGCCCAGAAGCTCTGAATACTCAAGACACAATTAGCAAATCAAATACCCAAGAAGAAGGGAGGAAAGGGCCCTGGTCCTGAAAAGACTTGATCCAGTATTGTAGGGGAGTACCAGAACAGAGAAATGGGAGGTGGGGGTGATTGGGGAATGGGCGGAGGGAAGAGGACTTATGGGACATATGGTGAGGGGGGAACTGGGAAAGGGGAAAGCCTTTGGAATGTAAACAAAGAATATAGGAAAAAAAAAGAACCAGAGAGCTTCTTAAAAGCAATAGTAGTGAAAAGAGGGCACTCAGTATGATTAATGAGCTGATGATGGAGTCCTGACCACTCTTGAATGGCACTGTGTTGCAGGATGTCGTATAGCTACAAAAATATATTTCTCTTTATTAACATTAATGCGACAGATAAAAACATAAGCTTATCAATTTTCACAGGACTGTAACCACATAAATGTTCACAAAAACCAGGGTACCCAGGATACATTCTACAGAAGGTCCTTTACACTAACATTTCGACTGACCTCTGCACTATTTATATCGGCAAGCATCTCCACTACGTGCATTATGCTCATCGTAGCCCTTACCAGGCCTGGAAACCACCTGGCCATCTCTTATACTTCTGATTCCATTTTCCTACAGTTACTGGTTTTGGTGTGTGATTCAGATCCTTCACCATACTCTTTCCTTACATGTCACTTTTCTGATTTTGTGATCATTCCCACGTGTACAGCTTTCATAAATGGCACTCTGAAGCCAGTTTCTTATGAGGATAACTTAGGAAAGGGAACTGATACATCCTTGCTGTTTTTCTAATGTACTCCTTGCATCAGGCAACGCACTCATTTTGCTATTCATTATACTTCATAGTCCTTCCTCTCTCCACGCCCTTTATCCTCCTCCTGAATTCAGCAGGAGCCTTGCTGACTTCATCACCAGCCTTGTAGGAAAATATTCACTCCTTTTTCCACAATCTCATTAGCCTGTCTTGTGTTTCTTAAACAGGTTGGAAGCACTCATCACATTTCTTTTTCTTTCCTTTTCTTTTCCTTTTCCCTTTTTCTATTCTGTTCTGTTCTATTCTTCCTTCCTTTATTGTTTGTTTGTTTCTATTGTCTTTCTTTGCATTGCTGAAGATCAAGAGTGGGGCCTCCCTCCTGATCAGCAGTCAGTTTACCATATTGTAGATAACCATTCTGGCACTAAACTACATTTGTCCACAGCCTGGAAGATCTTGTGTTTAGTCAATCAAACTGATTCCTCCTCTGTGGCCTAAACTTCTCAACATCACTATTTTTAGTCCACACCCTAAACTTCCATGGCTCCAATTCCTCTGCTTCTAGTAGGATACACATTGACCTATCTCTAATGGCTATCCTCCATAGTCACACGTCCCTGCAGAGTTTTATCAGCCTCTGTACCAGTACAGCCTTAAAGGCTCAGCTGTCTATATCCATGATGGTCTTAGAACCGACTTAAAATGTGTTCCCTCTTCAGCTCTGTTGATTCTAGTTTTCCAGTTTTCCCTTAAAAATGTGTTGAGCGCAGTCAGCTATGCTACATTCTGTCACTTGTGCTATTCCAAGTACTGGCAAGTCCAAGTAGAAATGTCTTCTTTTTCTAAATTCAGTTTAAAATTTTCTACACTAATGACCCCAGAATCCTTTCTTCTGCCATTAAGCCAAAACTCCACCCATTCCTTTTCACTCAATGTTTACTTTCCTGCTTTACCCAAAGCTGTTTATGTGTTATATGTTAATATGTCAGGTTCTTGACACCGCCTTTACATTTAGAAGTAACTTGCTTTCAGTCCCTCCTCAGTTTATTGAGACTACATCCCTACTATGCTGTCACGCTGTGTCCCTTTGACATCTGTTCCTGGTCTCCTTACCTTCTTTTGTTTCTAGTCTTTTCTAAACACTCTGAGTCCTCCACTAACTTTGATTATTATGTTATGTCAAGCTATGGTGCTATGGTGCTCACTTTCTTTATAATTATTTTATTTGCATTTTAATACACACACATATACACACATACTATTGCACCTTTGATTTGGGGTTCTGCTTAACATTCAGGTAAACAATTAATCAAACCACCCTAGAGACATTTTGGTTACTACTTACAGCTGCTGGTTCTTAGCCTATATTTTTTCTGACACACACGGATCTTGTCACTGTTTGTTATTATTGTTAGGAGTTGTATTTCATGGTTTAAATGGTTTTCTTCTTCTTTTTCTTCCCTCCGTTAACCCATCTCCCCAGTGTGACATAGTGGAGGCTTGCTAAGTCATATCTCTTGAATTTTTTAACTATTCTTTTACTAAATATTGAGAAGGCAAGGCTGATTCCATGACAGGCTTCAAATTAGCAGTTCAAGAGATGAGGTCTCAATCTGTTTAAAAGAACTATGAAAATCCAGGCAAGTCCTGCCATCAAAATATGCCCTGCCACCTAGCCTGAGGCAAGGACAATCAGTCAGCAACAGTTTACAGACTTCCTCAGCATCAGTGTCCAGCCCCAATGACCTAATTATAGAAGATGGAATAAGATAAAGTTCAACTACCCAGAGTCCTCTAATGTGCTTTAAATCGGGCCTCTGATCTCACTTGGTTTTCTCTCTGTCTTGGTAATGAGAGACCCCAGAATGCTTGACTTCTGCAGAATAAACAATTCTTTAAATTTACATACAATTTGAGTCCAGGCTATCATTCGCTGGCAAATTATAGACCCAAATTATAGACCCTTACAATATAACTTTTTAAAATCTCCCTCTCCCTCTCCCTCTCCCTCTCCCTCTCCCTCTCCCTCTCCCTCTCCCTCTCCCTCTCCCTCTCCCTCTCCCTCTCCCTCTCCCTCTCCCTCTCCCTCTCCCTCTCCCTCTCCCTCTCCCTCTCCCTCTCCCTCTCCCTCTCCCTCTCCCTCTCCCTCTCCCTCTCCCTCTCCCTCTCCCTCTGTGTGTGTGTGTGTGTGTGTGTGTGTGTGTGTGTGTGTGTGATGTATAGGTGAGAATGTGGTTGTGCAGATACCATGGTGTGGATTTCTAGGTCAGAAGGTAATATGATTGGGAGTCAATTCTCTCCCACTGTAGGGACTCAGGGGTTGAACTCAGGTCTTTGGACTTATATGGAAAGCTATTTTACCTGCTAAACCATCTTGCCAAACCAACTTTTTCCATTTTTTCTATTCCCCCCCAATGAATTCATATATTCTTGCTCACTTACTTCTATTCTTTATGTAACACATACCACATCTGCTATAATCTCATCTTTAGCTTGTTTTTCTCTCAGATCTGCTATAGTGTCTGAAATAGTCATCTTTGTGAGAGATAAATTTATCTATAAAGCTATAGAACAGACAACTGAGGTATCAAATTTATAAAATTATAACCATCACCTTTGGCCTTTCCTTCTTTCCAGCTGCTCGGTCTTCATTCTATTTGCTTGCTTCTTTGTGATTTAATGTGGTAGTTTGTTTGAATAAGCTATAACACTGGCTGTTATTTAAATTTCTCAAATCCTATTTCATGAATATTATGCCTAAGTGCGTCAACTTTAGGGATCTCCATATTTCTTCTGTTTCCCAGCACTGTTGACTCACTTTACTCATTCTTGCTATAGTTTTGAGTCTTGACTTTTGTCCCCAACTCTTGGCCCATAGTGCTATTTGGAGCTGGTAGCACATTTAGGATGTGGAGCCTGGTGAGATAAAGTTAGGTCATTTGGGGAGCACTATAATTTCGAGGACTTCCCATTTTTTCTCTGGCATTTCCTGAAGGGATGAGTTGAACAAGGCTCCTTTGTCAATTCCTCCCACCATGTTATACTCTCCTGCCAGAAATTCATTGCAAAACTAAGCCAAAATAAAGTTTATTTATTTTAAATATTTTAGATATATTTGTTTTGTTTCATGTGTAATGGTGTTTTGCCTGTGTGTATGTATATGTACTATGTTCACACAGAAGCAAAATGAGGGAACCAGCTTCCCTGTAACTAGTGTTACCATAATGTGGGTGTTGGAAGCCAAACCAAGCTCTTTACCACAGAGCCACTTCTCCAGATTCCTTCCAGAACTTTTAAATTGATTTCCTCATTTATTTTGCCACGCTGTTGGAAGATTGACTACTACAATGGTCTCTCCTCTTGCTGAAGCATTGGCAGAATTAGGATTCTCATTTATGTTCTTGCTGTCCACTTTGGCTCATTTTTGTATTAACTAACACAACTAATAAAAGTTTGGGGCTTGATCTTATCTTATCAATCCCTTTCCATGAATGTATTAAAGGCTACTTCTCTCATTTAGGCTTTCTAATTTGGCATTTTAAACATTTTCTTGTTTTTAGTGTCACTTATTAGGGAAGCCTGTGTAAGAATGCTGTGAACTTACTGGGGCAGAGTGCAGAATGTTACTCCCAGAATGTAGCCTTCTAGAAAGAATTACATAATCTCTGATAAGTGAATGCACTTGGAAGTAAGAACGTGGAGGGAATACACTGGTGCATCCATGTGAATTTCTTTGGGAAAGGCAAAGGTCTTAACGGAATATTCTTGGTTCTTTTTATATGACCAAAAATGATAAGGCATAGCATATATAAGTGTAGAGAATAACCGAATGTTTTGGAAGAGTATACGTTATAGGATTAGATTTAACATTATTAAATAACATATTTAAAAGCTAAAATACAATCAAAGTGTCAAGTCCTATCTGAAAATTTGCATCTTTGTGAGGTAGCTACATATTTGTTTATATGCAACCTAATTAATGATGAATAATCACAACCAAATATTTTCTCTCTGTTTTCAGAGTCCAAAGTGCCCAGCATTATACTAGGGTACCTACTGTTCTGTTTCAAAGGAATAAATACCCAAATTTCACATCTACAGACACCTAAATTCGGCTTTCACTAATGATACTAGTTATTGCCAACTGAAAGTCAGAGATGGAGGTGAGCAGTTTTGCAATAGTGCAAAATTATAGTGCATTTACCAACATGAGAAAGTTCTTGCCATATGAGCAAAATACATTTTAAAGTTCAGATTTCTATGAGCTTCGATGTATGTTTAATTATATGTACATTTGCAAATGTTATTTTGGGTTATACATATCAATTACCAAAGAAGTTCATTGGTAGAGATTTTCATGCAATGATAAGTGTCATTCTCTAATTTCTTTTATATAAAAAACTCAGACATATGTAAACTATAAAACAATAAAAAGCAATGACAAGGACAGAGCCAAAGTCCTTACCTAGAGGGTCTGTAGAAATTCTCTTGGTGCTCTGTGGACGGTTGATTACTTTTTCATGCTGTTCAGAGAAATGGAAGCAGAATAAGGGGAGAAAATTACCTGCCGATGAACAATGTACAGTCTCTACCCAAAATGCACCATATTTACAAGATGACATTTGCACACCCTGCAAACTTAGATTTTGTGTGTACGTGAACATTCAGCAGTTGTTTTCCTGTGATAGGGGAAAGTACAGCTACCCAAATATTTCAGGAAATTCACAAATAGTAATACACATTTAAGTATTCCCATAGAAATCACACAAACTCCAAACAAATTTAAAATTGAAGATCATTAAAATTAAAGTTCATATAAATACACGAATACTTATAGAATCTACATGGGCTGGGCACTGAACCATAACATTCAACTCATGACTTGATACCTAGCAGGGCATCAAACAGTTTCGGTGAATGAATGAATGAATGAATGAATGATATAAAGAGTACACAAACCAGTTAAGTTGTTAGGTATGTATGTTTAAAACCAATATTTTCCCAGAATTAATCACATAGTTCGTCATTACTTTATGAAACTACCTGAAGAAGAGTTTGTACATAGCTAATGTGGAAGAGTGAAAAATGGCACAGGGAAGGAAGCTAAAATATCCTTGTTTGAACCACTAATTATAGGATGAGACACAGGGTTCCAATAGAGGTTTGTCACCTCAGTCTCTGTGAATATAATACAATATCTTGATCACAGAAGTTCATTGCAATTTCTTTTGTAGTTATATAAACTATAACTTACCAAGATATTCTTAAACAAGTGAAAACCAGATTGAAATTATAAAAAAAGTGCTTACTAAGATATAAATGAAAAATAATTGAAGGATTAAAAAGGGACACAATTAAAACATTCAACAGCTTTTAAATAAAATTGCTATAGTGTGTTATGCTAGCTGCATATTCTAGTTTTTCTTAGGACACATTCTTGAAATGGCATATTTTTATTATCAAAATGGAAAATATTATTAGTGATTGCTATAGATAATTCTATAAAGAGGTCTTTGTTGTAATGAACCAGTCCTGTACCTAGATTGTATGCTGGAAATATGTTTCATCAAGCTAATAAATGGTACAGAGCTACACATAAACATGGATGATGTCACCTTCCTGGCTTTAACAGTATAGTATAGTCATGTATGATGTGACTCTTGAGGAAAGTCAGAGAAGGTATATATCTATATTAACTTTCCAGTCTCCTACAAATCTACAAAGTTTTCCTTTACTTTTTCTTTGTGTTCTAACACCAAGGTAGAGTTACACTGCAACACCCCAAATTAAAACACAAACAAAAACACTGACTTATACCAATGATACAAAAATGATAAAATATTATGTGTTACTGTGGAACATCCTAGCTACTTAATACAACATGTTCATTAAATCTGAAAACTTATTTTGAAGGCATGGTTTTATAGAAGTTCTATGAAAGAATATAAAACTTACATTAAGAAGTTTCAATGGGAGGAAATTAAGAAACAAGTATATGTTCAAGTGTACTGTACTGTAGCACTTCAACCAAAATCAATTCGGATGTATCAACTATGTGATAGACTCTGAATACCTGAAATACAAATGTCAATTTATTTATCCTTTTAATGCAGCTTGTATGTATGCTCGTGTTGTATGTGCTTGTGAGAATATATGCACACAAACATGTTCAGGTGTTCTTTAAAGCTTTGATGTCAGATGCCATGGAGTTACAATCACATGTGTATATGAACCAAACTATGTAGGTACTGGGATCTAAACTCTTGATTAAGCAGTAAATGTTCTTAAACACCATGCTGTCATGTCAGGTCCATAAATAGTACAATAGAATCTGCCTCCCCATCAAAGGATATTGCATGGCTGGGGCTATGTCCTGACATTGGGATCAAATTACTTTTGTTATGTATCAGTAATTTTTTTCTACTCCCAATTCTTCTTTGTTTAGAGACTTCTCATAGCGTATTGATACATTACAACATTTCTTTTTTGTTGTAAGATTCATATTTATTATATGTTAAGTACACTGTAACTGTCTTCAAACACACCAGAAGAGGGCATCAGACCCCATTACGGATAGTTGTAAGCCACCGTGTGGTTGCTGGGATTTGAACTCGGGATCTTCGGAAGAGCAGTCAGCACTCTTAAACACTGAGCCATCTCTCCAGCGCACACTACAACATTTCTAATACTTAAATACAGAGGGTTATTTTTTAACACATATGTCACCCAGCCTCCTCATGAAGGACTTTCTTTTAATTTTCTTTTCATTTTTGAGATTATGGTTACATTTCTCTCTTCCCTGACTACCTAACAACCCCTTCTGTATACTCCTTTCCACTCTTCTCCAAATTTATGACCTTTTGTTTTATTAATAATTACTGTATTCATATATTTATATGCATACATATTCCTAAAATGCTTTTCTGATTATTTATAATATGACTTGTATCTATATATCAACTGCTCAGTCCTGAAGTTGTAAGAGATTTTGAGTGCTGCCTTCCTTGCCTTGTTCTCCCTTGCCTGTGCTCACCTTCCCAGCCACACCCTGCATAGTTTCTTCTGGTGCACACAGTTCTTGGCTGCATGCTAGTTGGCCTGGAGCATTGCCATTGAAGCTTTCTGGAGTCCAGAATTGTCCCAAGACAGACAGACTCCTCATGTTTGCACGCACTCTTTCTTTCTAATGTCCTTAGAAGGTTGTCCACACCTTTTTTTTTGTCAAAGCCAGCTCTATTTCCCTACTTTATGTTTGCTCTTTTTTTTCTACTCAACTGGTGCCGTTCTGTTACCTCAGCCATCTGCTAAGGGATGGCTTATTATTGTTATTGGTAAGCTCTCTGTACATTAACCTAGTACATTTTGGCATGTTGAATAAAACTTCAGCACTTTCAACTTTCATGCCACATGCAAATTGCTGAATAAATCAATACCTGGCTCTAAGTTTTCAAAACTTTTCTTCAATACTCTATACTCTCACAATAGAGAATAGCAAGAGTTATATGGGTGCTTTTACCTCCCTAGAATACTCTTAATTACATCGAAATAAAATATAAGTAATTTGGATATGTTCAGGTGTGACGTATTTATACTGCTATTTATAAACCCCTTCTCATAAAAAGAAGTTTAAGAGAACTGAAACTGAAACCAGCCACTGAGGCTTGAGGGAATTGAATACTTAGTTTGAAGGTTTTTAGTGTCAGAATTTCAACCACTGCTGACTATTCTTTCCATCTTGTATAAGTATAATCCTCTTTCTGAATTCTTAAAGTTACTAAAGAATTTAATCTGTGAGTTGAATTGGTTTTCTTTGCAATTTTCAACAAACTGACATAGAGGCATCTATTAAACTCTACGGCATTACGTCCCTTAGCATCTCCCATTTCCCCCTTGTAGGTCTTTTCACTGTGGAAGATTGAACCCTGATCCATTTTGACTTTTCTGTTCATACTAATTATCTTTGTATGTTGGCATTCACAAACTCTTTTACCTATTGTAATATAAGGATATCTGTATAAATAGATTATAGATAGATGATGGATAGATAGATAAATAGATAATAGTTATCCTACTATTTTATAGATCCTAGAATTAATTCTTCTTAATTGTTACTCTTTTTTATTTTTTATAAGATATTTATTTACATTTCAAATGTTATCCCCTTTCCTGGTTTCCCCTCCAAAAAATCTTTTAGAGCCATGAAATGAAATCAGAGAGAAACTGTAATGAATTTTAAGTGGCATGGCTTGGGGCCGTTCTTGGCGCATAATGTATACTCAGTTGAAATCACACAGTTTTGGAGAAATGGCTGTCATTTTTGCATGTATAATAGGTTTCTACAGCACTATCATTCTAATATAGAGATGACTGTTGAAAATTCCATCTCTAATTATAATGTAAGCCGAGGCTTGGGTAGAGAGAAATGCCGTTTCAATCAATGTCACTGCTGCACAGTAGCATCACAAATAGTTACCCTACACGGTGTCTCAGAGCAGCCATGAGGTATGGCAGAACATGTAATTTCTGAAAGTACTTTGAACTGAAAAAAGCCTCGGCATTTCAATGTCAGCCAGGGTTTGTACCTATTGTAATGTGCTCTAGAGGAGCTTATAATGGAACATTCACATGCCAAGCCAATACCAGTCAAGAAAAACATGGGTGAGAACAAAGGGAAAAGCCATGCAGAGAAAGCAAGAGCCCATTTGTGGGCTGCCTTTAGTGACATTGTGCTTGGTGACATCATGCTATCCTTCCATCCTCCCAGCTTAATCATTGACCTTGGGTTACAGTCGAGAACACAGCAAGGATAATGGCGGTGAACCAAGTCCAGCATCTTCCGCAATAAATATTAAAACCCAATAGGATACTTTAAAAAAGAAAAATTCAAGGAAGCTAAATCATTTTTCCACACATATTTTAAATGGTTAGGTAGAAACAATAAAATAAAAATAGAACTTTGAGTCCTAGAGAAATAATCTATTTTAAAGTATACCTTGGATAGTAAATTAATTTCAAAGGCATATGGCAATATTGATGGATCTTACTTAGTTTCTACTGCACCACAGTATAGGAGTCACTAGAGAAGAGTATGTTTTTATTAGAATGTCATGCTGAGTTTTTCTCCTCTTTAAAGTATCCTTAAGCATTTATGCAGTATACAATAATGACTTGATGGCACTTTCTTATTACCCAGAAGTAAAATATTCATAACGTTTTTTAACATGTATCTTGGGGAACTTAATCATGAAGATACATTTTGCAGGTATTTACAATACCGTACCATTTACATTATCTTGTGGTAACACCTCCTTCATCTAGTTCTACCCAACACTCCTCACACTTCACCTTTCCATAGACATTATTGGTGACCACATAATTAATTTTGCTATTAAAATACATGCAACTTAATGTGATATGATTAGCAATAGACCAAAAATAATGTATCTAGTTAATATTTGTCAAGATATCTTTAGCATGGGTTTTTATAAAAATAAATTAAAACACCACAATCCAGTTTTGCCATATATAGTTGTGGGGGTTTGAATGAGAATAGTATCCAAAAGCTTATATATTTGAATACTTGGTCTCCATTGTGTGGCTATTTGGGGAGGATTAAGAGATGTGCTCTAGTTAGTGGAAACATCACTAGAGACAGGCAGTTAGCTACAAAGCTTCAAAAGCTTTTTACCCAGTGTGCTCTCTCTCCCTCCTGCTTATGGAATGAAATTTGAGCTCTCTACTGCTGCTTGAGCTGTATGCCTTCATGTCTTCCCTCTGTCCCCATATAAACTGTAACCCTCTGATATTGCAAGCCCAATTAAACATTGTACTTTAGAAGTTTAATTGTTCATAATGCTTTATCACAGCAATAGAAAAGTAACTAATACAGCCGTTTACTATATTTATCTTGTGTGGAAGACTCTTTAATAATAGGTATCATTTGCATTTGAGTGCATTTACTGTAGCATAGTTATAAACTATCTTATTTTATAACACATGGCCCACATTGATTTCTTAATGGTTTTACATTATAAACAAGTTAGAGAGAATATTAATCAAAGAATATTAGACAAGTATTAATCTGTCATAAAACTAATGGTAACATAAATTCTACTGTATTTATAGTCTCCTCATAACTATCAATTAAGTAAGAGCCTATATCAGTATTGTCTCATTATTTCATCCCAAAGATAAAACAACAGTTTGACTAATTGCCATGCCTATTTCACAAATGTAAATTCACCTAAGCAACATGGCTAGAATATTGCAGAACTAGACTTAAACTCCAGTCTCTTTAAAACTCCAGTTTTGGGGATAATAATGTTCCCTGATGATAACAGTCAGTAATTTTGATTAGTAACCTTGTATTAGGAGTTACTCTAAGAAGTTAAATCCTTTAATCTATGTAGCAAAATGCAATTTTGTGTATATCTCATGTCCTTAATATTATGCAAATTTTACAAAGAGAACAGATTTAAAGAAAGACAACAATTTTGCCCAAACTAAACATTTGAAATGATAAACATACCATTTCAGCTAGTATAAGCTAGAAAATCAGATCCTATATTTAAAACTGTAAGATAAAATTTGCATATAAAATTAATATGACTCTTCAGACACAACAGAAGAGAGCATCAGATTCTATTACAGATGGTTGTGAGCCACCAGGTGGTTGATGGGATTTGAACTCAGGACTTTGGGAGAGCAGTGAGTGCTCTTAACCACTTTATTCTAGCACCTTCTACACTGCATCCATTATTCATATGTGCCAACCTTGCTTCTCTGGACTTCAAGGGCAGTATTAGATGGAGCAAAGGAGCCCAAGTCCTGGCTAGTACTCATTCACTTATGACATTAAGTGACATGTTCCCTCTTTTCTTCTTTCCTCACTTATCAAGCAGGAATATTAACACTGGTTTCCCTGTGACGTTGAAAGAAGTCATTGAATTATATCATGTTTCCTTTATGCAACGCATAGTGTACAACAATATGCTCAAAATATTACTAGCAATTAATTGTGGTGTTAATTACTACTTCTTGCCTATTTAAAAGGAAGTTCACTTATATAAACAAAAAGAAACTCTAAAAATAAGTGCAATTAAAAGAAAACAGCATTGCTAAATTCTGTTGCCAGCCATGATTTCTGAACCTGAGAGCAATTCTCAGCTATGAAGGGAGTTTTGTAAGTGTTGGAGACATTCACACCCGCACAAGATCAGAAAAAGGAATTAAAAAGAGAATAACTGAATTACTTTGTGAGTATATATATATATATATATATATATATATATATATATATATATATTTGAAGATAATTTATGTATTAACTTGAGAAGTAAGTGAAAACACTACTGGTAACTCTAAAAGTTGAGGTCAAGCATTGGGTAAAATAAACATCCTTTTTATTTTGGGGAATGACACCATTCAGTGTCATTCTGTGTAAACATATATGGACAGTGTTTGCATTTTTTAGGCTGCAGAGAAAAATGTAATGGTATGGGAGTGATCAGTTATCAAGAAAACTCTACTCTTCTAAATCCGAGGAAATCAGATCTAGCCTGCTGAAGGGATGGCTACAGTGTCTGCTCAGTAGATGCTAGTGCTCAAAGTTCTGATGTATGAACTTTTTCACTATCTGAATAGAACAGAAAATGTTACCAGCATAACGTAGGTGACTAAGCCTTTAAAACCAACAAGGCTTTAAAACCAACAGTTTTGGAAATCTGTTTCTGTTGTAGGGGCTGAAAATCTTTAGGTGAACAGATTACCTACCATCAAAGATTCTATTCCAAAGCTATGTTTCAACAAAAGCATCCATCCAACCATCCCAGCTGGCTCTAGATCTATCAAATACTCCAAGGGAACAAGGGCTGTGAGAGACAACTTGTCATTTTGGTAGAAGTGGCAGGCAGGAAATACACAAAGACCTGGCTTATTTGAGGTACATACAGAGATGATAAAGATGAAAAGAAGAATGTTTTCATAGCTGCCTTGGCTTCTGTAACATTGTGTTACTGAGGTACAATATCTAAGTAAATCTTTTCTTGAGTTCCAACTGGAAAACAATGATAATTCATTCTATTTTCAGAGAGGGCTTGAAGACAGATTAAAATTCTGCGTATATGTTATGGTTGTTAGGTTGATGTTTTACAGAACTCGTAACAGTGGGGGGGGCGGGGTGTCCCTGACACTTTGTGCCTACTCTTGACACTTTTTTCTCCTATTTGGTTGTTTTACACAGCCTCAGTATGATTGCTTTCCTCTTGTCTTACTGTATCTTGTTTTGTCTTGTTTGGCTGTTGTCTCTTGGATGCCTGCTCTGTTCTGAAGGGAAGTGGAAGGGATGTGAGTTTGGGGTGAGAGGGGAGGTAGGAGGAAGCTGAGAAGAGTGGAGGGGGGAAACTGCAATTAGGATGAATTGTATGAGAGAAGAGTCTATTTTATTTTAAAAAATGAAAAAGTAAAATTGCTCATTCTCTCATGGAGTGGGTGGCTTGGGCTGGATTCAAAAGTCAGTGTCAGAGGCCTAATGCACGGATTAGATCCTACTAGAATCCTGTCTTTTACAGGTCAAAAGATAAAGAAAAAGGAATCAGTCGTTGAACATAAAACATAAACTATCTGGTGCTCATTATGGAGGAGCAATGGTATTGCAGCCAGTTTTTGCACATTAGAAATGTGCTTGGAAGTATTTATTTGTAGATAAAATTACATGATATATTTTATTTGCTTTAAAATCTTTAGCATGAAGAAATAATACCATCAAATCAGGGCATAAAATAATGGGAGAAATGCCCACAAAAGCTTATTTCATGCATTATTTTTCCTGTATTTTGGTGCGCATTTATGTGTTTATGCACAAGCACATACAATGAGTTTTAAATAAAGACATTAAAAGACACTATGATGAGCTAATATCCTGTTGTTGCTATGATATAGATTCTCTGACGACTCTATAATCAGCACAGAACTTCCTGACAGCCTAGGAGGAGAGGTTGTGTACTTACAATGAAAGGAAGTACCACCACGTAGAGGGGCCTCAAGGCCAGCAAGAACCTACAGTCAAGGAACCTCTTTAGGGAACAAGATTTCAAGAGTTCAGAATGCTTTTTCTTTTCATTTTCTTAAAATCAAGGTAGACCTCGAATATAGATATTGAGCAATTAAGTTTAGAAATGAAAAGTGTGCTCCCAATGTGGAAGTACCTTGAATCCTTACTTCTGCTTAGCTTGGATTATTATTTTTAAGGCTGTTCTTATTTCTATGCAGCGGATTTTACTATTGCTTCTTCATTTCTTTTCCAAGGTTTGAAATTGTATATTGAATTTCATTATCTCTGAAGCATTAATCTGATTATGGTTTTGACAATAAGAAAAAAATTAATTACTCCATTTATTAAAAACTGTAATAGACCCTATGTTAGTGTATATGTAAGTAATTTAATTATAGTTACTGTTCAGAGTCTATAATCAAATTTCCTTAGTTTTGTTTGGTAAATGTAAAAGTTTCCCTAAAAAAAGTGACAACAGATCCAAAGGCAAGAGTCATTACTGGTATAATAACTTAGGTTAAGGGACTCTGAAGTGGCCATTATTATAATGTGTAAGAGAATTGGAACAAAAGATGTTTCTTGGGGGCAATGTACCATGGAAAGTCTATAGGGGTAAAAGGCTAGGAGCCCATATAAGAGTCTTAGTAAGAATGATAAAAGCAATTGATTTTAGAGAAATTCCATGCTCTTGGTTACATAGATACTGGTCTGGTATAGAAAATGGGCATTGCTGATAGGATTGCAAACTGGTACAACCACTCTGGAAATCAACCTGGAGGTTCCCTAAAAAATTGGAAATAGATCAACCTGAAGACCCAGCTATACTACTCTTGGGCATATACCCAAAATATGCCCCAACATGGCCACAGGGGCACAAGTTCCACTATGTTCATAGTGGTCTTATTTGTGATAGCCAGAAGATGAAAACCCTGATGTCTCACAACAGAAGAATGGATACAGAAAATATGGTTCATTTACACAATGGAATACTACTCAGCTCTTAAGAACAAGGACATTCTGAGTTTTGTACGCAAATGGATGCAACTAGAAAATATCATCCTGAGTGAGGTAACTCTGAGCCAAAAATACATGCATGGTATGTACTCACTAATAAGTGTATATTAGAAATAAAAAGTACAAAATACCCATAATACAATCCACAGAACTCATAAAGGTTAACAAGCTTAAGGATCCTAGTGAGGATTCCTGAATCCCACAACTCATCCTATTACAGAGACACTTGTTCAACCATGTTTATTACTGCTTCATTCACAATAGTCAGAAATGGGAAAGAGCCTCTCAATGGATAAAGAAACTGTACATTTATACAAATGCTATTACTGGGTTGTTTAAAACAAGCAAGCAAACAAACAAAAATGAAATCATAAAATTCACAGGATGAAATTCAAATGAGTTGAGTTAGAAAAAATGATCTTGAAGCAGGTAATGCAGACTCAAAAAGACAAAGAGGATATGAATTTACTTATTTGTGGATATAGTTAACTCTGTAACCATAAAGGCTGGGTTTAGTTAAGGAACTGGGGAGTGGAGAAATCTCTAGGAAGGGAAACTAGGTAGTTTGGATGGCTAGATATGGGGGGGGAGATAGGGAATCGTGCAATTAGATGGGAAGGGAAGGGAAGAGCAGCATGAAGGAGGGAACAGAGGAGGCTTTGAAGTAACAATTTCTGGTTTCTTTGGAGACTTAGTTGTGTCATGTGATATTTTTTTCTGGAAAGTATCTTATGAAATAATATTTTGCTGAAGCTGATACATGAAAGGGTATTTTGCTGAGAACAGATATGTAGTATTTTTCTGGAAGCTGTCTTAGGAAAGGGCATTTTGCTGGAGTGGATGCTTAGGAGAATATGTGATGTTTAAAATGAATATGAATATAACCTCACAGACGGTGAGAGGATGCTCTTGCATTGGTTTGCCTTATACTATTTCACTGGTCTTCCCTCCCTCAACTTCCCTTGAAATTACTTTGTAGAAAGACATGCAACAAAGAATTTCAGGTGGTATTCCAGCTGCTTCTTGCCACTTCTGCAGACTTGTGTCTATGAGGGAAAGCCTGGAGATTTCTTCCCGATTTAGCCACTGCTACTGATTCATGTTTGGGGTTTCCCGATTGGACTAGACTGGCACTACTGGTTCATGTTTGATGTTTTCAACTGGACAACTAATATCTAGACAATGAAGATTTGTATCTCCCCAAAGAACTACTTCTAAACAGGTTCACATCTGCCCCCATGTCCTATTAATCGCTTTTCTCCCCTACTTTTAATCAGTGGACTAGAAGGGAGGTTGTAGTAAAAAGGCATAGCTAAAACTAAAGACCACTGAAGGAATTTTATAGAAAATGAATACAGCAGAAGTAGTGTGTGTATGTGTGTGTGTGTGTGTGTGTGTGTGTGTGTGTGTGTGAATGATGAAAAGAATCTAAACAGAATCACCAAATAATTGGGGAGCTAAAGTTCCAAAGAGACATCTCTCACCACCAAATAAAACTCCATGGCCAGGGACTGGGTTATATACAATTGAGTTGATGGCAAAGGGGACCTCATAGAGACTCCCAACAATCCAGGCTATTCCTAAAGCTATTGTTTGATCTCCACAAATTGATAGTAAGACTCTATTGCTGAATATAACACCTGCACTCCTCATTCAACACAGAGAAGCCAGCCTTCTGCCTATCTAGAAACATCATCTCTATTAGCTAGTGTTCATGGCCCTAGGGAGCACTCTGCATGCTACCAGAGGAGATAGGTAAACACATTCCCAACTACAAACCTGACATTTGCAATGGAAACCTGCCTGCAAGATAGACTGAGACAAAACAGACACAAATGCTGTGGGAATAAGCAGCCACTATTTAATTGGATTTAAGGCCCCTGCCACGAGATGGAATTCATACAGGACATTGTTCAGATGAGACTATATAGGCCAGTGATCCAAGGAAAAACAAAATGCTTTTGTTCTAATAAAGAAATGTAACAATATAATGTCTGCTATACTCACAGATCAGTGTCTCACTCAGTCATCATAGGAACTTCCTTCTTTGGTATATAACCACAATAGGACAGTGTGCAAGGAATGAAAAATCTTGGAACACTCATTTCTCAATAGGGTGTATTCATCAGATACCTCCCCTCAGGGGTTAGAGAAGTCTGTGAAAGACTGGAATAGCCTATGACAATGCAAGGCGACAAGGAAAGAAGGCCTTGTAGCTACAGCAGGGCTAATGTACATAGGAACTTATAGAGGCCGTGGCCACCTGCACAGAACCTGCATAGATCTAAGCCAAATCTGAGTGTTGGAAGGGGATGTGGACACAGCACCCATACCTAACCCAGAAGTTACCTTCAATTGATTACTGCATGTGAATGAAAAAATAATCTCACTGGGCACATAAGCCACACTGAAGCACAGGCCCAATGTCCAGCAGGTTATGGGCAATGAAAAATGAGATCAATCATATTTTTGGAGGGCGTTGGGGGTTTTGGTTTCTTTGTGTGTTTATATTTTGTTTTTTTTCTTCATAATTCTTTGCTTGGGCTTTTCTTTTTTCTATAGACCATTTACTTACATGATGCAGTTTTAATTTTGTTTTTATGGTGTTTTTGTTCATAAAATTGTGTGCCTATGTGTGTGTTTCTTGTGCTTTCTCTTTGGTCTTGTTTTTTCTGTTTGTTTGTTCTTGTCATTTTTGTTTTATCTTGCTTTATATATCTGCATGTCTCTTTGTTTTCTAACAATAGCAAGCCAGAAAGGAGTGAATTTAGGTCAGTGGGGAGGTGGGTTGGACCTGGTAGGAGATGAAGGGGTTAAACTATAACCAGAATATATTGGATGAAAAACAAATCTATTCTACTTTTTAAAAAGGGAAAAAATGTTTGAAGCTTTGTAAACTACATTCTGGAATAATTACCTTTTCCTTTTCTTAAATTACATCTTTCAAAATTTCCATTAATGAAGACATGTTGGTGATAAACATTTAGGTTTAGATACCAGGAAATTTAAAGCACAATACTGATTCGAATTGTAATTTTGTTGATGGATTTTTTTTCCATAGGAGATAAAGTCATTACAGTACTGCCCTCTGTGTGGATCTCGATATAAATGGAAATTACTCCGCTATCAGCCTAATTGTTCTCTCCTTGAACGTGACCTGTTTTTCCTACATATTTTAATGAACTTTTTTTCTTTTCTTTGGTATTCCTTCAGAGATTGGATGTTTGATTAGTAACTTTCCTAAACTCTACTAGGCTCCTTCCATATGGAAAATTAATTTAAAAACTGATAACATGATTCTTTCTAGTTTTCCATCTGATGTTTATCATCTCTTTCATGTTCCATATAGCCTTCTACCTTGTGTGGGTACTTTGGAGTCTTTGTCTCTTTATACCTATCACTCTTGTCACATTTTAACTTACCTCAGATATAGTTTTCTGTGTAGATATTTCCTTCCATGATTTTTTAAAACCTTTTGGTTAATTTCTTAAGCTCTATGCGTAATTATATGATTTTCCTTTAAACAACACTTTGTCTTAGTTTTAACCTGTTCTCTCTCACCCAAGGTACTAGACAACTACAGTTACCTCTTCATCTTTCTATCAAGAGTCTTGGCATGTGTTACTTGTGAAGTAACCGAGAAGCCTAGGTTGGAAGGAATTTGTTTCTTTTCAGAATATTTTGCTTTACTTCTGAAAATACTCGAGGATGAGAAACAATATCAAAATATTATTCTCTGGTAAAGTCTGATTATGCTACAGTGTTTGAGACTCATGTCTCACATTCATGGTGAAACCAGTTGCTCACATTTGTTAGCTTCAGGCACTATTTTTTACCCTAATCCATGAATGCATGCCACTATCTGACTTAAATTATGGGGCTCCAACTGGTATCAACAAAAAATTATAGTCTCTGGTATCTTGGATTTATCTGCCTTATTCTTCAGAGCTAGGAACCATAAGGCCAGTTGCTTTTCACTAAGACTACCTTGTTCAAAAATTGCTTGCTTAAGAACTTTTAGAATAGAAGTTGACATGAATTTATCTCAAATTTTTATCTTAAATGAGTAATTATTATTTTAAATTTTCATTGGATATTTTATTTTTTATATAAAACTAAATTTAAAGCTAATCAAATGAATATGTATATTCTGTCCGTTTTTTTTGGGGGGGTGGATAATATATTTTTTGCCTTAATCATGAATATAATTTTTATGGACTCTACCTCATGTGACCTACTCCATCATCCTTTGTTTTACCTGATGATCTTACTTCTGTATCATATCATTCTGACAAAATTTACCCATTACTTTCTCAATATCTGGGTCAAGTTTAAGTCTGTATTTTTAAATAAATTCTCCAGAAAATATTAAATATTCTGTATTGTCTATTAAGTTTACGTGATAATTGGGAAATTGGCTGATTTTATTTTGTTTCACTAATATCTGTCATATAAACATAGATGCTAATCCAAAAATTTATAACATGAGTACAAGACATGTCTTATATATTTCTTGTATAATGGCTTTACAGTTCTTTCAAATTTGATCCCAACAATAATAAAATTAGTAAAGACTACAATTAGTGATTATTTGTCTGAATTATTTTCTGCATATAAACCTTGTACTTTCTTGCTCTGTTAAAGTATTTCAATGTTCCTGTACGTTCCTAAAGACATAAGTAATTTTTAACATTCAAATACAATTTCATGGTTGGTTGTTAAGAGAAACTACAATTTTGTTGCTATCATGTTTCTTTGGAAAAATACTTCTAATATTGAATAGTCCTGCAAATAAAAGTTCATGCTTGACTTTAAAAGAATTAAATTTTCTTAAAAGCCAAGTCACTGATCTTTATTATCAGAATATTTAACCCTATAATACATTTTATTTTTCATTATTAGACTTTTCATTTTTAAAACCAACATTTTAGATTTTCTTTCTCCCACAAGTCCCTCCAGATCCTCTTTTTCTCCCTCTCAACTTAAGAGGGAGAATATGAGCTATAATCATATAGATTTACAGAGGCTTCTTTCTTGGTGCCCTCCATCCCTTCTGATTCTTAAGTTCGCTCTGTCTCCTCTTCCTGGAATTCCCCTAAGTTGTGAGAGGAGAGATTTGTTGGAGATATCTCATTTAGGAAGGACTAAGTATCCCAATGTATCTCATTCTCTGCATAATTTGACATAATATTTCAATTTATTGAGATCTTAGTGAACTCATTCTCTGACTGACAGAGGGTGGACAATAAAGCAATACAGATGTTGCTTAAATTGACTTCAATATAGAAAACATGGAACTAAGTTCTAGGAAACTCTAAAACTGTTGTAAGTTCTGCAAAAAACTTCTGCAAAAACAGTAAAACCCAAATTACCCTTTTTTCTGATAAGGTTTCATACATACATACATACATATACACATGTATGTATGTATATATATATGCATATATGTGTGTGTATTAAATATATATTATATATAATGTGTATATATACTACATGTATATATATTTTTTTCCTAACTTGTTTTCTTATTATCCAGCAACAGATTAATGAATCGTGAACAATATTTATATTTATTCTAAAAATTTTACACATTGTATAGAATGTATCTAAATCACATCTGTATATTCACCACCCCCCCCACACACACACACACAAACACTCTAACTACTACTTGGTCTCACAACACATTTTCCTTCCAATTAATTTTCTATTTACAACACACTGAGTGCATCTAGTGCTACCCACATGTGCTAGTGACACTTTTGTTTTGAATCCTAATATAATTACATAAAATAATGACATTGAAAACTATAAGCAATGCTAAGGTACTTGTGACCATGATAAAATTTCTCCCACTTCAGAATCTTCTAATTTACTTTGTTAAGATTCCTTTGGCAGTTCAGGTTCTTAGAAAAAAATATATTTTTAAAATCATTTTTAGCATGGCAGGGAGTAGGCAATGAAAGTCTCAAACCGAGAGAAAGTGATGCTTTTGATAAACCAACTCTTGCAGTAGCACGTTCACAGTTCCTTCCTTTAACCTATTTAATGTGGCGGAAGAGCAAATGTTGCAACACTTTTTTTTAACTAGAAATGGCATGACAATATGTCATGAGTTCACAGGGTCTTTTTTGTCTTTTTAAAGGAAGTTCAGTCTCAGCAGAAGTTAGGTCAGGATTGCTTATGTAAACCTGTCACTGAGGTATTACTCAGAACTCCAGCCTTAGGTAGACTCCAGCTATGTGACTGGGGCCATGACTGTATTCACAGCAAAACCACCAAACAGGTGGGAGAAGTACAAGGCCTTCAAAACCCGAGCTGACGAAAAACAACCAAATGTCATATAGACAGCCATCTGGGTGATTTCAGAAACACATGTTCCAGCACCAAACATTCTAACCACTTCCTTCCACTTAAAAACTTGATTTTTTTTAAAGGTGCTTTCCTTCTTCCTGCATTCAAATGCATGTAATGTCAACAAAATGTTCTGGAACATTTCTGAAAAGAGTTGCTTCAGGCATAACTTAGAAATGATTTACTGAAAATGATTATATTATGAGGCCTCAAATTTTCACCTGTATTGCTGACATGGTCATTTTTGGATGTTTATCTTGATTACCAAGAACCACAAAGGCCCACCAGATCATTTTTCAAACCTCAACTCAACTTCTTAGGCACCATATGAATAAGTATCCATGATGCTTTCCTGGAAACCATCATGGAGTCCAGATATTTGCTATTTTCCTTGCTGTAGCTGATACTTTCCCAGGACTGTAGGTGAAGAGGCTTCTTGTCATGTGTTGCTCCTTTGCCCAGAAGGTAACTCACACTTGGTCTTCTGTAACTGTCCTATTTTAACACACATGCCACTAATTTTGCTTATTCTCTGATGCTAATTTGTTTCTTTCCTTAGCATGTCTCACTTTCTCCCCTTATTTTATCACCTATAATATAAGCTGTATTTATTCATGCATATATGCAACAGGCATTTGTTGCATCTAATTATGCCAAACATTTTTCTACATCCTTGTTATTGAATAATAAAGGAATAGAACAAAGTTCCCTTGAAGTAGCAGAGCTTACTTAAATCCTTGCTAGGTCAGTGTTTCTAAACCATAGCTAACACACGAGGCCCCAGTGCTTTAGAGGGAAACACAGTTAAATCAAGTACAAAGGCTCTAGAGTGTTCGATCAAGAATCCAGAAATATATTTGCTATTGAGTAGATTCATAGAAGGCTTTAGAGAGAATGGGAAACTTGACTATAAGATGGAGATTGAGGTATTGACATATAGGTAGATGTTAGGAGGACCATTCAGGACAGAGAAATCATTAATACAGGACAGATTTAAATCCGAAGACAGGGTAGAGTCTCATAGAAGTAGGAACAGGCTAACTGTGGAATCAGAGCTGAAGAAGTGAAGGGGATGGGATACAAAGGCCTGGAAACAATAGCTAAGTGGGCCATGTAGAAACTTTACAGTACCTGTTCCTTATGAGTGCTATGTATTTTCTGAATTCAGTATCCTTCCATCTCCATGGTATCATGGTCAACTGTGGTTAAAATTATTAATTAGCAATACCGGATACAAGCAATTGATAAATCTTATAGAACTTTTAAATTGTAAATTATAAATTTTTCCATTTTATCGTTAGTTGTGCTTATTTACAGCTTACTCTGTCTAATTTATAAACTAAATTTTATCATAGCTATGTATACATTAAAAATGATATTCACTTAGGTTTCAATAATTTCTAGCACTCACTGGGAGTCATGGTTTGAACATGCTTGACCCACACTATTAGGAGGTGTGGTTTTGTTGGAAGAACTGTGTCACCGTGGGAGTGGGCAATAAGACCCTTCTCCTAACCATGTAAGAGCCAGTCTTCTCCTTGCAGCTTTCACTCTATGGATTCTAAATGAATATAGGAATTTGCTAGGTATGAATACATATAAATACATGTATTCCAATCCTAACTTAAGGAAATAGCTGCAGAGTACTTTTTGGTATTAGTCGGAGTTCTCTAGAGTCACAGAACATATAGAATGGTTCTATAAATTAAGTGAATTTATTGCAATGATTTGCAGTCTGCAGTCCAACTAACCCAATAATGAGCAACTATAAATGGGAAGTCCAAGAATCTAGTAGTTACTCAGTGCCACAAGGCTAGCTGTTTCAGCTGGTCTTCTGTATAAGCTGGAATCCTAAAGAAGTAGGTTCCAACAGATGTGTTAGCAATTAAGTGGAAGCAAAGAAGAGTGAGTCTTCCTTCTTCCAATGTCTTCTTGTAGACCTCCACTAGAAGGTTTGCTCCAGAATAAAAGGTGTGTGCCACCATGCCTGGATTTGGGATTTGCTTTGTCTAAGGCTGGCCTTGAACTCAGAGATCTACTTGTCTGTCTCCTTGGATTAAAGCTGTGTACCACCTTGCCTGGGCCTAATCTTTTCATAGCCACTATGCTTCAAGATCTCCATGTTAAGATCTGGGTCAGAAGCCTGAGTCTTCCATCTTCAAGATCTGGATTACAGGTGTGCCCTCCATTTCTGAAATATAGTTCATTCCAGATGTAGTCAAGTTAACAATCAGGAATAGCCATCAGACTTGGGACATATTTCCTACACATGAATGAAGCCTTTACTCTGAAAGAAACCAGAATCATTGCCGTGTTTGGAGCAGACATGTGATCTGAATGATGTTTTGAAAGATATGTTGCATGCTAGATCAGTGGTTCTTAATCTTCCTAATGCTGCAACCTTTTAATACAGTTCTTCATGTTAACCTTTTAATACAGTTCTTCATGTTGTGGTGACCCCAAACCATAAAATTATTTTCCATTTTTCTGCTATTTTATAACTATAATTTTGATAGTGTTATGAATGTGACCCCTGTGAAAGGATTGTTGAACTCCCAAAGCTATCATGACTGACAGTTAAGAGCTGCTGCTCTATATGAAGAAGGAGAATAGAAGGGCAAGGCAAACTTCAGACTGTTATCATTATTCTTTGTTGTCATCTTAGATGGATTTGTGATTGCTGGGAAACACACCTCTGGTGTCTGCAAGGGTATATTGAAATTAAACTGTGAACGGAAGACTCACTCTGAATGTGGGCTGCAAAATCCCATGGGATAGGGCATCCAGACTGAATTAAAAGGAAAAAAGAAAAAGGAACGCTGGACCTAATATTTGTTTATCTCAGATTCCTGAAACATATCAATAGGAGAACACCACAGTGTTGTAGCAATGAACCGCCCTTGTCACCAAGCCTTCACGTCCTGATGGACTCTCACCTCTTTCTGAATCAGAATAAGTCCTTCTTTCTTTAGCTTGCTTCTCTTAACTTCACAGTAACAAGAAAAGTACATATTATGCTACTTATACAGAAGCATTATTGTATATTAGGCCCTTGGCATACCAAATATGGATTTTAAAGGAGTTAATATATAAATGAGCAAAATGTGGAGGCTAAAATGCGTAAGGTATTCTCACTAACAGGAAGCAAGCAAGTACAAGTAACAGATGATCTTCACTTTTTTGAAGAACCTTACTATACATTAGGCTTTTACCTTGTGATTGCTTGTGTGCAAATAACATGTGACTATATACACATACAGCACATAGTGACTGCTTAATCACAAACTGTGTCTTTGAGATGTTTATTCTTCAAATATTCTTGATGTCTTGAACTCGTGGTTATAATAAAATATATTCAGTCTGTAACCCTGTAACAATCACCTAACTCTCTAGACCTACATACTAAGATAGACTTGCTTATTGTAAAGGTTAAATGTTAGTATGTTTTAAAGTAGGATCATGTCAGAGAGAAGGTGTTCAAACTATTCTAAGTAGTGCGTAACATTATTAACTTCTTGTATTTATGAAAATTAAGTCATATTTATTTGTTAAAAGTATTTAACTATTTGCCTTCTGTAGGTGCTTCTATTTACTGGCAAGTGAAGCATTTTAATTCTGCTTAGCTGAGCTGGGGTATTTTTAATTCTAAACTTTGTGGAGAAGTCTGTTCTCACAAAACAAAGGTCATAGTTTCAATTCCCATTTAGGTATTCACTGGTTGTAAAAGAGGAAAAACACTTCCTCAACCACAGATTCTTTCTCAGCCCTGTGGAACTTATTTGTAAAAGTTTTGTGTAAAAGTTGTGGCTGAGAGTGTGAATCTGGAAAGCCCTGTGCAAATCCATCTGGGAAGAAAGGAAAGTACAGATGGCATATTGATAGTCAATTTGTCTACAAAAAGCAGCAGATATTTATGATGTTCTATCTTTAAAGTGATGGTGTAGTTTCAAGATGATAAATTTCAAGGTTGAAAACTTTTAAGACTTGTGGAAATTACCTCATTGATCAAGTTATTCATATAATACTTTATGAACATGTGTATCTATAAGGCACTGTATGGCAGAGCTGAATAGAAAGACATGTTCACCTATATTGTTAATTGTGCCTTTCAACTGGAAAAACAAGTAAGAGATTTCTTCTCCTGAATTAGTTCAAAAGAGGAGAGGAAAGGAGAGGAGAAGGAAGGAAATATGGAGTGGGTAGAAAACAAGGAGATGGAAAGAAGGGAGGAAGAAAGGATGGAAGGATGGTAAAAAGGAAGGAAGGAAAGGAAATGAGGGAGGAAGAAAGGAAGAAATGGAAAAAGGTAGGGATGGAAAGAGGGAGGAAGAGAGATTTAGCAATATTCTATAGGCTATTTACATGTTTATGTTCACTTAGGGAAACACTAAAAACTATGTGTTCCTAGTTGGAACTATGTCTTTTCTAGGCACATGCTTATGATCAACTTTGTAGTATGAGTCATTTGGTCTTTCCAATGGAGTGGACTTCATATAAAATTACAGAGCATTTGGTTAATTATATCCAAAATAGTAGGTGTAATGGCACTATTTAATAGGTAGACATCTTGCATGTCACATCACTATTGCATCAAACATGGTGTATAGCTGAGTGAGGCCATAGATGAGTTTACTTTCCCAAAACTTAAATAGCACATTCCAGTACTATGAATTCTAGCTGAGAGAGAGAGAGAGAGAGAGAGAGAGAGAGAGAGAGAGAGAGAGAGATCCCAGCTAGCTTAGTTGCATCTTAATTTCAGTGTCATGCAAACAAACCGTGTAGTGTCTTCCTGACAGAGTCTTATCATTTTGTCCTGGTGGGAAACCAAGAGCAATGACAATAAACTGTATTGTTTTGGAGATTCTGGGACCTTTCTTGCCATCAACTCATTAGGGGGGTATTTTGCATCTGATATGGGTTTTGCTTAAAAGTCTATGGCTCCTTGGAGCAGAATAGTGATATTCATATACCATTTATTAGTCTTATTTTCATACTTCCTAATACATCCAGAATAGCCACCCATATAGGAAATGTACCTTCATCCCAACCTCTTTTAAATTCATTTTTGAGAGGTATAAAGCAAAAGGATTTTGTATGCTTTTAAATGTACTTTTAGCTTTTGGTAACCCTCCCAATCCCAGCAATTTCCCAATCCTATCTAGAAGTTTTTTTCATGATAAAGCTATGCATACTTTGTTATTTATTATTCATTTTATATTTATTATTCTGTTGGTCTTAATGCTTTTCTCCCAATGGTCTGTTCTTGGTTCCTAGTAGATAATTATATTTATACTCATAACTAGTTCTGCTTTTAACACACAACAGAAATATACCCATTTGAAATGGGTGGCATTTAATGCAGAGGCTCATATTTGTTCAAAATGCTGAAAATAAGTGACAGATGAGCACTTGGTGTTAAACAAGACAGGTACACAAATACACACACACACACACACACACACACACACACACACACACACAAGTACCTGAAGGTCCAGAGAATATTTTGGGGGAAAGGTCCAAAAAATTAAGAGACAGAGGATGGGAAAGAGTACAATGAAATTCTGTAATACATATTTTGACATTGCAGTCCTAGGCATGAGCGAAAGCTATGAATACCGGCTTGAGAATGGGTTATCCAGCTTTCTACCATGGATACAGAGGATACCCATGAGGCCAAGTCCCTTCCCAAAGAGCTAATGACTATTAACAGCTGCTAGAGTAGAGCCTGTATCATTTTCTCTAATGGAATAAGCACTAGGGAACTATGTGGAAAAAAGAAAGACACTGAAGGAAAAAGATAGGGGTAGCACAGAATAATAGGAAGAATGAAAGTAAAACAATAAATGGTATAAATGATATGTATGTATGTATGTGTGTGAATAGTATGGACATACATGTGATATAGATATATATATATATATATATATATATATATATATATATATGAGAATTTAATCTCCTATTTAAGAACATATTAGTATTAGTATTTCCCAGAGATTGGTAATCCTGCAATAAAATGTCAAAACAATTTCCACAGAAGTTAATAAAAACAGCAAGATTGTAAAGTATTTAAAATTGTCTGTTGAGAAACAATAAACAAGGCATTGCCGTGAATGTGGTAGCTACAACAACAGATGAAGTGCACAATCTGTGGCTGTGCGTGTCAGGAACACTGAGGTTGAGGTTGGAATAGAGAGTGAAATTGGGACAGCTTCCTGGGAGATGTCACACTGAGGCAGAGACACAAGAGGGCCACAGGGGGAGGCAGATGAGTGAACAGTATGTGTCAGTCAAAGCAGAGAAATAGCTCATGACACGTCTATGGTGATCACATATAAACTTTCACAGAGGAAATCTGTATAAACTCCTATGTGAGCTTGACTAATTCACCTTATTATTTCATGAATCATACAGGCCACAGAGGAAATACAGATAAAGGAAGGTTGAGTCTATGTCATGTGCTTTTTTTATATATATAAAGTTGCTTTTTCTGTGTATAAGATCTCTTTTCCAATTGTCTATTACCATGGAAATAAACCCTCAAGCCTTTCTGCTAGGAAGGTCTACTGCACTCTGATTTGCCTCCTAATCACACCATAGCCGTAGCTTTCTGGGGGTGGTTGTGGGGGGGAGGGGGAAGTGTTCAACTAAGCAGCCTAAAGAGCATGATATGTATTCTCTACTCAAAATCTTAATATGTTCATCAGATCAAGTCCTCAGTCTGATAGGCAAGGGCTTACACGCTAAAAAACTAGTCTGAGAACATCACAGTGCCCCATTCAGCCCAGAGAATTGACCCTCAGGGAAGCTTATTGGGGCTGAATATGAAGCAGCCCTCACATGTAGTCAGGCATACTTAGTGCCTAGTCTGCGACAGGCTCATCATTTAGGACAGGACAGGACCAGGACAGACTAGGTCCAAATACAACACAATAAACCCAAACAGAGTCATAGATTAAACAATGACTAGTACATGAGGGAATAGGAAGAGCAAAGAACATGTGAGCAGAGACTTGAATGTTAAAGCGTCTACAGAAGAAGATTCAAATTCTTCCTTTTAGGCAATTGAAATAACGTGTGAGGTGATGACTATGGTAATTATCACAGTTTGATCATTCTATGTTATATAAATATAAAAAAACTCTACCTAATAAATATATGTATATCTTGGTTACCACCGATGGTGATTGAACCCAGAACCTCACACATGCTAAGCACATGATCTATCACTCAGTTACATCCAAGACAATATATGTATAATTTATTATGTCCATTAGCATCAAAATAAGAGCTAGAGACACTGCTCAGAGGAGAAAGAAGAGAACCAACTTCTCTAGCTTTTCCTATGTCCTCCACTCTGTCATATGCATACATACATACTCACACATACATACAAATATATATGTGCATAAGCATATACATATACATGAAGTGATTGGAGAGAAATCATGAATAAATATAGAGACAAATCTGTAGATGCACAAATGGGAGTATATCCTCCTTCAGATGACTATATTATCCTGAACATAGTTCAGATTTTTACCATCAATTGTTGAATAGCATGTGCCTCCCTGTTTAGAAACCCAGGACCTCCTTCACACCATCAGGTAAAAGGCTCTGATGGCTCAGTGCTTGCTCCTCTGCACTGAGGTTGCTTCCGTTTGGCTGGTGTTCATGATGTGCGGTTCCCTAACTTTTTCCAGTAGTTTTTCTATGTTTTTTCAACTTCTACAACTTCTAGGGAGAATCTAGGTACCTGCACCTCTTTTCTATTTTTCTGGGCTAAAAATAGATATTTTATATGCTTAGGAGGCAACCGTGCAGAGGTTGCTGACCCCCTACCTGGGAAACAAATTTCCCATGTGGGATTCCCTAGTCTGCACTTAGACCTAGATTCCTAGACAACATGACTGAACCTGCTCTGTCTCCACTCCCAGTATCACAAGAACAATGGCATTGCATCATGAGCTTCGGTGAGGATTTAATGACACAATAAATGTAAAAGCACTTAAAAAGATTTTTGTGTTTTGGGAATTATGTTAATGGCCTTAATCAAAATGTGGATTTCTGCTACGATATTTAAATTTCTCACCCCAATAAAATATATTCCATTTTCTTGCTGTAGGCCAGATTGTTCTTCATGTCTAATGGTTACATTCCCATGAAGAGAAAAATAGAGTAATGTAATGAACATAAAATATCTACTGTTTTTAGCTTCCTGAGATGCTATTTTCAACCTCTGAACAACTATTTTAATGCATTATTGTTTAATGTATTCTCTAATCGGGTCTAATCTTATAATTCAGTTTTATGTACGTGTTTTACATACTCCATTAGGTTACATTCATTTAGGAAAGTATTATTCTACAGAAATAGAATTTCAGATATATATTACAATTGATTTGTATAACATTATTTAACCTGATCAAACAAAATATTACAAATGAGTCATTTCATCATCATAAACGAATTATGAATCCTTAATATATCTTTAGTGACACAAGATTTCTCTTTTATGGCTAGCCACATGTGGACCGTAGACACCACCCTTAACAACATAGTTTCTGACTACATTTTATTTCTGTAGTTCAGGATTTATAATAGCACACAATAGAGCACATCACTTTTCAGAAGTACAATTTATGTTTCTTAACCAAGGACAGTACAAAAGCCAGCTGTGATGGTTCACACCTGTACTCCTAGCACTTGGCATTTAAGCAAAGGGATTTGGAGTCCAAGGTCATCCTCAGGTACATTGGAGTTTATAAATAGTGTGCTATGTAAAACACCTATTAAAAAAGATTTAAAAAATCTGTATACAGAAAATGTGTTGCTGAGGTTGAACACACAAAAGTTAAAAACAGAAAAAAAATTAGCTTTCCTTAAAAGCAACAAATGTTTTCTTGCAAGACAGTAATAACATGACATTTCAGCATTATTTTTTCATTATTAATGTAGGTTAGCTATACTCAAATATGAAAATAAGGTTCTTATACAATAATAAAATGTGTATATGTTTTTATGCGTTTGATTTTTTCTAGAAAATAATTTAATCTGATTTTCTGACATGAGACAGATTATTAGATATGGATAACTTATAAAATAAACATGCTAGAAACTATCAGTTTTAATGGAGTTATTTTGATGCTGTTGCCATGTTCAGAATGATCGGTCCTTCAAGTACAGTCTGAAATGCACTCAGTGTTTTCATAAATGATGTCTCAGTAGTTCAGATGATGTCTCAGACAATGAATGGCATTGTGTGCATATTCATTAACAAAATGCTATAAAGAAAAAAATCAATGTGCATTGCTCTAGATAGAAAAACTAACACTGACTCTAGCAGAATTCCTTATACGTATCCTATCACTCTAGAATTGATCCTACCTATCCCTTCTTTATCAAATTTATCATTGTGTTTTCTAACCTTCAACATCCATTTACTTGGAGAACTCATTGTTAATAGGAAATTATAAAGAAGCAACAAAGGCTGTTACATAGAAAGACTATTAACTTACCTTTGGCAATTTCAGTGGTAATTTGCAAACTGGAAACTGATAAAATTTTTCATGAAGTGTTTGATCCAAGTTGGGGACAATCTTCTCTCTGGGCACTTTGTAGACTGCAATGGTACCTTTATAATGAGGGCAGCTATAATTCCCGTATCCATCCACCTCTTTGATATGGAGTTCTAGCCTGGGGTTTCTTTGCATGTGAAACGTGAGCTTGTAGTCTTTCCCATAATCCTCCCCATTGCCTAAAAAGGAGAGGCATTTGTCCCCAGTAAGATAAATAGTTTGCTTTAATTGTTTTAAAATCTCAGTGGCATATCATTTATCAAATATTGTTGAAGTGCCTTACGTGCTATCATTGCTGGGAACACATAACCTAACAGCCATAGCAGGTTACTGCGCATTATTAGGAGAACTCCTCTTCTGTCATGAGGCTAGGTTTTTCTGCCAGCTTCCACATCTAATAGTTTTCCCTTTTCTTTTTCCTCTTCATGGTTTTCTAACAGGAAAGTTTTGGAAATACTCATTTTCCAGTATTTACAAATGTATCATCACTCTCCAGGAATGATCTTTGCCCTTCCTCTGCACTGTTCCTATCACAGGGAACACTGCCGTGGCCTCACATAGGATATTCTAGTACTCCACTTGCCTGTGATGTGTGACTGTTTAAGTATACATTAAAATTAAATTCAAAACCATTTTAAAAATTCAGCTTCTGGGCTTCCTAGATGGCTGAGCAGGTAAAGGGGTTTGCACCAAGCCTGAATATTTTATTTCCATCCCCAGATTCCACACAGTAGAAAGTGAGAACAAATCCCTGAATGTTGTCCTCTGACCACCACATAAACTCATTGACACACACACACACACACACACACACACACACACACACACACACACTGAATGAATGAATGAATGAATAATTGTTTTAAATGTATTTTAACAATTTGACTTCTCAATCACTCTGTACACACTTACCATGCTTAATGGCTACCATGTAAGTCTCATGGTTTTCTTAGTTTCTTTTTTTGTTTGTTTTTGTGGTTTGTTTGTTTGTTTGTTTTGAGACAAAGTTTCTTGGTGTAGCTTTGGCTCTCCTAGAACTTACTCTGTAGACCAGTTTTGCCTCGAGCTCACAGGGATCCCCCTGCCTCTGCCTCCTAAATGTGGGAATTAATGGTGTTTTATTTCTTAGTAAAGAGCACAGAAATAAAAGATTCCCACAGTTATAGAAAAAGATAATGCTTTTGTAGAACTTCCAAGCGAAACGGTTACTGGATTTGTTGAAATTATTAAGGAAATGTGGTGGGTGCTCTTAAAACAAAGACATAGCTAAGTCTTGTCATTGAAAGTAACAAAATTATCTGAACAAGAATTTTGCCTCTAGGTTGTACAGTCTCATTCCAATAGTAGAAAGGATGTTACTGTTCCCTTTGACGTGCCTGCATTACAGCAGCACATCTTTAGTAAGCTCTGATGCAGTAGCTGAGGTTGTATGTTTGGACTGTAAAAGTTGAGAGTCCACTTCAGTCTCATCCATTTGTCAGTATGCTAATATCTGTCCAGTGTTCACACTTGGAGAACTTTTAGGCCTTGCCCTTCCTCATGTTTAAAGCAGGAGAAATAACACCTGCTTTCTAAGATTACCTCACAACTGACCTGATATAATATGAATAAAATAATTGCACACAGACATGGCTTATATCAAATAAATGACAGTCTGATAGTAAAGGAAAAATAATTGGATTATTCTGCTATTCTGCATCTGTGTGCAAACAAAAATAGACTTGCAGTGAAACATCAAACTGAAGTTCTCTTCTCCAGGAATCCACAAAGCGGAAGACCCTTAGCTATCTCTCACACAATGAATGCTTTCTGTTTCACCCAGAGGGAAGAATTCACTGAAAGATGTAGAAGACATTGCTGTCTCCCTTCTGTGCCTGCTAAAAGGCATTTTGATAAATTTCTAAACTACAGTTAAAAGCAGGGATCGAAAGGTTCTCAGTTACAGAAAGGACTCAAGTAGACTCCTTTGTGGAAGATTACATCTTGGCAATCTGGCTACTTGAAAGAAGCATATTTCTAAGAAAAAAGTGACTTACTTGGGGGAAGGATCTTCAAACGGTTTTATACTAGTTTTTTAATGTGTTATTTTGAGTGACTAAAATGTAATCTAAATTTTATTTATTTATTTTTATTTTTTCTCTTTTTATTAGATATTTTCTTTATTTACATTTCAAACGTTATTCCCTTTCCTGATTTCTCCCCCAGAAACACCCTATCTCATTCCTACTTCCCTGCTCACCAACCAAACCACTCCCTGCTTCCCTGATCTGGCATTCCCTTACACTGGGGCATTGAGGCTTCATAATCTAAATTTTAAATTCACGTTTTCTTCAGATCTTTGAATAACATCTTTTTATGTTTCTGTTTCGTACCCCAAAAACTATCAGAAGGAATGGCACAGCTTTGATTTCAGTAGACTTTCACTGAAGAAATTGCTTTTTTGTCCCTTCAAACGTATTATTTCCCCTTCCATATTTACAATTTACTCCAAAGAGATGATTTGTATCTTGCAGGATATGAAGCTATGGAGATAAACCATTCATCAGGTAAATTCAGACCTAGAATTTGTAAACCTGTCAACTCCCTTTAAAAATTAGTAGTATATGTAATGGAACCCTAAATTCACAACTGTAGATAAAATAGGAATAAACTTCTTGAGGGATTACCAGTAACAGATCCATGATTTCAAATAGAGCTTGTTATGCTATGTTTTAAAGTTGGCCTTGTATTGTTGCTAAAATAATACACTATATTTTGAAGGCCACCATTTTATAATAAAAAGAAACAAATGATTAAAAAGTACCAATAAATAATAGTATTTTTCCTCATTCTCTGACATATATAAAGGAGAAATTAAAAATGATTTTTTTCCAATTTTCTGAGGAACTACCAAACTGATTTTCAGGGTGGTTTTACCATTTTGCAATCCCACCAGCAATGGAGGAGTGTTCCTCTTTCTCCACATCCTCTCCAGCATCTGCTGTCCCCTGAGTTTTTGATCTTAGCCATGCTGACTGGTGTGAGGTAGAATCTGCCAGGGACAACACCATTAAACAAAGAGTACACATGGAGCAACCCATGGCTCCAGTTATATATGTAGCAGAGGATGGCCCTGTCTGACATCAATGAGAGGAGAGGCCATTAGTCCTGTGAAGGCTCAATGCCCCAATATAGGGGAATGCCAGGTCAGGAAAGTGGGAGGGGGGTTGATGAGCAGGGGGAGAGAGGGTGGGATAGGGGGTTTTGGAGGGAATAAGGAAAGGGGATAATATTTGAAATGTGAGAAGCACAGCATTGGCTAGCTAACTTTTGGAGAGGTTTTTCCCAGTCTCAACATATAAGACACATAGTACCTCGAAGAGAATTGAGACAATCACTATTCCACAAATTCTTGCAATTTTAAAAATGTAGAAGTATTTATATTTTGTGAGTAACCAGAGGTTTCTTACAGTAATACATATTTTCTCAGAAGTGATAGTCAAGTGTCTTTTATTGATGTCATAGGAAGGAAGTACACATTCATGAATGAGTGCTTTCACTAGAAAAGGCAAATGAGGAAGCAAAAGTACTAGCTTTATGAGGAACCAATGGATCCTGAGAGAAACAGTGGCTCTGTGTATTTCTATGATTCTAACCGCTATCCACAACTTGTACCTTGAAGGTCTGTCAAGGCCTAACTGAAATAGCTCAGTTTCCGAACTAGTTCCTTACCTGGTCTCTTCGCTTCAATCCTCACCTTGCGGCTTATTTTTAACAGAATTGTAGTGTAGCTTGACTCTTGACACCTGTATGGACCACCCATCTCGACAGAATCTCAGGCACAGTCTTTGCAATGGCTCAACTGAACCATTCATCTCCCACTATCTGTCAACATGCCTTGTGATCTTGCTTTCTTAGCTTTTGATAATACTCAACAGAAAATTTACATGGACATATAATGACTATGCCTAGGACATACTTCCTGAGATGGATAGGGCATCTTCTACTTTATGGCTCTTCTGTGATCATTGTTTAAAAGAGTAACCCTTTTCCTTATATTTCCTGCTTTGGCTTTCTGCAGTGTCTTTTTTTTTTTTTTCAAACATTAGTATTTTTTTCAGGCTTGTGACTAGAAAACAATAAGCATAATAATGGGATGTTTTCCTGAGTAGATAAGAGGATGATTAATTTAATATGCTACCCATGGATATAGCACAATCACTTCCCAAGGCCATAGGACATAAGAAACAGAGAGTATATTGAAGGGACATAGGTTTGCACGGAGAATTTCTAAACACGAGGAGTAAGATAATGGTATTATTTATAAAAAACCTTCTTAAAGAAATTGCTAGCACTTTCTGGATTATCTTTGCTCTAAAAGAGACTCTTAAGTGTCTTGTAACAAAATGTATAGTGCTGTATTGACATCTCTGACAGAGTCGAAATGAAGCCACATTCTATCTCTGTCCTGAAAAATGATAAAGATCAAGATAAACCAATATTCCTTTTATTTCATCTCAGGACTATGACCAGTGTTTATGAATTATAAACCTTTCTCAGAAGCGTCATCTGTGTGATATATCTGTAGGTCAGAGGACTTTGGAATTTTTAAAGGACAGTTGTCTAAATTCAACAATTAATGAATGAATTTATTCAGCATTAATTCATTCAATCATCCCAATTACTTGTACAGTGCTAGGACTTTTATATTCATTTCTACTCATGGAATTTCTTCTCTCTGTTCTGTACCATTCTATATAATGGGTGTTGCATGGTTCACCCAACAAGACTATCCACTTCCAATAAGAGTCTTGATAGAGAAACAGACATTAAATGAATAAATAGAAAATTGCATCTGTGGCAAGGGATACAAAAGAAGAGATCTCTGAAAATGAAATAAGGTGGTAATAAAAAGAAAGACTGGCACAAAAAAGAAGGAGGAGGAAGAGGAAGATAAGGAAGAGGAGGAGAAGGAGGAAGGAGGAGGAGGAGAAGAAAAAGAAGAGGAGGAGGAGGAGGAGGAGGAGGAGGAGGAGGAAGAAGAAGAAGAAGAAGAAGAAGAAGAAGAAGAAGAAGAAGAAGAAGAAGAAGAAGAAGAAGAAGAAGAAGAAGAAGAAGAAGAAATACTTCCTTGAAGTATTAAGAAAATAAAGTAGAAGGCATTAAGCATGAGAGAGATTTAGGGGCAAGATGAGGGTCCAGCAGGCAGAGAATGCCATGACGTACTTCTATTAGATGCCTAGGTCTTGATGAAGTGATAGGGATCAACATTTGTGAAGACTCATATTCCTTCTAGACCTAGAAATTTTAGTGAGTATCCTGATGTAAACATGAGTCTGCTGGCCTGTCTCAGTTTCCTGGAGTAAATATGAGACCATCTTCATCCCTCATAGACAACTCAGCATGCATGCTGCCAGTCTTTAGACTGTCTTAAGTTACCATGTGATACTGGGCTCCAGTAAGGACAACAGGTCTACCTATTATTAGGACAGCAGCTCAGTCTGGTCTAAAACAGTAGGTAAACATAGCTGTCTCTTTGGTATTACGAGAAAATCATTTATAGTATTCATTTGGGAGGAGTATATGCAGATTCTGACTATCTCTTTGCAGAGATTTTTTCTTTGGGTTTATACTGTGGTTTCTGCTTCAAAACATAAGTAGGAAAGTATCTTTTCCATCCTTCCTTCATCTCTTCCTTCAACTGAGTTGTTATATGTAAGAGTAGAAGGCATACTTTAGATTGGAAGATACTGGAAAATAATTGATCTTACTTATCCCTGTAAGGGCCAGGACTGACTTCAAATATCCTCTAACATGGAAACTACAAGGATCATAGAAAGTCCTGGAGTTACTTTCTGAATGAGAAATTCAATGATATGCATATTGATTTATAAATATACAGAAAGTATTACATTAAATCAAGTGCATTGCAAGGTTACTGATCCAGAAATAAATCCACCCTTTAATTCTGCCTCTCACCTCACTATTATAAGTACACCTTTGACATTCTATGGTACTTGAGGAAAGATTGGAAATAGGAAGTCATTGGTGAAAAAGAATGCCCAGATGGCAATTCCACCAAAGAATTTTGGTTCTCTCTCTCTTTTTATCTATCTATTTACTCTTGTTTTCTATTCTTTTCATCTCTTCTTTCACTGTCATGCATCTTTTTCATTCTCCCAACCTCTCTTTACTTCCTTGTTTCCAGCCCTTTTCCTGTTCTACTATCTATTCTTTTTCCTCAGCATGCTCAATCCTTATCCATTTACTCTGCAGTCATTGAAAGCTGGAAGTTCTTAAGTCCAGAGAACATTGGACAATGAAAGCATGCTCATTGTCACATGAAATTTCATTCTGATGTAGCCTGTCTCTTGAGAGTATAAAAAAAACCAAACCTAGAAATCAATAATTTCTAATTTTAATACTGTCTAAAATGAGACCAAAAAGTAGCAATGGGTAAGTGTGGGACTGAAAAGTCTACAGGTAATATCACCCACATCAAATGTTCTTAATCTTCTTCTGTACCTGAAACCACTTTCCAGAATATACATAAAATATGTAAAATAAAGCCAGGCATGGTGGCCTTCTCCTTTAATCCCAGTATTCAGGATGCAAAGGCAGGGGGAATCTCTGTGAGTTCGAGGAAAGCCTGCCTGGTCTCCAAATCAAATTCAGGACAAACTTGTTATGCAGAGAAACCGCATTTCAAAAAACAAAACAATAAAAAAATTGTAAAATTACATATATATGTATGTGAGGTATAATAAGGAATTACATGCCAAACTTCTAATCATATCTCTTGAAAGTTCAATGACCCATGATAGACTCTTTGTAAGATATATTATAGAATTTGGAGGCAGTTTTAGGTGCAATGGAGGGCAATATAATTCTATCATATGAGTAACAAACAGTTGCAACTGGATGGGGTCACTTTCATATTAAAATAAAATTTTGAAAATATTTCAAAACCACACAATGCACTTCACATACTTAACAGCATGACCTAGCAAGCCATAGAATATTGGTTCTTTTTCTGTCAAGACTGGATAGCCAACTAGGAGCTGTGACAAAAGTATTATTCCTGAAACCACTAAGCTGGAGAAAGGTCGAAACTCAGAATACTCCACTTTTCCTTGAATGTATCACTCTTGCATATCATAAAGCCAGCCATTCTGTATCAAATCATCATTAAGTGTGGAGTCATCTGTCATATGATATGTTTATCCAGAGATTACTGTCTGGAAACACATTCATATTACTGAGTGCAAGCTAAGAAGTTGCCATGAGGAAGAGGAGATACTAACATGAACTCCAGAAACAATCATAGAGAAGATAGTACCAAAATAATATTACCTGAAATCATTCCATAAACACACACACACAGCCAGCCCTGTGCAGAGAAAAGTGCCTAAAAGGATCAGTCTCTGAATATTTCCCTAAATTGTAAGGAGGTCTTTCTTACTAACACAAGTTTGGGGTGTTGTAACTAAGATTTGTGGTTTAAAGCCTGTAGAATATATAAGAATATTTCCTCATACTTACTTGAACCAAATATGTTTCCAGTAAACCTTAAAAGGAGTTGTTCTCCTTCTCTTACTTGGAATTGTTTAGATGATTCTGGAAGTCCTCCAAACCCTTCTGAGCGCAAGCTCTTCAGTGTCAGATTTAACTCCTTAGCAGGTACTGCTAAAATAACCACTCTGTGTGGATTGTCCTTCTGGTGTGACAGTACAATGCAGGCAGTGGTGCTGAGGGAGGCTTCCTCTAAAGACTTGACAAAAGAAACCAAGTGGCTATTGTCCACTGGGGAAGAGAGGTGGAGCACTATAAACCTGTGCAAAGGGAAAGAGGCAGGAGCTGAGCAGGGCATGAAGCATTGAAATGCCACAGATCCAAGGAAAAAGTTCTTTTTAACTTTGACTTAAAGCAAACATTTTGATGGCCAACTAGTCATATTAATGAAGGACTTTAGTGAAACCTTGGCAGTCAAGAAACCAATTCAGATTAACTAAGTTCTTTGTTGTCTTTAATTTGTCTTTTTGGCTGTGTGTCTGTCTCTGTGTTTTGTTTGCATATGTTCCTGTGGGTGCATAAATCTGTAAGTTTGGATGTATGGGTATGTATGGGGGAAAAGAGGTCAATATTAGATGTTAGGTATGTCTCTCCATCCTGCTCCTCCTTATTATTTGAGACAGAATGTCTCAATGAACCTAGAGAATTCATTGTGTTCCCTAGGCTAGCTGGCCAATGAATTTCAGAGATCTGCCTGTCTCTTTTCTCAGTATGGAGTTGCATATGATACCTGTCATGCTAAGGCTCTTGAATGTTGAAGAACTGAACTGAGATCCTCTTGTTTGCATGGCGGGAGCTTTACTGACTGAAATCTCTCCCTAGGTCTCAAATTAAATTCCAAAATATGCTTTTGGTTATTGTCATGAGGTTTCTTCTTGCTATGTAGCCTAGCCAGCCTTGAACACACAGTGGTCTTTCCTTGACCTTCTTCTTTTTTATTAGATATATTGTTTATTTACATTTCAAATGATTTCCCCTTTCCTGCTCCCCACTGAAAGTTCCATAAGCTATCTTCCCTCCCCCATTCCCCAATCAACCCCTCCCACTTCCCTGTGTTGGTATTCCCCTACACTGCTGCATTGAGCCTTTCCAGGACCAAGGGCCTCTTCTTCCTTTGATGTCAAACAAGACCATCCTCTGCTGCCTATGTGTCTGGAGCCATAGGTAACACCATGTGTACTATCTGGTTGGTGTTTTTATCCCTGGGAGCTCTGGGGGTACTGGGTGGCTCATATGGTTGCTCCTCCTATGGTTCTGCAAACCCCTTCAGCTCCTTGAGTCTTTTCTCTAGCTCCCCAATTAGGGACTCTGTGGTCAGTTCAATGGCTGGCTGAGAGTGTCTCCCTCTGTATTTGTCATGCACTAGCAGAGCCTCCCAGGTGACAGCTATATTCGGCTCCAGTCAGCAAGTACTTATGGACATCGATAATAGTGTCTGGGTTTTGTAACTGTATATGGGATGGATCACTGAGATTACAAGTATGTACTACTATATCCCCCTCTAAAACATATCCTTAACGTAACCATCTTGTCTCAGCTGAACTCTTAAATGTGCCCCAAATGTTTTAATTATAGAGTCATGCATCCCATTGCATTTCAGTTAGTGACTGAAATAATATATGTGGGTGATCCTGTAAGAATATAATGGCATTGAGAAGTTCTATCACTTAGTGAAGCTGTAGTCTTCACACCACAGTACATATTACCCACATATTTGAGGCGATGTTGGTATGAGAAATCTACTGCCCTGCCAATTGTATGAAATTATGACACATATAATTATGTGCACTTCATGATACTTGATAACAATAAAATATACTGTATTTTTATCATTAATTTATAAAATACTCCCTCAACATAAGTGTGACACCCAGAAGTGGTCCAGAAGAAGGCACTGCAATCATAGAAGAGGACAGTTCCTGCTATGTTGTTCATCTTAAAGAATTTCTTGTAGTTATGGAGGTAAAAGTATTATAGTGATTCTGGTATATGTGGACAAAGAATAATGTACACTTGTGTCTTGGACTTTAACAACAACTAGAAAATTAAATTAAATTAAATTAAATTAATCCACATGGGATAGTTTTAATCTATAATTCCAGTACTCAGGAGGTAGAGGCAGAAAGATGGTCATAAACTTGAGGCCAGCCTTGTCTAAATATAAAGTTCCAGGTTATCTGGTGCTATCTTGTAAGAACATGTCTCAAACATATATGAAACAAATAAATGAATAAAAATTTTAAACGGAAACCTTCAGAGAATGAATGTAAATGGGAGCACATTGAAATATCTCTGTGGCCAGGATTATATTCTGCCCTTGCTGATGACCCGTTAGGTCCCCAGCACCAATGTCAGGCTGCTCCAAACCACCAATACCCTCAGCCCTAAGAAACCCCACCCCTCCTCTAAACTGCATAGGTTCCTCAATTCTTAGAAAAGAAAAGAATTTAAGGGAAACAGTTTGATATAGTCAAATAATTGGTTTCTGTTTTAATTTTTGCTACAAATGATCCAAAATTTAAAATTTTTAGAGGTATGAAAATCTGAAGTAGTAGTGAACAATATTGTTTATTATTGAAGATGAAATAAGTTCAGCCTCACCAATGACCCAGAATTTATAAAGCCTACAGAATTATACAGCAACATCCTAAGCTTTCCAAACCAGTGGTCAATAAATGACTTTCCCAGAACCTGTAAACTCAATTCATGGTAAATGGACACTATGGGTATATAATTTAAAAACATCTTCTATGCTATAGTTTTACTATGCTAGTATATGTTTTGGTAAACCAGCTTCTGTATGCTTATATAGATTGGTTATAATTTCATATGGTGTTTGGTCTAAAAGTTCACTGAAAATGAACCTAGATCTGTTAGGTTTCAACCATACACTCTTAGGCATTTTAAGGTCATGCCTCACTGGTTTGTGTGGCAGTACTGTGCTCCTTGCATGACTATGCAAATACTAAGATTCATAATTTCCATAATTCCCGCATTAAACAGAGCATAACTGTAGAATAGTATTGAAGAATAGCTTCAAAATTCAAAGGCAAATTATGCTCAAAAATCCATTCATGAAACACAAGTAAGTGGGGGATGAAATACCCATCTCCATTTCTGTGACATGAAAGATTTTACAGTGGATCTTGTTTTGGGTTAAATTTTGTTCAACCCTAAACATCCTCCAGTATAATACCCAAGAGTGTAAGATTTTATGTCCCTACAGAGGTATATAATTTCGGGTCACTAGGATGAGCCTAATTCAATATTACTAGTGTTATTCCAAAGAGTATTCAGAATAAAAAGAAGCACATGAATTGTATGAGCAGTGTTGAGAGTATGAGTGTGAGAACTTTAAGATAATAGCAAACTTTGTGACACTTTGTTGCAGTACCCCACGAAACTGACACAGACTTAGATCAAAGAACTTGGCAAGTTAACCCTTGGTCATTCTCCAGTGAATAGAAGCCCTTCTCCAGAACAGCCTTTTCCCACAAACAAGGAATGCCAGGTTGAACCATAAAAGCTATCTACTGTGGTATGCCATAGCTCCCCTGAAGCACCAGGCTGGGGAAAATCCAAGAAAACCAGATCTTCCAACTGTCTTCCCCAGATCCCTCTGCTTCTTTCGTTTGCTCAAAGGATCTTGTTAAGAGGCCTCCCTCACTCATTCAATCGCCCTCTCATCTCACATTGCGTTTGTGCAGAATTTGGCTAAGGATAATCATAAAGGTAAGGCTGTCATTATGAAATGAAACCTATCTTTCTTCACAAGTCTCTACTCCTCGTATCCCTTAAACATGCTCCTTTAATGGGCTGTCTAGAGAACATGGAAATGAGGGCATTAAGTGGAGGAACTGAAATAACAAATTCAGTTTATATCTAAATAGTTATGAGATGAGCATAAGAAGAACAGTTAATTACTCTCCTGTGGTATTTAAAAAATGAAGGTGCTGTTCTGAAACTATTTTGGGGTTAAGAGGAACCTATAAAAATAAACTGATGTTGCAAGGTGTTTTGAAAGCCCTACTTTAGCTATTCTGAGCTAAACTGTAATCAGAGGACCCATGTCAATTGTGGTTTGCATTTCTAAGTACAGCCTAAAAGACAGCTTATATTTCTATCTGAGTAATAAAAATAAAGTCTTATGATTCCATTCCTACACATTAATTGCATGCTGTAAGAGAACCGTCACCTCTGATTGTTTCCTGTGGTCTTACCTCTCTAAGTGCTCACATAATTCAAATGATACCAAGCCACTCTGGACAGTTCTCACCACAACATCATCAATCCCATACCAACCACTGTCTCTGCTTCTGAATCCTAGTAATTTCAAAGTTTCACAGTCATTGTTACCAGGTTTTCTGATAGATGTACTCTTGGACCTATAAAAATCAAAACAGAAGTGGGTAAAATTGGCATAGCAAAAATCACATTTAACAATCTACTTTTCATGAAGTAACTAACCTAATGACAATTCATCATGTCTATATTATGAATTACTAATTATCTCCGATGTCAAGAGTAGAAAGATGGAATTACTATAGCCTTTGCTTCTAGAAATATCTACAAACTGTTTTAGTAGTGTCTGTTTATAGCCTGAGGTAATCTGGCTATCTGTACTGAGAAAGTACAGGTGATTTAGAAGCAAGAACAATACTCAAGGATATTTGCAGAGCAAAAACATTGATAGGATGGATTTGAAAAAAATAAGTGCATTTTACTACAGACAAAAAGAAGTTTAAACGAACACTTAGAAACATAATGAACTTACAGATTCCAGCACAGATGCTTTAAGAATACTCCTGTATGATTATATAGCAGGCTAGATAAAGCTATAACCAACACCATTTTATCTCCTCGCTGGTTCTGCCTCTTATTAACAAGTGACCATGCGTAAGGTATTTTATTTCTATATAAATTTCACTGATTATCACATTAAAATAATATTACCTTCATTATAGAATTAAGTCTGTTAATAGTTGTGAGGAATCATTGAAAGTGTGAGCAGTATTTCCTACAGCAGAAGATAGCTAATATGCTACTTTTCCTGCTTGTATAATATGTCCAACCCAAAGTCTGAAGCTGTATGTTCTGTGATATTTTTGGCCAACTAGAGCCCATTCCACAGACCAGTGTCTAAGAACCCACCAATATGGTTCCCTTTCTTTGGAATTTGATTATGTAGGAGTTCAAAAACTGTGACTTATTACTTTGTTTAGTTGTAAAACTCTGAGCTATGAAATTAATTAAGGGTGTGCTTAATTAAGAAGAAAATCTATATTTAAAGGGAGAAAAAGATCAATGTAAAAGAGACAGTGGAGTCTTCACAGAGTACATTTGAGATCTTTTAGTAAGTTTTTTTTTCTTGGATTCAATTAAGCAGCATCTGTTCTTCATAGCCAAGAGCAAAACGCTTTTGATGCTAAACATCTTTGTGGAAAAACATCCTGCAGTTTGCTAGGGGACAGAAATGATCTAGGTACTATGAATCAAGATCTGTCTCTGTCTCTGTCTCTGTCTCTGTCTCTGTCTCTGTCTCTGTCTCTGTCTCTGTCTGTCTCTTTCTGTCTTTCTGTCTCTCATCTGTGTCTCTCTCCCTCTTCCTCTTCCTCGCTCTCATTTTCTGTTCATCCTCATTGTGTTATGGTGTGTGAGTGTGTGTGTGTGTGTGTGTGTGTGTGTGTGTGTGTGTGTTTGTATGTGTGTAGAGGATATGTTAGGTAGAGTTGATCTAAATCTAAAGTATTATTTTGGAAAACCTCTATTGGTTTCATGGAATCAAGGAGAATCAAATCAAGATTTAAGGAAATTAGCTTTTAAATGTTAAGTTATAATCACAGGTGCGGCAAAAATTTTAATCCTTAAGCTAAAAAGTAATTTACACAGGAGGATATTCTCACACTGAATCATAATCTTGGTCATTTACTAAAAATTATCTTCACTAAATATAATGTTGATCCTCCCCTGACTCCACCCACGGTAGTAAGCATTCACTTTTTTCTGCCAATGTTCTGAGTTTCCTGTGAGATTGTGACATGTCAGGGAAGCCCTCAAGACAGACAATAACTTAATTCATCCAAAATATACATCTGGCATTCTTGAGGATTGGCCACCAAAATAGTGGATAACCCTTCGTTCTGAGTACAAAATGAGGTTGCATGTCTTTCCCACTGTACCTGAGTGGGACCATGTTCTGTTAACCAATTGAAAATTAAAGAGAGATTTGTCACTTTGAAGCCGTGAAAGTCATTGCTAATGGGTCTACCTAAAGTTGCTCTACAGCTATGAGGGCAACCAGAAAATGATTTGTTGCCGAAGTATACCCACAGGAAGACATGAGTAGTCTTTGATAGTCATGAAGTAAGATAAAAGGATTTGTTATAAACCCTTTGGTTTTGAGAGTTTGTTATCTTTTCATTTAACATAGGCTGATCTGTACTATGTATTCCTTCTGGGTCCTGTTATGAGTTTCTGACAGATTTGGAATGGAAGTTCAGCTCTAGGCATCTATTCATATAATGAAGGAAATATTCCTATTTTCTTCTAAAAATTGGATTTATGAAGATTTAGTGGGTATCATCTGAATTAGGTAAAATAAACCAGTGAATATAATTGGTGCAAGGAAGAACACAAGTGAGAGACTAGGCTTTTTTCATAGTTTAAGAAAACTAGAAATACATACATACATACATACATACATACATACATAAAGGCTGAGCACGTACCAGAACTATATAAAGATTTGATCTCAAAACACAAGAAGTCCTGAGTTATCAAACAGAGAGTACAGGAATTGACACAACCTATTTAAATCAAATTATCTCATGATATGTCCATATCTCCTGGAAATAATAGCTCTCTAATTGGACTCTTCCCTGCTTGTACACTATTAGTGAACTTGACAAATAATGTTGCCCAGGTGTGACTAGTAGTTGGTCAAGATCTAAAAAGGACAACATTTTGATGTTATGACAATTATCCAAAATAAAATAGACCAAGGCTGGGAATCTCTTCATCTAGTATGATATGGAGCATGAGAAGAGGCATTCCAACCCTTAGCACTTATTGAAATACCAGGTGGGTGGGTGTGCCTGCCCTTTTGTAATCCCACTGGTCAGAAGATAGACATGAGGAATCCTTGAAACAAACTTACTAGACAGACAAATTGAACCCATCAGCTCTGGTAGACCCTGTCAGGTTACTAAGGTGAAGCATGAAGGTGAAACATGACTGAAGAAGATATTCCACATCAACCTAGGACCTCCACACACATGCTTACATGCATGCATGTTCTCACACACGTGCACACACACACACACACACACACACACACACACATACACACAGAATTAAAATAAATAAAATATAGCACATCTTTTTTTTAAAAAAATACTTACATTTCATTTGATTATTTGAAGCTTTATTAAGTGCTGTTGCTCTTAGTTTGGAGTCCAATTTATATTTTCAAATGTAATTATTTACATGTAATTAATTACTTGTGTTATTTTTCTTTTTTATTTGTATTTTTATTGAATATTTTCTTTATTTACAATTCAAATGTTTTGCCCTTTCTAGGTCTTTCCTTCTGAAGCCCCTAACCCATTCCTTCTCCCCCTGCCTATATGAGGGTGCTCCCAAAACCAGCCACCCACTCCTGTCTTCCTGCCCTAGCATTCCCTTACATGGGACATCGAAACCCTCAGGTCCAAGAGCCTCTCCTCCCACTGATGTTCAACGAGGCCATCCTCTGCCACATATGCGGCCAGAGACATATGGGTCCCTCCATGTGTACTCTTTGGTTGTTGGTCCAGTCCCAGGGAGCTCCAGGGAGTCTAGCTGGTTAACACTGTTGTTCCCTCCATGGGGCTGCAAATCACCTCAGCTCCTTCAGTCCCTTCTCTAACTCCTTCATCTGGGACCCCACACTCAGTTCAGTGGTTGGCTGTGTGCATCAGTCTTTGTATTTGTCAAGCTCTGGCAGAGCCTCTCAAGAGACAGCCATGTCACGGTCCCATCAGCAAACACTTTCTGGCAACAATAGCTTCCAGTTTGGTGACTGTATATGGGATGAATGCCCAGGTAGAGCAGTCTCTGGATGGCTTTTCTTTTAGTCTCTGCTGCAAAAATTATCTCCTTATTTCCTCCTGTGAGGATTTTGTTCCACCTTCTAAGAAGCATTCACACTTTGGTATTCTTATTTCAATTTTATTTCATATTAGCATGATTTATTATAATTTTGAAAATTAGCATGCCCTCAAATTGTTAGAAATGATAGGGAGACATAATTATTCACACGGAGAAATATGTAGAGTGTATTGCTGAGTATATAAAGAATAATTCTTGGGCTTTATATGGACTGTGAATCTTTGGTATTCTGAATTTTTGGACTAATATTCATTTAAAAAGGAGTACCTACCATGTGTGTTCTTTTGTGATTGAGTTACCTCATTCAGAATGATATTTCTAAGTTCCATCCACTTGCCTGTGAATTTCATGAAACCATTGTTTATAATAGTTGAGTAGTATTTTGTTGTATAAATAACATTTTATTTACCACATTTATGCATTCCTTTGCTGAGAGACATCTGGGTTGTTTCCATCTTTTGGCTATTATAAAAATGGCTTCTATGAACATAGTGGGGCATGTGTCCATATTATATGTTGGAGCATCTTCTGGGTATATGCCCAGGAATGGTATAGCTGGGTACTAGGGTAGTACTATGTCCAATATTCTGAAGAACTGCCAGACTGATTTCCAGAGTGGTTATACCAGCTTGCAATCCACCAGCAATGAAGGAGTGTTCCTCTTTCTCCACATCCTCGCCAGCATCTGCTGTCACCTGAGATTTTGATCTTAGCCATTCTCACTGGTGTGAGGTAGAACCTCAGGGTTGTTTTGATTTGCATTTCCCTGACAACTAAGGAGCTGAACATTTCTTTAGGTGCTTCTCAACCATTCGAGGTTCCTCAGTTGAGAATTCTCTATTTAGCTCTGTTCTCCATTTTTAATAGGGTCATTTCATTCTCTGGAGTCCAACTTACTGAGTTCTTTGTGTATACTGGAAATTAGTTCTCTATCAGATGTAGGATTGGTAAAGATCCTTTTCCAATCTGTTCTTTGACATTTTTTCCTTTTGACAGTATCCTTTGTCTCACAGATGCTTTGTAATTTTATGAGGTCACATTTGTCTATTCTTGATCTTAGAGCCTTAGCCATTGTCGTTCTTTTCAGAAACTTTTTCCCTGTGCTCACCTGTTCAAGGCTCTTCTATACTATCTCTTCTGTGAGATTCAGTGTATCTGGATTTATGTGGAGGTTCTTGATCCACTTGGACTTGAGCTTTGTACAGGGAGATAAGAATGGATCAGTTTGCATTCGTCTACATATTGACTGCCAGTTTTATCAGCATAATTTGTTGAAAATGCTTTCTTTTTTCCACTGGATGGTTTTAGCTCCCCTGTCAAAGATCAAATGACCACAGGTGTGTAGGCTCATTTCTGTGTCTTCAGTTCTGTTCCATTGATCTACCTTCCTATCACTGTACCAATACCATACAGTTTTTATCACTATTGCTCTGTAGTATAGCTTGAGGTCTGGGACATTGATTCCCCCAAATGTTCTTTTGTTGTTGAGAATAGGTTTTGATACCCTGGGTTTTTTATTATTCCAAATGAATTTAAGAATTCCTCTTTCTAACTCTATTAAGAATTGAGTTAGAATTTTAATTGGGATTGCATTGAATCTGTAGATTGCTTTCAGCAATACTGCCATTTTTATTATATTATTCCTGACAATCCAGGAGCATGGGAGATTTTTCTATCTTCTGAGATCTTCTTTGATTTCTTTTTTCAGGTACTTCAAGTTCTTGTCATATAGATCTTTCACTTGTCTGATTAGAGTTACACCAAGCTATATTATATTGTTTGTGAATATTGTGAAAGGTGTCATTTCCCTAATTTCTTTATCAGCCCCTTTATCCAACATCTATGAATATATTAAGGGTACTGATTTGAGTTAAATTTATATCCAACCACTTTGCTGAAGTTGTTTATCAGGTTTAGGAGTTCTCTGGTGGAATTTTTGGAGTCACTTAAGTATTCTATCATATCATCTACAATAGTGATATTTTGACTTCTTCCTTTCCAATTTGTATCCCTTTGACCTCCTTTTGTTGTCTAATTGCTCTAGTCAGGAATTTAAGTACCATATCAAATAGATAGGGAGAGAGTAGGCAGCCTTGTCTAGTCCCTGATTTTTGTGGGATTGCTTCAAGTTTCTTTCCATTTAGTTTGATGTTGGCTACCAGTCTGCTGTATATTGCTTTTACTATGTTTAGGTACGAGCCTTGAATTACTGATCTTTCTGAGACATTATTATTACTATTATTATTATTATTATTATTATTATTATTTTCTATATTCTTTGTTTACATTCCAAAGGCTTTCCCCTTTCCGAGACTTTTAACATGAAGGGATGTTGAATTTTGCCAAATGCTTTTTCATTATCTAAAGAAATGATTATGTGGTTTGTTTCTTTGAGCTTTTTTATGTAGTGGATTATGTTGGTGGAATTCCATATATTGAAACATTAGGATGATGCCTACTTGATAATGGTGAGTGATCATTATGGTGTGTTCTTCAATTTAGTTTTCAAGAATTTTATTGAGTATTTTGCATAGATTTTCATAATGGAAATTGGTATCAAGTTCTTCTCCTTTGTTAGGTCTTTGTGAAGTTTAGGTATAAACCTAATTGTGGCTTCATAGGAAGAACTGGGTAGTGTTGCTTCTGTTCTAATTTGTGGAATAGTTTGAAGAGTATTGGTATTAGGTCTTCTTTAAAGGTCTGTTAGAATTCTGCACTAAACCTATATGGCCCTGATCTTTTCTTGACTGGGAGACTTTTAATGGCTGCTTCTATTTCTTTGTGGGTTATTGGATTGTTTAGATTGTTTATCTGATCAGGATATAACTTTGGTATTTGTTATCTGTCTAGAAAATTGTCCATTTCATCTAGACTTTCCAGTTTTGTAGTAGGAACTGGTGATTTTTTAAATTTCCTAGGTTTCTGTTGTTATAGCTTCCTTTACATTTCTGATTTTGTTCATTTGGGTGCGGTCTCGGTGCCCACTGGTTAGTCTGGCTAAGGGTTAGTCTATCTTTTTTATTTTCTCAAAGATACAGCTCTTTGTATAGTTCTTTTTGTTTTTACTTGGTTGATTTCTGCCCTGAGTTGGATTATTTAATGTTGTCTACTCCTCTTGGGTGTAGTTGCTTCTTTTCACTCCAGAACTTTCAGATGTGCTGTCAAGCTGCTAGCGTATGCTCTCTCCATTTTCATTTCGGAGGCACTCAGAGCTATGGGTTTTCTTCTTAGCACTGCTTTTGTTGTGTCGCATAAATTTGAGAATGATGTACCTTCATTTTCACCAAATTATAACAAGTCTTTAATTTCTTTCTTTATTTCACTCGTTCCCACGTTATCATTGAGTAAGGTGTTGTTCAGCTTCCATGTATATGTGGGCTTTCTGCTGTCTCTGTTGCTATTGAAGACCAGCCTTAGCAGGGATCTGATAGGATGCATGGGATTATCTCAATCTTCTTGTATCTGTTGAGGCCTATTTTGTGACCAGTTATATGGTCAGTTTTGGAGAACATACCATGAGGTGCTGAGAAGAAGGTATATTCTTTTGTTTTAGGATGAAATATTCTATAAATATCTATTAAGTCCATTTGATCCTTATCTTCAGTTAGTTTCACTGTGTCACTGTTTAGTTTGTGTTTCCATGATCTGAAAGTGGGGTATTGAAGTCTCTTACTCTCACTGTGTGAGGTGTATGTGTGTTTAGAGCTTTAGTAAAACTTCTTTTATGAATTTGGGTGCCCTTGCATTTGGAGCATAGTTGTTCAGAATTTAGAGTTCTTCTTGGTAGATTTTTCCTTTGATGAGTATGAAATGTCCTTCCTTATCCTTTTAGATAAGTTTTGGTTGAAAGTCAATTTTATTCAATATTAGAATGGCTACTCCACCTTGTTTCTTGGGACCATTTGTTTGGAAAATTGTTTTCCAGACCTTTATTCTGATATAGTGTCTGTCTTTGACACTGAGGTATGTTTCCTATATGCAGTAAAATTCTGCTTCCTCTTTATATATCCAGACTGTTAGTCTATGTCTTTTTATTGAGTAATTGAATCCATTGATGTTAAGAGATATTAAGAAATAGTCATTGTTGCTTCCTGTTATTTTTGATGTTATTTTTATGTTTGTGTCACTATCCTCTTTTGAGTTTGTTGAAAGATTTCTTTCTTGCTTTATCTAGGGTGTAGTTTCCTTCCTTGTGTTGGCTTTTTCCATCTATTATCTTTTGTAGGGCTGGATTTGTAGAAAGATATTGTGTAAATTTGGTTTTGTCATAGTTTCTCCATCTATGGTAATAGAGTTTTGCTGGGTATAACATTTGCCCAGGATCTTCTAGCTTTCATAGTCTCTGGTGAGAAGTCTGGTGTAATTCTGATAGGTCTGCATTTAAATGTTGCTTGACTTTTCCCCTTACTGCTTTAAATACTCTTTCTTTGTTTGAGCATTTGGTGTTTTGACTATTATGTGATGGGAGGAATTTCTCTTCTGGTCCCACCTATTTGGAGTTCTGTATGCTTCTTGTATGTTTTGGGCATCTCTTTCTTTATGTTAGTGAAGTTTTCTTCTAAATTTTGCTGAAGATAATTACTGACCCTTTAAATTGGGAATCTTCACTGTCTTCTATACCTATTTTCCTTAGGTTTGGTCTTCTAATTGTGTCCTAGATTTCCTGGATGTTTTGGATTAGGAACTTTTTCCATTTTGCGTTTTCTTTGATGGTTGGCTTAATGTTTTCTATGGTATCTTCTGTACCTGAGATTATTTTATCTCTTGTATTGTTGGTAATGCTTGCATCTATGACTCCTGATCTCTTTCCTAGGTTTTCTATCTCCAGATTTGTCTCCCTTTGTGATTTCTTTATTGATTATACTTTCATTTTTGGATTCTGCATGGTTTTGTTCAAGTCCTTCATGTGTTTGGTTGTTTTCTTGTATTTTTTGAAAGGACTTTTGTGTTTCTTCTTTAAGTGCTTCTACCTGTTTACCTGTGCTTTCCTGTATTTCTTTAAGGGAGTTATTTATGTCCTTCTTAACGTACTCTATCAGCATCATGATATGTTATTTTAAATTCAAATCTTGCTTTTCCCATGTATTGGAGTATCCAGGAATTGCTGTGGTGGGAGAACTGGGTTCTGATGCTGCCATGTAGCCTTGGTTTCTGTTGCTTATGTTCTTGTCCATGCCTCTCACCATCTGGTTATCTGTGGTGTTAGCTGGTCTTGCTCTTTCTGATTGTGGCTTGTCCCTCCAGCAAGCCTGTGTCAGTAGTCTTAGGAGAGCAGTTCTCTCTGAGAGGAATTTGGGTATGCATAGATGTGGCACAGGGTCAGTTCCAGGCACGGATGGTAACCAGAAGGATCCTTTCCCAGGCTGCTCTTCAGTTGCTGTGTCCTGAATGCAGATCCTGAAGAGCAGAACTGGTAGTCTTACCTGTGCTCACAGGCATGTCAGCACTCCTGGAAAACCAGCTCTCTCCTGGAGGTATTTGGGTATGAAGTTCTGTGGCACAGGATCAGCTCCAGCTGTGGCACTGGATAAGCTCTGGGTGCAGACAGTAACCGGAAAGCAATATAGTACATCTTTATAAAAATTGCTTATTTAAAAAATGTTCATTTCCTCCACAAATAGCACCAGATTCTTTGAAGATGCTCCCTAAAATAAACATGCTATTAATCTCTAAGAAAAAAAAATGTGCTGCAAGTAATAACATCATCAAATTCCCATAGCACATTTTACTTTCAGAATATTCCCTTGGTGGTATACATAATACATATGCCTTTAAATGTGAATGTCATTAACATCTTAGGATTAACTTTTTCTCAGAAAACTAATTTATATTAAAGTACTGATTTTTACATAGCATCTTCTTCACTCAAAAATATAAACCAATTCTCTTTATAATTTATTTATGCTGATGATGGAGCTGGTTTAAAATAGAAGTGCTTCCTCACTGGTTTATGTCAGCTTAACACATGTCAGAGCTGCCCAGAAACAGAAGGCTTCATTCAATTGTAAACAGGCTTCATCCTATTGTCTATAAGCAAGCTGTAAAGCATTTTTTTTGAATCATGGCTCATGTGGGACAGGCCACTGTGAATGGTGCCACCTGTGTGCACATGGTCCCAGGTTGTATAAAAAAATCAGATTGATCAGGTATTCTTCCATGGTCTTTATTTCAGTTCCTGTTCAGACTTCCTTCATTAATGATGGACAATGATGTAGAAGTATAAGCCAGATAAACTCTTTCTTTCTCTAGTTGATTTTGGTCACAGTGGACATCGCAACAATAAAAGCCCTAAGACAGAAAGTAAATGGATAGGACAATATGCATAGTTATGCTGCCCAGGGCATGTAGCACACCAATGAATTTCCAGTAGTTTGTTCACTACATGGCTTTACTTATCTTTTAAATTGGTGACCATTTTTCTGGGTCATATTTTGTACTTTTGAGTTTAATATTTGTTAACAATATAATCACTTTGGGATTTCAATTAAAATTACTTTTTTATACTTTATGTGCATTGTTTTGTTTGTCTGTTTATTTGTTTTGCACATATGTGTGACTGTGTGAAGGTGTCAGATATTGGAGTTACAGACAGTTGTGAGATGCCAAGCTGGGAATTGAACCTGGGCCCTCAGGAAGAATAGTCACTGCTCTTATCTGTTGAGCCATTGAGAAAAAGTTTTTTTCTTGGTTCAACTATCTTGTTAAAAGTATCAAATCATAAACTTTTGGGAGTCTTGCCTAAATGAGATTGTCCTTAGTCCCAGTTACACTCATCACAGACTCCATTACCTAATCTACTGGGGGTTGTAGATGTGTGTCTGCTTGTGACAGCTGTCTTTCATGAACTGTCAATATTAGCACATCCACCAGCACATGCTGCTGTTCCAAAAGTAATTGCTCAAAATATGAGAATACTCTTCGCTGTTGAGCTCATATATAAGTTGTTTTCTATATCTTGTGATTGAACTCACAAAGACATTGCACCTTAAGCACTAACACAAATGTTTTTTCAAATGTGAAAATATACACAGTGCTAGAATTGGCATGTATTTTGTCTATACTGTGTTACTGATCAGCATAGGCCACACATATTCAGATTTCCTTCCTTGTGTTTGTTTTTGTTTTTGTTTGTTTGTTTCTCCTTTTCATCAGGTTTAGATTGTCAAACTCAGACTGAAACAAACAAACAAACAAACAAAGATGTTTCTCATTTATGAAGTACATAATGTTGTGCTTCATAGAAAAAGAAGGGTGGTGAGTTCAATTTCCATTCAGAAGGCTCTGGTTTCTACTCTGAATACATCTCTATCCATCCCCAAAGCAACAAACTCTATTACCAGGGAATACACAAATGAGATAAAAGTAAGAGATCCATAAATCCACTTTCCCCAATTATAAAATGAAACAATTAATAATGCATGTTTGCTAAGGGAGCAAATAGTAAAAGAGGAAGCACTATATATGGAAGACAAATATCATGAGCACGTAGCTATTTCCTTTGCATAATTACTTTCTTTTTCTCTATTACTAGTGATCACCTATTTCTAAGCAACAGAAAATTTACTTTATATATTAAAATGTGAACTAACCAACAAATTGTTGCTTCTATTTCTAGAGTCCAAATCTCTTCTAATGTCAACAGCCATCTATTCAGAAGATAGAGTCATCCTAATTAGGCTTACAGTTTTCTTATAGAAGTTCCACTGTCAGACATGGAAATCTCCTCCTGAGTCTGACTGGACAGAAAAGATGATTTTAAGAACTGTATATTAGCTCCCTTCAGATAATCTTCCAGGAGACAGGATGATAGATGCACAGACAGTCTGCACTGACAGATCTAACAGCAACAGATTGTTGCACCTTTGCTACCTGCCCATAATTCCCTTAATGCCACATAAAAGGTATTCAAGGAGTTTCCCTTGATTAAAAAAAGAAGAAAAAAGAAAAATGAAAGGAAGGAAGGAAGGAAGGAAGGAAGGAAGGAAGGGAGGGAGGGAGGGAGGGAGGGAGGGAGGGAGGGAGGAAGGAAGGAAAATATTGCATTTGGTTCTTGAAGTGTTCAAGAGGGGCTTCCTTTTGCTTTTCCAAAACAGGATTTATAACATGTCAAGAATTTAACACTCTTGAATACAGGAGTATATAGTACATTTTAAAACTTCACAAAGCAAAAGCTTCAAGTTCAAGAAATTTTATTTGTTCCATAATTCTCTGAACCTTTGTTTCATTGAAACCATATGGACCAGACATAACTAGTATCTAGGAACAATACACCATGTGTGATGTTACAATTTACAGCATTCATATTTCTTTTTTCAATTTATTCCCTATAAACAGAATTTATTTAATATATAAAACATAGAATGGTAAATTAGTTGGAAACTAATAACCTGAGGGCCTTTTCTTCACAAAGTAAAAGAGTTAGATGATAATAAATATGATTTTTATATAATATTTTTGTTTGCATAAATTTCTTTTTATTTGAAAAGAATTTTAGAAAGCTTGAATCCAAAAATGTGTAAGGCCAGAGTTACAGCAGAAGGAGCCATCAGACAGGAATTTCCATGTGGGCAAATATACCTGTCTAATAGCCAAGAAACAGGAGCCAGCAGAAGTAAGTCATAACCATGTAAGCAGTCTATGAAGCTGAGCATCCTTAGCATCACAGTCATACTGGAAAGTGATAATGAAAGCTTAGCATATTGAGACTGTTGAAAGTAGTCCCTTGGAAGTAGCAGCTGGATTTCAACAGAGACCGAACTAAATGTCAACTGTGGAAATCAGTTCCATGTCATGCCAACAAAAATATAGAGTACACATTCAGGTATTTAAAGTTCCAAAATAAAGGAAGAGAACCATGAATGACAGCTAACAGAAGCAATACCCACACGCAGGAATTCTCAAGACCACAGATATTAGAACTAGTAAATAAAAGTGAGAATAAATATTTGTAAAAATTTTAAAAAGCAGACAATGATACAAAAATTAATAGGCAGCAAGAGACTATCAGGAATCTAGGAACTTTTAGTAGGTGAAAATGCAAACACGAACATTAAGAAGACAATATTACTCAGAAATCCTCCTGCCCCTGCCTTCCAAGTGCTGGGATTTAAAGGTGTGCACCACCACCGCCCACCCACTGCTGGTGGGACTGCAAGCTAGTACAACCACTCTGGAAATCAGTCTGGCGATTCCTCAGAAAACTGGGCACGACATTTCCAGAGAACCTTGTTATAACAGTCCTGGGCATATACCCAGAGGATTCCCCAGCACATAATAAGGATACATGCTCCACTATGTTCATAGCAGCCCTATTTATAATTGCCAGAAGCTGGAAAGATCCCAAATGTCCCTCAATGGAGGAATGGATAAAAAATTGTGGTATATATACACAATGGAGTACTATTCAGCCACTAGAAACAATGAATTCATGAAATTCTTAGACAAATGGATGGAGCTAGAGAACACCATACTAAGTGAGGTAACCCAGTCTCGAAAGAATATCCATGGTATGCACTCACTGATAAGTGGATATTGGCCTAGAATCTTGGAATACCCAAGACACAATCCACATATCAAATGATGTCCAATAAGAAGGAAGGAGTGGGTCCTGGTTCTGGAAAGGCTCAGTATATCAGTGTAGGGAAATACCAGAACAGGGAAGTGGGAAGGGGTAGATGGGGGAACAGGGGGAGGGAAAAGAGCTTATGGGACTTTCGGGGGGCAGGGAGCCAGGAAAGGGGAAATCATTTGAAATGTAAATAAAGAATATATCGAATAAAAAAAGGAAAAAAAGACAATATGAAAATCAATGATTCAAATAATGTCTTAAAGTACACATTTTTATCATTTGGGGTGTTTTTAAATGGAATGTGAAGAATTTATATGGCATATTGCAATAGACATATAATGATGGATATACGCAAGAGAAGAAATGTGAAAGTGGGTTAGAAACTGGCTAAGATGGTGACATAGAGTAGCAAAATTGTGCCCAGTCAGATCATGTCTATGCCCATATTTTCTATCATTAATTTTGTAGTAAAGAATGTTTGATTTTTTTCCCAGCCACAAATCAGCATAGTGCTACCCCAAGTTTGCAAGTATGGTAGGAAAGAGAATTTCACCCTTAACCGAGACAAATGTTAGCTACTCAGTAGAGAGGAAATAGCTGAGCTCAGGTCATGGCTGCATCATTCAAAGGTGAACAGACTTATAGAGGTTCACGGTGGCACTGTACTTAAGTCGTCACAAGGATAAAATGATAGAACAGGCAAAAACATATGAAACAAACTTGCTGCACAATGACTTCTCAGCCAACAGTAAATATAGCTCAAGCCTTGTTTCTCAAAACCAAGAAAAGGGATCCACATATAGGTAACCGTAAAGTAAATTTTATTTATTTTTAAAAATCAAATTAATCTTTTTATTACTTTAAATGAAGAATTTTTAAGTACTATATCACATCCTCATAATTAACCATACCATATATTCTTGAAAGAATTCTTCTTATATCTACATTATTAGAAATCACTGTTTTTCCCATGGCACATTTTTTGGATCCATTAGAACCAAAACTCTTTCCTATTGTGAGTCAACAATGCAAACATACTTCATATTATTTTATTAGTGATGTTTAAATACAAACCACCTGATTACAGTTAATCATAGAAGGTTCCTTTTCTCTCACCAAGTCAGTTAGCAATAGTAATGGCTCCAACCCACCTGTATAAGTAGGAGGGTGTTGGTAGGCTTCTGTGCACTGCTGCACTCTCTGGCCTCCTGTGATCTTTCTCCGACTCAAGGTTCTTTTTCTCAGGGAGAGGAGAACAAGGGAGGAATACAGTGACTGGCTTCTGAAAGGGATGAGTTGATGGATGCTGGATGTGGATAAGTGGACTGGTGGACACTACTGAATAGGAAGGATCTTGATGCACTTGTAAATATGACACTAGAGAAGGGTCAACTGGCTGGATCTAAACAAAGAAGAAAGAAAAATATCTCCATGCCTATCTCTAGATACTCAAAACACATATGCACAAAACAGTCAGGAGTGCTAAATATTGACATGCCCCTAAAATATTTCTTTTGAAATTTTAGGGAACATATCTTTATGTTTCTCTGTACATTCTTTCCTGGAAAGAAAATAGTTTATGTAAAAGCACCTGAGTAAAATTTTTTAAAATACACGTGTGTGTGTGTGTGTGTGTGTGTGTGTGTGTGTGTTTGGGTGTGTGTTTATTTTAGAAATATTCTAAAGTATAAACAACAACATAATAAAAAACAAATTGAATTTTCATGTAATTTCCAGCTACAACTATTCTTAGATTATATGATAAGCACAAAAGTTCAAAACAAGACTATATTTACTTCAGTTCCTCTCACATAACAATGGTTAATAATAAAATAACTGACATAATTCAGTTTATAGAAAATGTTTGTGAATGAAATATTAGTTATGCTTCATTCCTAATCTCTCTTGGCTTACAATCAATTTGTGCTACCTTAAAAAAAAAAACAGGGAAAAGATTACCTAACTCTGGCCTGCCTCCTTGGTCCAGAGTAGCCTTATGAGAAACCAAGAGTGCTCTGTCTCCCCGTGGAAACCTTCAGGGGCCCCAAAAGTAAGCATCTTGGAATCCTGTCTGACCACCATCCTAGTTGGATCATGTGTATAACCTCACAGCTGGGTATGACCAAGACACAGCCTGCAGAGTAGGGTCTGCCTGAGGCACGGCCAAGATAGTAGAACACACTGACCTCCACTGTCTGACTCTCAGCTACCCCCCCCTTCCTGAGAAGTCTTACTGCCATCAGACTCATCCAACAAACACAGGGAAACCCAGATGCCTAAAGGACAGCACAATATATAATCAACAAGATCCAGGGCACTATGGCATCACCAGAGCCCAGCTATCCTTCTACAACAAACTTTGGATATCTTAATGAAACTGAAACACAAGAAGATCTTAAATTAACTCTTATAAAGATGACAGAGACTTTTAAATTGGACATGAGTAAATCACTTAAGGAAATACAGAAAATGCATTGAAACAGGTAGTTTCAATAGAGAAACAGAAAAGATGAAGGAAAGAAATACAAAGAAATACAGGAAAATGCAATCAAACAGGTAAAGGATATGAAGAAAACTACCCAAGACCTGTGAAGGGAAATAGAATCAATAAAGAAAACACAAATTAAGCCCATCCTGGGGGAGGAAAAACTAGGAAAGAGAACAAAAACTACAGACCTAAACACCACCAATGGAATACAGGAGAAAAAAGAGAGAATCTCAAGTGTAAAAGATACAGTAGCAGAAATCAATATATCAGGCAAATAAAATGCAGAATCTAAAAAGTTCATGACAAAAACATCTAGGAAATTTGGAATACTATGAAAGACCATACCTAAGAATAAGAATAGTGGAAGAAAGAGGAGGAGGAGGAGGAAGAAAAAGAGGAAGAAGAGGAGGAAGAGGAAGAAGAGGAGTACCAACTCAATGGGCCAGAAAGCATTTTCAACAAAATCATAGAAGAAAATTTCACTAACCCAAAGAAAGAAAAATAGGTGCCTATAAACATGCAAGAAGCATACAGAACATCGAACAGATTGGATCAAAAGAGAGAATCCTTCTGTTATATTCTGATTATATATATAATCATATATATATAATATATATATATTTCTAGAAAACACTGAATATACATAATAGAGAAAGAATTTTAAAAGGAGCAAGGGAAAAGTTCAATTAACATAGAAAGTATATGTATCAGAATTATACTTGGTTTCTCATCTGGGACTCTCAAAGCTAGAAGGGCCTGTGCAGAGGTCTTATGGTTCTAAAAGACCATAAAAGCCCAGACTGCTATATTCAGCAAAACATTCACTTGACATAGATGTAGAAACCAAGATAGTCCATGATAAAACCAAATTCAAACAGTACTATTCCATTAACCTCGCCTTACAGAGGATAGTAGAAGAAAAAATCTCCAAACAAATGAGGTTAACTATACTTAAGACAACACAAGAATAAATAAATAATTTTACATTATTAAAACTAATAGAAGAGAAACACATATACTCACCCATGCACACATACACAACAATAACCAGCAACATTAGAATAACAACAAGATCCAGGGCAATCACCAGAGCCCAAACCTATCCTACTAAAACAAACCCTGCATAATCTTTTTTTTTTAAATTGTACCAAGAGGATTTAATTTTTTTCTCATCATCTGTGTTTTTTTATTGGATATATTCTATATTTACAATTCATTTCCCTTTTTCTGGTTCCCCACCATAAAAGGTCCCACGTAATCTTAATGAAACTGAAGCACAAGAAGATCTTAAATCCAATTTCAGACCTATTTTCCTTTTGAAGATTGATACAAAAACACCCAATGAAATTCTTGCAAACCCCAATCCAAGAACACATCAAAGACATCATCCACCATGATCAAGTAGGCTTCATCACAAGGACGCAGTGATGGCTCAATATATGAAAATCCATCAACATAAACGACCATGTAAACAAACCGAAAGAAAAAGAACCACATAACCATCTCACTTGATTTCAAAAAGGCATTTGATAAAATCCATCTCCCCTTCATGATAAAAGTCTTGGAAAGAGTAATAAAAAAAAAATGTATACCTAAACACAATAAAGGCAATATACAACAAACCAATATCCAACATCAAATTAAATGGAGAGAAATTTAAAGCACTTTCATTAAAAGCAGGGACAAGACAAGGCTGTCCACTCTCCCCATATCTCTTCAATATAGTACGAAGTTCTAGCTAGAACAATAAGACAACTAAAAAAAATGAAGGGATATGATCAGAAAAGAAGAAGTCAAAGTATCTCTATTCACAGATATGATAGTATACATAAGCGACCCCAAAAATTACAACAGAGATTTCCTGCAACTGATAATCACCTTTAGAGAAGTGCCTGAGTGAGGTAACCCAGACCCAAAAGGACGTGCATTGGAATGTCCTCACTTATAAGTGGATATTAGCCATAACGTACAGGATATCAATGCTATAATCAACATATCCAAAGAAGCTAAATAACAAGGAGGACCCAAGAGAAGATGGTTGAATCTTTCTCAGAAGGGGAAACAAAATAGACATCTATCTGAGGCCGATGGAAGGAGGAAACTGGGTGGGAGTGAGGATTGGATGGGGAGCAGAATGGGAGATCATATGTAAGGAAAGTAGGGGAGAGAAAAGGAGATTGGATGGGAGGGAGGCAATCTCTAGGACATGCAGGGACCTAGGATGGGGAGAGGGAACAGAGGGTTTCTCTGGGGGCAACTCTAGCTGAGATTCATAGTAGTAGAGGATATGGATCCTAAGTGGCCACTTCCTGTAACTAGGCAGGATTCATAGTGGAAATATAAGGACAGCAACTCACTACAATGCATCGACCCAAAATATGTCCTGCCTATGAGATGTGCAAGGACAAAGATAGAGAAGGGACTGAGGGAATGGGCAGTCAATAACTTCTCCAAGTTAAGATGTATTTCATGGGCAAGAACCAATCCTTGACACTCTTAATGATACTCTGTTATGCCTGCAAATGGGAACCTAGCATGACTATCCTTTGAGAGGCTCCACCAAACAGTCAATAGAAACAGATGCCGAGATCCACACCCAAACTGGTGGAGCTCTGGTAGTCTTAAGGAAGAGTTAAGAGAAGGTTTGAGGGACCTGAAGAGTACAGAGACCCTACAGGAAGACCAATAAGAGTCAAATAACCTGGACCCTTGGGAGCTCCCAGAAATTGAATCACCGAACAAAAAGCAAGCTCAGGCTGGACCTAGGCCCCCTACAAATATGTAGCAAATGAGCAGCTTTGTCTTTATACAGATTCCCCAACAACTGGAACAGAAGGTCCACATTCTTCAGCCTGTTCCATGCTTGTGGATCCCTCGCCTCTAAATGGACACCCTTGTCTGGCTTCAGTGAAAAAGTGATGTGCCTAGTTCTGCCTGCAACTTGATGTGTGGAGGTGCAGTAAGGTAGGGAACAGTGGAATGGGGTAGAGTAAGGTGGGGGTGGGGGAGGGAGTCTGGAAGTTGTTATTTGACACCTAGAAGGGGCTTTCTTTCTCAAAAGAGGAGAAGGTGCAATAGGGGGCGGAGAAATTGTATGAGAGGGTACTGGAAGGGTAAGAAGGGCAAATATTGGGTTTTAAAGTGAATTAAAAATGTATTTCATGAAAAAAGAAATAGAAAAGAGGGAATGGGAAAGACAAGGCTGGATGATAAGAGATATTATTGGAGAAAATAAATCTTCTGAGATGTACATTATGAAAATAATGTTTGTCTACACTAAATATCTGTTCCAAGAAGGCTAATTTTCTTTAGTAAATAGAATCCCCAATGTCATGGCAATCACATTTGAAAGGACCAGTAGCTTCTTTTCTTTCCAACAATTTGTGTATAAATCTGGATTTATATAAATGACTCCAAATTTGTCAGCCATTGTCTTCTAGATATCAGCATGTTTGCCAATAAAATAAACAAGTAATGCAAAAGACTATTTAGGAAAGCCTTATAAATAAGAAGCAGGTATTTATTTCAGAATGTGCTTACAGTGCTTGCTGAATCACTCAACTCACAGAAGGTGATGGCAAGTCAGAGGGAGGACTAGCATTCTGGCTATCTGGAAGTCCTGCAGCCTCTGAGTCCTTAGGGCCATGTTTGAGCCACTAGACACAAGATCAACTTGATTTCCCTTTTGAATTTTTACCTTTAATTGTACAAGCACTGGTGAGCTGAAAACTCCCGCAGGATAACTGAAGGATATCCAGGCATCCACACTGGACTTCAAAGCGAGCCCCTTCTTTGTCACTGTGAAAGACTGTTTTTTTAAACAGGACACAACAGAAAACATCCCCAACTTGTAAACATTGACTGCAGCACAAGTCCCCTGTATGGAGTAAAAGACACTTTACTGAAGCAAGCAATAGTATTGTTTGGAGAAATGGATATGACATGCATACTCTGTTGGCTGTCGAAAAACAAAGACAAAACAACAACAACAAAAATACATGCTATGTATAATAATCACCTTTGGTGTGGAGGGGTCACATCCAAGGAGCACAGATGGCCCTTTGTTGAAGCAAAGGATAAGTTGATAGTTAAGTTTCTCAAGCTCGGACTTCCCAACAAATAAATGAGACATAAATTCATTTTGTTACCTAAATTAAATCCTCACACATGTGTAATAAATAGTCATACTATCTTCACAATATTCATTGCTTCTGGCTGGACTCCTAGCTATGTTTGGCTAGAATTTTTTTCTTTTCTTTTTCTTTTTTTTCTTTTTTCTTTCTTTTTTTTTTTTTTTGGCTAGAATGAATTTTATATATTGATCTTATGTAGAAGTTTCTGTGCTATTTTACAGCATTCCAAGGAATAGAATTTTACTAGTTGGACATTTTGCTCTAACATTGTACATATGTACTGCTAGAAAAATTCTTCTTGCTAACAAATCACATCTTCAGATGCCATAATAAAAATTATTGTCTATTTCTTTTTTGCAGTAGAAACAGAAAACTGCAGAGTAATGCACTGTTTCTTTCCTACATATTTATATTCAAATAAATAATCAAATTTTATATATATGTAATTATTTATAATAATTATTATTATAATTGTTTATATAAATAATCAAATAAGTAATCAAATATTCAATTTTTTAATCTTACAAAATGGAACTGAGTCTATAAATGAAAGCAAGATGACCCATATGTATAATCACTAACACTCTCAACGAGGAGGCAGTCTAAGAAGCAATTTGTTCTATTCATGCGTTCCCAAATACCAGCTAGACTCCACCCAGCATGAGTGGATAATAATACATGCACACACAAACATTTCAGGGTTATTCACAATGGAAAATAATCTATCATTTGAAAACTGACTAAGGGAAACATTTCACAACATCACGGTGGGGAAAATTCTGAGCACAGTCATCCTTCTTCAGTAACCAGAGGGAAAGTAGTGAGAAGAAAAGGTCTCCTGGGAACAAGTGGTGGTTGCCGGGCACTGAGACCACAGTTGGCAGATACTGCGAAAATACTGCAGGGAAATAAAAAGACTTTTGAGAACTAGAATGTTTAAATGTCATAGAACCCACATAAGATGTTGGAAGGTAGCCAGAACTCAAATGTTCTTGAGCTAAAACTAGCGATAATTGTCATTAGCCTACAATGTAAAGAAAAGTACAGTTTTTAAATAGACAATGGTCCTCTTAATTTTACTTGTGTCTGAATTAATTCAGTCACAAAACGTTTTTCAAGCCCATCTGGGAAAGGCACTTGTATTGTGAGCAGTTTCTAAAGCACTTGTTATAAAGGACACACAGACTTGCCAAAATTAGGAAACTTACTCAAGAGCAATGCTGATCAGACATTCATATTCACAGGGACCTGTCTAAATCTAACACATATTAATGAATAAGGGTCATAAGAACACACTTAGCTTAATTATTCAACTATATAACCTCGGTTTGATTTGTAAACAAACTAAAAGGACAGAATGTGTTATCAAAAAAAAGTTTTTAGCATGTATTCTTATCTTTCCACATCAAGTAAGAAATATTTGCATATAAAATGCAAAAATTTTAATTAGTTAGAATTAAGTGAAGTAGCCTACAGAAAACTCCTAACTCACACGAGTCCTCATCAACTCTACAATACTAAATTCTGTATCTCTAGGTTCTGTCTCAGCAACATTTGATTTTGTTTCACAGAAACCCTTAATATTATTACAATAAAATCTATTTCAAATAGTGCTGACTTAACAACAACTTGCTTATATTAAGGCTTTTCACCCATCCTCTGAAAGTAGTCTATTTAGTCTTTGCAATCTTATCAGGCAGACATTCTTATATTATTTTCAAATCAAAATGTTGAATCACGAAGAAGTGCTTTGATTCATCTAATTTCACACTACAGACGAATATGGCAGCCAGAGCTTTTTACCTTCACTGCCCGTATCCTAACTACCAAATGTACAATCCTGATTCCGCTCTACACTGAGAGATTCTGTTATCTTTGTTCTCTCCCTGTCTCTCCCCTGTCCCTCTCTCTTTGGGACGAGGGGCACCCACGATGCACATGTTCATGCATGAGTGCTTTTGCTTTCAATAAAGATTAGTCAAAACTTTGCTTCTTGTGACTTTCTATATCTAAGTCATCAGGAAAAATAATCTATTCTGGCAACTCTAAAGGACCTCACCAGAAAGGCACCCCTCTCCTCGCGGTTAAGTAAACTGTTCAGTTTATTTCTTCAAAAAAAAATGATTAATCACTGTATTTTATTATAGGTAGAATAAAGGTCATGAATAAATCAATCACTTTGATAATAAAGTTAGTCCAAAACAATTATAGCTTATATACTTATAATATATATTATAGCTTAGCTAAGATAGTTAATGTTGTATAGGTAGCAATGCTTAGGCATATTGTGTAGGTGCAATGTTTAGACTAAATTAAATTGATAAATTTATCAAAGCATGTGAATACATATTGCTTTTAATTTGTATAAATTATTCCACCCTACAAATAATAAAAACTAAAACTATAGCATCTAAAGATTCTAATGCCTCATCAGAGTAGGCAGCGGTCTGACATATTAAACATGTTATTTTGAAGTTGGTCTAAACCATGTAGTTAATTGAGCTATTATGTTGGTTGTTTTTCCAGCCTAAATAAGTAAATAAGTAAATAAGTAAATAAATAAATAAATAAATAAATAACATTTGCTGAGTCCCAGGCTCAAGTTCTCTAATACTAAGTTTGGCAGATAATATCTACTGTTTGAATTTGATAGATGGTATTTTTTAACAAATCATGAAATTATAGCTAAAGCATTTAGCTAACATAATTAATGCAGCATAGGTAACAATATTTAGGTACACTGTGACGTTACAATGTTTAGACTAAATTCAATTGAGAAACTTTCAAAGCATGCAAATGCAAAGTTTTCAACTTGTATACATTCTCCCACAAAATGCTAACACAAACGGGTCCACACTTGTAAAACAGAACAAGTATTGTTACACTATGACACCATATTCTAAACTATAAGAAGAAAAGACAAACACCAAATACGATTATAGCCCAGGCTTTACTGACCTTATAACTTCCCCTCATTCTTTCCAGTAAATTTGGGATTAGGTAATTTGACTGAAATTGTGTGTCAGACATTTTCACCATGATGTCTCTGTAATTTCCCTTGTACCGTGCCTTGAATGGAATTGTAATGCATATTGGGAAGGGAATTCTCTTGTCCTTATCTGAGCATTCAACAGTGATGACATTGCTGACCAGCTCCTCATTATCACTCACTATAAAGGAGCTCATGTCATTAGTTATCTGGCAGTCAAACCACTGGAGGATGTACAATGGTGCTGTAACGTAACAAAAGACTTGAGGGTCAGTCCCATCACTCAGCACAGCAAGATACCTACAGAAAGGAAAAAAAAAAGGTGAACCTCAACCTCATTTTCCAACTATTGTATCCACCACGTTCTGTACAGCCAAATCCATAAGGACGCAAAGTGTGAGGGACATTGCTTTGATATGAACTTTACTTCTCCCATTAATTAACTCTGTAATCAAAGATGTTCGATCTCTATGTGCCACAGTTTCCTGCGTTATAGGTGAAAATCATATCTGTGTCCCAAGAAAGCTATAAGCTAAACCTTCAGTTCTACCACAATTATACACAACTATGCCTTCACACTGTAGGGAAGTTACCTATACTGTGTTAGTTATGTTAGATAAGTCCAGAAACTATAATTGTTGTTGACTAACTTTATTATAAAAATGATTAATTTATTCCTCACTCTTAGTCGGCCTATAATAAAGTTCAGTGATTAATCATGTTTTTTTAATAAACTAAATATTTTGTTTAACTGTGAGGAGAGTGATGTGCTTAATGGTGAGGTAGGTCCTTTAGCATTGCCAGAAGGGGTTCGTTTTTATGGTGATTTAAAGATGAAAAGGCAGGCGAAAGAAAGGTTTAACTAATCCTGATTGAAAGCAAAATCACACATGCATGTGCATGGGCTCCTTTCCCCCAAAATATAGGGTGTGGTAGGAGAAGGGTGGAAAGAACAAAGAGATAGAATCGCAAGAGTAGAGGGTATTCATAGTCTTTATATGATTAGCACTAGAGAAGATTTTTTTCTCTCCCTCAGAAATGTCTCGTTTGGGTTATTTTAGGACACTGAGCATGTATCCTTATTGCATGCTGGTGAATCTTCTGGGTATATTCCCAGGAGTGGTATGGCTGGGTCCTCCAGAAGTATCACGCCCAGTTTTCTGAGGAACTGCCATACTGATTTCCAGAGTGGTTGTACCAGCTTGCATTCCCACCAGCAGTGGAGGAGTGTTCCTCTTTCTCCACATCCTCGCCATCACCTGATGTCTTCTGAGTTTTTAATCTTAGCCATTCTGACTGGTGTGAGGTGAAATCTCAGGGTTGTTTTAATTTGCATTTCCCTAATGACTAGTGATGTTGAACATATTTTAAGGTGTTTCTCAGCCATCCGAATTTCTTCAGGTGAAAAGTCTCTATTTAGCTCTGTACCCCATTTTTGGATAGGGTTATTTGGTTTTCTGGGGTCTAACCTCTTGAGTTCTTTGTATACATTGGAGATTAGGACACTGAATAATCCTACAAAGAAGAAAAGCTAATTCATCCCTTTCATAGGAGCTCAATTTCCACCTTCTACCTGTCTTGAAAAACTTGAAAATTCTGAACACTTCCTTCTAGAGATAAAAAGGTCATCTTGCCCTTGACTTGGAGAGAAAGAATGAGGAAGTTGCTTTTCTTAAATGTTCAAGTATAAAGTGCATTAATCTACCTAAAGCCTCTTATTTGCCTACCTGTCTGCCTACCTGCCAGGGATCTGAACGACTCCTAGTACCTCAAGAGGAAGTGATGAATATGTGGATTTTAGAGCCTGATAAATTTGAGTTCAACTTAGAAACCAGCCATTTCCTATCTGTTTGTTTATAAATATAACCACTTAGACTAGTCAGTAGTCTAATGTTTTCTGTTGGTCAAGTTTTAGGCTATATAATTTTGCTCAATTTTAAGTCAATTTTGTGTCAAGTATTACTATCTTTACCATTGTAAAGATAGGCAAATTGAGTCTGAGATTTTACCTTGCTACAAACTTCATAGATATTCAGTTTTAGGACTAATGGTGGACTTCATGCATCTTTAGTATGGAAGCAAAAGTTCTCAAATATTGTCACGCCTTTCACAAATCTTCTCTAGATAATGTTCACTCCATATATCATAACTTGAAACTGATATTTAATCTACAATTATAGGAAGTTGGAATGAGATAAAATAGTTAAATCTCTTCAGTAGTAATGGATCCAAACCAACTGTGTTTTCAGTAATGATTTGATGCCTATGTTAAAACAAATAACTTGGAATTCACCTTCGATGATATTCATTTCACAACAGAGAAATCATTTTAACAAAGGCAATGTTGATGATCAATGACGGGAATCTATGTGTAACATAGCACTATTTTCTCATATGTTAATAAAGTTTTGGCATTTTTTTCATTTATTGTTGAATAAAATTTTAAGTATAAATTTGTAAAGAAATGTAGTAAAATGCTTAACTCATAAAGGTCATTTATTTATGTATACAGCCCTGAACTTAAAAAAGTTATCCAGCAAACTGACCTGTTTAACTTTTTATTTATAGAAATAATGATATTTCAGGAAAAGATAAAAATTATTCAACAAGTGATTTAGTGATCTAGATTCATATAACTTCAGGAATGCTCTCTTCTGTTTCCTGGAAAATATCTCAATGCGCCCACTACTACAAGGTGTGGTTCCCAAATGTCAAATAAAGTAGACAGGAGGTTTGTAAATAGGCCTATTCTCCTTAGAACTAACCAAATATCACTTGTTTTGTTATTAAGTGTTGCACACTAGTTTAGTTTTTGCCCCTTTATATACTTACTAGTACAGCAAGTCCAAAGGATGAGACTGTTGGAAAATTAAGGTTGAGGAACCATAACAGTCTCTAAGCAAGGTTTTGTTTATTACATATACTTTCATGTGGTCTGATGGCTTCCTAGCCTGGGGGGACTGCAATGGAGAGTCATCTTTGTAAATATGCAAGCCAAGCACAACTGGTTCAGTGCCATCAAGAGGAAGTCGCTAACCAGGGAACACCTAAGGGAGGTGTGAGAGGGAGTGGTGCAGAAATGACTCACTAGTTGGTGTTTTGAGTCATTTCTGAATGGGAAAATATTAAGTGTCAATGTTTTTCTCCAATAAAATGGGACGCCACATCTTGACTACTTTACAAGTTGTTTGTCAGGAGCAGTAATCCTTTCAAACAATAGAGGTCTTCCAAGCATTGAAAGATTCATCTATAGAATACATTAAGTTCTCTTTGCTGTAAGTATATTACTTTTTTTTCATTTTTATGAAGTTCCATGATCAATGTAAGTAAAAGTACTTGCAATGGTACTTGGTAAAGAACAAACACTTGTTGATGCTTTCCCGGGAACTGTGCTGTGTGACTCTCCAATAGATCATCAACCTGCTAGGCAGAGATGGACTCAGGTGAAGAATAGCAGTGAAGAGAGATAGGAGAGCAAAAGTCCCTATCATTTAGCTATGTGTTATCACTGGCAGAAGAGCCCAATACCAGGCCCTTCAGTTACTGTCTCATTTGCCACCAAATGCTTCAAAGAATAAGATAGTATTCTTATAACTGAGAGTCTGATACCCAAAACAAACACACAAATAAAAAGAAAGCAAAGGGAAAACAGGAAGCGTGTGGCCGGCTGCCAGTAACTTAGTTAATAATAAGACAGCAAATAAAAATGAATTTTGTCCTGTTCCCCAAATATTTTTCCTACTGTATCACATTGCTGAAAAAAACATTGTATTTATCTGGAAAAAATATGGTTTGATATATCAATCTAGACCAATCAGGAATTATTGCTACCTTGTAGAGGGAAGATAGCTCATACAATATATCAGTTTTTCTCCCTTTTCTATTTCATGTAGTTTTAGAGAATCTGAAAAACACAAATAAACAAAGCCAAACAAACAAAATAAAAAAAATCCTGGCAATTTTATGACTTAAATAGGTGTGAGCAAGCATATTTATCTTTAAAACCCCTACAAAGCCTACCAATGTGTCTCCTGGAGTTACTAAAACAAAGTTTAAAGATTGATGAATATTATCTTTATACATATACATATATGTATATGTATATATATTACATATATAGGATATTACATATATATTTATTACTTATATAATCAGGTTAACAATTTCTTAATTTTTTAAAATTCTGAAATCACTTTTTCACCAAAAAATTAATTTTATTATATTTAAAGTGTTTATGTTCTAAACAATTTTTGTAAACACTTTTGTAACTAATTATTTTTCCTTTAAAGCACTACTTAATATCCATGTTTCCTAAAATTATAAAGAACAGAATAGTATTTGCAGTACCAACCACAAACATTTCTGTTGGGGACGTCTTAACCTGAATCACTGATTTTACAGTAATGTTTGAGGCTGGCTTGACCCTTATACCATTTGAGAATGCAGGAAAGGGGGGTGTCATCTACGTATCCTCAAATGCTCAGTAGCCACTGACTTTCCTGTGCCTTGCTCCTCTCTGCCTCCAGAATTGTGAGCAATCAACTTCTTTCACTCAAAACAAACCAGTTTCTGGTGGTTTGTCCTAAAAGCAGGATTAAGACATTTAGTGACTACAGAAAATGCACGGATAAGTTGGCATATAGAAGCACCTCTTACGGCGCCTTTACTTACTCCTTTTCCATTATGTTATTCTTTTGTTTTAGACTCTCTGACTCATTCTGAAGATTATTCACGTCCTTACTGGAGACATCCCATGCTGTTGGGGATGTGGTAATCTTTTCTCTTTGGCTTTCTGAGGTCTCTTGAATTTCCCTTGCTGCTGTCTGGATTGCATCATGAATGTCTTTCTTGTTGCCATTTATGTTCTCAGCAGTCACGTGTTCTGTTTGTTTTTCGTCTTCATTTTCTGCATTATCTGGGAACACTGTGCTCTGTGACTCTTCTTGCCCTATTACATTTCCACTCAATGGGCCATTGTTTTCTTTTTCCCCTAAGTCAGAATTTATCTGTGTTTTATTTTCTGTTAACTGGACCTGGTTGGTCGAATGGTTCTCCCCTGCATTTGTAGAAGCAACAGTAACTGTTTCCATGACATTTAGTTCCCTTCTTGGAGCAATGTCTGTTGCTTTGGTATCCTGAATGGCTGATATTGTCTGCTGTGGAGTAAGGTCCTCATGCATGCTGCATAAATTACACATCTCCTTTTCTTCTTTCTTTAGAAGCATAGCAGTGTTCCCCAAATGTTCATTCATTTTCATGAGGCAGTTTATGAAAGCAATCATTTCTGCACATATGCACACACAAAAAAATTAAAAACTAAGTCAAATCATGCTTCTATGAAGATAAAGGCTATGATTGTGCAATTTTCCCATTTAACACTTATATAACCAGGATGAAAGAAAAGTCTACTTTTAACATAGTAGCCAGGAAGTGAAAATGATACCTTTCGCCCATAAGCATGCTTTAAACTTTCTTGACGAATGTGATGATACCTTCTCCCAAATAAGAATGGAATAAACAAGTCTTCAAGCATTTGCTATATTTCAGTTTTTCCTTTGTCTTGAGTGATACTATACTATATCAATTACCCATTTTAAATATCAGACAAATTTACCTGAACACCCCTGCACAGGTAAATATCAGAACAGCTTCAATTGTGTTATTTATGACACACATACTGAATTTTGGTGGGAAATTTGATCCTCCCCATGCTGAGAATGTGATCATTAAAATTTGTCAAATTTCTCTCTTAAATAATGTCAACCATATCATTCTGACTAGATCCTGCAATAGCCAATCAATAACAAACTAAGACAGACCCCTCTACTCTAAGGCTATAAGCATCAATATCTGATGCTTATATTTCTCACTCCATCCTCATTTCATTCCAGGCTCCCATCTGTGCATCTCTCTTCTCAGGCTTCCTCCAGGAGGAAGCTTTCTATACTCCTTCAGCACTGAATAGGAATCTGTATCCAGAATCCACACATCTCAGTGTCACTAGATCATCTCCTCACTAGTCTGGGCTTGCCTTTGCACTGTAGTTCAAATTATTCTTTGTCTTCTGTCTGAGATCTCATGTTTATTTTGAACTGGTCCTTTCTGGTAGCTGAGTACTTGCCTTGGCTTGTTGTCTAGGATGGTTTTCAATCCCTTCCTTAGACTCACTGGTCCTGAGGATTCTGGGATCACACAACTTTGGGACACATTTCTCTGATGTTCACTGACTGTGAACTCCTCCGTGCTGTCTACTCCTGGATTCCTGACACTCACCTTGACACTGTATGTCTAGGAGCCACCTAGATTCTGAAAGCATTGCTATTAAGACCATATTCTGAAGATATTACATTCTCAATACTTGTACTTTTTAGCACACACACACACACCTCCACCTGGTCACATTCCCAAGAATTTACATTGTGCCTTCAGTATGTTAGGGATCCAGTTTCTTCTCCTAGCTCATCCAGTCTTTCCAGTGTTTTTGTAATTAATAGGACTAAGCTCAAATGACTCTAGAGTTAGAACACACTATTCCAGTACTGAAAAACAGCTTGCTGTGCTTTAATTAATTAGTCTTGTACTTTTCCTACCTCTAAGGCTTCAGTCTTGCAAATAACAAGCCAAGCACCTGAATTTCCTGTTGCTTGGCTCCAATTCATTATTTAGGTGTCAGTTTAAATAGGACTTATTTCCTAAATTCCCTTCCTTAAAATGTGATCCTGTAGAGAAAATGTGGTATATTTATACAATGGAATACTACTCAGCAATTAAAAATAATGAATTCATGCAATTTGTAGGTAAATGGTTAGACCTGGAAAATATCATCCTGAGTGAGTTAACCCAATCACAAAAGAATACACATGAAATGCAATCACTGATAAGTGGATATGAATGAGCCCAGAAGCCCTAAATACTCAAGGCACAATTAGCAAGTCAAATGATTCCCAAGGAGAAGAAAGGAGAGGACCCTGGGCCTATAAAGATTGGATCCAGTTTTGTAGAGAAACCGTGGGGGGAGGGGGAATGATTGGGGAATAGTTGGGGGGAGAGGAATTATGGGACATAGGGTGGGGGGGGGGAACTGGGAAAGGGGAAAGCCTTTGGAATGTAAACATAGAATATAGAAAATAAAAATTTAAAAAAAAAATGTGATCCTGGCTACTTAAGAAGCCTAAAAGCACTTCATTTGTGCCCCAATAGGAGGAATCTCTAAATCCTATGAAATATTGTCTTCCCTTACTTCCCTGTAATGTAAATTTCTTGTAAGCAGAGATGCTACATTCGCTGTATTTCTATACATAGTCCCTCTTACATGCTGCAAGTATTTTAAAAGCAAAGTGTAAGCCCAAGCAAACAAAAGAGACTACTTGCCTTGTCTCCAGATAGATTGATTATCCTTGTCAAGTAGTACATAAAGCTGTTGGCAGGTAGACTGAAGGGACCCTGCAGTGTGTTCCAAAAGTTGATAAAGGGCTTCATTGAGTCTTTGACCTAAAAAGATAATTGTGGCTGTCCAAGTGGTTCCAGCAGCCCCCTCACAGAGATCATCACCTAGAAGTGCCTTCTTTAACATTTGGTTTTGTCTCCAAATCTGCTTCAATATTTGACCTAATTTACCTGACCCCATGTCTTCTGTATCCATTTCTAAGCTCAAAAAAAAATTTATTTCTCCCCTGCCAGCAAGGCCTTAGCACTTTCAAACTTTGTAATGATTATTTCTTCTAAAGTCTCTAGTATGATCCAAATCAGCTAGCCAAGCATTCTCTTGCAACCTAAGAGTTTATTCAGCTTGTTGTTAACCAGTGAAAAGTTACTAGGTGACCAGAAGAGGGGCGTTCCTGAACTCTGGGTGCTACTGTGTACAGAAGAGATTAATCACAGGGACATTTTTAGCTTGCATAATCATATGTTCATGTAAGCTTTACAAATTTAATATGCTATGAAAACTCCACTTGCCCTTTAAATTTTGAAGTAACAATATACGGATCCCATTTCATTAATGAAAATAAACTGTTTTTTTCTTTTACTACAATACTGCCAACAAAATTATGATATACATCTTTACAAATTATCAATGAAAAAGTACAGTTTGTTTAAAAATAATCTAGGGGGAATAGAAATAAGGTTTCAATAAATAAGATTGGCTATAAAAATAAGAATTTGTTAAAACTGTATATAGCTACATAGGACATCTTACTTTAACTTATGTACAAGTAAAATAAAAAGTAAAAACTTAAAGATAAATTAAAGGGTGGAAAGAGGTCCAGGAACGCGGCTATGTCTCTTTTTTTTTTTTTTAATTTTATTTTCTATATTCTATGTTTACATTCCAAAGGCTTTCCCCTTTCCCAGTTCCCACCCACCATAGTTCCCATAGTTCCTCTCCCCCCCATCTGTTCCCCAATAATTCCCCCTCCCCCCTCGGTCTCTTAAGCCATGCAGCATTTAGAAGCAGGTTGATTGCTTCAAGTACAAGACGAGTCAGAGCTGGAGAGTGAAACTCAGTCAAACCAACCAGAGCAAGAGTTAAAAAAGGGAAAATCCTCTGCTGGAGCATAGCCTAATAGCATTATTTAGTAAGTATAATTACTACTTTCTTATATGTAGGTGTACATTGAGATTGTGATAGGCACTTGGTCTCAGCTCTGCTCTTTGATAATTCCTCTCTAATTGTGTCAAGGGCTTCTCTACAAAAAGAGAGCAAACCTGAAGAGTGGCTTCTTCTGGGCTCACAACGAGCCATTACCACCATTATAATTAAAATTCAAATGTAGCATGTTCTCACTGTGTTGTTGCTTGCACTGTGGGTACAATATATGTGAGATCATTGCAAAACAGAGCTTGGCGCAGTGGGGCCTGAGGTGCACGGCAGAATAGCCTGTTTCCTCTCCTCCAGCTCCCCCTTTTCTAAGAAGAGAGAGCACAAAGCAAAGGAAGCAGGAATGATAAGTTCAAAAACAACTCATGTTCCCTAGAGCACTTGGATGGAAATAAAATCTTTCCAAAGGGAGGCTAGCATGCTTTCTTCCCACTGCCAGCATTATTTCATCTTGAGCATGAAGGTTCTTGGGGCTTCCACTCAAGACATATAAACCATTCGGGGAAACAGTTCCAGGGAATAAAGAAAGAAAAATGAAAGTGCAAACCTGCAGCTTGCCCAAACTGCCCTGGTTCGTGGACTTCAAGGGACAAGGAAAAGAATACAGGAAAGGTGAGGGTTCCAGAATATATCTCCCTTTCAGGTAACAACTGCTGAGACAAAGAGAAACTGATGGATGGTCCCCCACCACCACCTGCCGCAACCCCAAATTGACTATCCAAAGGCAAATGGTCAACACTGAAATTTTATGTATATGTTTGCAACACTAAATGGACTTAGCCAGTTGTATTTATAGATTCATGAATGACAATAACTGGGGAAGCATGAGCTGTCAGTTAGGGAGAACAAGGCATGGCAGTGAGAAGGGCTGAAGGAAAGCGAGGGCAAAATAATTCAATCATGTTTTAATTTTAAAAATTACAAAATTCTGTTTTCCAATGAAACTGCTTTCTTGAAATTGTAATCCATATCATGTAAAAATTTACATAATATTTTCATATTCTTTTCAGTTTGTAAGACATCCTAATAGCTAAGTCCTGAATGTGTGTGTGTGTGTGTGTGTGTGTGTGTGTGTGTGTGGTCTGTGTGTGTATTCCCAGATCATATACAAATGGCTTTTGTTCAATATTGATTCTGAAAATCTTCCTCTAATATGTACTGTGAGCCATGATGTCAGGTCTTTCAGGCAGATGCATGACTAAATGATTACAATAGAGCTGAGACATTTGCAAGCTAGAACCAAAGCATGAAACTGTAAAAGATGTTCAAATTAGGTACCTAAGTATGAGCAGGATATAGAACACAAGGAAGGAACATTTCACATTAGAGATTATATGATTGACAGTATGGGGATGAGATATTGCCCAGTAGGATGGATGACAGCAGCAAAATATGTCTTTGGGGAAAGGTTCAATGTATGAGTCAGGAATAATGAAAAGAGTTGCATCTAGTATTTGTGAATAGACTAGAGAAGTCAGAATTATGCCTTTGTGAATACAATGGAAATGTTACATATTTTAAACCAAGTGGCAAATACTATTAAATCTGTGCTTCATGTTGCAGATGGCATTGGTGTCATATATTTACATGCTGGGATGTTTGAGGGTCTGCATTAAAGCTGTTACAGAGGAAGCAACAAAAGTGGATGTCTTGAAAGCAGATTGAATTTGGAAGTAGAGTACATAGAATTTACTTGACTGTGGGATAGACTGAAGGAAATTGCAAGTATTGGGTGCATATCCATTTATTTGTTGACCACTGATAAATGTACCACTGTTGACAATAACTAAACCATATCACTTAAGTCAATGTATTAAAAATTTAAAAAGAAAGAAATGTATTAAGACTTTAGGTTTGGTGGGATAGAGCTTAGATAGATAGATTTGGGATTTGTAGCTTTCAAGTTTTAGCACAGGAATTCATTGAGACTATATTAGAAATTGTAAATGAAACACTTATTCAACAGATGTAATTGTCCTCTCAGAGGCTTCTTGATGAAAAAACTCACCCGTTTCAGCTCTTTCTGATCTCTGACTGGCTGGTTCAACTCAGCTGTTCTGGATCAAACTCCTTTCCAAGATGACTGATTTAATCCAGCTTCTCTTAACTCCTCAGTGAATTGCTCTGCTTGGCCTCAAACTAACTCAGGTAATTTGTTCTAATCTTCTGAATCCCTCACATCCTCTGGCCTGTTCTGTTACCACCTGTGTCTAGATTGTTGCCTCTCCAACCTGTCTCTATAAGACTGTCTGGATAAAACTGCCTCTCAACTGTACTTTCTCTTTTTGCACTGCTCTAATAAGTAGCCTCTCTTGCATGTCTGTTGTCCAGATAGTAGGATGTATTCTATCTCTGACTCATTCTGTCAAATCTTTCTCTGATTCATCACTTTGTATGCCCCTCAATTAACTATCACTTCCAAACATGGCTGCTTCTTTCTACAAGCTAACCTTACCTATATTGTTTGGGATGAGAGGTGTGTACTAAGGGTGTGTCTGTATTCCAGCCAGAGGGATTAAAGGTGTGTCATTCCAGCCAGATCACAGAGCAGCTGTGTTAGTGGAATAAAATTCTTCTACAATAAATGTAGCAGACAGGTCAGAAGAATATTGGCAAATGTGTGACCATTTTCTGTAAATAGGTGATAAACTAATTTCTAGCAGTATAAGACAATGTAAAAGAACTTATATTGTTCATATTTTAAATGCTGAATGAAATGATACTAAATGCAAGATCTCTAGATCTATGTATGTTTATTTCCTTATAGATATATGGGAAACCCTCTGTGACAGGATAAGGAAAAAGAACACCTGAAACCTTCCTTTTTGGTTCCAGCACCTCTTGCTCACTTCAAGTGTAAATTTGCTCGCTCTCTCTCTCTCGCTCTCTCTCTCTCTCTCTCTCTCTCTCTCTCTCTCTATCTATCTATCTCTCTCCCTCTCCTGCCCTCTTGGTTATGCAGAATAAATGTTTGCAAAATAAGATCTACCACAAGCCACACTTTATATACTTATTAAAACAGGTACTTTGTTTTCAATTAATTGATATCACTGACCACAGGAAAAGCTGACATTTGCTGTAGAGACACCCAAATAAATCAACTGCAAGAGTTGACCTGGGTGGTTTTTACATTGGTTTAGAGCCATCATTGCTGCTGCTGCTCAGTAAGATTTCTTCCACTTTCCTACTAAGCATCTTGTACTTAAATAACATGAGACAAATCAACACATATAAAATAAATATATATATATATAATATATAATATAAATAGAAAATATATAACATATATAAAATAATAATATGAAATATGTGATTAAAAAGATAAATGTCCTTGGCAGTCTACAATCAGCTATAAAAACAGGGGAGCAGCATAGTTACTAATATACTCTGTAAACAAATAAATCTACAATAGCTGGATAAATTATTGATCCAAAACAAGGGATGAGAACAATAAAGTTTTTTAATATTTTGGTATCCTACTTTTATAGAAGTTCTGATGGCTAGTGGTACACAGTTCTGATGTCAGTACAAGAACTTTAAAATAATTTAAATGTAAATATTGTCAGTATGCTTATTGGTTTGAAAATGTTTCAAATGTTCATATGATGGAGGACGAAAAGACTTGAGGGAGGGTAGTTGAGAAGGGGCTTGAATGAGAACCAACTGAAATGTCATATGTGTATGAAAATATTAAGATGCCATGATGAATCCCATTATTGTGTATGCTAAAATAAATAAAGTAAAGTAAGTAAATATTTCAGAAAGTAAAATCCAAGGTCAATACTTCTGGCTTTAAAGCTAAGTTTGTTTAATGCCTTGATTTTTGTTTTTACCTCTGCTTCTTGCTAAAGTCTCCAAGAAAGAGAAAAAATATATAGTATAGAAATTTCAGCTGAAGAAAAGAATGAATCATGATAAACGAATAAAATCAATTTAGTTCAAAAAGTTGAATGTAGCAAATGATGTGACAGTAGACGAAAATTGGAACTCAAGAACATAAATGGTGAAACATGGGCTGGTATTCAGCAGAAATGCTCACAGAGTCCTAGCAATTAGCGAGGTCCAACATGAGCACAAGTCTCAGCAAGTAGCTAATTTTTGTGACTGGTCTGGAAGCCAATAGAGTTCTAAGTCACCACTATCTGTTTCCTACTTACCAAGCAAGACTGATGGTCTTGTTTTAGCAGCAACCTAGAGGGAGCTTCTGTGCCGACCAGAGCTAAGTGCAAACCTCAGGATGTTTTCTTTTGCATGGAAGTAGATTTCTTTCATGCAATACACTCTGAATATGGTTCCCTTCCTTCAACCATCCTGTCTTTCAATACAAAATGAACAGGCATCTAAAGAAGTTTTAAATAATGAGAATCTCCTTTGTGTGCTTATAACTTCCGTGACAGAATGGAGAGTGCTCACTATGGCAGCAGCACACTGTGAGAGATAAACAATGACTAGGAGTGAATCATTTAATGACCCTCCCAAACTCCCAGCCCCTCAGAACCTGCTCAGATAGCACAGGATTGTCCAACCACCAACAAGTCTCTGAGTTTTAAGCCCTACCTATGTAAGTTAAGCTTGCAAACAGTGCTTCTAAAACCTCACTATTAAATATGGGGAATTAATCTATGAGATCAGGCATCTATAAAAAGTCTTCAGTGTAAAGCTAGGAACTAAAATTAAAAAATAAAATTCCCTCAAATACAGCACCTGAGAGAAATGGAACCAACACTGGAAAGAGAAGAAAATACCAAACATAGATACTTCAAATTCTCAGATTCTAGGATGAAATAACAACATGTATACCTCCTACCACCAAGCCCGAAAAAAATATTTTCCTTACAAAAATATGAAATTTTCGTGTTGAGAAGAATCTCAAAAACTAAAATACATTAAAATAAATTTCAAGCTAGTGTATGAGCAGGTAGACACAGTTAAAAATCAAAGAAAAAAGGAGAGAATTGAATGTTGGAAGTGGGGCAAAAGGAAGTTAGAAAAAAATTAATGAACTAATTGTATTAATATAAATTCTAGAAATAAAAAAAGAATAAGTATAAACATTTCTTCCTGAGTATATTGGTAACCTCACATCTAATATAAAATAATGATGAAACTAGTTTAAGATTAACTTTTGAGGATATACACTTATAGACCTACTGTGTAGGTCTACTGTGATGAAAAATTACAGAACCCAAATAATAGAAAGATCTATCTCTATGATATATAGATAGAGATAGAGATAGAGATAGAGATAGAGATAGAGATAGAGATAGAGATAGAGATAGAGATAGAGATAGAGATAGAGAGAGATGTCCAAGAAATGTATAATTGATGAGTATATACACGTATACAGGAAGGGATCTGTGCGAACAAACATAAATTACTCCAAGAAAAAGCTATTTACTTTAGAACTAAATATGTAAAAATAAAAACATTATTTTTTCAGGATCTACAGAGATTCTTAAAAAGGAAAATGCCTCAATAGAAGGTAGAGAGCAATCCTGGGGTTAATCGTGGGTCTCTGTGGATGCACACACACACACACACACACACACACACACGCACAAAGAGTGAGAGAGACAGAGAGACAGAGGGACAGTGAGAGAGAACGAGTGACATGCTTTTGCTCTTCATGTGGAAACACATTCACCACACATAAACATGCTCTTTAAAAGGACTCTTCACTGTGATTGCCTCTAGAAAGACGGTCACAAAGAGAAAAGCAATTCCTGACTTCTTGAAACTGGATTAATATTGTTTTGGTGTTTGCTAGGGACTGCTCTGGCCCTCTCTATGCATGGTTGTGTTGAAAAATAACAATTTTTGTAGAAGCTCAATATTATATAGTACAAAGAGAAAATAAAGATCACCATATAACCATGTGTAAGCATAGGAAAGATGTGATCATTGTCTAAGCCATGTAATAGCACTTATGCCCTTCTCTGAGGATCTGTGCCAGCTGCTGCTGATCCATCAGATCTTCAACGGCATTATAGGCTGCCCTCCCTACAGAGTTTTGGTGAGGGCTGGGCTTGTAGTTCCACGGTAGAGCATTTATCAATACTTATCTAACTTGCACAAGGCCTTGGGGTAAATTCTTTTTTTTTTTTTTTTTTTTAAATACCTGGGTGGTTGACCCATTGTTGTTGTTGTTGTTGTTGTTTTTTTAAAGATTTATTTATTTATTATATGTGAGACACTGTAGCTGTCTTCAGACACACCAGAAGGGGGCGTCAGATCTCATTACAGATGGTTGTGAGCCACCATGTGGTTGCTGGGATTTGAACTCAGGACCTTTGGAAGAGCAGTCAGTGCTCTTAGCCGCTGAGCCATCTCTCCAGCCCCCCTTGGGGTAAATTCTTAGCATCTCCCCAAATTTTTTTTTGAGATATTGATTCATCCGGTAAAAGACAGAATTATCCCCCCATTGTATGTAGCATCCAATTCAGAGTGGGACACATTCTCCAAATTACACCAAACACAAAGCAGTACATCAGGTAAACTCACTGGTCTCCATGACAAGTTCTCTCTCACTGAATCATGGAACTTATTATTCCCAGTTGATCAATTTTAAGTGTTCATGGTAATCTTTGGAAAGAAGACATTGAATAATGTTAGGAAATTTGGGGTAGAAGGAGAACAAGGTTGAGTGACCTATTGCTTTCATTTAGAATTATTACACTATATGGCTCTTTCAAAACGACATGGCTATATACACTTGGTGTAAGTATATGCACTTATTTTAGAAGAACTCATTTCAAGTGTGATTATCCCAACAGATCCCTTGGCAATGATATAAAAGTTGATATAATATATAGAATTATGTCAAAAGAGTTCATGTCAACTCTGTTAACTTTATAAAGAAAACTTTATCATTTGAAATAGCTTAGAATTCAGTGTCAAATGCTCAAGAGTGAGCAGAAATCTACAACAGTTAATGTGGCTGGGCAGTACTTTCACAGGTGAAGATCTCTCCAACTAGATGTGGCTTGGTGTCAAGTATTTCATCTAAGCAGATTTCCAGATTCAGCCAAAGTTGACAATTGTATATTGATTTAGACTAAGATAAAACATCATAAACAACCCACGTGCTCTTTTAAAATATTGCCATATATTTTATCCATCTTAAAAATGAAAAAATAAAATTATCTTTTAATATTACATTATCAAATATTTTGTTATTTAATAAACGTCATAATCTTCTTAAACAATTCCTAAAATTATATTATAAACTGGCTGTTTGGTAATAATTTTTCAGCAGAAATTTCATTTTCCTAAGTGTACATGTGAAAAGAAATGGTAATGGAGCAGTTTAATGAGAAATTTCAAACATCTTTCCTTTTTGCCGTTTTGTACTGCTAGCTAAGCACAAATATAACCAAGTCTCCAGATTTGGAAAAATCATAGGAGACATGTCAGCAGAGACGTTTTTATTCCTCTGTATATGTGCTTATTCTTGAATTTTTACCACTCAATTAAGCAAATGCATGAACAGTTACAATTCAACTAGACCTGTGAGTGATTTTGAAATGGTTTCTTACATATAGATGTTTAGTGTTGAAATAGCATTGTCCTTGGGCAAGTTCCACAATCACAACAAGAAGCAAGTGGTATTCTATTCAACATGTCAGGAGCTATCCTTGACTTGACAAGCAATTATGCGTTCAACCATTTGTTCCGCAAATCTCCTTTACAAGTACCATTAACAGCGTCCAGAGTGAATGCCAGTACTTCAGATTACAGCTTTGCAACACTTTTATGTTGAGTCATTGTGTTTGTAAAGCTTCTGAGTCTTTCTATAGTCATGGGCCTATCACTTGAAACCAGTGAAATAACTTTCATGTGAACTAAAATCTAGACAACCTTCCTGTCTGCGAAGTTTCTGAAACAGACTTACACAAAAGGGTGTGCCCAAGCATTGGCACAATAGGCTTTGCTGTCTCAGTGTATAGAATACTGGCTAGGCCTTCCTTATGGATTGAAGTTTGTCAGGCCATAATTATAGGTTGGAGTGACAGATCCAGGAAAAAAAAAAAAGAGAGAGACAAACTTGAGTGAAGAAAAGGATATTTTCTGCAAAAGGAAAGAAGAAAGTAGTTCATATGTTTTAAATTGAACATACTCCACTTGTTCTAACACATCTCCTTGAAGTGATCTTTGCTTCCGGGTTTCTTCTAAGTCTTATCTCAGCAGAATTTCTCTTCTACCTATTAGCTAAAGTAGCCTAGAGACCTTAGTCCCAGTCATATACAAAGGCTCCTCCCTTGAAATCTGAACAGCAGCCAGTCATCTGATTCCTTACTCTGGAAAATAGAAACATAAAATTTGTTCACACAGAAAAAAAACAACAATATACCGTTGCAACAAGCTAGTTCATAAGTGTACTGACTGGTTTGTGTATCAACTTGACACAGGCTGGAGTTATCATAGGAAAAGGAGCTTCAGTTGGGGAAGTGCCTCCATGAGATCCAGCTGTGGGGCATTTTCTCAATTAGTGATCAAGTGGGGGAGGGTCCCTTATGGGTGCTACCATCTCTGGGCTGGTATCCTTGGGTTCTATAAGAGAGCAGGCTGAGCAAGCCAGGGGAAGCAAACCAGTAAGTAACATCCCTCCATGGCCTCTGCATCAGCTCCTGCTTCTTGCCCTGCTTGAGTTCCTGCCCTGACTTCCTTTGGTGATGAACAGCTGTGTGGAAGTGTAAGCTCAATAAACCCTTTCCTCCCCAACTTGCTTCTTGGTCATGATGCTTGTGCAGGAATAGAAACCCTGACTAAGACAAATTGGTACCAGCGTAGTGGGGTATTCCTGTGACAACCTGACCATGTTTTGGAGAGGACTGTGGAAGAACTTTGGAACTCTGGGCTAGATGGTCCATTCAGTGTTGAAACCTCTGTGAGATGTTGTGTAGGAGCTTGGAAGATTATGTTGAGAACATTGCAGAAGATGGAGGCCTGGCTTGTGAAATTTCAGAGGGAAGATTAAAGACTCTTATCAGGACCATGAAGATTCTGTGGTTTTGGTTAGCTGGGGCTGAAGAATCAGCTGTGATTAGTAAGATACCAGAACCACTAAAGGGAACCTTTGTGTTACTGGGACTATTGATGCTGGTTAGCTGGAGCTAAAAAAGTAGAGGTGATTAAGAAAAAAACAGCATCACTGAGGTGAAATCTTCTGGGGAGTGTTTTCTGAGAGCACAGAGAGTGTGTTCCAGATAGCCAAGGTTGTACCTCGTGCTGTAGCAGGACTTGGTACTGTGTAAGAGTCACCCAGATGGTACTGGTTTTGAAGGCATGAAGAGGTCATGAAGAGCAACTGAAGCACGTCACCGTGAGAGGCTGCAGAAGGCCTTTGGTAAAGGTGTAGCCTCAGTTCCAATTGATGGCCCAGGACTGAAGGGGTCATGCAAAAGAATTGAGGCTTGGCACCATGAAGAAAGCCTATGAGAGGCTATTGGTGAAACCTAGTTACAGCGGAAGATAGCAGTGTTGGAGATGCCAGTACCATGCAATGACCACCAAGGACACAGCAGCAGTGGAGTACAGGCAGCTGGAGCCTAGAAGACAAGGTCTTTGCTACAAAGAGCAGAGCTGGAGAAGTGACCCAAGCCCTTGGAGGAGCCCAGAAGATTTTGAGTTAGATCCCAGACTTTGAACCATTGGAGTTTGAGTTTTGCTTTTGTTTGTGACTGTGCCCTGATATTTTTCCCTCTTGAAGGAAGAAAGTGTTTTAGTGGAACCCACAATTAAGAGACTTTGAATTGTGAAAAGAATTTGAATTTTAAGATGTTGGACATTTTAAAGGGATTGAACTTTTAATATGTAAAGACTGCGGGACTTTTAATGTTATTTAGATCTTGGGGATGAGTAACAAAGTAAGGGTTGAGGCTTAATAGTGATGTGTTGGTGTGTCAAGTTGACAAGGGGTCAATTGTACTGGCTGGTTTTGTGTGTCAACTTGACACAGGCTGGAGTTATCATAGGAAAAGGAGCTTCAGTTGGGGAAGTGCCTCCATGAGTCCAGCTGTGGGGCATTTTCTCAATTAGTGATCAAGTAGGGGAGGGCCCCTTGTGGGTGGTACCATCTCTAGGCTGGTATCCTTGGGTTCTATAAGAGAGCAAGCTGAGCAAGCCAGGGGAAGCAAACCAGTAAGGAACATCCCTCCATGGCCTCTGCATCAGCTCCTGCTTCTTGCCCTGCTTGAGTTCCTGCCCTGACTTCCTTTGGTGATGAACAGCAGTGTGGAAGTGTAAGCTCAATAAACCCTTTCCTCCCCAACTTGCTTCTTGGTCATGATGTTTGTGCAGGAATAGAAACCCTGATTAAGACAATAAGCATGAAATACAGTCGCAATCATGAGAGGTTAAAAAAAAAAGGAAATGGGATGTCCAATATCATGCCTGTTAGACATATTTGAACTTACTCAACTCCAGTTGAACTAGCTTAGATCACCTCAACACCCCATATTTGTCATGTCCAGATATTAGGCTGTACATATCTCAGTGCCCCTTTCTCTCAGAAATAAAGTTCATTGACGGTGGGAAATCTTAGGCTCTTCAGAGTTGCAATTTATCCCTTCTTAAACTGGTGTTAGCTTGACATATTTTGGTCAACTATTATCTCCTGAAGTCTGATGTAAAGTCAGAAAGGTGTATGCCGTCAATCTTCACTTCCATGTCTCCTTTTACTCTCTCTCTCTCTCTCTCTCTCTCTCTCTCTCTCTCTCTCTCTCTCTTCATTCTCATTTTTATGTTCAGGAGCACTTTGACGATCTCAGTGAGGAGCAATGTGTGGGAGGAGGAGCCCTATTGGCCTTAGGCAAGCCTTTTCTTATAGGAATGTATCACTGGCATGTCCCTTCTGGCTCTGTTTCCTCTTTACTTTTCCATGTCAACACACTTTCCATGTTGTTTCTTCACTCAGTGTCTACCATCGTCCGCCAAAATCACCTACATAAATCCATTTGTACTAGAATCTTGGCAGGTCCAAGATTCCTCTGGGGCATTATTTAAATTGTTAAAGTAAGAATCCTCCATGGTTTGTACCTTGTGCCTGCCCGTCGGCCGTGTGTTAGGACTGCACAATGATGTGGTATCACAAGACACTCTTCTTTTGTGTTATTTTTGAGCACTTTCAGAAAACATGATTACTTACCCATGTATTTTGTATTTCAGAATCAGCTGTAAAATTCCAAGGAATTTAGTTCGAATAATTTCTTCTTTAACTCTTCAGGATAAAAATGAAAATGAGAATTAAGTCATTTTAATCTCTAGGAGCAATGGTTCTTCGGACGCAGGCACTCCTGTAATTTTTAATTATATATTTGCATTTAACCATAGACCCAGAAAACAGCCCCATTGTCATCCCAGATTCCCACATTGAATTAAATCTGATGTGGGTTTTTTTGGGTCACAGACAGAAGAAGTGCCCTCTCTGTGTCATTTCTCTGTAAATTGTGGGTGTGCTTTAGCTTTTCTCTATAATGTGCATTTATTTTTGGAGCTCATTAAAGAGGTTAGTCGATTTAAGTAGGTCTAGTCAATAGATAGGAGCAGAAGTTGCAGATTGAAATACTCTCTGTAGTATTATCTAACCACAGAAGATGGGGGTCGTTATTAATTCCTGGCTGCTATCTTCAAAAGATCAGAGAGACTCGTTTGAAATTGAGGCCTTCAAATTAGGTCTACACTTCCCATGGAAAAACTTTTCATTTATTTTTATAAATGAAATGTCATATTTAAATGACAATAATTTATTTTTTAAAGAAAACCCCCAGATGAATCATGAATTGTAAAAACTTTGCTGTCCAGATTGCTGTCCAGTGAGAACATTGAAGTTAATTTACATCTTCTAGTCCAATTTGTCGTCTTCAGCTGCTTTTTATTCTTCTAATGTCTAAAACCAACCCCTGACAATTAAGGAGGTGTTTGTGGATCAGTGATTTAATTACATTTCAGTAACAGTCTTTCAGTTCTACAAAGTGGTATACAAGTTGGTGCCTGTGTATAAGAAGTAACCTTGTTAAGATTTGAAGGGCTCAATTCCTCAATTGCTTAACTTTTTATCCTATGGGGGACTGATGGTACTAAGATATACACACATGCATGCATGCATACATACATGCATGTATATGTGTGTGTATAATGTATGCTTGTGAGCATGAATGTATATGTATGAGCATGTGTGCTCATGTATGTGTGTACATGAATGTGCAAGTGTGAGCATGTTTGTGAGAGACAGAAAGAGTGAACATGTGTGTGTATGACTATCCAGTATTAAAATTATTTTTTCAGTGCTCAGGAGAAAAGTTATGTTCACCTGTGGGAAAGACTGTCACCTATATTTGTATAATGTTAAAATAAAAATTGAGCTCAAGTCTTTTAAATTTGTATGATACCGTTTAAGATTGTCCAAAGGAGTGTTTTCTAAAGAATTCATGATTATCAACCAATGAGTTGAAAAGTGCTATAAAATTTTAAAAGATGCATTTAATGTATTCAAAATATTTTCATTAAGAAGATTGAGATTTAAAAGAGAGAAGGAAAGTGGATTCTCGGATAATCTGTAGATCTCTAGCACTTCATTTATTTTCGCTTAAACAGTATATGGAAAGCAACTTCAACATTCTTAGGGACCAAGAGAATAGAACATAAGAATACATGCCACAGAAAATGACGGGACTGTAAAGTACATACACTACAATAACTAATAGGTGTATCTGAGGATCAATGGCCCATGGGAGAACTACAATAACTAATAGATGTTTCTGAGGATCAATGGTCCATGGGAGAACTACAATAACTAATAGGTGGTTGTGAGGATCCATGGCCTATGGGAGAGATAGACATTCACAAATAGGACTACCATTGAGGATATTTAAGTGGGAGTTGGAATCTTTCTCTCTGTCCATAACGACAGGGTATGTTCCCATGACCTTGAAGATAGATACTTAGAGCTATTACCTAATCCAACAGCTGTGCCAATGCCCTTTTCTATGGTATACAAAGGAACAACACGGAATCGGGCCAAGGAGTTCCATGCGGCAGTGTGTGCCTTCAGTCTCCTTCCATGATAGCTTCTTTGTTGTGATAACAGTGCAAACCAGCCTATATTTCAGCTGTGAGATCTGGGCACATGGCTGTGAGTATAGTTCATGTGAGAACAACTCTAATCAGGTATTACCTGAGAGCCACTAAGATCACAAACAGCTGGAAAAGAACACTGAAAGCCATCCCCTCCAGAGAAAGCAGGTGTTTAGCACCAAATTTCTGTTGGCAAAGATGAAGGACACAGCCCTGTACACCGGCACGGTTACAGAGAACAGGCCCCCTGAAGTGAAGCATTTGTCTTTCAGTTGCTATAGACTAAAGGTTAATTGGTTGCTAGGCACTTTCCTGATTCTGAGGGTGAATTAAAATAATGTGTTCCTGTATGTGCAGATCTTAAAGTTTGGAGTGACAAAAATTGCATTTATTAAAAATTCATCTCTTTTGTTGGTTTCTTTGTTTTTGTTTTTAAACATATCCTTTTATTTATTTACATTCCAAATGTTGTCCCTCGTCCTGGTATCCCCCTCCCAGACTTCTTCACCCCATCTGCCTTCTCTTTTGCCTCTGAGATGGTACTCCCCAATCATCCACCCACCTACCTGCCTTCCCCTTACCGCCTTTACCTCACCCCCTCCCCAGCATCCCCCTTCCCTGGGGCATCAAGTTTCTATAGAATTAGGCATAGCCTCTCCTACTGAGGCTAGGTAAGGCAGTTAGTCCTCCACTACATGTGTGCCTGGGACACCAATCCACATATGCTCCTTTATTGGTGGCTTAGTCTCTGGGAGCTCCCAGGGTTCCAGGTTAGTTGATACTATTGTTCTTCTCATGGGGTTGCAGTTCAAGCTCCTTCAATCCTTCCCCTAATTCTTTCATAGGGGTCCCTGGGCTCAGTCCAATTGTTGGCTATAGTTATCTGCATCTGTCTCAGCCAGCTGCTGGTAGGGCCTCTCACAGGTTAGCCATGCTAGGCTCCTCTCTACAAGTACAACATGCTATCAGAAATAGTGTTAGGGTTTGGTACCTGCCCATGGGATAGATCCTATGGTGTGGATCCCAGATTAGGCTGGTCACTGGATGGCTTTTCCTTCAGTGTCTGCTCCATTTTTGTCTACACATTTTCTTTAGACAGGAGCGATTCCGGGTTTGAAGATGGGTGGGTGACCCCATCCCTCCACTGGTGGCCCTATCTATTGGAGGTGGTCTCTATTGGGCATTTTGGCTAAGGTCATCCCCATTGAGACCTGGGAGCCGCTCACATCCCAGTTTATTGGGACTTTCTAGAGCTTTCCCCCATTCCCACACCAACCCCACAGCTGTATATTTCCATTCGTTCTCCTGACTCTCTGGGCTTCCCTCATGTCTTCCCCTCATACCTGATCCTGCCCCCCACCTTTGCCCTCCCTCTCCCATCCAGATCTGCCTCCTGTGATGATTTTGTTCCCTCTTCCAAGAATCCTCACTTGGGCCTTCCTTCATGTTAAACTTCATAAAATCTGTGAGACAGTGTCTAGCATGCTCTAGGTCACAGAAAATATGATTAAAAATTTGTTCAAATTCATGTCCATAAAACCTTCTCTGGACCAAGCAAATCGAATGATGTCAAACAAGCTGAGACTCAGGATCAAGCAGTAAAATAGTGTCATTAAAAAGTAAGTTGGCAGATTACTTGGAGAACTTGAATGTCATAAGTTCAAAATGTGGCTTTCACACAGCTATGGTTTCCATGGAAATGGTATATGCTTAATATAGCTCCAACTTCTGAGGCAGGACACAGCTCTTTCATGGTGGCTGAACCCTGGAGGCTATTTTTGTGTAGAACTGCTCCTCCCACTTGCACAGTTGCTTCATATATGGTTACACTGCTCTCTCCTTACGTTTTTGACTTTACTGCTGATGAGGATGTCTTAGGTTGTTATATTCAAGATCTGCTACTGTATTCAGTTGCCCTGTCAATCAGTGGGCCTCTTCCTTTGCTGTTTGTGTCTCATCTAGTCTAGATTTTTTTCCAAACTCTTAACATCTGACTAATTTCTTTTTTTTGAATAGCAATTTTCATTTTCCTCTATTATTAAAAAAAGAAAGAAAAGCAATCCCACCATCAATGAAAGAGTGTTCCTCCTTTTTACCAGCATGTTTTTGATCTTAACCATACTGATTTGTGTGATCTCAGGGTCAGTTTGATTTGCATTTCTCTGATGACTAAGGATGTTGAACTGGAAAACATTCTGAAAATTCCTCAGAAAATTGGAAATAGTTCCATTTGAAGACCCAGCTATACCACTCCTGGGCATATACCCAAAAGTGTTCCACCATACCACAAGGACACATGCTCCACTATTCATAATAACCAGAAGGTGGTAACAACACAGATATCTCTCAATGAAAGAATGGATACAGACAATTTGGTTCATGTACACAATGGAATACTATCCATCTATTTGAAAAATGAGGACATCATGAATTTTGCAGGCAAATTGAAACTAGAAAATACCATCTCAAGTCAGGAAACCCAGACTGAGAGGATTTGGCTTACTTGTACCATTCTCCAACTGTACATTCTACTGGAATCTCTATTTCTCCCAAATGTTAAGTGCCAATGTGACTTTTCTTTTGGATTATTTTTTGGATTTTTTTAAAGACAGGGTTTCTCTGTATAGCCCTGGTTGTCCTGGAACTCACTCTGTAGACCAGGCTGGCCTTGAACTCAGAAATCCGCCTGCCTCTGCTTCCCAAGTGCTGGGATTACAGGCGTGTGCCACCACCACATTGTGACTTTTCTTAACTTGTTTTCCCTGCATTAACTAGGGTTGATTGATTGATTCAACCCTGCATTGATTTAGGGTTATTCAAAAACTAGTCAAAATCTAAATCAACCTTGCATTGATTTTGGGTTGCATAAAAACTAGTATTATCAGATAACCTACATACCGTTAGAGACAAATTCAAAGGACCTGGATGTCTTATTAGCTTTTAGTAAATCGTTGTGATTGTTTACAACATGAAATATCCTTTCCTTCACAGATCTTGACCTTTACATACTGTGAAAAAACTAAGCATGAAGATACAATGTAGCATATTGCACTACATAAGTTTAGACAGAATGGATTTCCCTCAAATGGAGAATTCCTTCTATAAGGTTTCAGATGAAAGGTCAATAACTACATCAGAAAGTTGTTTAATAGTCCAGAAAAAGGAATTAAAATTAGTGGATCTAAGTATATGTTCATATTCATATAATATACTCCAAGTATTTCACATATTATGAGAAATAAGTCTACTTTGATGAGTGCTGATAACTAAAATTTTTGACTCTAAATAAGCAAAAATATGGGCAGTTTTGTTCATTTAACACATTTAATAAGCCTTAGTCTTTAGTTTACTTTGGTTTACTTGATTATTAAGGCATTGGTTAAACCCCCATTCCTCATGCAAACTGTATTATGTGCATCACATATCCTGTTTTTGTTAAGTTTAGCTAACAATGTAAGACTGACTGAAAGAGATTTCAAATGTTAGATAAACTGCCTGTGTATATGTACTTTAGAGTCCTTTCAGTGTTACTGGCAAATGAGTAGTTCTTAACCTGTAGGGGCATGTTTAAAGATAATCCTGTATTTCAAAACAAAGTTAATAGTGAATTCTTTCCCATGCAGTTGTTTTGCTTATCTTGATTGTTAGAATAATCATTAGCAATTATGCTGGAAACAAGATAAATTGATCTACACAAACTATTGTTAAATAGTTACTAAGACTGCTTTCTATTGTTATTAAGCTTAATATGGATTTTCCACAGAATACAGCAAAATGTATGATTTTAAACAAGTAATTGTGTTACAAAATTTTTATGATGATGAAGAAATAGTAGGTATTTTCCGTCAAGTTCTCTTGTAATGAATTAGCTCTTTTGACTGCTTAAGGATTCATTCTCATAATTCCAGACACTTAAATGGAATTTTGGCTTCTTAGAACTCAAAAACTTTATTGTGTGAAATAATATTCTAATCTATTTTGGAAGGAAGTGCTTTAGTCCCATCTATTTCCCAAGAGTGTCTTTGTAAATATACAGGACTTTGGAAACTCCCACATTGTAAGACCATTTCTTATAGCTCTTCCTGGCTATGTTCACCCAGGGTAATTAGGTGTGTTTAAATGACAAGATCAAAAGAGCCTAAATTTAGAAGAAACCACATAGTTCTAAACCCAGAAATAATCCTTTAGGTCTCCCTTATTTTATAAATGAAGATGCTGATGAGAGAATGGCCTGCTTTATCTCACTGAGGACATATGATGGACCTCATCTGTAGCCAACCAGTTCCCTGTACCTGTTCTAATCAAAGAGAAGAATATTCACTGTTTAAAAAAATCCTGTTACAAACTCATACAGTCAAACTGAAACTGTTGAGTGATTTACAACACCCTTAAATTGTTTTTGTCATTTGTATATTTGTTTATATTGCTGAGAATGGAATTTTGTGGATGTCCTCTCTACCAAAGAGCTGGAGTCTTGGGTATGAGGTAATTCTTTATAAAACATTTTTAGTAATGTATAATTGTGGTTTTTCACAGAATAAACATTGTTATAAGGTACACAAATGATTTACTTAAAAGTTTATAAATGACCTATTACTCTGAATTTCAAAACAGTCCAAAAACCTAAGTATATTTAAAATAACAACCAATTTGATTATAGACCTGATTTCTGATAAAGACCTGAAATCATACAGAATAAAGGGAAAGATAATACTGGGATTGAGATAATAACATTTTCAGGCACGGAAATAAGCCCTAAGGGTTTGTTTGTTTGTTTGTTTGTTTAAGTTACTAAAGCAAAGACAGAAGATATTAATTTTTCTGATTGTAACATTTTACCTTATACATATTTATGTAAAAATATTAATATAATGAACAAAGAGATTTTAAACCAAAATCACCAAAAAGAGATACAAAAAGACATGAAAATATATCACAATTGCTTCATGGTCCTTGTACTGATTCAACTGAAAGCATTTGAACATTAAATTATTTTCCTGGGTGGATGGGTGGTGAAAGTTTCAAAGGAATGCAAAGGATTATTAAGAGGCAAATCGAGGATAGAGTCAACTAACACAGGGATAGAGGTAGAACAATTGGAGAACATTTACTGATTTATTACAATCAAGTCTGGAAGAGTTCCCACAGGGATCTATCTAAGTGGGTTCAAAACTGCAGGATGTTCCTCTCCTAAGTATGGAACTCTAGCTAGACAGACATCTGTGAGGGAGAACAGGATGTGTGAACTGTAAGTGTAATCTGCATCTTAAAAAATGTAATTTAAAATCTGTGTGAAGAATGAAATCTAAAATCAAGGATTCATTGTTGGTAGTCTAAGGGAATTTTAAAATTAGTTTCATGGTCATTAATTTTCCCTTTAACAGCATTTGTTTCTTGTCTTGCTTGCAGGCCTTCTTTTATTTTTTTCATTTTAGTTAGTCTTGTTTTTGAAATAAGGTCTCCTGGAGCCCAGGGTGACTTCAAACTCTCTGTGTTCCTAAGCCCATCCTTGAACTCCCAAGCTACTTGCCTCTACCTTTTACATGCTAGAATTACAACTGTCCTCCACTACCTTTTGCTGATGTAGAAATTTCTGGTTTCTTTGGAGACTCTGTTGTGTTATGTGATGTTTTTCCTGAAACTGTCTTGTGAGTGGATGTTTTGCTGAGGCAGACATGTGAGAGGATACACAGTATTTGCAAAAAGTATAAGTACAACCCAACAACAGACAGTGAACAAAGCTCTCACATTGGTTTGCCTTACAACACCTTGCGCATTGCTGGTATTCACTGATCTTTGCTTGTTGTGACTTCTTTGAAAAAAAAACACACCAGAGAAATCCCCATGGTATTCTGGTTGTTTCTTGCTGCTTCTGTTGACTCCTGTCTATGGGGCAGAGCCTTATGGTTTCTTCTGGATCTAGAAGCTGCTACTAATTTGTGTTTGGTATTTGAAGACTGGATTGGACTGCAGCTTATGAGTCTTGTTTAATTGCCTTGGACTGCTGTTATCCTGACAATGAAGACTGGAATCACCCAAAGAACTACTTCTAAACAGGTCCACATCCTCTGTTTCTTATAACTTTTCTTTTCCTCTACCTCTGGCAGGTAGGCTAGAAAGGAGACACTTAAGAACTGAAGCACTTAAGAACTCTAGTAGGTTTCAAAAACTCTAAGTCTACATTCTACCTGGGACCATTGGATAGTTTTACTCTCAGCAGTGAGAAACCTACGATGCAATTTCTTGTGGCATCCACACCAATGTATGTATTATAGTCTTGATTTATCTTGAGGAGCATTAATCATAAAAATCTCATCGTTTAGTTTGATATATATATATATCAAACTTTAATTTGATATACAAACACTACACACACACATATTATTTGAGTATCCACTATGTAGTACATATACTATTAAAATCTTTACAGGTATTTTATTATTTTATTCAGCCACTCCTCCATTATTATTCACATTTTAAAGATTACTTGGTCTAATTTCTCACACAGTTTGTGACAGACTATTTAATTTGCATGATGAAACAAAGAATGGTGGTTTCTTTACTTGTGGTTAGTAGAATAAAAAGAATATAAAGGTATTTGAAAATTGGAAATTGCATTAGTTATTTTTCTATTGCTATGAAAAACTGTGCTAACAAAAGCAAAAGGGTTTCTTCTGGGTTATAGTCAAAAAGGGAGAGAGCCCATCGCACCAAGGGAAGCATAAAACAGTCAGGAAAAGCAGAGCCTCAGGAGCAAGAAGCTGGCTGGTCACATTTTCATACACACAGGAAATGACAAGAGAGAAAATGGGAAATTCAGCAGAGTAATTAAACCCACAAACCCCACCCAAAGTGAAGTACGTCTGCATCCATGCTCTATCTTCTGAAGGTTCTATAACCTTCTCCGTCAGTACTACCAATTGGAGATCACATATACAAACACACTAGCTATGGGGGACATTTCTCTTTCAAAGCACCACAGAAGTGTTGCTGAAGACTGGACTCATCTCTGAAAGTTGATTGACAGGCAAATGAAGTGATACAAGATGACGTGTTCCTCAGATGTTTTCCACAATAACGTCATTCTCCCTTGCTTGCATGTAGGTCTTCTTCTAGTCAGTCTCTTTGTTGTCATGTCCAATGGTACTCCTCAGTCATATCAGATACCTATCTTCATAGAGGGAACAAGTTTCTATGACTTCTTCTTTATGGATCCAATTTGGCACCTGGATTATTTGTTTTTCACAGATTCTCTACCTTCTAACTTCTCTCCTGGTCTTCCAAGTATCCTTCTGAAGCTGTACTTCCAACCTGTAACTCCTTCTGTTCTATGTCTAAAGCGCAGAGTATGTGGTGAATGAAAGAATAAGTAAAACCAAACTCAGGAACTGAGACGATGTATTTTAGCTTTAGAATTGAACCTCGCCCCCCCACCCCACCCCTTGGCATTAAACCAATTACAAGTAATTTGTTTCAAATTTCAAATTTTGGCCTGTGATTATTGAAATTCCAGTCCCTCTTTTGATATAAAACTTGCCTAACTAATAATTTCTTCACACAATTGTCCTTACTGCCATTCATAGTGCATGATGCATATGAAAATTTTTTTTTAAAAAAGAGTAAGATCATCTTCAAATGTACTAGAATTCTATGTTTTCATGTATGAGAAACAGAGGAAAGTATTTTATCCCTACCTAATTTTGGAAGCAAATTTTATCTGTCACAGAAAGTACTTTTGGATTTTAAGAGGAACTATTTAATATGTTGGTATCTAAAACTGTGTATTAAAAAACATTTTCCAAAAAGAGGAAATAGAGTTTGCATAATTTTTTTCTGAGAGTAATTGTGTAACATTTAAATCTTCTACTTTCATGTTTTAAATTTTGCATACAAATTAAGGGTAGAAAAATATTAGTAGTGCCACTTGGGTGAAAAATTATAGGACCATACTGATACTCACATGCGTAGCATATCTGTGAGAACACATTCTATTTATATGTACAGCCTCTAAGCCATTCACTGTGTAGTATGTTTTAGCCATCTGATGTCCCTTTGGGTTTTGCTATAAGGATACCAATGAGAGTCTAGAGCATGAAGAAGGCTTATTACCTCTCTCTTGTCTGAACTACACTACACAGAGATAGCATCTTTTTCACACTTTGAAGAGGCTACTTATTGCCTTATTGTAGATATTGTTGCTATTATGTATTGCAGAGAAATCATTCAATATCTTGTAGTAATGACAACATAACACACCATTAATCATCCTGAATACCTAATGCTAACTTTAAACTGCTAAAACTCTATTAAATACTCTAAAACCACAAAGCAATTTGATTTTCCAGTTTGTAAAATACTGAACGTTAAAGGTTACATGCAAGCAGTACTGAGAACACGAATCTGAGTTTGGGGTCACCACAGCTGGTTTTAGGAAAGGAAGTGACATCAGCTTGGGGGTAGATTTTTCCTTCCCACTCTGTACATACTGGGAAAAAATGATTTTGAAATAGTTTTCAGGCAATCAGTAAAGATACCATGTTCCTGTTTGTTTCTGTATTCACCTTGAGAACTCGTTAATAATCTTCTCCACCTTCTTTTATTCTATTATTGAAAACAGCTGCTGTTCTCAAATAATATATCCTGATTATAGTTTCCCCTTTCTCCCCTTCAATTTTCTCCTATATCTTATTATATTTTGTAATGCTTGGTAGTTACCTCTCGGAAGTCTATTCTTTTCTAATGGGAGACTGAAAGCAAGTGGATCCAGACAGGAGGGGAGAGGAGGGGAGGGGAGGGGAGGGGAGGGGAGGAAATGGCAGTGGTCCTTTTACTGTAAGAATACCCATTTATCCCAATTCTATGTGGCATCTGCAGAACACATGAATTGGAAAGCACTGGACATAGAAGCATGAGGCAGACAAGATGAGTCCTTTCCTCCCAAATGCTGTTCTGGAAAGAGATAATGATCTCTTACCTTTTACTCCCACAGTCCTGGGGGAAGTGCTTATGCTCTTAGTCACTCTGGATTTACTCAGTTTTCTCACAGGGCCAGTAATACCTATTTCACTATTTCTTACATAAGGACTTCCATAGGATAGTTTTCCTTTGTAAACCCAGTCTTTTATGCTCAGTCTTTTATGATTTCTAGCATATGAACAGGATCTTAGACGTCTTCTTATATCTTGTTCTTCTCTCCAAATATGTCTTAGCATTTTAACAATGTGTGTTAATTCCATTCGGCTGCCAATACCTAAAAATCCACGAAACTTCTATGCATGTAGCTTCTTCCTGCTGACCACGCAGGTAAAGTCAGAACTTGCTGACAGAGAGACATCAAAGTTGCTCCAGATGGGTCCCATCGCTCATTACGCTTTTCCTCTGCTTTAAAAGCATCTTTCATGATAATACCTCTAAACCCTGGGTTCTTTCATTTGCTATAAATTGCAAATTACTTTTTTTATTGAATTCCTATTATCTTTTAGGGACTTAGGAAGCATATTTCACCTTTGCAGCCTACTTGACTGAAGTTCTTATTCTATGGTAGAGAGCTGTGTCACGGGGCTGATATGAAGAAAAGTCTGTGATTGGTAGACTTTAATGTTCTGCTTGACTCACAGTGCAAGAAGGGGGGAGACCCCAGACCCCCACCCTCTACATCTGAGAGATTATCTAATTAATTTCACTTTTATTTTATCTGAAGTTTTTTTTTTTGAACAAGGAACTTTTCTGCCACAAAAGTATTTTCAAAACTATTAGCATAGATTCTCTTCCATATATGCATAGATTTTCTCTAACTTCAAAAATAAAATGTCTGCCTTTGAAGGAGGGACATTCTTTTAAAAATGTTCAAAATGTTAGGTGACTCATAACTCAGAATTCAGTATATAATTTTTCTCCAGGTGTTATAATATATTGAAAAGAAAAATATTTCCCTTTTTTGCATTAAGGAGAATTGCTAGTTGCTTATAAACTACACAGAAATTCAAAGCCTGTGTTCCTTGAAATTGTACTTGTGGTTTCAAATAACTTATTAGTTTTCAGTGAAACTTCATAGCTTCAGAGTATGAGAGAAGCTCTCCACTACAAAAATAATATGTTTAATCCTCTGGATTTCATTAACCAAACAAGAATAAATTAAAGGACACATTTAGCTCCCAAGATTGTAAGTCATTCAACTCTATATTAATATTCATTAGTTCCAAGGAATAAATGAAAATTATATAAGAAAGGATTTGAAAGTTATAAAGTATTAAAAGGAATGAAATGCACATATTTGAAGTTCTCTTCTCAATACAAGTGAATTCCTTGGAAAATATCTAGAAAGGTAAAAAATCACTAAAGTAAATGACAATGTTAAAATTGTCAGTAATCGGAAGCCACATTGAAACATTGGTTCAGTTCACCTACCTATCTCTATATGACAAATTCACAATGTTCCTGTTTATTACTTAAAATAATAAGATTATTATCATTCTTCCATAATTCCCCTCAGATGATCCCCAACCCCCTCAGCTTGTCAATGTTCTCGGTTCTTAATAATTTGCTGAGTTCAACTAGTACACATGCATATGACTTCATCTATTGGAGTCCAGAAACCTACCGTTAACCACACAACTAAAGGAAAATGGTACTGACTCCCCAGGCAGTCATCAGCTACCAAAACCTTCTCAGTTGGAGCGGGGCCAAATAAGGTTATCCTCAACCCTTGTTGGAATTCTGAGTGCCTTGATATTTTACAATTTTATGAAGGCAACAACAGCTGCTATAAACTCAGGAGTGAAATGTTCATGTCGTGTCTTAAGACTGCATCATCACAGCATTCTTCTAGCTCCAGCATTCTTCTACCCCCAGTCTTCTAGCTCTTACATTGTTTTTGTTTTTGTTTTTGTTTTCTACTTTTCTGCAGTGTTTCCTGAGGGAAAACAATACAGTTGCCCAATTTATGGCTAAGCACTCAACAGTCCCCAATTCTAATTATGAGTCTTTGCTTTGACTCATTTCCACTGAAAAGAAATGTCTCTGAGTAAGGTCAAGAGCAGTACATATCTAATAATACAAGCATAAAATTTAGATGGCGATTTGGCAACAGTACTCTTTGGTAAAATTGTAATAGTAGTATTAGCATGTTCTGTCCTAGGGTACATGACTCTCCAGCCATGAGCCTGTGAGAAGATTTCCAGTAAAAAGCTTGAATTCTCAGCTGTGCAGAAGGCCACAAACCCGGTCAGAAAGCAGCTGATTACTCACGTAACAGGTATGCCACTATTGCAACAGATTGCACAGCCTGCCTAACAGATTAACACTGTAGGATGCAGAGCCCAGTGCTGTGTTAAACCATCCAACCCCCATCCAGCTCCCCCATCCAATTGAAGAGCACTTTCCAGCATTTTGAAAGCCAACCCAACAGAACAGAAATTTCCCAATAAGAAATTTCCCAGTCAAAAGTGATTTCTGTGATACCTTACATCCAATGTGACTGGTGTCATCAAAAATAGGATCTAACCATCTAGTTATTGCGTGTAACTAAAAGTGATAACAATAGTTCACATTGTGTTGGTGAGCTCTGGGGCGTCCTTGACCCATAAGTTGTAGAGTTGTGGTCCATACTTGACACTGATTTTTGTTCAACAAACCATGTCTTCCAAAAACCCCATTCTAACCATGAAGGGAACCTCTGTTCAAAATCAGTTTCTCATTTTAAGCTGTGTTTTAAGTTGTCTTTCCTTCAAAATTGTAGTTTCCATATGGCTTTATCATATTGGTTTTAAGTAACCCACATCTTACCTTCTCCTCTCCTCTATCCCTTTTCCCCATCCTCACTTAAATTGTTAATTTCTTGGTTGTAAGATGGAGGTTCTATATGGATTTTTTAACATATTCATAGTTTTACAACCTTCTCTTCTGCCTTTTCCCCATCCACATATTTCCTATGTGTCCCAGTGCCCACTTTCTGTATCTTTATCTATGTTACACTCTCCTCCCTGCCTTAATGTACCACCACCAATGGCTCATTTCTAGTTTGTGGCCTCTGAGAGCCCAGAGGTTCACACTCCATCTTATAGAACCTGACCTAAGGCTGAACTCTAGTTAACCAACAAACCTGTGTCTAGCACCAGTTTCCAGGTTACTCCGCAACAAGCTTGCACCTAGCAGTAGTTTCCAGGTTACTCTCCAACAAGCTTATCACTGGCACATCAGTTCCTAACAACCACCAATCAGGAGGAGAGCAGAAATTAAGTTTATGGTTTGATTCACAGCAGCAGCCAATTATTTTAAAGGGCAACAAAATTCCATAACAGCCGCCACCCCAATCTGATGTGTGCCAGGCTAGAAACTCCCTGGTCTCTTTGCTCACCTCTATAATGCTTGAAGCTATGCTCAGGGCTTCACCTTTCTGTCCTGATGTGTCAAGCATGAGCTTGAATCAAAAGAACCTAGTATGATTGATCCTTGGTGGTCTTTTGGGGCTCGCAAATGGACACAACAGCCTTCATATATACTCCACATGAAATACACACACACACACACACACACACACACACACAAGACTTGAACTGAGGAGTACATATGATAGAGAGAATGTGACATGTGTCTTTTCTTTTAACCACAAAATAAAATTCCCCTGTGGATATGTACCATGCTCCTCCTATTCATTCATTAGTTGGTATATAGGTTAATTTTATTTTCTACGGATTATAAACAAAGCCTCATGGATGTGCAAGTATCTCTCTTCAGAAACTTTTTGATATGCTGTATCTTCATACATTTAAGAATCAATTGCTCTAACCCAGATTTTTCTCACATGTATACGTTCAAGTGGAAGAGGGCTTCCAAGAAGTTCAGTGATGATTCTCTTAGTTTCATAGATAGATCATGATGGATACATCTAAATTAGCTCAGATAAATGTACATCCTTTGTGACTAAATAGAATCTACAATTTAATACCCCTTATTAATACCATGATGTTTGTAATATTGAAATGTATCATGGGATAATTCTTCAGATTTTATAGAGTTTTTATTCTCTCCCATCCTTAGTAAGAATGAACTTGTTTTGACACAAACTTTATGTTTTTGCATCAAACTTGTATTGATTTTAAATATCAAGCTTAACTCCTCCGACTCTGAATTAAAGTATTTGATGTGGATTTTCTTCACTAGCCTGAAGTTCTTGAGTATGAATTTAAATCTACTAGTTGCTGCACAAAGGGAACCTCTTATTAGTAACGGAACCGGAGATCTTAACATAGAATGTGAACGGCCAGAATTAATATTTCATTTTACAGAACACTTAAAGGTAGATGTAGCTGCTTGATTAAATTCTAATCTGAAGACCATGGGTTAAAGTGATAGGCCACTTCTTAGTCTACTCTATGGATGTTTGGACTGTGCTCTCTGTACTTTACTTTCTGCCAGCGAGGATATAGATGTTGTGGTAGTATGGGTGGGAGAAGGTCAAGAACAGCCACAGTTGTCCATGGGAGGGTTACCTCATGTTGATAAAGACAGTGCCTTTTTTTCAGGCTGCTGGTGCTCTAACAAGTCACCATAGACTGGCATGAGAGTGGGATAAACAAGAGACATGTCGCATAGTCTGGAGCTGGGAGTTTAAAACCACTATGGCAACAAGGTTAATATCTGGTAAGAAGACTCCTCTCCATCATTTGCCCTATCCTTACCTGGTGGAAATAGTGTCACAGAGCTCTGGGCTCTATTTTACAAAGACAATAAGCTTTTTCCTAAACTCTTTAGCCTCATGAATTAATCACCTTCAAAAGTCCCGCTTAATCCCCTACCTTATCATATGATAGAGTAAACAAGTTAGTTTTGTCAAGGAGCAAAGTTAGTCTACAACAGACATGAAAAGTTTGATGTGCTCTTGGGTTATGTATATGTGCTTGGCCCAGGAAGTGACACTAATAGGAGGTGTGGCCCTCTTGGAGTAGGTGTGCCAATGTGGGCATGGGCTTTAATACCCTTGTCCTAGCTGCCTGGAGGCCAGTCTTCTCCTAGTGGTCTTCAGATGAAGATGTAGAACTCTTAGTTCTGCCTAGACAGTGCCTTCCTGGACACTGCCATGTTTGCACCTTGATGATAATGGACTGAACCTCTGAATCTGTAAGCCAGGCCCAATAAAATGTTGTGCTTTTATAAGAGCTGCCTTGGTCCTGGTATCTGTTCACAGCAGTAAAACCCTAAGACAGAGGGCAACAATCACCTAAATCTTAACATTTGACTTCTGCTACTATATCCAAACAAGGTCCCTAATTTATAAGGTCTGCACATAGGTTACATTTGAAAGATCATTTCTAATGGGGCATCACAGGCAATGCTTTGCTATCCCTGCACTTGGGAGGCAGAAAAGTGGCAGGCAGATTGTAAGTCTGAGGTCTGCTTAAACTGCTTAGCAATATCTTATCTCAAAAAAAGAAATAGATAGATAGATAGATAGATAGATAGATAGATAGATACATACATACATACATACATACATACATACATGTATAGATACATAGATGATAGGCAGAATTTGATGATAGATATATAGATAAATAGATGAAAATTGATAGATAGATAGATAGATAGATAGATAGATAGATAGATAGATAGACATAATTTCCTATTAACTGCTCCCCATAAAACAATCTCAATAGTTTTTCTGCAAGCAGGATCTTCAATGATCTTCTGTGACTACCATCTGCTGCCTATGGGGTTCCATAATTATTTAGAATTGGGTTTTTAGAAGAAATATTATCATAGAGCCTCCTGAATAGCATGCTAAACAAACAAAAATGTTTATCTAATTTTAGTGTGTGAGGGTTTTGCCTGCATGTAAATATGCATACCTTGTACCCGTAGAGGACAAAAGAGGATGATAATTCCTCTGAAACTGGAGTTAATGATGATCGTGAGGCACCATGTAAGTTTTGGGAACTGAACCCTGATTGTTTGCAACAGCAGTTAAGTGTTCTTAACAGAGATCGGCAGTTTTGAAAGTGTAGTTCAGCAACACAAGTTTGGTGTCTCTATTAAATGAATCCAGGGAGGGCTAAATTAAATAGGATTACGTCAGGTTTGCTCTCTGCTGGATTCCCTTGAAGACTTTCATATGATGTGTGTCATTAAATCCTCAGGAGAGAGAATTAATTGAAGTATTTTCCAGGATTATTTAACCAAGTAGCCCCTCTCTTCCTAAAGCCTTACACAGAGATTTGAAATGAGACTCTAGTTTGGAAATGCCACTTTTATGTTGCCAACAGTGTCATGAGAGCTCTGTGAGCTCTGCTGATCTGTATTATTCACCTAAACCATTAATAAATGCTTTCTCTCTCTCTCTCTCTCTCTCTCTCTCTCTCTCTCTCTCTCTCTCTCTCTCTTTCCATACCTCCCTCTCTTTCTGTCTCTCTCTTGCTTCTTGAACTTACCTTGATATTCCATATTAATAATGACAACTATGATTATAGCTGTTATTATAATAACAGGGCTTGTATTCAAGCTGAGTTCTCTTTTCTCTCCTGTTACTGACATCCCTGTAGCCTGGCAGCCAGGGTCTTCCATATGTTCAGTGCTCTAACAGACTATCTTGCTTACAGAGCTAGTATATTTATTTTGATGTTACATGATGCTAATGTGGTTTGTGGATGACCTTCCCAATAATGTGATTGACTCATTCGATTTTTCTTTCTCATGAGCTGGTATGAGTAATCACTTCTGGCACTCATAGAAACTAGTATGTAAAGTGGTATTCAACATTTGTAGCTTGACTTGAAAGAATCATAACTAAATATAGGATTTTTTTTTAACAATCAACAGAAATTTTAATCAGGGTGTGACTGGCCGTCCTATGGATAAAATGTATGAAAATGTATGTAAAGTGCTAGCTGGAATTCTTTGTAGACTGCTTTGAAGATTTGTTTCTTGTTCTTGTTCCACATTATTTAATAATATGATTATAGTCATGTGTAGGCCTGTACCCAGAACATGTCTCACTCAATGGAAGATGTCTATCAATAACCAAGATGAAAGCTGCTGTTAAAATCTGTTATCTGAGTAACATTGCTGATGGTTGAAAAAAAATAATAGCCTAGTTCCAGTCACCAGTTAAGCTAATAACACTGCATCTCCAGGGAGATATGCTAATGTAGTAATTATGGTGAACTACCTACCTTCTCTATGCACAGTGCTATGCAGCTCCAGTTACAGCTCTACCCCTTACAACTTGGGTGACGTTGCACAGGTTGCTTAAGCTCTTTTTTTTTTTTTTTACTTTTATTTCCCCTTCATCCCTCCTCCTCCTGTAATTATCTCTACCCTTTCTTGATAAACCCTACATTTTTTTAATTGGATATACTCTATATTTACAATTCATTTCACTTTTTCTGGTTCCCCACCCCCAAAGGTCCCACATGCCCTTTTCCCTCCCCCTGCTCCCTCATCCACCCCCTCCCACCTCACTGTTCTTGTACTCCCCCACAATGATGTTTTGGTCCATTCTAGCACCAGTGTCCACTCCTTTCTTCTTGTGAGACATCACTTGATATGTGATTTATGTCTTTGATGCGAGAGGTCCCCGGTTCGAAACCGGGCGGAAACATGGTTGCTTAAGCTCTTATACCTTTAGGAACCATCAGCTGGAAAATGAGACGAATAATGCAGTGCAAACCCTAACACTGATGTGAAGATTAAAGCGATAGTTGGTCTACTGGTTTGACGATTGGGTAGACTTTATGAAATATGTCACCTACAAGAACGTGCATGCTAAGAAGATGTTCATCTCGACAGAATGTTATGCTGCTATTCTAACCCACCTCTACCAAATAGTAGACTTTGCTAAAAGTCTGTGTTGTTATTCTTAATCATGTTATCTATGGTGTCTGTGGGTATATTAAACAAAGAATGCCTAAAGTGGCTTAAAAGGGATGTTAAAAGCTGCTGACAGAGTATCCCCAGCATCCCAACACCAGAGCTGGAGTTAAAGGATGTGTGTGAGTTGGGGTGGAGTTGAAAGTGAAAGTACCAAACAGTTACAATTTCATTCACAGCCTAAAGCACTGGCTCTTTTCTCAGTTTCATTCTCCCCTTGGCCTGATGGGGTAACAGCAGCTAGGTGAGAGGAGGGAAAGGAACAGCATAGCCTTCCATGCCCTACCATTATCCCAGGCTTTGGGGAGAAAGGTGCTGAGAGGCTGAATAAACTTTTTGCACAATTAATTGATACCTGTCTTGTATGTTAGGACAGAGTAAATATTTCACATAGATTAGCATATTTTTATCATAGACACAAGATGGAAAGTCAGGGGGACCCATATAAATTCTAACTAGGGGCAGGGTAAACTCCAAATCAAATCAGGAGCAGGTAAGCACTAAAATACCATTAAAGTATTTGCCCATCTGATTACTTATGAGATGCACTGTCTCTTATTGGCAAGCATGCTATGTACCATGTACTTCATGAAGATGTTCAAATGAGATACATCGGTGGTTTTAAAACATATCGCCCAGTAAAAACTGTCTTTATCCAGAGCATAGAGAGAAGAGGTTAGTTTCAGTGGTGTTTTATTTTTCTGAATTTTCCACCCTGTGGGGAATCAATGGAAGGAAAAATCTCTCTGGTGCCCTGAAACTCTATTGAAAAAAAATCTAGGTATTTACAGCTCAGTGGATGCCTGGGAGGTAGTTAGAAGAAAGAACAGCTCAATCAGTCATGATTACCATGGCTTTCTTAAAAGGCTCGCGAAACCTACAGGGCGGACGTCGTCGTGTTTTGATTGCTAAACCAGACCAAAGCTACTGTAGTGGGGCTGTGAGCACCTCCACAGGAAAAAATACAAAACCATCACACCGGATGCTACAGAAACCACGTGGAGAGAGGGAAGCACACGCTTATGCGTATGTCTTTGAAGGTCTGCACCTGCTGTTGGGCAGAACTGAGATGTCATGTCAGACTTCACTCACGGAGGAGTGGTACGATGCGTTTTAAAGAGAGTTAAGAACATTACCTCTCCAGATAGAAAAAACACCGACATGGGTATTTGTTTCCTAAAGGAAGAACAGAGATGAGGCTGGCGTGTGAGTACCAGCAACCAATGTGCTAAGCCGGTGACTGAGGAACTTTTCAATCTATGCCCTGATGCCCGGCATGCTTAGCTACAAAGAAATACTGAGTTGGCATCTCTATTCCCAGATCAACCCAAACTTCCGTGAGTAGCTAGGACATTTGCATCCTTTTCTTCTTTGTCTTCTAAACTACATTTAGGGACTAGGGTTTTGGGGGTGGCGGTTGTATTTATTTCTACACACACACACACACACATACACACACACACACACACACACACACGCACGCAATCTCAGACTTAATAAAACACATAGCTACATAATTTATTACAACCTCATTGCAGACACTGGGAGTATACACTAAGTGAAGTCTCTACAGGGGTATCAAATAGAAAATCTATTACTTTTTAAAACTGCAGGGCCGCTGACTTGTTCATACATCTTGTTTCTAGGGTACAACCCGGAAATTCACAAATGTCCTCAAATTTCTTGCACAGACCTTGGACTTCTTCTGTACACACGAAATAGCCCACAGACTCATGTCTGTGTTGTCACAATTAATACCTTTGCAATCACACCTCCATGTGTTGAAATTCATCCAGCTGAAATACTCTCTATCAGGAACTGAAGATTACATAAAATGCTCAAAGTAACTATGGTTTTCCTTCTTAAACCCCGCTAAACCTTTGTATTTCTTTCTTATGTCATCCCCCCCGCTGTGTGGCTGCCAGACACTCCTTATTACTGCAGCACAGTCGTCCCACTTGTTCTGTTCCATAGTTTTTTCCTTTATTTCCTCTAAGTTTCCTGCTTTTTGCTCTCTCTAAGGTTTCCCAAATGTTCTTCTTTGCCTGAAACACATCTTCGCCTCCCCCGTGCATGCGCTGCGCAAAGCTCACTCCCACTGCTGTAGTTCTCAGCTTAAATGTCGCTTGTATAAAAAAAGACTTTTTTTTTTGAGTTACCAATCAAAACTGTTCCTTTTCCTGTCTATTCTCTACCATAAAGTATCATTTGTTCCAATACCCTCAATGCGGCAATTAGTTTAAAATGAATGGGCAGATTGATAGAAATCAGACAAAATGATGACAAATACTACTTGTATCCGCTTAGACAACATGTCAGGCTTGGAAAATTGCACGCAGATTGAGATTTCCCAGGGTTTCTCAGCTGGGAGGAGCAGAACAGATTTCTAGCTTCTGAGTGACAGCCTCTGTATAGTGAAAGCTGGGCTGGCAGTGCACAGCTTAACCCCCCTGAGGCTAATAGGTCCTTCCATGAACACCAGAGATGTTATGCTCATCACTGGGCTGACTGTGTGCCAAGGGTGGGTGGGTGGGAGCAGGAAGGGCATAATCTCCTTCCACATGAACAGGTAGGACTGAGGGTAGCAGTAAAGCATTTTCTCTAGTTTCATTGCGATTTAATAACTTAAGCTATATATAATGAACAACTATTTTAGACATTGGACATATGTTATCAGCACGTACATATGTTTTAATTTAATGCTGCATGTATGTGTTAAAACAAATATATATCTATAGGTGTGTATGAAGGTACTCTGGAAGAAACATCATATATTTATTTATAACTGTTATATTCATAGTATATATATGCCATATATGCATGTACATAATGCATATACAGATCTCTCTTTCCCTTTCTTTCTCTGTCTCTCTTTCATTCATACATACATGCACGCCCACCTGTATACATGTTAAGTACTATAACAATTTGGATACCTGCCTCTACAATCATATTGTAAGCTCCAAGAGTATATAAATTTTGTCTGCTTTATTGAGTTCTGTGTCTGGGATACATCACATCCCAAAATATCTATTAAAATAAGTAGAATGTTAGAAATATTTACGGCATGATTTGGTTTAAGACTCAATAAGAGCTGAAGTGGATATTATGACTGTTGTGCTGCAGCTCATGATAAAATAGTCTTACCATGATTGGTTTATATTATTGCTGGAGCTGTGTTTTTCTAAGGTTTCTATTTTAGACATGCTCAAGCTTACCTCTAGGGAGGCTTATCTTTCAACGATGGTAATATCAGCAAAGAAAAACTCACAATTGCAATGGCCACAGCCCCTGAGTCATCAACTCAGGGAGGAACAGCATTTGGGGATAAAACAGCAAAAGAAAGAATTTCCTGACCAAATAAAGGCAGCCAGCTCTGCACACTTGCTTCTCAGGAACGCAAGGTCAGCGGGTCTTTTGACTCTTCAAGAGAAGTTAAAAATCTGTATTTTTTTAGTGTAAATCTTCTTTTGGGGAACTAATTAAAATTTGCTGAACTCTGTGACCCAAAACCTTCCTGTAGGCTTCCTGCCTTCACACTTCCCCGCCCCCAGGCGCCTGGTTTGTGACCTCAGTCTTCATTAAAGATGTCCTGTGGTCTGCTCTCTTATCAATTCCTCTCCTGCACTTCATTTACCCTTACAGTGGTAATCTGAGAGCTTTCAAACATCTTCCTAGCCGTGCAGCTTCATTGGTTCATAAGGAGTCTGTTCCTGGCCTTGGATTTTTGTGTGGTTTCCCCTTATCATTTGTTTTGCTAAAAAAAAAAAAAAAAAAATTAATTCTGCTTTATTTAATTTTAAGCTTTTAAATCTTTCTATAAGTATACTATCTATCAAAAAGAGAAAAGAATGAGCCATACTGGAAAACAGATTTTTTTTTTTTTTTTTTTTTTTTTTTTTTAGAAAATGTATCTGGTGATTCAACTTTGAAAACACAGAGGAAAATTGGACACACCAAAATGATGTGGTAATTGTCTGCTTAGTACCTGGATGCATCTCTCCTACAAACCCTTTGAGCAACAGTTAGGCTTTGTGAAATGTCTTAGCAATGACTTTTTTAAAGAGATGCTCTACCAGAAAATAGTAAAGTTAGTTTTTTTTTTTTTTTTTTTTTTTTTTTAGCATTTAAAAATTAGACTATGTTATCAGTCTGAAAAATGTGACCTTTCCCCCTTTCTTCTACCTATTTCTCAGAACAAATTACTGCATCCTAAACCATGACATTTTGCTTAATAATGATTTAATCTTTTTTATTTTACATAGGGAAACAACTTTCTTAAAGGTCTTCCAGACATAGATTTTTTATTAGTGTCTCACTGTTCTGGTTCCCCGTCTTTCGGCTGAAACCTACTGTAAACTGTCTTAACTGACAAGCTCGATATAGGTAGAACTGTAGGTGTAAAGAACTCACAGGAAATGCTGACAGTGTAAGCACGTAGGCAATAGCAATTCCATTATGACTGTTGCCTGGCCAACAGCAGTCCGTTTTAGGCTGAAGCTCCTCTTAGGAAGGAGTAAGACTATGTAAACATGCATGTTACCATAAAACTCTCAGCTCTGGAGCCTAAACGAGTTTCTAACGTGTTGGTTTTACGGGAAAACATACATTGCTCATTGTCTAGAGATTACTTAATGGTTTCCTTTAAAATATTTTAACATAGGTTGCTGGGGGCCCCCCCCCCCCCCCCCGTTGTGGTGAATCGTTGAATGAGCTGAGCCCTTTCCTCAGCCGTCACGTCTCTTGTGGTCTGGGTATACGACCACTTACTGGTCTTGTGGTGAGGGGTTAAGTGATGTTTTCAAAGCTGCTCTTAAAATAGCTAAGAGCCACAGGAGTCAGCTGAAGGTGTCGAAGTATTTCACCGTAATAAAGCAAACATTTACCTAAGGCCCTAGGTTGGGTACGCCAGCAAACAGTAAGGAGGGGCGTGTCTCTGTAGGCAAAGTGCACTGGTGACTGACAAGGATTTTTCATTCAGTGAAAACTACCAACCAGGGATAATGATCAAGAGGGAACACTGGCTACAGCTCAGTGCTAGGAATACTATTATCTCCAGAGGGGGGAATATTTAACTTCAGAAAAGAAGTCCGTATGGTAAAACTACATTTTTAGGTTTATAAAAATTAGTATATGAACCAATGGGGTATGTCCACACATACTTTGTTTCGGCCGATCATACCTCATAGCACCCTCTCCTGTTCTGGCCCTCTCCTTACTTCTTTTCCCTTTGGAACTCTTCTGCTACTTTCTTTGGTTTTCCTTATAATCCTTCTCTAAGGTTCACCCCTTTTTCCTCCTCTGGTCGGTCTTCTTTCTATTTTCAGTATGTACCACAACTATATAGACACACACCTTCACAAATATAATATAAAAACCTAAAATCTACATTATCCATATGAAATGAAGCACCTCGTGTTTGTCTTTCTGAATCTAATATACTCGACTTCATGGTTTCTTGTTCTTTCCATGTTCCTGTAAATGTCAATATTTTACTTTTCTTTATGGCTGAATACTTTTAAAGAAATTCCTATACCATAACAGAATAATGTACAAAGTACAGGCTTTGAACCCATATGTCATAGTTAGGGTTTTACTGCTGTAAAACAGCAGTACAGATACCATGACCAAGGCAACTCTTATAAGGGCAACATCTAATTGAGGCTGGCTTACAGATTCAGAGGTTCAGTCTAGTACCATCAAGGCGGAACATGGCAGTGTCCAGGCAGACATGGTGCAGAAGAATCCAAGAGTTCTTCTATGAAGACCACTAGGAGAAGACTGACCCTCTCAAGATTAGGAGGAGAGTCTCATTACCCTCTCCCACTGTGACACATTTCCTCCAACAAGGCTGTGCCTACCCCAACAAGGCCATACCTGCTAATAGTGCCACTCCTTGGGTTAACTGTATTCAAACCACCTCAGCATATCACAGACTTTTCAATCCTAGCTCTCTTGTTTACAGGTTGTACATTCTTAGCTGAGGTAACTTTCAGTTTCTAAAAGGATTTAAAAAGGTAATAATGGTAGAACCTTATCCTCAGCCCAACTGAGAGGGCTAAAACGCAAATAGATCAAAATATGGGGTTCAAAAACAGAAATATCACAAAACCTTTTTGTTTTCCCCTCAGTTAATTAGCCTGATCACTTCCAAGGCCCAAGGTGGTAAGTATAGCCCAAAATATCATCCGTCAGACGTAGTTCGGATACAGACAGAAGTTGCTGTGGTTTGGATCTGGAATGTCCCCCACAGACTCATATGTTGACATCAACTAGAGGTTCAGTATTAGCAGGTAGAAACTTTGGTCATAGTCTTAATCACAGTAGTAAAAAAGCAAATTAGAACAGTATCTTAGTGTGTTTTCCAGAGTGGCCCTGAACTGCTGGAAGGTATGGAATGAAACAATCTATGTGCAGAAGAACAAGACCGCATCAACTTTCTTATACATGGAATTTAAAGATTCCATGTATATATATATATATATATATATATATATATATATATGTGTGTGTGTGTGTGTGTGTGTGTGTGTGTGTGTGTGTGTGATTTTATTTATTTACATTTCCAACTCTACATTTTCTGTCTGGCAAAATAGTATTGGGTGTTTTATATAAAATGAGTGATTGATTTTTATGCATAAGAAATTCTGGCTATCAGATATTTTCAAAGTATTGAGAAGAAAGTGAAACTCGAACTTAGGTCTTGGAGAATCATGGGAGAAACAAAAGCAATAGAACTCGGTGCTGGGGGGGGGGTTACTAATTCCTAGGTGCCTTACCTGCACAACCACACTGCTCCAAGAAGCATCACGTTTACAGATGGAGAAACCAGGGCCCAAATGTCACTACATGTACTCAGTGAAGGTACTCAAACCCCCTCAGCCCAGGGCATGTCGAGAGTCCATCTTGAATGCGGCCTTTTCAGGTTCAGTGCCATTGTGTTCATCAGAGAAAATCCCTGGAGAAGACTGGCTTGGAGCTATCTCTCCTTTTGCTCCTACCTGACAGTGTAAGTCACTCACATCCTGTTTTCTTTAAGTTTCTTTTTTTTTTATTATTGAATATATTCTTCATTTACATTTCAAATGTTATATCCCTTCCCAGTTTTCCCCTCCCCGGAAAACAAAACAAAACAAAACAAAAAAACCCTAACCCATCCTCCCACACCCTGCCTCCAAGAATATGCTCCTCTCTACCCAACCCACTCCCAGGACCTCTATTGAGCCTTCAAAGTGCCGAGGATCTCTCCTCCTCACTGATGCCCGACAAGGCATTCCCCTGCAACTCTTCTGGCTGGAACCATGTGTACCCCTTGGTTGATGGCTTAGGTTTCTTATTTGTGGAAAACACCATTACCCATAGAGAGCTGCTGTTGTCACAACATGAGCTCCTACAAGTGAAATGCTTGGAGCAGCAGCTGTCCTGTCCTACAAGTAGTCAGTGGATGTTAGTTAGCATTGCTATGGAGTTAGAAAACAGGGGGGGGGGGGAAGAGAAAGAGAGAGAGAGAAAGCGTGCTAGTATGAAGGAGATTTCCATACATCACCTCTTTCATGCCAGTGCATTATGGGCACTTCTGGATGAGAGCAACAAAGACAGAAGAATGTGTTAAGCCGTCCCATTTGCTCTGCTATCCAAAATCTAGGAACGAGGGGTAGGAGCAGGTCACCTTGGAGTACTTCCAACCTTGATGGGAAAATACTGGGCACAGATTGCCACTCCCGGAGCTTGGCAGTCGACCTATCTCCATATCTTAATTCTTATAGAAAGTCAATTTCTTTGTCCACTTTGTCCTCTTAATGCAGCACTTAAATAATTTATGCTGTACCAATACAGCTTAGATGTGCCCAATTTATCTGCTCTTCATTGCTTGGCCTCTTTCAACTTCGATTAAACCCACATTTATAAAACTGGAGGAATGATTTCAGCTCAAGAGTTGTGGCATACCTATCAAATATGTATCAGTTGTTTGGCTAGAGCCTGGTGATTAACAAGCAATTAATAAAAGGCAGCTTTTACCATCTTCCCTGAGCTCTCTTCCCCCCTGCCCCCTATATGAAGATTCCGCAGACCAGCTTAGCGCTCAGGAGCATACAGTCTGTAGTGGAGTGGTATTTTACCTAACCGGGGCTGCACCCTGTAGCACCAAATTCTGTCCCCTGGGAGAGGGTGGCATCTAGAGATTGTTTTGTAGCTGTTTACCATTGTATCTTTAGAGTTGCATGTTCAAATTATCCAAAAGAACAACTTTTGAAAACCCCAGATAACTGAATGACAAGATTAAGGAACTAAGATAGTGTAAGGAGCCACAATGTCCAAAAGATTTTATAAAACCAACCATGAAATGTAACACGTGACAGCTTGGCCTCCTGAGACACCAGAACTGACCTAAGAATACTTGTATATTTGATAACTTATCTTGTTTAGAGAAGGATTTAAGAAGGCTAATGAAGAATGGGGGTGCGGTGGTGGTGGTGGTGGTGGTGGTGTGTGTTTGGGGGTGGGGGGGTATGTGAGAGCTGTTGGGAAAGAAAGAAAAAGAAACCAGGAGTGCAGGAGAAAGATGAATCCAGGAAAGAGCAACACACAGAAACTTTGTAATAAATGCCGTGGAAAGTAAAAGATAAGTAAATAAATAAATAAATCGAATAAAAGAAAAACAGACAAAAAGAATTCCGCAAATCTTTTGGGAGAAAATGAAGGTAATTTTACCTAGGGCCTTCTGTGAAATATTTAGTATAAAGGACACTGCAGCTCGGGCCTCTCTTTACCGCTGGAAAGGTGGTGGTTTGAGATGGCAGTTGGTGATGTGGACTCAGGAAGCCCTGAGCTCCTGGGAAGCTTCTCACCCTGGGAGCTTCACCCATTATCCTATTTTCATAATAAGGTCTGCGCTTCACTGTAATTGCTTCACTTTCGTCAACAGATACAGCGGGAAGATAAGTAAGTACTTTCATGTTTTGAGGGAGAAACTCAGGTAGGTAATCTGTTAAAAGAAAACAAACTCCAAACAGTAGTATGAAACAGGGTAGCAAGGATCCTGCTTGCTCTCAGGTAGGTTTCTGGGATTCCCTCTTTTTCATTTTATCACCAAGGTCAGACAAGGACTGATTCAAAGATAGAAAGTCCTTCCAGACTCTTAAGCCCCAGGTCTGAGACCTAGTTTCCCAGGCACAAGTGTTCCTGGGGCCATCGGTGTTTCACGGCTCCTCCTCAGATTGATCTCAAAAGGGAGAATCTGTTCGCAGCGGTGACTGGGGAGAATCCCAGGTTGGGTTTGGTAGATACACTTATTCCTGGAACCTAGGAAAACGGGGTGTCCCATATGAGTGGGAAGTTTGGGAAACGCTGAGGCAACAGGGAAAGTTCTAGGTAGTGTGGCGCTTCTGCGATCCGAGGGGCGGGATCCACCCCATTGGCCACCAGCCCAGGTCAGCGCGCACAGTCCCAGCGCCCTGTGTAGTAGGAACCCGGCGAGGGTCTCCGCGGGAGGGTGACAGGGCCAACCCCCGGCCCCCAGACGCGCCCTTCCTAGGTCCCCACTGGGCAGACGCGCTCCAGGTGGCCTGGGCGGCAGGCGCGGCCGAGCGGCGGGCAGGCTGACTCAGCCGCGCAGCAATGCTGCGGAACCGGGACGGCCTGCCCCGCAGCCCCCGCCGCTGAGCTCGGGCCGCCCCCGCCGGCCGCGGATCCCCGCCCCCGGGGCTCGGGAGGAAGCAGCCGGGCGCGGCGCCGAGCACCTGGGCGGCCCGGGCGGGCGCGGCTTCCGGGGCTGCGCGCTCGCCCGCCGAGCCCAGCCGCGCTCCCGCCTCCAGGTGCGGCGCGGGGTCCGCCCGCTCGCCTGTCGGGGACAGCGCCCCACGGGGACGAGCGGGCGCTGCGCTGCTCGGGCTCGGCGGCCGCGCGCGAGCGAGGCGAGTCCCCTGGGGTGCGCTGGCCGCGGTACGGTCCCGGGTGCGAGGACGCCGCGCCGAGTGCTCGAGCTGCTCTGGATTTTGTGTTGCTAGGATTGCGCTTCCCGCGAGTGGGCGTCGGAAGAGAAACCAAAGGCGGTAAGTGATCGGAATGCTGCTCTTGCGTCTGGGATTTGACCCGCAGGGGTGACAGTCAAGTCCACCCGACTCTGTCTCATCCTTTTCTGCCCCCGACCAAAAAACAGCCTGGACGAGTTCCAGGCACTGAGTTCTTTTCTCAGTGGAGGTAATGACTTAGGGCTCTGTGCTAACCCCCCCCGCGCCCCCTGCACATTTCTGGTTACACACTTAAGAAGGCAGCCCTGTTAATTAACTTTAATTACAATCATTCGGCCTCCACCTGCCTGAACCCAGCACTGTACCAGGGGACCTCTCTGGAGTGCAGTTACCAGGCAGCTCTTTCACTTTTAGTGTGGGAAGCAGTTCTCTTGGGAGATCTGGTGTCCATCTATTAATTGAAGTAAGTTTTTTATTTTACTTCATTCTGACATTTTTCTTTTTAAAAATCAGTCTTAGATTTCTTGGTGGGATCTGGAGTTTCATTGACTTGGACGGATTGTGAAATTATATTGTGAACAATAACCTTTGATATTTAGAGGAAAAAAATACAAAAGAAGTGATAAGATAAGCCGTGTGGAGAACTGTCTCAGGCTTTTCTAAGTTAGAAGAGGGATACCAAGTTTGTCCTTGAAGTATGGGACACTTAGTAGCACCTAAGTTTATTTCTTTTTTTAAGTATCCGAATAAGCTATTTTTAAAAGTACATTTAATCGGATGTCATTGTTATTCCCAATAATAGCTTTGTACTTACCAGCCCAGTATCGATTCTCTTCACTTAAGCTCTGTGCACCAGAAGTGTATGGAGCCTTGCCTGTAAGTAAGTAGAAGGTGGCGATGGATGCGGTAACTTTTTAAAGAAAAGGAAAATGCAAGATTTTTATTTATGACTTTTATACAGTTACAAGAGAAGTGTGGAGGGCAAAGACACTTGGTATTCCACCGTTTAACCATGTTTAAAAGAGAGGAAAAATAAAAGTGGGTCGTGCAAGTAGGCTATATCCTAAAATGGAACTATCCCCTGGCTCCGGTCCAAGGAGAGAATGAACACACGTTTAAGGTGGGTCTTCACACCAAGAGGGTTTTATATAGACTTGGGGTGTCCGAGCCATTTTTTTTTAAATGTACCTAGAGAGTAAGTGAAAAAGCTTGTTGAAACTGCTTTATATGGGTCTGCTGTCTTGTATTCTTTTCCTTCCTCCCCTTAGCCTGTCACGTGTGCTTTGTGGGTTCCCTGTGAAAAGAGGCTGAGGGACCACTTAGAAACAAATTCTTGTTTTCCTGACATCTCAAGTTCCCAGTTGTGAGGCTCATGCGCACTCCGTGAATGCTTTTCAGATCAAAGTACTTTTAGTTACCATGGTTAAATAGAACTCAAGTTATACTGGATTGTAGTTTTTGTTTCTTACATTAGCATTTTGAAACTGAAGTTTTAAAAACCTGCTTCTGAGGATTCTGAGTTATAGACTTCTCCGGGTCCTAGGAGGAAACTCTGCCTTCTGTTTTGTTATTTCCTAACACATTTCCTTGCAACTAATGAACTCAGTGTGCTGAACTTGACCATAAAGTTCTAAGTATGAACCACAGCCACAGCGTTAATAGTTTCTGTTGTCACGTGCCCCGCCCCTTCTTCAGACATGTGTATGTACTGAGTCACTTATTGGTCTTTGCTTTTGTACATGCTAAGCTGCGGAGTGCTTCTGATTCTTTGTAAAAGGCTAATCAGGCAATGTCTTCGTATTGGTCCCGGAAATATGTGTTAACTTTTCGCCAAACTTTTCGCCACATTGAATATAAAAGTAGAGGGTAGTGGATGCCTTCTTAAGTCATTTCTATGTTAGAGTTTACTGTTTTAGATTTTAAAAATGTTGGTCACGGCGTGGCTATATGGCTATATTTCTACCAAGCCGAATGCCCGGGAGTTTGATCCCCAAGACCCAGGGTCTCGTAGTGGGATGAGACAACTGACTCTAACAAGTTGTCCTCTGACCTCCATGCAAATGCTGTGTCATTTCCATCCATGCACAGACACATGTATGCACATAGAAAGAGTACATTAATATACATAAAATATATCACCCGAATCAAATATATAATATTAGTAAAGTCATTTGGCTGACCTTTCCCCCCCTTGATCGGAACAGCAGTGGTATTTTCTTTTAATTAGTCTGTGTAGACATTTTCTTAAAGTTTTTCTCAGCATCAGCAGAGTTCTCTACTGATGCTCGAGTGAGAGCAAAGGTGTTCTCCTATGGGTGAGGAAGGGATTTTGTGGAAAGCTATTTGTGAGAGGTAGAGAGAAGTATTTTCTGACTTTTATATGCATATAGGGGTGAATGGTTGAGGGGATAAATGGTTCATCGTTCCTGAAGGTTCTCAAAAAAAAAAAAAAAGAACAGAAAACAAAAACAGAAAACAAACAGAAAAACGCCACTGGTTATGCTGTGTGATCCAGCACACACAGAGAAGGCTCGGTCTGTCCGACGACAAGGAAAACTGATCATTTTCCTGGTTAGCAGATGACTTGGAAGGCTGGGGGTGGAGACGGTCAGAAGGACTCTGGAGAGAGTTTCACTTCAATCACAAGAAGTGCGGCCTCCTCACTTTTCCGGCTGACTTCAGCTGCTCTTCTGCCATCAGGGCTTGTTGGACTCTAGATCCATGGCACCAGCTCCGCCTTCTTGCTGTGTCCTGATGTGTATCTTCTCTCCTTGTGCCTCCTTCTTGGCCTTTGGTCGACTTTCAGGTGTTGGTGTCTCCACCTGTGGCCTCTCTTCTTGAAATCCCAGTGAGTAGCTCTGACTCTGACCTCAGCTCTTGGAAAGCCCTGACTTGGCGACAGTCTTTAGCTGTATTACTCACGTTGATGGGAGACTTCTAGAGTCCCTGATCACGTCTCAAGGATGGCGTCCCACCTGTGTGATTTAAATAAAGCATTACACTGCAAACCCTGCAAACTTTAAGGCCACAAAGCTGAGTCTTCATGTTTCATAGTAAGTGCTGTTGTGCATGCATCCTGTTCTGAGAATGTTGTCCCGTCTCCCTAGCCCTTCCTTTCTTGCACCGGCTGGTCTGGCTTATGGCTGCCTGTTTATTATACCCATGCCATTGCCTTTGCCTATTGTCAGGCCTAAGTCTGCTCTTTTTTTAACCTACTGGAGGGAGGACGTTGAATCTTCACTTTGTAGCCCTCAATGCTGTTCTCAAGTGAGATAAGCAGTCCTGTTATCTTGGGCTGAAAATATTTCCCGCTATTATCTTGGAGAGAGCCAGTGTCCCCTAAATATTTATTGAAGGAGAAGATGTAAACAAAGGGGAACGTAAGTTCAGAGACAGTTGAAGTCCTTGTCTTCTCATAAGAACAAGAGACTTTAAGAATCACAGAATCAAGAGGAAGCTCTTGAATTCAGTTGGAAAAAGAGGTCAGGGTGCTATTTATAAATGCAGAGAGGAAACATTCACAGTAGGCTATTTTGAAACATCTGGTTGTTGGTCTAAAAATGTGGCTCTTAAATTCAGAGACATGGTGAATAGATATTTGTACTACAACGTTGAGATGTAATGCACACACACACATACAATATGTGTTTGTATCATAAGTCTACATGTAAAGTTCTTTGCACTGAACTGTAGTATTGTTTCAGTTTTTGCCTGGATCAATTGAATGTTAAAACTGTGCTCACTATATCACAAAATGGAACAGAGAAAGGAAGAGTGTATGCCTGTTTGCTTCTCAGTTCAAGATTTTGAAAGGATTGGGTTCAGCTACAGATATGCTGTGGACTGTAGTTGGGGTCAGGAAAGGGCCTGTTCCTAACAGAAGAGATGTGGGTATCAGAGCACATGGGTAGGCATCGAGCACAGTGGTGCAAGTTTCAGTTTATCATTCCATGTGGAAACTGTGGAGGATAAAAGCTTTCTTTGGTTGCCCTCAAATTATGGCTTTACTTGACAGATCTTTCCATTAAAAGACTTTTCAAACCTCAACTAATTAACTCAAAATGTAAATGGGAACTTTGAGAGATGTATTGTGGCCAAGGAGATGATCAAGCACTGAACTATTATATTATCTAAAACACAGAAGCATAGGAATTGGGCCTGGTACACTACAGTCACCCCTCATGCTAAGAGAATGATTTGGTATCCTGGCTTTGACAGACACACTGGACTCTAGATTGCAGAGTTGTGTTTTGCTGGTTGTACAATAAGTAAAAAATAAACATGTCTCTGAATAATTTTTTCCCTTTCATCCAAAAGCCAAATGATTTTGCTTAGGATTTGGTTATTTTAAGATTAATCTTCACTTATTTTGCATCTAGCAGCTAATGACTGAATAGTTGCTGTTTGCCAGAAACCCTTCAAAGGGCCAGTGAATATTTAAACATCTCACCCTCTAAAGAGCCTGGAGTTGTGTGCATTATTTTCCCAATGGTGACAGTGGTGAGACCGGGGAGGGAAAGACATTGTGGAAGGCCAAAAAGGTTGTGTGCAGCCGAGCTGGAATCTTTGGTAATCATGGTGGTCTAGGTCCCAGGTCTAAAGTCTTCCAATCTCAAAACACTAATTATGTATCCATCTCACGAGTTTAATAAAGTTCTGCTTAGCTTACTGCTGAATTAAGTGGTTTGTGGGGTTATTAGAAAAATAATTTGCAGTCCTTTATTTTAAGAAGATGATGTTACTGTGCAGGCCAAAGAGTAACACTCAAGCCTATTACATTCATAACATATGATATAATTAAGTGGGATATTGACTATAACAGATTAATTAATAGTAGCCATCCCTCCTCATATGCTTGCAGTTCAAGACAGGTCATTTCATCTTACATGTGCATTTAAAACATAACAGGTTTATTGGAAACTCTATAAGGAATTCTATTATGTAAATGCTATAATATATAGGGGAAATTCTATATATTCTATATAAATTCTGTCCTCACCTTACGAAGTAACCTGAATTTCAGGAAAGTTACATAATTTTATGAAAGTACTCAGTTAAAACAATACAGAAGTCAAAGTCAGGGAGATGGTTCGCTGGGTAATAGCATTAACCTGGCAAGACTGAGTATAATCCTAGGAACCCATACCCAATGTTGAATGTGGTAGTGCTTCTGTAATCCTATAATGCCTACTATACTATAGGACATGAAGTCCTGAGAACACCCCCTCCCCCAGAAACTCGTAGGCCTTCCAGCCTAGGGTATTGGCGCCCATATGTAGCACAGCATTGGAAACAAAGAAGACCCTGCTGTGACATGACAAGGTTGGAAAGCAGGAACCAGCATCACCCCTATACCACACACACACACACACAGAGAGAGAGAGAGAGAGAGAGAGAGAGAGAGAGAGGAAGGAGAGACAGACTCACACAAAACTGACACAGTGGGGCAGGGGGGGAAGGGAGGAGGGATGTAGGGGGAAGAGGGGAAGAGAGATCAATAAAATGAATTAGAGAGTGGAGAAACCTGGATTGGGATCAAGGCATTATGGTATCTAGTATGGTGTGGGTGGATTTAATGGGGGATTAAGGGCAGATGGAGTAGGGAAATCTCCTGGACTGATCGTACTGCACTTTCAAGATTGAACTGTCAGAGGAGGGGAAGAAAATGTTCAGGGGGTTCATTCTGTTTCCTCTCTCCTCTCCGCTTTATCAAATTGCCATCTTCACCACTTTGCCAGTGTACAGTTGAATAGTGTTATGTGTGTTTATGTTCTTGTGCAACAGATTTTCAGAACTTTTCTTCTTGCTAAATTGAGTCATTATGTCCATCAAACATTAAACACACCCCACCTATCTACTCATTAATGCTCACAGTTTACCCTTGATTGCTAACAGGTGTATTTAATCACTCACTATAACACCTACAGGTGTGTTCATATAGTCCTTCCCTTTCTCTGACTGGTTTATTTTCCTTAAGAAACCGGGAAAGGGGAATAACATTTAAAATGTAAATAAAGAAAATATCCAATAAAAAAACATAAAAAAGAATAAATATTAGGACATTTGGAATGCAAGCTCAAAAAAAAAAAAAAAAAGGAGTCCTAGAGATTCAGCATCATGGTAGAATTTTCTTTCTCTCTGTGTGTGCATCTGTATGTGTTAGGCATCTGTGTGTGTATACATGTTTGCGTGTGTGGACAGGTGTGGGCACATATGCATGTGGAGATCTGAGGGTAACCAGAGAGACCACAGTCACTTTCCATCTCATTTCATGGAAAGGAGGCTTCCCTTTGAACCCAAGCTCACACCTTCTTCTAATCACGCTAGGCAGCCTGATCTCAGGATCCCTGACTTCTCTCTATCAAGTGCTGAGAGTACAGGAAAGCTGTCACACCCACCCGGTATCTACATGGGTAAGGGGGACCAGAACTCAGGTCCTCATGCTTATAATGCATGTGTTTTACTGTCCCTCATCTCTCCTGCTTCCATTTCTTTAAACAACAACAAAAACAACAAAAACAACAACAACAACAACAACAACAACAACAACCCCCCTCCTTCTCCCATCGCTTGGATGCACAGTTTGATCATTCCTGTGCCTATATTCCTTGGGTAGTTCCTTTTGTTTTCATTGGAAGTTGATTCTTTCTGTGCCAATCCTTTCTCTTGAGGTTCAGCCATACTATTACCCTCACCACTGCTTAATCATTTGGCCAGAAGATATCATTTTGCTCTTATTTGATTGCTTTATTTTTGACTTTATATTTTGCCAGGTGAATTTCCTGGTACTTTCACATAAGCAGTCTTTCTGCAATGATTTGTCCAGAATAAATATTACTGAAGTGTATATTACCATTGCTATAAAAAGTGATGACAGAGATGTTTACCATTAACTTGTTATTGGCTGTTAGATCTCAAGCAATTAACATGTAAATTAACTGAGCCTTCTGTATTTAACCACTTCCATGAATACCCACAACTGTAATAAACCTAAAGGTTGTATAACACTTGGGCTTGCAAGTTATGGACTATAGTAGTTTAAGTAGGACTCTTTAGTGTAGTGATTCTCAACTTGTGGGTGGCGACCTCTTTGTGTTTATATGTCAAATGTTTACATTACAGCCCATAGCAGTAGCAAGATTACAGTTAAGAAGGGGCAAAGGAATAATTTTATGGTTGGGGTCACCACTGAGGAACTGTCTGAAAGAGTCAAAGCTTAGGAAAGTTGAAAAACAGCTCTAGTGTGTCTGAGTGTTCATGCACAGGGCAATAAGGAGAGGAAGAATGTGACGCTATTATCTATTTACCATTTGGTCAACTGAGTTTGCTATAAAGAAACATCAAGGCCAACAGCAGAACTTGCTTTCCAAGACTAGCAGGAGGAAACCTACTCAGATGATAGACAACAGAGAATGTTGGTAACAATGTATGTCCCAGGAAAAATGACTGAGAGTGAGTGTGTCTGGAGAAACAGGGATAGGCTAGTGGTTTAAATAAAAACATAGGGTTGAGAAGATCCTAGGCGGTGGGTGACCACATGTAAGTGAGATGACCAGGTGAAGGGATGTGTCTTCCTATGAGGACTTTAATTTTGCCACCTAATGGGGTACATAAGGAAGGGCAGTAGGGAGGAATGACAAAATCCCTGTTGAATTTTGAACTTGTGCCTAAATATACAAGACAGGGGCAGTATGGAGTTAGTTTAGACCATCAACTTTCTAGTCTGCTTTAAAGCATGGAATTAAGTAAAATGATAAAAGCACATTTTTTTTCTCAACATTGCTTCCTCTTTTGCTTGTTTGTGTGGAAGGAGATTGTTCAGTGTTGTCTTTATGGGTACTTGGAGTTAATATCTTAGTATTAAACAGTGGACTTTCTTTTCTTTCTTTTTTTCCCCCCATGACTATATTTTTCACTAAAACAGAAGGGAACATCTCTTCACTCTGTGACATACCATCCTATTGACATGATGCCTTTTAATCTTCCGAGGAATAAGCTACATGTCCTCTCAAGTTTACTGGCAAGTTGAAGGTAAATTTTTTTCTTCAACCACAACATATAGGGAACTGATTCATTTGTGTTGGGAGTGAAGGTTGGTACCATTTTGATGATATATTGCATCACCTCTCTTGACTATGCTGCTCAGTCACTGAGATGAACAGAAACAGTTTCCAGTATCCATTGGCTCTAACCCCAGGAGACAGTACCAGTCTACTGGGAACTACTGTTCTGGAAGACAATAATCTTCCATTGTTATTAGACTCTGTAAGATACGTATTGTAGGACACAGAAAGTCACATTCACTTTTGTAACTATGTTCAAAATTTCATCTTAATCATGTGATCTTATGATTTTTAAGCCTATTATTTTATGGCAGTTGCAGCTTCCAATTCACCTAGATTTAAGACAATGGGCTTCCTTAATCGATTAAACATCATGAAATCCATTTCTCCAAATGCTTTTTAGTTTCTCCTGTGATAAGGAATTACAGCCAATGGAGGTGATTCTAGAAATTCCAGAATTTGCCTGTCTGAGCACTCAGTGCCCTTATAATTTAATGAAGTGACTGAGGTACAAACCAAATTATATTCTTGTTTTCTTTCCTGCTTCAAAGAGATAAAGCAAGATCCACTGGGAAAGGGTGAAGACAGGCAAGAAGTAAAGAGGGTTCAGGGTCTGTGTTTTCTTACACAAGGCAGGAGAGGTCGTCGGTGCCCAGCAGCTGCTTTGGCGAAGATTCCCACTGATCTACCATATTTGCCTCCCAACCTGTAAGGACCTCTTGGTGGTTAGATGGACTAGAGGAATCTGAATCTGTTCTGTCGCTGCAACTTGTTGATGTAGAGACTGAATTTTAAAATAATGAATACTTCCTACCTGTCCTCTTGAATACATAAGAGATATCAGGTAGTAGGGGGGGGAAATACTGGATTGGGTACAGTTAACCAGAGTAGCTGGTGGAGGAAGCACCCTCTGAAAAAAAGACATCTGATGAGACTAAGCAACTGATGGAGTGAGCAGTGCGGATGTGGGATATGTGCTGGAGATAAAGAACTGAAAGAGATGAAAGAGAGATACCATGTTAGACAGGCTGTGGTTGTCAGTGGATCCAGAACCAGGGAGTGGGAATGCGGGAAGTCGGGGAGATGTTAGGATGTGGTTTGTGTTACAAGCATAATTCATCATGTATTGAGAATCTGCAAAATTCAGGGAGGGGACCAAGACAGAATTTGAGATATTGGTTCAAGGACCTATTATAGGGTTCTAAGGTAAGTAAGATAGTGGCTTGGGTGGTGGCAGCAGGGAAATTGAGGAGACATAGTCGGATTCAGGTTAGAACTGCTTCTTAATTCAGATAAGGCTGCTTCTTAAGTGACACATGGGTCATGCTGGCATCATATGCGTGCAAGTGGTATTCCCCTTTGGTTTGCTTCCTCATTTAAGTGCAGTAGGGTAGTATGGTTTTGTGCACAGTCATGTTTACAGTGCATATCATTTGTACCATGTCTCAACACATGCTGTATGATGTTTATGAACAGTACTTTGATGTCTACTGGGAAAGTTTGGAAGGTGATACATTCTTGACAGAATGTATTATGGGATGGTAGTAAAATAATAAAGGGCAACCAAGACTTGGTGTTCCTTGTATGTTAGTTGGTGTTCTAAATAGTTCAAATGTATTAGCTCAATCACTCCTCATAGCAGCCCACTGAACATTTATCCAGGTGCATACAGCCTGGAGGCGGTGACTTTTAATTGATCCAGGTCACGTTGGTTCAGACTCTGTCCCCCCCCCCCCCGCAGTAGCCCATGGAATGAGCAAAATATGGCTAAGATTATGCTCTGAATGTGTTTGTCCTCTCAGAGGATGTGACACCAGAGCCACCTAGGGTAACACTCTCCAAAGGTGGGACCTTTGGGAGGGGGTTAAATCACAACTACTGCGGAGCATTTGCGGATGAGGTTAATGAGGCTGTAAGATACAAAGAGCAAACGTGTCATCCTGCCACCTCTGAGGCAAGGTGTGAGAGCAGAAGTGGGAGGAGCCCAGGCCTCACCAGACCGTCAGGTACCTTCCTCTTGAATTTATTGTGCTCCGGAACTGTGAGCAGCGCATCACCACTGTCTATAAATGATTCAGTTTAAGCTATTTTGTCATAACAGCACAACTGGCATGAAGCAACTCTCTCTGTCTTTGAGATCTAACTCAAACATGACTTTATTTCCGTCTCCATGTTCCTTCAATTACTCTGTAGGGTATTAGAAGATCAGCCTCTAAACAGAAAATGAGATATTCTCCACATAGATCTATACCTAGCATCCCAGAACATTAAAAATGGTATGGGACATATTTAAAGCGTGGAGAGGGTTTGGTAGGGATGGTAGAGATGGTTTCAAAGTGAGAATATTAAAGAAGTCTCTCTGTCTCTCTCTCTGTCTCTCTGTCTCTGTCTCTCTCTCTCTGTGTGTGTGTGTGTGTGTGTGTGTGTGTGTGTGTGTGTGGCTCGCATGGATTTTGTTTTAAAACCTAGTTTTCCCCTGTATTTATTATAAGCATATATTATTCTGGGTGGCCGAATCAAGGACAGGGCAGGCCAAAGGCTACATTGGAAACTCCCTTTGCTGTAACAGAACATAATGAATAGGCCTAAACAGACTGCTTCTTTCTCATGGCATGAAGTAAGTTCTCCCATAGACCTTGAACTCCTCTCTATACTTCAACTCTGTCTCTGCCCTTTCTCATGGCATGAAGTAAGTTCTCCCATGGACCTTGAACTCCTTTCCACACTTCAACTCTATCTCTGCCCTTTCTCTAAGAACAGAAAGGAATCAACAGTAGGAACTTCTAGTTAGTGAGCATACATCTTGTATGTAATGGAGTTGAATGGGTAGTATGCGTGAATGGGTGTTTGAGTAGAATGGCTTCTGCTCTTTGATCTATACCAAAGTTCGAGGACCTCTGAGTATTTGCCTTTCATGGAAAACAAAACTGAATCACTGTGTTGGACCCATACTTGAGTGCTCGCTTCTAGGAAGTGAAGGGGGTGAGGTTTGATCTTAGCTTGACCTCATGTTTGTGTGCAGCATGTTGAGAGGGTTAAGATTTTCCATTCAAGGGCAAAGAGTGCTAAGGTACAACTCGAGGGGTAGCTCCAGAGAAGGCTTGAGGACTGTAGAGGATTTGGAACTCGATTTACCACATTTATCGCACAGCCAAAGTATGTATGGTGGGTGTTGAGACACACTTCCAGCCCTGCTATGCATAGTTGTTACTGTCTAGTAGATTTCTACACAAGTCCCTGGAGAATCCTTAGTCACACCATGCCTTTAAATAGCCCCATGGGAAGCACAGAGGGCAACTGTTGTCTCATATGGAAGAGTGTCTCCATCACTTTGTATCACATTATTTTCTTTAGAACAAAAGTCTCCTAGGATAAGAATTGACTTGACCTTGAACATCATTGCAATGTCTATGGGTAGAGAGCTTCTTCCTTGTCTCCAATTTTTTCCAGCCTTGTTGCCATATTTGGCATATTGAATACTAGCAGAGAAATGGTGTTAGGTAGAACACCGATATATCTGTCCTCAGCTAAGACACCCTGGAAATAAAGTATACACTGTGAAAGGAATGACTTTGTGTCTGAGAACACAGACACACTCAAAACAAGCAAATCTAGCAATATGAGCCGTTCAGTTACTTCTATTCCTGATAATCCAGCTCCAAAACTCACATTCAGAGAGCTTGTTATGGTTACATATGGAGAAAAGGGCATGCCGTTCTATTTTAGCGGCCCAACTGTTACCTACATCGAGGAGGCAATACCTGCCTCCTCAGAACTATACATGGTGCACAGAGAAGAAGATATGACATATGCTAAAGGAACAAAAATAACTAGCTTCCTGTCTCTGGAATAACAGTTAACAATGAAGTGAGGGAGGGATGCTGGTAGACTGAGTTGGAATATAATAGGAGACTTCTTAACAGAGTTGACTTCCTACAAGGAGGCAGTCTCACATATGATGCTTGGCATATGCTTACTGTTTACATCAGTATAATCTGCTGCTGTTGTTTTTATTGTTTTACCTTTTTTTTTTTTTTAACAGAGGCTAGCCTGTGGCATAGCACTGTAAGAAACTTCATCTTGACAATTATGAGACTGATTTTTGTGGATCACTGATAAATGGAATAAGGGAAAGAAGAATTAACAGGAGCAGTTGCAGTCTCTTAAGCAATAGGGGTGGCCCTGGGCACAGGCAGGAAGAAGAGAGGAGTATGTAAGCAGGTTGTCATAACAAATTACCAGTTGATATAACAAAACACCTTAGACCTTGTGGCTTGAGCAACAGTAATGTAGTTCTCATAGAGGCCATGTCCAGTTGCTGGCTGGCAGATTCTGGTTCCATTCTTGTGAGCACCTTCTTCTTGCCATGTCCCCAGGTGGGTGGGGTTGTTATGACCCGGGCAGGGGAATAGTGAGCTCCATGGTATCTCTTACAACCATCTAATCCTATTGTATCAGAATGGCATCATTTAAGGAATGGGTACCCAGAAATCACTATCTCCAAACAGAGTTCCACTGAGGGTCAGGGCTTCAGCACAGGGACTTGGGAGTAGAGACGTAAAGAATGAAGCCAGTCATTTGTCTGTTCCCTGTGTGCACTTGGTGACACAACAATGGGCTGGGGGAATCCTTCTGGATCTCAGATTTGAGGGACTGGGGATGGGGTGGGTGATGGATACGCTTATAGAAAAACCTGAATTTGTCTTGAAGTATTTCTATGTTATGCTAAAATTGTTTTTATGTGCTAATAGTTTTTCTGTGAGAGCTGGTAACCATGACGGTGCCATTTGGAGTTTATTTGACCCCAAAGGTCAGTTCTTCTGATCCTTTAAATTATTCACCAGTACATTGTGCTTATAATTCATAATGAACTGGATTCGAGACTCATTATATGCATTGTATCAGTTAGTTCCAGCTAGTGTCCTGAAAATAAATTATATATGTGTGTGTGTGTATATGCATATGCATAAATATATGTATATAATATGCAATCAACTACAAAGTGAAGTGGTTTGTATTTGGTAGTGTGGGTTTAGCACCCTCCCCCACATCTTCCATGACACAGGCATTTCCTGCTTCGTTGCTGTTTTAACTTCTCTGCTTCTGTGGTAAGGCCTGAACAAAGATGGACGGTCTCTTCTAAGGCTCTCCCTGTTTGACAGTGTTTGCTGATTTTTTTTTTAAATATTTAAGGCAGAACTTTATGTTCCCTTGTACATGCTGAGTCTGTGCAGTGCCCTTTGTGGGCAATAGCAGACATAATGTCCAGAGAGACATTGCAGAAAGGAAATTGGTTAGGGAGCTGTCCCTTGTTTGTGTTATGTTATGTTATGTTATGTTATGTTATGTTATGTTATGTTATGTTATGTTATGACTTTTATATAGTGATTCTTTTCCTTGAAGCATAAGGTATAGAAATTTGCACAGACTCAACACACCCATATATCCCACACTGAGATAAATTAGCTTTTTGAAAAGCCTATGATGCTAGAGCTGGTGGCATATACCTATAATGAAGAGCTATTCTAGGATAAGTTTGGAGGTCACAGATTTGGGGCTCTAGACATAGTTCGACATAGTTCAGAGCCAGCGTAATCAACATAGTGAAATCACATCAAGCTTTGTTAAGGGTGGGAAGCTCCACTATAGAGCACTCACATAGCATAAGTGGTGTCCTGGGCTCCATCTTTGCTACTGAAAAATACAAAAAAGAAAATACAGGGATAGAAAAGAAAGCAAAAGCTTTGAGGGAAAATGGAACCTGCGATTTCACTCTGCCAGAAACACACTGAAGGAAAGCATGGACCTTTAAACTTTACACTTTATCCTCTTCTTACTGGTATTCCTGTACTTAGAAATTACCTAATTATTATTCACCTGGAGTTACTTTGCTTATTAATATTGACTGCTAACACATAATACTACCTGCTCCTTTGAAATGTAACGAGCAGTGGGGTCTGCCTGCCTCTTAAGGGTCAGAAACAGTAGTGGAAATTGTTTCTATAAAGCAGCTGTGAAGAAAAGGTACTAGTCTTTTAGCCATCAAGAGAATAGTCTGTCAGTGTCTTTGGGGGCTCTTGTTTAATACACCCACTTTATGAATATTTAATATTCTAAGACTTGTATCTTACTGCATGCTTACTATTTGACTGGAATATACTCCTTGGGAAGTTGCCTAGTAACACCTGGAGTTTTAATTAATTTTTTCACATATCATATTGTTCTCTATGGAGAATATTAATCAGGTCTTTATCTTGCCCAGCTGTGTTCTATTTTTGAATATTTTTAGTTTTTTTTTTTTAGGTGAACATTATAGAATTTCTACAAAGGCTTTGAGAACCAGTCTTTATTATCCTCTCCCCTCCTTTCTTTGTTTTGTTTTGTTTTTTCCAGACAGGGTTTCTCTGTATAGCCCTGGCTGTCCTGGCACTCAGTCTCTAGACCAGGCTGGCCTTGAACTCAGAAATCCACCTAACTCTGCCTCCCAAGTGCTGGGATTAAAGGCATGTGCCACCACTGCCCGGCATTTCCCCTTGTTTTATCAGCTAATGGTATAAATTAATTTTTGCCACATGTAGGCATTTGTGAGACTCCATTTAGTTTTGGCATCATGACAGCACTTCTGCTCTGCAACTGTGTGTTAAGCCTGGGAATCGGCCTTCAGGGCCACAGAACAGTCTAGTTCAGCAGGTGGCAACCGTTGCCTTATTCCTAATTTGTGTAAGTTCAACATAAAGCCAGGCCTTGCTAGCTGAAACCTGAGCTGGGGATGAGGCTTGGGGGTAAAGTGATTGGTTAACATGTCTAAAGATTCTGGGTTGACTCCCAGCACCATTAGAAGAAACTATGTGTGTGTGTGTATATAATATGTAATATGTAACATGTAATAATATGTAATATGTAATATAATATATAATATATAATAATAATTTCCTTATAATGAACGTATCCTAATTATCTTTTCCAGGTTTGAGCACTTGAACAGAAAATAACATTTAAAAACTTTTGTCAGAAGTGATAGAGACTAAAAAACAAAACAAAACAAAACAAAACAAAACAAAACAAAAAATTACCTCCTTGTGTGTGCCTCATTGTGCAGCTTCTAATACTCAGATAGTAATGAAGCCACCATTATGTCCTCAGTCAGTGAAGTAAATGTGGACATCAGAGATTTCCTGATGAGCATCAATCTGGAGCAGTACCTCTTACATTTCCGTGAATTTGGTTTTTATACTGTGAAGGACTGCACGTCCATAAATGACAGCGTGCTGCATCAAATTGGAATATCACCTACAGGACACCGTAGGAGGATACTTAAACAGCTACAGATGATCTTTTCAAAAATGCAAGACTTCCCAATATATGCAAATGTGCATAAGACAAAGAACGGCAGCACCACAAAAGAGCAACACAGTCTTCCATCTTCCAGCGGCAACACCTGCATAGAAAGTTCTGATTCTGTTACTGTCCATAGACCGGGCCTGACACCATCAGAGATGGTTACAACCAGTACCCTTAGTGAAGGAAACTGTCAGTCTCCTAAATCACAGGATAAGCTATCTCTTTCTTCACATGACCTACCCTGTCCAGAAGAAGAGCCACACCAGAATGTGGATTCTTCGCAAGATTCTTTATTTGATCGTGTAAATATTAAAATAGATTCCTTGATTACCAAGAAGGCTGTGGATTATACTGCTGGAGAAGAACAAAGAGAAAACGTCAACTTGCTATCAGAAGATTCCAGCAAGGCACTTAGCACAAACACTCAGTGTCTCCCCTCTGTAGACTATCCAACCTCAGAAACACATTCTGGAAATGGAACTAATGGCGTGTTAGAAGGCTTCCCACCATCCCCGTTCTTTCAGTTTCAAGGAGAGATGGTTGTGAATGAACTGTATGTTCCGTCCTCACCAGTCCGCAGCCCCATGAGAAGCCGGAGCAAGTTGGTTTCCAGACCTTCTCGATCGTTTCTACTGAGACATCGCCCTGTACCAGAGATCCCAGGGTCAACAAAATCAAGTTCGGGGAGGTAAGTGTTGGGACAGAAACTTTGTGTATTTATTATGAGAGACTATTCATTTTTAGCAACAGTGTTTTCCGCAGTCCTTTCTAATGCTGCCCTCTGTACACTTGACTAGTATACCAGCCTTTCTATTGTTCCTCTTCCAGAGATTTTACCCCTGTGGTTTTTGTACTGCATGTAACTCCCCAGACTCTGTTTCCAGTTCATACATGTGTAGCTAGCGGGGACAGTAGCTTTCTTCTGTTTCATAGGAGCATGCCTTTCCTTCACTCCCCTGTGATATCCTTCTCTTATGCCCCCTCCTCATCTGGTACTCTGTCCATTAGACTAGATCACATGTTCGAGTTGCCGACTCTCTCCCCTTCATTATTTACCCTTTGGCAGGGAATGTACTTTTAATGCCAGTTTCCCATTGCCTGGCACACTGCTTGGCACCAATTAATAATTCAACACAAATCTGTTGAACTTGGAAGTAGTTGCACGGGGCGGGAGGACATAGAAGAAGAAAAAGCTTTGCAGTCTAGTGCAGAAGACAAGTGTAGAGAGTACAATTTGAAAGGAACAAGGAAAAAGATCATGGAGGTACCCATGTTCATGAACCCCAGAACCCCAGAACCCCAGAGAGACCTACTAAATACAGTTGGGTTGCAAGTATTCTTAAGTAGCCAGATTATTTCAAAGATGCTGACTTAAAGCAGAGAGAATCTTTCATCGTTTATTAGTTATACTTAAAATGGTTTGGGTTTTCTCCAGGGATGGGTGGGGTATGGCCTGCCCATCTTTCCACTGATTGCTACACTCGGTTCTGCTGGGAAGTTGAGGTGTGGTTCAGGCTTGATGGCTCATGCTGTGCAGCTGTAGAGCTTTTCAGGTTTTCTGCTCACGCTGCAGGCGGATCCCTCCTGCAAAGGCAGCTTTCCAGCCCAAATCTCTGGCTGCTACTGAGTCTTTTGCCTTGTGGGATCCTTGGCCATTGGAATTGTATTTGCAAGTGGAGAGGTAACAGTCCATCTCTGTAAAGTGTAGCAGTTTATGACCTGGTTGAATTTAAGTATTTCTAATATATTAGAACATAACGCCTTTGAGGGGAGAGACCAGAGTTAATGTCTCTTCACCACGATAGCCCTGACACCAATAGCAAAGTTTGGTGTTTGCTAAGAATAAGCAATAAAAATATTATCTATAAAAAGTATGCAAGCCCCTGCTTGCTCCATAACTTTTAGTCTGTCTATTCTTCACAGGGACCTTGGAAATTAGGGCGATTCTCTCTGTGATACTCACTGGGATGCAATCTTTGGTTCATTTTTTTCAGGGTCTCAGGGTCAGGGAACTGAGATCTGATTCTAGAAAGGTGTCAATGCCATCAGCTAGGTGAAACCTGGTGTTTACCAAGAATCAGCGGTAATAATGTTGTTTAAGTGCTGAGCCTCTAGCTTGCCTTATAAAGTCCAGAACCTACTTCTTTTTTCCTCCTCTTTTTTTGTTCAGTATTTATTTATTTTTTTTAGAAAGACTAGGCAATAAACATGGTTTAAAAATCACCATTAACCAAGTCCTGAGGAACACGATGGCTGTGGAAGACGACTGCAAACTGAGCGTACCGTGTGTCCCTTCTCACATACAATCATCACAATATGTTGACTGAAAATTTAGCATAAGAAATATATCTTGAGATGATAAAAGATGTTAGTAAAAAAAAAGAAAGAAATTGTAAAAAAAATGTATATTATTATAATATTCAATAATTGCAACACAGAGCATCTTGGGGTCCTGGTTGCACTGCTGAGTCTATTTGTGATCATGGCTAGAGCCCTGGTTGCTAGCATAATGGAATGTAACTATGGAGTTATCCTCTCCATAAGCCCTAACATGAAGATTATTATGACATCATTTCCCCCTTCTCCTTCCTCCTTCCCATACATCCCATATACCCCCTTCTTGCTCTCTTTAAACTCATGGCCTCTTTTTTCATTAACTCTTGCTACATGCATATATGTATATGTGTTCCTAAATACAACCCTCTATCTCTGTATAATGTTACTTGTAAATATTTTTTCCCTGGGCTACTGATTGGTGTGCTCTTCCCCGGGGAAGTCTATTTCTCACACTCTGAGCATCCCTTTGTTACTGTGTGGTTCTTCCCGAAGAGCGGAGGCCTTTGGAGCTTCCTCCTCCTCCAGTCTACCTCACCATGTCCATCTAGTTCTAGAGATGCTGTCTTTGTTCACAGCATGTTTAGGCAGTCACATGAGTGAGACTTTATGCATAGAGCTTCTGAAATTACTAGGAGACAGTCTCACAGCAAACTCCCTCATCCTCTAGATCTTTTATTATTTTTCTTTTTTTCTTCATTAACTTATTTATTCACTCACTTTATATCCAGATCGAAGGCCTCCTCCCTGCTCTCCTATCAGTCCCCCCCTCCCACTGCCTTTCTCCCATCACCCTCTCCTCTTCTCAGAAAAGGGGATGTGTCCAACCTGCCCTGGGGCATCAAGTCTCATCAGTACTAAGCACAGCCTCTCCCACTAAGGCCAGACAAGACAACCCATCTAGGGAAAGGGATGCAAAGGTAGTCTTTCTGGCCCCTCTTCTGCAATGTTCCTTAAGCCTTAGGTGAGGAATTTATTTTGTAGTTGCATCCAGGGATCGGATTCTCTAAGTCTGGATTTTAATTGGTTGTAGTTTTTTTTTTTCTTTTATAATAGTCTCTGTCTATGGTATTAAATTTCTTTGAAGAGGACTACACATATCTGGTTATAAGCACAAATACAGTAATAGTCAGGGATTATGCTAGTTTAGAAATGTTGCGTTAGTAGTTCTTTTCCAGGATTTATGATATCACTAGCCCTGGGTAGTGACCATGTTTCCAGATCTGACTTCCCTCTTGTTGAATGGGTCTTAAGTCTAACTGGAGAGCTCTCGGTTACCACCAAGGTATACATGTCACTCCTGTACCCTTAGGGTTATCATGCCATGCTATTATAGTGGGACCTGATTTCTTAATATTGATCGTAAAAAGTTTTCTTCATATATCAGAATTTGACTCAAGATCGTAAATCACCCATTATTATATAACCCCTTCTAGCTTTAAAATACTTGCTAAATTTGAACAATTAAATAAAAGTCCACAAGTCTTCCTATATCAGAAGGATGTGGGAGGGGTCTACTGTGAATGCATACAGGAAAGCTGAATCCTTTGGTAAGACTGGGAGAAACTGTGAGAAAGGAAGCACTAGGTTTCAGTCAGATGGCCCGTGGTGTTTTTGCAGGTTTTAAAGATACGGATGCTCCTATGGAGCTGCACAGGGCCTGTGGCGCTGCACGCTCATCTTCTGAGAGTCCCAACAGGATTCTAGAACTAGATGGATGTCGGAGTGAGAGCAGAAAGCATCACAGACAAGTACTAGCATTACTGGTGTAGGAACCATCCTAGAGAAGAAGCACGTGAGAAGGAACAGTGAGAACACCCGCACACTCTGAATGGGGCAAAGGGTAACCAACGGGGAAAAGGAAACTGATTCTGTGTACTGTGTAACAACAGCTAAGGGTTCTTTTCTTATGAAGAATGTACAATTTACTCTGAGTCTAGCGGCATCTCCACGGTCTGTCCTTGAGGATAAGGATGCTATTCCTTTTTCTGGGAAACTTCATCCTCTGCTTTTAAGAAATAATGTGGGAAGGTTAGAGCAGTGTCCTCCCACCTGCTGTTTTTAAACACTTGAAGGAAGTGCCTTTCATTTACAATAGTCCGAATGCCAGAGTGGTTTAGTTTTGACTGCTTTGGATAGAAAGAAATCTCTGTATCACATGAAAGCCTGTTGATGTTAAAACTGAGAACGTTTAAAATTTAGAAGTAACATAATATGGAGATGGGTTATAAACTAATGCCTGTGTCGTGTTTATAGTTTGATGTTTAGACTTGGTCATTGAAATCCTTCTTTTCTTCTTTTGTGGAGTAAAGGGAAATATACACGTATATTGGGAATGGGGGAAGCTGAGGGTGTAGCCCAGGTGATGGTGTTTACCCAGCATGCAGGAAGCCCTGGATTAGGTGACCCTCGGCACTGAATAAACCAGGTGTCAGAGTCTGTGCCTGTTACCTGAGCTCTCAAGAGGTACTCAGATCACAAAAGGAACAACCATATGAAAATATTGCCTGAAGGCCACTGTCTGTTTTTCCTTGTGGTCCTCTGTATTACAGATAGCACATACACAGTTTCACAGTGCTTCAATATGACCCCTCAAATACAGCTGCGGATTATGGAATGGGACTTTCTCTTTGGTCAAATAATATCTATAAAAGATATTGCACGTACTCTGTCTGTGCCTGATAACAATGGTGTTTTGTCTCCTCCCTCTGTCCTCTGTCCTGACTTATCAGACACGGTTGATATTCCAGTTCCATGTTTCTCTTCTTGCCTTAACTTGTTTCTGAATTCGCACCTGTTCCTTTTCTTTGGCGAGCGTGTCTAGCATGGTGGGGAGGACAATGCATGTCACACTAGTTCCCTCCTTTTCTGTCTCTACGTTGACTTGGTGCTGTTCTTTTGGAGTCCAGAGCAGAAATTGTGACGAACCTCTTTCTGTTTTTCCTTCAGAATTCTGGGAGTGTCCCATGACCCCACGCATCTTTCTCTTGAGAGAGAAAGATGTTCCTTTTCCTCTCCTGTGGTTTAATGGAGAGGAGTTTAATGCAACTAGTTGGTACTTAGTACAGCTTGCAGACCCTCTCTTTTGGATTAAATACCCTCTGAGCATTTAAAGAGGAGGAAAAATGAGGATTTGGGAGTCATGCAAAGGGAGCAGTATCTGACTATGAAGTGGTGGAGATCTGTTTGCCCTATCTTCTCCCCATTTTGAATTTCTTAAAAACACTGGGTCTGGCATGGTGGTTCTTGTCTATATTTCCAGCTCTCTGGGTCAGAGGTAGGAGGATTGCAGGTTTCAAGCCAGCCTGGACTATGTCATGAGATTCCATCCTAGATAAGGAAAACAGCTTGAACTTCCTAGTGTGGAAGAATACTTTATATACTTTAACAGCAAAATAAACAGAAAGTATAAAGGACTGTAATAGGCAGTTACTGAATTGAATAAAGTATTATATAAGGTCTTTTGTGTTTGAAGCAAAGTTAGAGTTTGTTGAAAAAATGTTTTGATAAAGATTCACATATGATTTGGGAAAAGTGAGGGTGCCATGGGAAGAGGGGATAGGTACACACACACACACACACACACACACACGCACGCACGCACGCACATATATACGCACGCACACACACACATCCACATATACCTAAAGGTAAGTATGCAGACATTTCAAGAGAAATAATCCAGCCAGCCTATCAAGAGGTGGTGTGTACTAGGGTGGCTTTCTTTATGTGGTTTGGTCTGATGCTGTGTGTGTGTGTGTGTGTGTGTGTGTGTGTGTGTGTGTTGTTTCATTGGCGTTAAGGACTGAGCATAACAGGGAGTATTGCATGCTAGGCAAATCTAACACAGAACTACCATTTATTTTTAACTTTTTACGTTGAGACAAATGCTTACCATTTGCCCAACCTGGCTTTCAGTTTGCTCTATAGCCCAGGAGTCCTTGAATGTAGTGTCCTCCTGCCTCAGCCTCCTGGGGAGCTGAAATAACAAGCCTGTGCCACACTGGCACGTGTGGTTGGCAAGTGAACTGTAATGTGGAGCATGAGTGTTGGTAAGGCCAGGAGGGCAGGAGGAATTGGGGAACTCCTTCCCGGAATAGTTTTACTGCAATACAACTCTGTTATTGTGTTAGCCTTCAGCCCAATTGGGTGTGTGCTCCACCCCTGCCCCACCCCATGCCTATCTAGATCTAGGGTACTTCATTTTCCTACTCAGAGATTTTCATATTAGGGAAATATAAAAGGGAAACCAATAGATGCATGTCCCTTAAGTACTCCCGCTGACCCTGGGCTCTTGACCCTGCTGAGCATGGAAAAGAAGCCTGCCTGATGTGGAGGTGTCAGAGGTGCGCTGCCAGTGACCCTGAGGTTGGGTTGGGCTGTAGAGATTGCAGTCATATCTTTCTAGCATGGAGCTGTTGAAGTCTGGAAAACACACATTTTAGGAGGTTAAAGTTCACATTTACTGTAGAGCAGAACAATGCTAAGGAGTCCTAACGTCAGCTTTTGACCTTTTTTTTTTTACATGCTTTCTTCACAAAAACGCATTCTTTCAGAATTATTCTCTCAGAGTTATTTTCCTTTGTTTCATATGTAGAGACAAGAGAACAACTTGTAGGAACCGGTTTTCTCCTTCCCTTATGTGGGTACTGCAGATCCAACTCTGGTCCTAAGGCGTGTTAGCAAGTGCCTTTGCCTGCTGAGCCATCTCAGTGCCTTTCTCAGCAGCCCTAAGGAGAATGCATTAATACAAACCTGACAATTACTTCAAGATCTGAAATTTTCTGAGTTGATCAAGTAACAAATTTATTGTTAGAGGGTGCCTTAGTTAGGATTTCCATTGTTGTGAAGAGATCATGACCATGGCAACTTACTTTCTTGCATCCTTCCTTTCTTTTACTCCAGATTTTATTCCCTGCCCCCCCATTTACCCTCTCAGTGTTCCACATCCCATACCTCCTCCCCACCCCCTGTCTCCACAATGCATCATTCCTGATTGAGCCCAGACCCAACAGCCCTTTACTGTACATGTGTTGGGGGGTCTCATATCAGCTGGTATATGCTGCCTGGTTGGTGGTCCAGTGATTGAGAGATCTCCGGGGGTTCTAGGTTTATTGAGACTGCTGGTCCTCCTACAGGGTCGTCCTCTTCCTCAGCTTCTTTCAGCTTTTCCCTAATTCTTTTTTTTAAGCTTAGTTCTAATCACAGCATGTCTGAAAAACTGACATACTTTGCATTTTACCTCTTAGTTTGTATTTTGCCTCTCAACAAAGCAAGTTCATATTTGCAAGTTCATCAGAACTGACATTCTTACATTATCTGACATATTTTACATTTTACCTATCTATTAATTTGTCTTTTTTTATTGGATATATTCTATATTTACATTTCATTTCCCCTTTTCTGGTTCCCTGCCGCCCAAAGGTCCCACATGCCCTTTTCTCTCCCCATGTTCCCCCATTCACCCTTTCCCACTTCCCTGTTCTGGCATTCTCCTATACTGATGCTTTGAGCCTTTCCAGAACCAGGGTCCACTCCTTCCTTCTTGTCGGACATCATTTAGTATGTGGATTGTGTCTGTGGTGTCCCAAGATTCTAGGCTAATATCCACTTATCAGTGAGTGCATACCATGGGTATTCTTTTGAGACTGGGTTACCTCACTTAGTATGATGTTATCCAGCTCCATCCATTTCTCTAAGAATTTCATGAATTCATTGTTTCTAATGGCCGAATAGTACTCCATTGTGTATATATACCATATTTTTTGTATCCATTCTTCCGTTGAGGGACATCTGGGTTCTTTCCAGCTTCTGGCTATTATAAATAAGGCTGCTATGAACATAGTGGAGCATGTATCTTTATTGCATGCTGGGGAATCTTCTGGGTCTATGCCCAGGAGTGGTATAGCTGTGTCCTCCGGAAGTATCATGTCTAGTTTTCTGAGGATCCTCCAGACTGATTTCCAGAGTGGTTGTACCAGCTTGCAGTCCCACCAGCAGTGGAGGAGTGTTCCTCTTTCTCCACATCCTTGCCAACACCTGATGTCTTCTGAGTTTTTAATCTTAGCCATTCTGACTGGTGTGAGGTGAAATCTCAGGATTGTTTTGATTTGCATTTCTCTAATGACTAATGATGTTGAACATTTTTTAAGGTGTTTCTCAGCCTCCACATTAAACCAGACACACTAAAGTTAATAGAAAAGAATCTGGGGAAGACCCTCGAGGACATTGGCTCAAGGGGAAAGTTCCTGAACAGAACACCAATAGCTTATGCTCTAAGATCAAGAATAGGCAAATGGGACCTTATAAAATTACAAAGTTTCTGCAAGGCCAAAGACACTGTCAGAAGGACAAATCGGCAACCAACAAATTGGGAAAAGATCTTCACCAACCCTAGATCTGACAGAGGGCTAATATCCAATGTATACAAAGAACTCAAGAAGTTAGACCCCAGAAAACCAAATAACCCTATCCAAAAATGGGTTACACAGCTAAACAAAGACTTTTCAGCCTTTCCCTAATTCAAGCACAGGGCTCAGCAGCTTCTGTCCATTGGTTGGGTGCAAATATATGCATCTGATTCTTTCAGCTGATTGTTGGGACTTCTGGAGTGCAGTCATGCTAGGTCCCTTTTTGTGAGCATTCCATAGCCTCAGTAATAGTGTCAGGTCTTGGGATCTCCCCTTGAGCTGGATCCTACCTTGGGCCTGTCACTGGACCTTCTTTTCCTCAGGCTCCTCTCCATTTCCATCCCTGCAGTTCTTTCAGACAGGAACAATTATAGATCAATGTTTTGACTATGGGATGGCACCCCCCCTTCCTCATTTGATGCTCTGTCTTCCTGCTGGAGGTGGGCTCATTAAGTCTCCTCTCCCCACTGTAGGGCATTTCATCTAAGGTCCCTCTCTTTGAGTCCTGAGAGTTGCTCACCTCCCAGGTCTCTGGTGCATTCTGGAGGGCGCTGCGCGCACACACACACTCCTGTCTCCAGAGGTTGCCTGTGTTAAGAAGCTAACCACCAGAAAACCAAGCAACCCAAGGCAACTCTTATAAAGAACCATGTTTAATTGGGGCTGGCTTACAGGCTCAGAGCTTCAGTCCATGATCATCGAGGCAGAAATGGGCAGCTTCGAGGCAAGAATGGCGCTAGAGAAGGTGAGAGTTCTCTGCATCTTGATCTGACCTCAGCCAGGAGAAAACTATCTCTTCTGTACTGGGTAGAGCTTTAAAGGCCATCCCCACTGTGACAACACTTTATTCAACATAGCCAAACCTCCTAACAGTATCGCTCCCCATGGACCAAGTCTATTCAAACCACTACAGAGGATAATAATGTGTATCCATCTATGTAGGACTTTACAAAAATTTAAAAGGTCATTCATTCATACTGTCTTGTAAACAAAGCATAAAAAGGCATATATTAGATCACAGCTTATGCTAGTAGGTTTAAAATATTTTTCGATAATGTGGTAGACTTGGTTGCTACAGTCCTGTAGTGATAATTTATTCTTAGTCCTAGGTCATTTCTGAGGTGCTAGCATGTAGAGACTCACTTGTTTATTAAGGTTTTTACATCACTGTTCTATGCTCTAGGTAACCCACCCTTTGGTTTTAAATGTAGATTTGCCTGTGTTAGGTAGATAGTATGAAGCCTCAGTGCACTTTAAAACAACTGCCTTAGGAATGTGGTTTTTCCCCTTCTGGCTTCAAGACTTTGGTGATCATTTGTTACCACTGTAATAACTGCAGTTTAAAAAACATTCTTTGAAATGAAGATCTGTTACAGGTACATGATTGATTATTTCTGGGGTTTGACTGCCTTGCCCAAATAGCACATAAATGCAGTTTGTAAGGGAGCTCTTTGATGTTAGTCTGTGTATCAGTGCTTTTCTTGGTAGTTTTCTGGAAGAGGGGACTGGAGAGACTGTTCAGTAGGTAAGAGCATTTGCTCTGCAAGCATGAGGACCTGAGTTCGAATCCCAAGTCCCCATATATAAACTAAGCAAGGATTCATAGGCCTCTAACCCAGCTTAGCTAGGTGGGACCCAATAGCTCGTTGGTCAGTTGGTTAGCCCATTCTAGCTGAAATGGGAACTTGCAGTACAGTGTGAGATCATGTCAGTCAGTGAAGCAGATAGCATTATGGGAAGATACCTAATGTCCTTGTCTACCTGTGCATCCTGGGTATGAACACCTGCATACTCATATAGATGTACCATACACCCACACACAGGCATGCACATGCAAATAACTGTACACACACACACACACACACACACACACACACACACACATATATATGTATATATATACATATACATATATATTGCTGGTATGTATTTTATGAAATGATAGCTATATAATACTATATTTAAATATAATTTATTCCACTAGGACATGATTGAAACATTGTCACTACTACAAATGAAGAGAGTTCCTATTAAAGACTTTCCAAAATTAATATCCATCTTCAATTGGCTGAAAGGACAAACAATTCTTTTTCCTACTAAATCTAATGACACTTGACTCATTTTCCCCCTGAGCTCTGACATAACTAAACACAGTGGTGGATGGACTCTTGAAATAAGTATCTTTTTAAATTGACATTTTGTTTTCACTTCCGGAAGTTAGTTGAGGGTGAGGATGGCCAGTCAGCAGAGGCCCTGGCCAGGGGGACCAAGAGAAGAGTGTATCACTGAGAACTGACATAACAGTCCCATAGCTGACTCGACACACACACAGTCCCTATCCTTATTGCGTATATTTTTTATAAATTATAATATTATGTAGGGAAGAGGTGAACATGTTAGTATTGGGCTTACTCCCAAGTTTTTCCAAACTGTAATACAATTGTCTTTTAATTTTATTCATTTTATCATTTTCTCTTGATATGAGCAGATAGCTGGAGGAACCAAGTGGAGCCGGGCTTGAGTCCAGGAGCTCCGATAAGAATGAGTCACCCCTTGGCGAGGGGAAAGCCAATGAACACATAGACATAAAGGGTGAAGGAGGATTCATTACGTAAGCAAGTCAGATGGCCCCTGGGGATAACTCCCAAAGTGCCATTCCCTCTGAAGAAGGAAAGCAAAAGGCTTTTGTTATAGTGATCTCTTAGTTCCTAGCTTCTAGATGGAAAACATTTAAGACACAAAGAGTAAAGCCAAAGTCTACTTAGTAAATAAGCAAGCACTCCAGAGGGCTACCGAGGTTTCCCCAGAGAAGCCTATGAGCCAAGACACTCTTGTGTTGGGGATTTTACATATTTTTATAAACATTTTTGAAGTGGGTGGTGTATTGGTGGGATAAGCCGACCATTTTTTTTTTCTCTGAAATCATGGTAGATCTGATTTTCCTTGTATAGGTATTTCACCCTATAATCCCCTAGTAAAGCCCAGCAAGGTGGTGAGGATGGTGGCGATGATGTTGCAGTAAAGGCTTGTGCAGAGGGTGCAGATGTCGCATGAGCAGATATGCACGGGCCAATGGCCTGGTGCTTTAGTGTCTGATGTAATGGGAACAACCTGCTGTCAGCCCGGAGGACGATTAACCACAGAGGGCTGCTCCTGACCACCAGGAGAGGAGACAGCCGCCGGGAGCGGAGCTGCAGCCTTTTGAATTACCTCATATTTCACTCCTTTTTGTGACTGCCGACGGTCCAAGGTTGAGCCTGTGAGAGGTGGTTAAGACATTCTTGTGATCCAAGGTGTTTTTGGATTTTGTTATTTTAAAATTTTCTTTTTATATTTAGTCTTATTTTTTTCTAAATACATTTTTGATTTTTTTAATGTTTGCGTTCAAAGCAATGTGTTTCCTCATTATACCACACCTTGTTCTAATCTCTTCATCATCTCCCTCCTGTCCCAATGCCTTCTTCCTCGCCCCTTCTCCGGCTTCTGCAAGTTGTCTTCATCTCTTTAGTTCTTTTACAAAAGGCTTACGTTATTTTAAGTGTGGTGTGTGTGTGTGTGTGTGTGTGCGTGTGCGTGTGCGTGTGCGTGTGCGTGTGTGTGTGTGTGTGTGTGTGTGTGTGTGTGTGTGTTTTGTATGGGTATGAGGGCTGGTGTCCTCAGAGACTAGAAGAGAATGTTGTGAACTACCTGACTGGGTACTGGGAACTGAACTCTGGATGCCTGGAAACGCACTGAGTGCTTTTGCCCATGAAACCATCTCTCTAGTCCTTCTCCTGTCATATCACATACACTCCACTATTCTATTTGCCTTCTAAGTGTACCAAACAACTCGCTCAGTTTAGCTGCTTGTGTATGTTTTCTGGAATAACCAGCTGGCATGGGATAACCAACTGATGTGCTCTTCTTTGCAGAAGACTTTTTCCTGCTCTCTTCTCTGTTTATTTTCTGTAGTTGTTTGTGTAGATTCAAGGTCCTCTTTTCACTCCTCATTTCACATTAGCATGGTCATTGCTGTCCTACTTGTTCAGATCAGCTTTGGGTAGCCATGGTCTTGAGACTTCGTGGGTGTTGTTGTTGTTGTTATTGTTATTATTATTATTATTTTATTTTATTTTATTTTTATTTTTATTGAGATTTCTTGGAACACAATCTCATAGAAGGCTTCCTGTTCCTCTGGCCCTTTCAGTCTTTATATCTCTGCTTTCTATTTCATAATGTATTTTTATTATTCACTTTACATCCCAACTGAAGCCCTCTCCCTCTTCTCCTCCCAGTCCTGCCCTTACAACTTTCTCTCTTCCATCACCCCTCCCCTCCTCCTCAGAGAAGTGGAAGCCTCTTTGCGTGCCACCCTGCCCTTGACCCTTGGACAGCTAATCCCAGAAGGACTAAGCACCTCCTCTCCACTGAGACCTAACTAGGCAGATCAAGTATGTAAGGGGATCCAGTTTCAGATAACATAGGGAGAAACAGCTCTTGTTAGAGGATGCACATGGAGACCAAGCTGAGCATCTGCTACACATATCAGGGGGCACCGAGATCCAGACTGCAAGCTCTTTGGTTGGTAGTTCAGTCTCTGTGAGCCCCCCGGGATCCACGTTTGTTGACTGTAGGTCTTCCTGTGGTGTCCTTTATATCTTCTCTTTCACAGTGCTATGTTATAGAAATGGTATCTTGTGTATTATTTGGATGTACCACCTGTCAATTGAAAAGGGAGGAAATGGGAGGTGGGACATCTGTGAGGCACAAAGAATTGTGGGATAGAGTCAGGCATGGAAAGATCTGCCCTGAAGATGTGAGGAGACAGACACATGATATATGAACACAGGTAACCAGCCACATGGCAGAATGTAAGTTAAAAATACATGGGTTATCTTAAGTTATGATCTAGTCAGAGAACAGCCTAGCTATATGATAGCCAAAGTATTTGTAAGACATATTTTGAGTTTGAGTCTTATTTCTGAAAGCATGGGATTGGGAGGTAGAACCAGGCCTAACTTCTACAAATCCCTGAGCCTTATGTGCCAGAGTCGCTTTATAAATGTATTCGTTGGGACTGCGTTGCACACTCTGTATTTTGATTAGTTGTGGTTGTTTGTAATGATCTCTGTCTGTTGCAGAGAATTAGTCTTCTTGGTTAGAGGAAAGAACTACACATTTCTGTGGGTGTACGGACACATATGTAGAATGTAGTTATGGATTACTCTAAGAGAGTAATGTGAAGGTTGCAGCTTGTCCTCCAAGATCCATGACCTCACTTAGTTGCCTAAGATTGTAGCATGAGACAAGATTCCTCTCATGTTGAGTGGGTCTTAGGTCCCATTAAAGAACTGATGGTTACTGCCAAGGTCTGTGTGCCCCTACTGAACCCTGAGAGTTCTCATGCCATGCTGCTCTGCTGTGGTTCATAGGTGCCCGAGCTGGGTAGGACTATGGGTTGTTGCCTTCCTTTGAATGCTCACATAGCTTACAGCTTCTGGGGTCTGGAAGAGGCTTTCAGGCTAGACCAAGGACAAGTCATTCAGGCCCAAGTATTGAAATACATGGTGTTTGTAGCATAGTGACTTACCTTCCACCTATGACAGACAGCCAAGCGTAATAGAAGTCTCTGGCAATCATGACCAGTGACTTCACTTCTTGTGTCTGGGGATGGTGTTTTCATTAGCCTTTGGCTGTTGGGAACATATTGTCAGCAAAGATGTGAAGGTTTCATTTAAACTATATATGTATATTTATACGTCAACTTACATGTTTTATAAATAATTTTAGATATTTTAGATAATCGCATGATTTGTTGACCTTTTCAGAATTCTCACTGTTATTTTACCCTCTTCCATCCTTCTGTATTTATCCCCCTCCCCATTTGGAGCCTTCCTACTTTTCTCATTTTACCCCCAGAACCCTGGTACCCTTCTAGTTCCTTCTCTAATGCTCCTTTGTCCTTCCCACCTCTACAAATGGCCATGTTTTCTGGAGTTCTTCAAGCTTATGTACTCGTATCTGGATATTTGGAGCTAGGAACCTCAGATGAGAGAAAACATGCAACGTTTCCTTTCTGGATCTGAGTTACCATGCCTCATATGTTATTTTATAGCTCCTTGCATTTACCTGCAAAATTCATGACTTCCCTTTTCTTTCCAGCTGATGGTAAGAATTGCTGTATATTTTAAACAAATAACTTGGCCATAGATTGTGGGACTATATACCGATTTTCTATTTCATTCCTCTGGTGTTTGTCTAGTACTTCATTGTTGGCTTGCTGATTGGATGAGTGTAGTTTTAGATATTGAAATGATAGAGCATGTGTCTTCCAATCCTGCCGTTCTTTGATTCACTGATATAGTGAATTCAAGCTTGACCCAAAATATATTATGATACCATATGATATGATATGACATGATATGATATGATATGATATAACCCTGCCTCAAAACTGTGAGCACATATGATGGAAGCAGATCTTCCTTCCTTCAGAGGAAACACTTAAGTCCTTTCAGCTTTTAGTGAACGTCTCTCATAAAAGCTCTTTCTAGGTCAAAGAGGCTTTCTTTTAGGTGTTGACAATATTTTTATATGGATGCATTTTGCTAATTGAGTTTGTCAATATATTGTCAAATTTTATTACTTTATTCTTTTCTCAAAAAAGCATTAATTTCGTAGATGTTTTACTTGCTTATATATATTTTTATATATTTGCAGATGTGATTTACTAATATTTTGTATTTGTGTCCTGACCAATATTTATATATGCTTTGATTAATTAGTTATCACTGTATATCGGATTAGCAAGATAAGCCAACATCAATTTCTCAATATATGTTTTAGGATTGATATTATTTCTTTAATTGTGTGTTGGAATTCACTATTGAAATATTTAGACTTAGAGGTCTTGTGAGTGGATGATTCATTACACAGTTAAACTTTTTCTATAGAGATGGAACTACTAAGTTTTATTTAATCTTTTCAGATGTAATCATTTGAATACATGGATAATGTCCCATTTACTAATGCTTTGAACATAAGTCTTTTCTTGTTTATATATCTCTCTAATATTCTCAGGGTTTGTAGTAATCCCCCTTTCTTCTTACTTCTGACAATTTTCATTTTTATCTTCTATTGCTTATATTTAATAATTTATTGCTTGTTCAGATGAAATAAAATATTTTTCATGTTCTTATGTAAGAAGAATTAAATTTTGTAAATTAGCTTCCCAGTTATTTTTTCCCAAATATTTATTGCTTATATTCACTGAAATTTATGTTTTATTGATCCCATAAAAGCCACGCTTTGTAACAGCAAGTTTTAGATTTTGTCAATCATTTATTTCACTGACTTCTGTTCTTTTGTTATTTCTTGGGCTCTAACTACTAGGGCAAATATTCATGTAAGAGAAATTAAGTGTGCCTTGATCCTTTCTTTTAGACACACCAAACTCACATGTTGCTGTTGATACTTTATAATTTTTCACATACTGTCTGCCTCTGTCAGCTGTTTTCATGATTTATTCTCATTGTACATATGTCAAATCTGCCACCTGAATTGTAAGGCATCAAAAGAAGTATTTTCATATTGTGTTCTGGAAACATATTTTTGATAAAATGTGATGAAGTTAATGTCAAAATAGCTATATAAATACTCACATCTATTCAATTAGTTTTTTTTCCTGACATATGATAACAGTTTTCAAATCAAGTGCATATGAACACCAGACAAATACTTTTTATAAATTTTGGGCATTGCAGGGAGGGGATTTAAATGACTTGTAATATCTGATGAAATCTCTCCCTTGAATACTAAATCCAAAAATGAGTTGGTAGAATGTGCCCTTTATTTATAATTCAAGCTAATCTACATTTGGCTATTAATGTTTCCATTTTAATTGGGTGGATATAGAGTTCCACTATATAGCCCATATTCAAGATAGTATAATGATTGACCTAACTTTTCATTTTCCTTTAAGCTATTTCCGTGACAGAAGAAGTATTACTACCTCAGCTGGAAAATCTTTGACACTGAAAAGTGAGTCTCTGCTTTAAAATCTTTGTAAACTAGTTTATCCTCATGTGATCACCTTAACGTACCCCTAGAGTTGTGTTGTAGTGGCAGTCTGTCTGAGGAGTAGGGGATTCTGGGGTGACTGTCCTTACTTTCATACGAAAGAAATGGGCACTGGGATTCCTGGAAATCACACGTTTGAAGCAAAGATGTTTTCAATACAGACTTCCATTTGTTATTAGTCAAAGGTTTTCAGCTAAATTATTTATTTCATGGTAGTCTGACATATAGACGTATGTATGAAAAAAAAAACATTTTACCTTGGTGGAAAGTTTGATACTCTTGTTTTGGTAAATTGATCATTGGTTAGACCTTTTTGCTTGGTATTTGAAAATGTGATTACACAAGCTCAGAATATTTTTTGACTGATTATTTCACTTTTGGGTAAAGCTTTCCCTAGAAGAAATGCAAATACCGAGGATACTTTCCCCTAGATAAACACAGTTCACGGATACAGGTTGTTTCATTGAAATTGCTTCTCTATACGTCTATTTGTAGGTATGTTGCTCACTGAGAGTGGCTATATCATGAGGCCTAAAGTTTTAGGTGATACCTAGCTGTTATATTAATGAACCCCTTAGAGTTGTTTACTAGGTAGTAGAAATGAGCTCCTTTCTTGAAATAAATATTCTTGGTTTTCTAAACTATCCTAATTTGCACCCTGGCTAATTTCTGCTGTCCAGAAACACTATTGGTTATACTTCATGTGGGTCTTGGAGATTAGCAAAGACATATGTAACTGGTTCTGACTCTAGCATTGGTGATTGCATGGTCAAGTGAGTGCTATGTATTAGGAAGACCATGGGCAGAGTTGGTTTAGGACATAAGAACTGAGCATATTGTTCAGAACTCTTGTAGAATAATCACTAAGCTGTGATGTTGCTATAAAATAACTAAACACTGCTCTTATCGTTATTTTTTGCTCTATTCCACATTATTCATCTTTTCCATTCTCATTTTGTAATTCCTCCAAAAGATTCAAATGAGGATAACTCAACTTCCATCTTCCCTTATGGAGAGACATTTCTCTTCCAGAGACTAGAAAGTTCCAAGGTTAGTCTCATTCGTTTTCTTTTATGTTCCATAAACAGTGATTTGTTCCGTAGCTTATCCATGCATTTTCATTTCCTATAAGCTACAGCAGTGATGCTTTCCAATAGCATCTCCAGATGGTAAGGCTTTAGTTTTGGTCAAATTATGGTAATCTATATCTTTAGCTATGGCTCATATAGACACATTTTTACTTTGACCTAAAAAATATAGAACAGTGCATTGAAGAATTTACCACAGTGCTACCCACTACCTTAAGATAGTCAAAAACGTCTAAAGCATAAACCTCTATAGGTTTTAATTGGTCATATATTCTGAGGCAGACTTCCTAAGGATAGAAGTTTACAGATTTTGTTCAGATTAATAACTCAAGCTTCATTTCTAGTAATTCCCCTCATTTACTATTTTATTTCTTAGAGCTAAAAAAAGAGACTTGAGAGAAACATATATAGTAGAAATAGCTAAGGATTTAATGCAATGGCAAAGCTCTTGTCTGTCCTGTACAAGGCCTGGGGGCTGAGCCACACCTGCTCTCCATCAGGTAGCACAGAATCAACTAAAATCAACAACCAGACAAATCACAGAGCAAGTTAAATCTGTGCGCTGTATGGTTAGTTAACATTGTTTATTCTTAGTTAATATAATGAATGAATTTAAAGACCATAGCTGCTCTTCATCAGGTAGCACAGAATCAACTAAAATCCACAACCAGACAAATCACAGAGCAAGCTAAGTCTGTGCGCTGTATGGTTAGTTAACATTGGTTATTCTTAGTTAATATAATGAATTAATTTAAATACCTAGGATTATCAGAAATTGTTTGATATTTGCTTTTAATTGTTTTGAACTGAAAATTTATCTAACCAGTGAAATTTGTTTAATAAAAATGAACTCAAAGATTGTAGGTGTCTGCCAAGTACTGTTACACTACAAATAGTTGCTTAAATCAACAAGCACAACAATGAATGTATTTATTTTGAACAGAAGCGATCTATAAAGAATGAGTTTTGGGCCCATGAGGACACAGTTAAAGAGGAAGCAGCCACTACAAAAAACTCTGTCCTAACCAAGTCAAGGTAGGCTCTGTGTGATTGCGGATGGGTCCCTCTTCGGAATAAAAGGCACAAACATGGTTTGCACATTGTATCATGCAGTTCTACAATGGTCATTTGCCTGAGGAAGTTCAAGGCTTTCCTTTCCTTCCTGAATGTTTTCTGGACAGTATTCACTGTGGTCCCTGAACTGTCCTGTGTATATGGCATGGCTACTTTTAGTCTAGAGGCTGGGTGGTTTTCAGCAGCAGCTTATTTTTGTCTCGGACTGACTGTGTGCTTCTCTCCATCCATCCTTGCCTAAGGTAGTGAGTCTGCAGTGGCTGTTCACCTCCTCCCTCTAGAAAATCAGTTTGATGTTTATTAAACTTAATTTCTCCAGCTCTGGTTAGGCCTTATCCAAAGCACCTTAAAAACAGAATAAGTTTAAAAAAGATTTATACAGATTGAAATGGGGTAACTGTGTCTCCATGTATTTTAACTGCCATGAGTTTGCTTAAAAATGTACCTTAAATGCATATTTGACTCTAAAGTTTCTATAATCTTAAATACCACTGAATATATGTTATATGCTCTGCAGATATGAGGGAATTTTGTTAGCATGGAATATTTTATTTGCTAATAGGTTATTGTCAGTACAGAGGAAAAAGAGACAGTGTAAAACCAACTGAGCTTAGAATTGTGAAACTGTTTCTGTGTCCTTTGTGTTAGAAATTGAGTGTTGAAGAGTACACGAGTACTTATTCCTTTTGGTAACACATAAGATAAATACCTAAGCCTAAACTTCATATTTCCCTTAGTTTTAGTAGGACTTTCTGTGCTGGATTATTACTCATATTTACTTTACTTTCTGCCTTTAATTTTCTAAAGCTAATAATACTCTTGCAATTTTTTTGAGTTAAAAATAAATAATGCAGCCAGCCAGTGGTGGCGCACGCCTTTAATCCCAGCACTCCAGAGGCAGAGGCAGGCAGATTTCTGAGTTCGAGGCCAACCTGGTCTACAGAGTGAGTTCCAGGACAGCCAGGGCTATACAGAGAAACCCTGTCTTGAAAAATGAAAAACAAACAAACAAACAAACAAATAAATAATGCATCCTCAGTGATAAGAATCTTTCATGAAAAGAAATGGGAAATATCTAGGTCACATGATTCTTTAAGTTACAGATTTTTTTAGTGCATTGCATTCGGAAAGATGCATCTGACCTGTATTCTGTCTCATTGATAAGAGAAATCCTCCTTATAATGATATTCATCTCATGTAAATGAGAAAACTGCTTTTGTCATTTTTGAAATCTGTAGGAATATGGTTAGCTATTATGAGTGCATTCCAGTAAATATTAGAATCAACTCAGCTTTTAGATTCTGACACTCACTAATCTGTGCTTGTTTGCTGACTAGCAATGTGGTGTGCAGTTTGCCCTCATTAGCATTTTAACATAGTCCTGAGCAGTCAGCCTCCTCCTCTGCTGTTTTACATTAGGGCGGAGCATGGAACCCCTCAAATTGATGAGACAGGTAGGTAAGGAGGAGAAAGTGTCTTCGGGGGATGAATCTGCACTTCCCTATATTTCCTGGAGACTAAGGATTAGTAGACACTTAATTGTGCTCTTTCTGATGTTTACATTTTGATGAAGAAATGGTTTTTAATCCATTGTTACTTGCACTTAACTTCCCTGAGTTCAGAATCTGATTAAATTATTCAAAAGACTTTGTCCAATGTTCATACATGTTATAGGATAATAAAATACTTATATTGAATTTTTTTTCCTAGAAAATGTATGTTTTGTGTGTATGTGTGTGTCTGTGTCTATGTGTGTATGTCCTGAAGAAGTTTTTAAAAGGACAAGATTGGGTAATTGAACCTTTACCAAAAGGACCTTTTGGCCTTAACTTTCCGTGGTTGGTTGGTTTATAAGTTTTAAAGATTCAACTGGCAGCTTAAATTAACCATGTCGTTTTGAATTTTATCACCATTCTTTCCTATTTAGCATATACGATAACAGGAAGGAAAAAGTGAGTGAAGACAAAGTTGAAGACATTTGGATACCCCGCGAGGATAAAACTAATCTTCCCCAGGATTCCGCTTCTGAGTCAGAATACTCCACAGTAGAGGAATGCTTCCAGAGCTTACGAAGGAAAAACTCCAAAGCGGCTAAGTCTAGGACGCAAAAGGCCTTCTACTTGGACCCTTTTAACAGGCACAGTTACCCTTTAAGCTCCACAAGTGGAAACACTGACCCGTCCACCGTCCAGAATGCCATCTCTCCCTATGCCTGCTTCTATGGATCCTCTGCAGCCAAGGTCAAATCTGGATGGCTGGACAAACTCTCTCCTCAAGGGTATGGATGGATACATTTTATTTACTAAGTTGCCAATTTGATAACGTCGAGATTGTTCATTACTAAAACAGCTAGTTTTTGTTCCCACTGAAACTACCAAGATACTTTTTTGTTTTGTTTTGTTTGTTTTCATTTATTTACATTGTAATTGTTATCCCATTTCCCAGGTTTCCCCCTCTCTTGGAACTCCCCCATCCCATACCCCTTCCCCCTGCTTTTATGAGGATTCTCCCCTACACTGGGGCACCTACTGAACCTTCATAGGACTGAGGACCTCTCCTCCCATGGATGCATGACAAGGCAATCCTCTGCTACATATGCAGCCAGAGCCATGTGTAGTCCTGGGTTGGTGGTTTAGTCCCTGGAAGTTCTGAGGGGATCTGGTTGGTTGATGTTGTTGTTCTTCCTGTGGGGTTGCGAACCCCTACACCTCCTTCAGTCCTTTCTCTAAGTCCTGCATTGGGGACACTATGATCAGTCCAATGGTTGGGTGCAACCATCAGACTCTGTATTTGTCAGGCTCTGGCAGAGCCTCTCTGGAGACAGTTATATCAGGCTTCTTTCAGCAAGCCTTCCTTAGCATCCATAATAGTGTTTGCATTTGGTGACTGTATCTGAGATGAATCCCAGGTGGCACAATCTCTGGATGGCCTTTTCTTCAGTCTCTGCTCTGCACCTTATCTCCATATTTGCTCCCATGAGTACTTTGTTCCCCTTTCTGGGGAACAGGACTGAAGCTCCCACATATTGGTGTTTCTCCTTGAGCTTCATATGCCCGGTGAATTGTGTCTTGGGTATTCCGAGCTTTTGGGCAAATATCCACTTATCAGTGAGTACATACCATGTGTGTCCTTTTGTGATTGGGTTACCTCATTCAGGATGATATTTTCTAGTTCTATCCATTTGCCTAAGAATTTTATGAGTTCATTGTTTTTAATAGCTGAATAGTACTCCATTGTGTAAATGTACCGCATTTTCTGTATCCATTCCTCTGTTGAAGGGCATCTGGGTTCTTTCCAGCTTCTGGCTATTATAAATAAGACTGCTATGAACATAGTGGAGCATGTGTGCTTGTTATATGTTGGAGCATCTTCTGGGTATATGCCCAGGAGTGATATAACTGGGTCCTCAGGTAGTACTATGTTCAATTTTCTGAGGAACCACTAGACTGATTTTCAGAGTGGTTGTACGAGTTGCAATCCCAACAACAATGGAGGAATGTTTCTCTTTCTCCACATCCTCACCAGCAGCTGCTGTTCCCTGAGTTTTTGATCTTAGCCATTCTGACTCGTGTGAGGTGGAATCTCAGGGTTTTCTCTTATGTTGCCCTGTGACTGTTCTGCAAAGCCTTGGTTTAACCCAAAGTAAGTTTAGGAGCAAAGATTCATTAGAAGCAGATCCATACATAATAAGAATATGAATCCTATTTCTTCAAAATTAAAGCCAAATATAATTTGAGTATTGGTCCTATGTATATGAACTAGGTATATGAACCATGTGTTCTTTGAGAAGCAGATTTTGAATAGAATGCATACTTAAATATCCAAAGCAGGGCCATATACTCATCTATATAAACTCATATAATAAATCATTAGAAGAAGCATAAGCTCGAGTATTTTCCAGCGTTTCACATCTATGAAGTCTAGGTAGTTTGGGAGGCACAGCTGTGATTGCAGAACACCGCTGGAAGAGTCAGAGGATTGTTGGTGTAGAGCCCTCTGCTGCTCCTTAGCTTCCTGGGGAGACTGCCATGTGCTTGACAGACTGATATGTTTATGCTCTGGGCACATTGAGAAAGCTTTGCCATTTTGGCCACCTCTGGGATAATTAGAACAGTTTCCATTTTTTCTTTTAACAAAACATTGATTCCCCCTCCCCCCATTCCTTGAAAACCTACCTTTGGGGGAGAAGCTGTAATTTTTAGATTTATATTTTTTCATTTTGGGAAAAATGATTCAGTTTTTTTTCTAGTTTAAATGTTTTCTCTTTGGTCACAGCTATGAATAGAGATAAGAAAGTAATTTTCTCATGTTAAACGTTAAAAAAAACCCTCTTATACATGATGATGTTTCTTGACTTAAAAGAGATCTTTGTAACTGGCCAAAAACCATGTAATTGACTCAAAGTAGAATCTGCACCTTGCCCTTTTCTGGATGGATGTGTTCCTCTTTGAAGATGTTTATGGGGCTCATTGGTCTAATGAGGTGGCCCTCCTCATTTCCTATACAGAGCTCCCTGAGCTTTGTCTTATGGCCAGTTGTTTCTGGTTTATGTTATGTCAACTGAGATGATGTTCTAACTTCTGTACCAGCAACCATCATTCTTTCCAAAAAAACAACAAAAAAAAGGAACTACTTTGTGGCCCTCAACTCTGTTGTGCCAACATGAATGCACATTAAGCTGTAGCAGCAGTATGTGAGGTTGTATTCCAATAAAACTTTATTTGTAGATTCCTGTGTCAGGCCAGGTTTCCTTCATGGCCAGTAAAGCATAAACCAGAGAGGTGGTTGGCTCATATTTCATATAACCACTGTATTGTATCTCACTGCATTCCAGATGGAAGAACAGAATAAAATGTAGAATACCAAAGCTACTTTCTATTCTACTGAAGATAGAAATACTAAAAAGCATGAGTGAGGTTCTCTGGAGGCCCTTGAACTCGTCATTTCTACCCAAAGTGTTCTAGCAGAAAGCATCATGATCACACCCCTCACTCATGTTTTTGCTTTAATGTCTCATTAGTATTTACATCACAGAACAATTGCTCTGTATTGATATTGATGACCTAATTTTCTTCTGAGAGGTTCGCATACTATAATCTCTTAATTCCCCATCACATCCTCAGCCAAAGTCTGCTACCTTGCTTTGGCTTACCACCTTTTCCTCTCTGTATTTGCCACCACATCCATGCTTAGGACTTGTTGTTGAATGAGCTCAAGAAGCTTTACAAGGATTTTTGTAATTCAAGTGGATGAGTCCCGTGCAATGTTAGTATATGAAAATTTATACATGGCCTCGAAAGCAATGGGTATACATTGGCAGGGCAGTTACCCTTTGGTACTTTTGTAATAGGTGTTCCTTAAAGCTGTGTATATGAATGGCCTAAATATAGTAATAATAAGATGCTAGTAAGAAAATAATAAAATGTACAACACGGGCTTTACATGGTCAAATACATATTTTCTTTGGAAACAGAAACAGCAATTTTGAAATCCTGTGAAAACCTGCACAATTTTATAAAGAAAACAATGTCTCATTATCCTATAACAAAAGAAACAATGAAACATTGCCAGTTGAATTTAAATGACAAAATGCTGGGCAGTCATGCTGGTAGACATCTGCAGTCCCAGTGGGAGGCAGAGGCAAATGGTTCAATCCACTTTTGAGGTCAACTTTGTCTATACAACAAGCTTTGAGTTTGTGTGGCCTAAATTTAGTACAGCCTAAGACCATTGGTTTAGGAAATTATGTAGCAAAGCTGCTTTGGGGATGTGTCTCAGTGATGGAGGATCTGCCTAGTGTACACAAAGTCTTGGCTTCAATCCCCTAATACTGCAGGGAAAAAATGTATGGAAGAAGCTTTACAAACCGGAATCCATTACAGGAGACTCATAAACTGATATGGGCTATTGCTGTTTTGCTTGGTTTCCTCCAGACTTTCAAGGTAAATCTTTATTTCTGAAGATACCACATACTTCAGACACAGGGCTTAGAGGAATGAAGCTTGAATTGACTTGGAAGCTTCCTATCAGAGGGTTAGCCCTCATAATATCTAAAGGTGCTTTGGATGAAAGAAAGAAAAAAATGACAGAGAAGGAAGGAAGAAGAAAAGAAAAGGAAAGGGAAAGGGAAGGGGAAGGAGAAGAGAGGAAAGGAAAGGAAAGGAAAGGAAAGGAAAGGAAAGGAAAGGAAAGGAAAGGAAAGGAAAGGAAAGGAAAGGAAAGGAAAGGAAAGGAAAGGAAAGGAAAGGGAAAATGAATTGCCCTACTGCCCTACCCAGGTGTAAAGCCTGTGAACCATGACCATGACTGGCATGGCGAGATGTCCCCAAGGACACAATAATTGGAGGTTGGCACACATGCCTGACAGCCATCCAGCTGGACTTACTGCCTGCTCAATAGAAGGAAATCCATGCTTTTACACAATACCCAGTCATTTGCCTGTGGCTAGGGGGTCATGTACTCTGGAGGAGAACCTACCATTGCCACATTCTGAAACCTGTGTAATATCTAGCTGTGTCCTAAATGGGTATCCTTACACTCAACAGCTAAATGCAGCTCTCCTTCCTTATCAAAGAAGCTGATTTTTAAGCACAAAGAGAACATCACAGAAGGCAGAGTTCGGTTAAAATGCAGCGAGCTGATCACGGGGTTCCCAGCTCCATTCGATACATCTATTAACATAGCACTAGACCTAAGCATCGTGGAACATTGGCAAGAAGGAGCTAGAAAGATTTTATTAGCTGCAAATCAAGGTATATGTTGCTTGGTCGTAACTTCTATATATGAGCTGTACCCATACAATCTCAACAACGTGGTTACCCAAATATGACGAGCACAGTGGCACCACAGAAGAAGAGCTGTATGCAGTTAATGACAGCTGAGAGCGGGGAAACTCAGTCTTGTCTAGAGATAATCTCCTGAGAGATTATCCTATCTTAAATGGTCATCTCTAACCACACAGGCTTACACACAAGCATGCAGGCACAGAGGAGAAATTGAGGGAGACCAAGGTTTGAAAAATAATATATAAGTACAGTACTTATATATGAATTTCACAAGAAAAAATAATTAAAAACGCTGAGCTTTTACAAGGGTTTCAAGTTAGACAAAACAGATTTTACATTAAAAAGAAAAACTAGTTATTTTGCAATACTTTGGCTTTTAAAAATATTTGATTGGGCTGTGAGGACCAATGGTGCCCTGACCCATAATAACTAACTTCAGGGTTCTAATATCTGTAGAGGCACAGGTGTAAAAGACTACATACATTTCATCTCAGCATTTCTCTAGTATTGAACGTGGAGGAGTAATCCTGGGAATTATAAAGGACAAAGAACATGGCCGAATGTGCCATGTCTAGGAAATGCCTTCAGGAACCTTGGAGACCATCCATAATACAGACATACTTTCTAACTTTTTAAACATACTATTTTTTTTTATTTTCTATATTCTTTGTTTATATTCCAAAGGCTTTCCCCTTTCCCAGTTGCCCCACACCATAAGTCCCATAATTCCTCTCTCCCCAACTATTCCCCAATCATCCCCCCCCCCCTTTTCTCTGTTCTGGATCTACAAAACTGGATCCAATCTTTTCAGGCCCAGGGTCCTCTCCTTTCTTCTTCTTGGGAATCATTTGAATTGCTAATTGTGCCTTGAGTATTTAGGGCTTCTGGGCTCATTAATATCCACTTATCAGTGATTGCACTTCATGTGTATTCTTTTGTGATTGGGTTAACTCGCTTAGGATGATATTTTCCAGATCTAACCATTTACCTACAAATTGCATGAATTCATTATTTTTAATTGCTGAGTAGTATTCCATTGTATAAATATACCACATTTTCTGTATCCATTCCTCCTTTGAGGGATATCTGGGCTCCTTCCAATTTCTGGCTATTATAAACATACTCTTTTATAATCGTTTATATATTTAACAATTTGACCATATTTATAAAAAAACAAAGATGATGATATATCAAGACATTCACATTTCATTTGACAGGGTTTTTAAGATTTTATTTTTTCTCTGTTATGACTGTTTTGAAAACTGTTTTTTTTTTGTTGTTGTTTTTTTGTTTTTATTCCATGGGATTACCTGACAGGACAGCAAAAGCCTGAGTTGGTGGAGACCGGTCATCTCAGAATAGCAGAGCAAAAAGGTAGTGAAGATGATTGCTTAGGAAGGGATCAATGGAAGAAGGTGCACAGGCTCAAGATGCCTCCTTGACCTTTCTGGTAGAAGGGTCAGAAATGAATGTACAAAGTGATAGAACATTGGTAGGAAAAGGGCCAAAGATACAGTGTAAGGTTGCAGGGGCGGAGTAATGCTTCTTCAAAGATGCATAGAAGGGAACAACATTTGTTGTTGGACATGGGTAAGACTTTTAATTGGAGTTTTAGAAGAAACACTTGTCTAGCTGCCAAGAGGGAAAACACCCTGCAGCAGTGACATCAGCATGGACGGAGGCATGAGACAGAGCCAGGGTAAGACCAAAAAGTGGTCGTTGATACCATTATATTGTAGATGGGGAAAAATGTTCCAGGACCAGTCAGGGGAAGCCATCAGACTTCCAGTTAACAGGGAAAGGGAGGAAATGAAAAATCAGTGGTCAGTTGCCAAGGAAAGGTCAAACCAAGTGAGGTTTGAGTCAGAGTAGGTCAGCTGGGGACTTCTCAGGAAGTTAGAATTGATGCTGTTGGGACCTTTGTCTGTGACTGATTTCTCAGCCAGTGTCCATTGGCCTGGGCTACTTAAGTAGGACAGTTCCCCACCTTGATGCAGGAATGAGGGTATCTCAGGTGTCTCTGTTATACTTTCCCATAGCAAGATCGGCAGTGGAAGGCAACTTTGGGAAGCTGGCCCGTTTATTGTTCTGTTAAGTAACAATTGCTTGGTTGAACTGGAAGTTGAATGAAAATCCTTGATTAAAATGATCATTTTTGTAGTGGTGAAAGGGCTGCGCATTTTGCAAATTACTTATCACCTGTAAGGGCACGTAAACAAAATGGCTTGTTTACAGTGTGAGGGAAAAAATATTAGTTTCAGTTTCTATTAAAGTAACCTGATTAATTTCAGTCAGTCTGACTGAAGAAAAATGCATAAGGTCATGGGAGTCAGGCAGGCTAAATTAGAGCTGCCAAGACTTCTTTCTTTCAAAATGTCAATCAAACCTGCGTAGAACTCAGCACCTACATTTCCCACTTACTAGTGTAAGGTCAAGACCAAGATCAGCTTTGTGGAATCCCTAGAGCTGACACTTAATTGGCTCTCAGTAATCCTCAGTCTTCTGTCCCTTCAGAACACTTATTGCTGATGATCTTTGGTCCTGATACTGGGACAGAGTTCTAGTCATTTTCTTAGTAATAGACTTAAGGAAAACATGCTAACATTTCACCTTAAACTTTGAGAGCCCAGTCCCTTTAACTGCTCTGATAGCACATTTTTTTTCTTCTTTAAAATTTTTTATTGGATATATTCTTTATTTACATTTCATTTCCCTTTTCCTGGTTCCCTGTCCCCCCCAAAGGTCCCACATGCCCTTTTCCCTCCCCCTGTTCCCTGATCCACCCCTTCCCACTTCCCTCTTCTGGTATTCCCCTACACTGATGGTTTGAGCCTTTCCAGAAACAGGGTCCACTCCTTCCTTCTTGTCGGACATCATTTGGTATGTGGATTGTGTCTTTGGTGTCCCAAGATTCTAGGCTAATATCCACTTATCACCATGGGTATTCTTTTGAGACTGGGTTACCTCACTTAGTATGATGTTCTCCAGCTCCATCCATTTCTCTAAGAATTTCATGAACTCATTGTTTCTAATTGCTGAATAGTACTCCATTGTGTATATATGCCACATTTTTTGCATCCATTCCTCCGTTGAGGGACATCTGGGTACTTTCCAGCTTCTGGCTATTATAAATAAGGCTGCTATGAACATAGTGGAGCATGTATCTTTATTGCATGCTGGGGAATCTTCTGGGTATATGCCCAGGAGTGGTATGGCTGGGTCCTCCGGAAGTATCACATCCAGTTTTCTGAGGAGCCGCCAGACTGATTTCCAGAGTGGTTGTTCCAGCTTGCAGTCCCACCAGCAGTGGAGGAGTGTTCTCTTTCTCTACATCCTTGCCAACACCTGCTGTATCCTGTGTTTTTAATCTTAGCCACTCTGACTGGTGTGAGGAGAAATCTCAGGGTTGTTTTGATTTGCATTTCTTTAGTAACTAATGATGTTGAACATTTTTTAAGGTGTTTCTCAGCCATCCAAATTTCTTCAGGTGAAAAGTCTTTGTTTAGCTCTGTACCCCATTTTTGGATGGGGTTATTTGGTTTTCTGGGGTCTAACTTCTTGAGTTCATTGTATACATTGGATATTAGCCCTCTATTAGATGTAGGGTTGGTGAAGATCTTTTCCCAATTTGTTGGTTGCCGATTTGTCCTATTGAAAGTATCTTTTGCCTTGCAGAAACTGTAATTTTATGAGGTCCCATTTGTCTATTCTTGATCTTAGAGCATAAGCTATTGGTGTTCTGTTCAGGAACTTTGCCCCTGAGCCAATGTCCTCAGGGGTCTTCCCCAGTTTCTTTTCTATTAGTTTTAGTGTGTCCAGTTTTATGCGGAGGTCCTTGATCCACTTGGAGTTGAGCTTAGTCCAAGGAGATAGGAGTGGATCAATTCTCATTCTTCTGCATGTTGACCTCCAGTTGAGCCAGCACCATTTGTTGAAAAGGCTATCTCTTTTCCACTGGATGTTTTCAGCTCCTTTGTCGAAGATCAATTGGCCATATATGTGTGGGTTCAATTCTGGGTCTTCACAGAAAAGTTTCTAAACAAGTAAGCACACAGGCAGAAATGCAAGGCAACTCTTCTTCCCATGTAGGTAATTCACAGGCCATCTCCAACTTTTTCATTTATTTGTATTTTTAAGTAACTGTATACATTGAATTTTGCATACAGTTGCATTGGCACTGAAAAAGAAGTCTATTGAATTTTCTTGAACCCTGGTCTTTGCACAGATTGAACATGCTGATTCACGGATTTACAACCATAGCCTATATTTTAAACAGACATACAGAGGCATAACATTTGAATGTATTGATAATATTATTTTTCCAAACATGTACATATTCAGTATGTTAAAAAATACCTACCATCTCAAATGTTACTTGGCAACTTCTCAATAGTTTGTTTTGACATTTTATCCCCTCTGGTATGTATATGAATAGAATTGTGTTCTCATGTGCTTGGGCTTTTCAGTATAGTTAGTCTTTGTTATGCTGCTGAGGAAGAGCTGTTTATTCTCGCCACTGCCCTCTCCTCTTGTAAAGACACAATTGCTATCATTCTCTTAATTTAGTTATCTAAAGATTGTATCTGTAATTTAGTTGCATACTCTTGACTATCAAAGCTGTTAATGTTTAAGTTATGTAGTATTGTATCAATAATTTTTATTTCACAAGAAACTGCTAGTATTTATTTATTTGCAATAGGGTCTCATAAGTTCCAGGTTCGACTTGAACTTGCTATATAGGCAAAGATGATCTTAACCCCTAACCCTCCTGCCTTTGCTTCAAGTTTATGTTTTAAACTGCCTCTTAATACATCTTCCATTCTCAGGCCCTTGCCCTCACCTTCACACTCACTTTTTGAGTTGTAGTATCCCTTCTTCCAACCACCGAGGACATGAACCATAAAAAGAGCAGAACCCTATGTAGTCTGCGTGTTCCTTATATATCCATTGGATCCCCTCTCTGGAGCTAGAATCAGAAACAGTTGTTAGTCTCCATATAGGGGTTGGGAATCAAACCTGTGTAGTTTGGATGACCTGGAAGATCCCTTAACCACGGAGCACTAACTTCCATCCATTGTATGGATGCTAGGGTTTAAGATGACTCCAGAAAGTTATCCTGGTTTTTAACATAGATTTTCATGTGCTCTGTCCCATAACTACTAATTTTTGAAAATTCAGGTTTCATGGGGCAGGGGAAATCCCAATTGGTATAGTGTTTACAACACAAAATTGAGGATCTGAGGTAAATTCCAATATCTACATAAAAATCTGTGACTCTGGGGTGTGCCTGTTACCCAAGTGCATGGGATTTTTAGCCAGATAGTCTAGTCAAATCAATAGTTCAGTGAGAGACATTGTTTCCAAAATGAGACTGAGGAAGACCCCTGACCTTTACACACACATGTCCATACACATAAAACCAGGCTTCATATGAGATTATGGCATTTGTGACAATATGGATATACCTATTAGATGCTGTGTACAGTGAAATGGGCCAAAACATGGAAATGTTACATAGATGTGGAATCTAAATAGTGCTCTTAGAAGGTGAGTATAGAATATTGGTTCCCAGAGGAAGAGACTGGAGGGGTGGGTCCCAGCTACTCAAGCAGTACAGAGTTATTTATACTTAGATCAGAGTGGGGTCTGCTATACACTGCTAGTTTACACTGTATCCACCGTGTGAATTAAATCAGCCATGATCCATTATAAAATTTAAAAAGGTAGAGTTTATTGACTCATCATAAGATTATAAATGTCTAAGCTAATAGGCTAACTACCTTGAGTTAGTCATAACAAAATATATCCATGAATGAGAACATCAATTTTGTACGTTATAAATATATTCAAGTTATAATATACCCATAAAAACAATGTGAATAAATAAAACATGATTTTTTTTACCTTTACTACTAAAATTCTTAAGTTCTTAGAATTTTTAGCTAAACAGTTTGATTTTTCAGCCTGACTTACAAGTAAAAGACATGGAAGCTGAGTCTGAGGAGAAGTCTGTGTTTATTTTGTTACCCAAAGCATCTGGTGAGATACTCTTAGAAACTAGTGCTTGGATTTGCTTAAAAGTAAGGAAATGTGTTTTGAAAAACTGCTGACATTTTATAGAAATTCTGGAGAATCATTTTGCCTGTGCTTATGTCAGAATCACATCATTCTTAATACTCCATCATTTAAAAGCCTCATACTGTAGAGAGGGGTTAGAGGAATGAATAGCATTCCTTTAATTAGGAATTAGGTAAATAAAAATGTAGATGTCTAGAGATTGTAGTGTTCTAAACAGACTGAACCTGGTTTGAGTCAGAGCAGTGACTAAGAAGAACAGTAGGACAGTACCTTTTTTAGGATTATGCAAAGAAAGCAGTTGACCTCAACAGCTTGCTGATGATGCCTCTTTTCCCCTTGAGGTTATTTAGAATAAATGTGACATACACTCTGAGTATAAATACCATGAGTAATAAAAACCTTACATTTAACAAGATGGCTTAGGATCATTCCAGTTGTGTATCTTAAAAGGGAGTATTATCTCTCTCAGTCAATGCTATTGATTACCGAGCTTATTAGACTGAAACTCTTTTGCTCGAAGTTTAAAGATGGGATGTTTAAATATTTAAAAGATATAGAAACAAAGCTAGGTGTAGTGGCTCATGTTTTTTGTCTAAGCTCTTGGGAGTCAGGGGCAAGTGGATCTTCATGAGTTGGAAACCAGCCTGATCTACATAGTGGTTTTCTAAAAAGACAGCCGTGTGTGGTGAGACCCTGTGTCAAAGTCAAAACACAACAAAATAAGTAAAAAACCCACTATGACCACCCCCACCACTAACAAAAATTCCCAAAGCCTGCCTTTCCCCTAAGAATGACTTTAAACAAGAGGGCCTCTGTGTGACTGCTTCATAAATACAGATTTAATTGCATGTATTTACATGGCTATGAAAGAAAGTTTTCTAAGATACACATTTTGAGACAAAACCTGACAACAGGCATTGAGGCAGTTTTTATGAAAGCAATTGAAACTTCAAAACACCTGCCCTGCCAGAGCTCAAGGGAAGACTTTATAGAAAACTGTTCGGTGATACTTCACAAACCTTATAAATTATTCTGAGAAAAAAAAAGGCTTCTTAAAGAAATGTTTCCCTTCAGAATGCTAAAAGCAAGAGAAGCTAAAATCCAGGCTAATATACTTCCCGTCTGTGTTACCGTTATTCCTAAAGGGGCTCTGAAACATTTTGTAGCATTAAGCTCACATATAAACCGTGTGTAGGTCAAACGCTCTCACTTATTACTAACTAATGGCGTGGCTGGGCTGCTTGGCTGTCAGGTGTCCTGGAGAGTCTTCTGGGTGCTTGTTAAGAATGCTATCATCTGGAAGAGAGTGGTTGTATTGGTAGCGTGAAGGGGAGGAATTATATAACTGACTTGTGGCTCTGTGCCTGAATCTGTAAGGTAAGGATAACATTTTTCTCCATTGGTTGTCTGGAGATTAAATGTGTTAATGTTTATAGTTAATGTGTTAATGTGCATAGATTTATACAGTGCCTGGAACAAAGTATTGTGTGTGTTACTGGCTGGAACATTAATATTTCTTCTCAGGAATGCATTATTATGTCTGACTTAACTTGCATCGCATCCCATCAGTAATGCCACCCAAAATGTCATCGTCTTTCATAATTTCTTATCATTGATTTGAGAATTTCTTGAAAATTCTCTCTAGCGAACTAAGTTGTTGAATGGATAGTTTTGCTCGCGAATGTGTGTGGTGTGCCTGTGTGCTGGGCATCTTTGTGTAGGCACACACGCATGCTTGTGCATACCAGTGGAGGCCATAGAGTGACACTGTATCTCCTCCTGGATCACTTTCTGTCTTTTGTATTGATGCAGGGTTTCTCCTGTGAACTCAAAGATTCGTAATTTAGCCATCCCGCCTATCCATCTTGCTCTGGGAATCTTCCTGCCTCTACTTCCCAAATGCTGGAATTGCAGGCAGACAGGCTTCCCCACTGTGTGCCATTTGTGTGGATGCTATGAACCTGACCCCCAGGTTCATGTTTGAATGCCAAACACTATTCACTGAACCATCTCTCTTGTCTCTGTTAATGAAGTTCAAATGACAGATGGTTAAGTACTTTAAGATGTTATAGACCTTTAAGAGAAACTTAAAGTAATTAAAATAAAAAAAAAACAGAAAAGATATTGCAGATGTATATCACGAGGCTGTCCTGCAACTGATAATTCTGCCTCAGCCTCCCAAGTGCCATGTTTATTTATCATAAGCTGTCATGCCCAGCCAAAATTAAATTAAATTAAAATTTGAAATATTATATTGGAATTTAGAAGCAAATTGCTTCTCGAGATCTTTATTTATTTAGTTGTTATTTGAATTTATAGGATTTATAATGTTAAATTCAATTTTATATTTGCTATGAAGTAGCATAAGACAACAAAAGAGGATGTAATTCTGTCTTATTATTCTGTTGTGTCTTATTAGCATTCTATATTAAAGTTCAAATTGAAGGAATAAACTCATTGTATGTTGACACATTTAATCAGCAACAGATTATTCAAAGTTAAGTTCGTTTTAGTACATCTTATATTGCTTATTTTAATTTTAAGTGAAAAATATCAATAAATATATCATATAATTATATTTACATTTTTGTTCCATATATATCACATATATATATATGTGTGTATATATATATATGTATGTATATATATACATACATATATATATATATATATATATATATATATATTGTGTGTGATGAAACCACTTGGGACATAGTATTTTTCATCCAATTTGGAGTAAAAATATATTATTAACTATAATCACTACTCTGTATGTTAGGGATCCAGATTTTATTCTTCTTGAAATTGCAAAGTTGTCCAGTTATGTGTGGAAACTGAAAAGTTGTATCTCTGTAAATCGAAAGTTGAGTGGTGATTACCAGAGGCTGAAGAGAGGAGGTTCAGGGAGATGTTGGTTAAGGAAAATATTTAATTCTAAACCAGAACTTGTAGTTATTTTAAATTAATCGTGGGATTTTAAAGCTTCCTCTAGGCTCTCAATTTTTCTCATAAAGATTTTATTTTCATATAAACAAACTTATCTCTACTATTCCAAAACAAAAATATAACAGGGAGTCGTGTTTCTGTTCTCATTTCTGCTTATAAAATGCAAATTTGAGTATATATATCTTTTCAGTGAGGTACACATTTCCTCCGTAAACATTTTATGAGTATGGTTTGGGTACTAGGAGACTCTGTAGTCAGTGGATTTACATGGACAAACCAAACAAATGGTTTTGTATTTAAGGATGTCAGATATAATATGGTGGATGAATGGTGAAAACAAGTAAGTAGTTACAAGTTTTTGCTGAGTGTTATTACGAAATTGAACAGGAGAGCAGGGGCGGTGAAGGACCCCTGGGACGGCTGACATTTGGAGAGTGGCTTTTCAGCTAAGAATTTGAGGATAGGAGGATTGAGCCAGGTTAGGACCCAGGTAGAAATTTGAAAGCATCGATTATGTCTTACAGGAAGGCCAAGAGGCGTGGAAGGCTCTAGGGATAGACACAGGTTTCAAGACTCAGAAGGAACTGTCCACAGAGTAAGCACCCACAAAGACTTAATGCAAGACAGAAGTGACATTTCTGTAAGAAGAAAGCAAAATGCCTCATTTCCCCTGTAGAACGGTGGTTCTTTTGGCTTCTCATTCCGTTATTTATAGGCTGCGACTTAACTGTTAATTCCATATAGCCTCAACGGGATTTAGCAATCTTAAAAAAGCAAAAAAAAAAAAAAAAAAAAAAAAAATTACAAAACCCCGATTTAAAATTGATGAGCACATGAAATTGCTAAACACAATTGAGAATATTATACTTCTCTGGGAGATTCTTTCGTGCCTTAAGGGTGTCACAAACTAAAGTTCTTTGTCTTTTCTCAAAGTAAAGCCCTCAGCCTAGTGGGCACTGAGCGGTCAGTCTCCCTACAGCAGCCCCGCCTCCCTCCACATTCCTCCCCATCATGCTCTGGGATGATACCTCTGGCCCCTCACACAGGAGGCAAGCTGGCCTGCATTACAGATGAGGTCAGCTGTGAATTCAGCACAACACAAAACCCTAAGCTGACTTTAAAAATCAGGAAAGATTTTGCTGTATTTTTTTTCTTTCTGTCTGTAACCCACGGGCATTATTTTTTAGCGTGAATTTTATAGATAACAGCCTCCCCAGTCTTGCAAACAGTTAGACACTTGTGGGTTTTGACAAAATTGTGTGAAAGCTTGTGGATTCATGTGGGGGAAGTGGCTTTAGGCTGTTAAGTGCTCATTAGAGCCCATGTTAGATGTGGGACAGTGGGGTGTGGTCACTCACATCTATAGTCCCAGATCTCAGGGTGGAAATGGGAAGACGCTAGGAGCTCCATGGTCCACAGTCTAGCACAGATGCAATAATTTGGGCTCTCTGAAAGGCCCTGTCTCAAGAAATGAGGTGAAAAGCAATAGAAAACTGCTTGGGATTGATATCTGGCTTCTACACACATGTACACAAGTATATGGATGAACACATACACATGTACTCGCATGAGCAATCATATGCTCTATACCTCCACAGACAAAAAGAATGAAACAGCTAAGTGACCTGAGTTATGGTGTGGTAACGTAATTTCTGGGCCTCTTTCACTTACTACTCTTTTAGACTGTGGATTTAATTCTGAATTTTCAGAAATGCACCTGCCCTTCTGCAACTATTATTTTAAAAGAAGATTGTATATGAGCCTGGTGTGGACATTTTCTTTTTCTGTCTTTCTGCGTCGTTTTAAAAGGACTATGCTTAGTCATATTACTTGTTTACTTGTTCGTTCAACTGGTGTGTTTGTGTGTGTGTGTGTGTGTGTGTGTGTGTGTGTGTGTGTGTGTGAGAGAGAGAGAGAGAGAGAGAGAGAGAGAGAGAGAGAGAGAAAGAGAGAGAGAGACAGACACAGAGACAGACAGACCGACTGACCGACCTATTTGGGTCTTAGTGTTCATAGTTGATCGTAAATAGAGAATGAGCCATTTCTGGACTTTGTTCCCCTAAAGAGTAAGGTGCATTGTGGGATGTTGGATGTTGGCATTATGAAAGTCAACAGATATATAAAGAGAGTACATTAGCTGTTACAGAGAAACCAGAGGCGCTTTTCCAGGAAACCTCTGGTTGGATAAGTACCAGTGTGTCAGGGAAGGAATTTGTATGCAGGTGTCTTTTGGATAATACTTAAAGTTAGTAAGGGAAGTAAGGTGGGATTGGGAGTGGATTGAAGTAAAAAGTCAGATCTGACTATGCAGAGCATTGCTGGGAGAAGAGATAGGAGAAGCCAGGAGCTCCTAACCAGGAAGGAGCAGATGAGTGCGTCAGATGGAAGGAGGCAGTTGACTAGCGTGGTTAGATGAGGTTAGGGCCCCAAGTGTCCTTGATCATTAATTCACTGTATGTGAAATTGTCGGTGCACCAGGGAACTTTGTTTCTTTCCCTGTTTCATCCTTAGAGCTGGTCAGCTCTACAGATGCATACATTTGTTAATGATCAGTGTGGGAATCTTTCCGTATTTCACACAAGGACTAGACCTTTGGCTGGAAAAGCAGTGAGAAAAACTCTCCCAGGGCCAGAACATTCTTTTTCTATCTTTAACTCTCACGAAAGCCACAGGAAATGATTCTAACTCTTTAAATGTGTTTTTCAAACTGCAAGGGAGGGGCACGAGAGAAGCGCTTGATGTTGGCTGGCTCCACGTTCTGCAGTAGGAAGTTGGTTTTGGTATCTATTAAAAGCAGAGATGGCATCAGTTCAGGCTGAAAGTATAGAGAGAAGCGGGTTCTCAAACCTGGGACTGTTGAGTGTGTGCTTGTTGGGAGGAGGTGGGGAAGGGACTGAATCCAAACAGAAACCAAATGTGCGCACAAAAAGCCGCTTCAGCAGTCCACTGCGAAGTCAGGAAAAAAAAAAAAAGAAAAAAAAAAGGTCTTTTTAAAAGTCTAAACATCATAATGGGATTTTCTTATTTTCCCTTGAGTTTTGTGTCAGAATTTTAAAGTGCATTTGCCTTTTATATGATCCTATTTCAGCAGTATGCTGTTTAAAGAGATTATAAATACTCCTTAGTTTGGCAGGGATGTTTCAGCATCCTTAGTTGAAATAAATTATTTATATGTATAAATTCACTTAACAAGTCCGTATTAGCTTAGCAACATAGCATTCATTCACCAAAGATCAAAGTAGAATAAGATCCATGCATAAGCTTAATGAGGGATGAAAGCATCCGGCCACGGGTCCAGTGAAGGATCATCTTCTTGATGGACCCTGGGTTCAGTGATGCCGGATGGGTCCTCCTTTTGTTTTGCAGTGCCCCTCACAGCTGCTTGTGAATGCAATGTTGACATTGTTATTTTGCAGATACCGACATTATCTAACTAGAAAGTGTTGTTATACACGTTTTCACTGTGTACAATAACTAGAAACCTAGACCTGAATGTTGTTACAGCCTCCTGCTACCTCTGTTGTCTAACAGAACAATGAAATGTGCTCAACATAGGGACGTTACAAATACATTTAAATTCGTGAAATGGAATATAAAATAATGCTTTCGTGTGTTTTTTTTACAGAAAACGCATGTTTCAGAAGAGATGGGTGAGATTTGATGGCCTTAGCATTTCTTACTACAACAATGACAGAGTAAGTATATTTACCGTCTTCAAACATCATTTTTCATATAATAAGTGTATAGAAAACAAGGAAATAGGTGAACATTTTTAAGAGTAGAAAATAGATGATCAACATGAAAAGAACTGGAATATGACATAATCACTCTTCTTGATATATTCTCATAGAATGTACAGCTAATTTTTAGCTTATACATCTAATAGCTATTTTTGGAGCATCTTCTACACACCATTGAGAGGATGTGAGCTATGTAAAGATGAATACACGTTGCCTTCATTCCTCAGAGCACCAAGGGAATGTATACAAACCACATCATAAATAGAAAATTGAAAAGGGTGGAGGGGTTGCCTCATTCTCCGGGAGTGAGAAAGGTTTGTGTGGGATTCTGTTGCTATGAGTTTGGAAGAAAAGAGGTTTGCACATGAAGAAATGTTGGAAAATAAGAATTATCTACAGAAAGAATATGCAAGAAGCTCACATGAGAAAGTTTTGGTCATATCACAAAATGTAGTGTTTTGGGTTATGTTGGGAATAAGCTTTGTGAACGTGAGATGTGGGAGATGACTTTGACAGGGCTGTGTAGCTAGAGCCTACTGAACGTCCTGTCTGTTCGTTACAGTATCAGAGAGCTCTTCCTTAGATATCCCTTGGACAGAGTTCTGGGAATGTCTTCTTAAGCTTTGAAAATGTCCTTCTTTTCTAGAGATATTGGCTGAAATATTTGTGGGGATTGTGTTATTATAACTGAAAACAGTAAGAAAAAGTATTACATGTGCATACATTTTATTTGCATATATATACATATGTTTGTATGCATGGATAGTTAAATATAACATACTCTGTATTTTATACAGTGACATGATCCTAGCTCTGTATCCTAGCTTGTGCATTGGTGTGGATGAAACCATAAATATATATAAAGTGTCCCATCTGCACTGAATATGTGCATCTTCTTTCTTATTCTTTACATTATATATTAAAGCAACTATTTACATAGCATGCCCATATATAAGATATTATAAGTAATCCAGCGGTGATTAAGCACTCAGAAAGATATGTATAGGTTATATGGAGGCATATATAGGTTATATATCATAGTTGAGGATTTGAGCATTTGTCGGTCATGGTGTCTGATGAGTTTCTGTATTCACTCTGTCTCAGATACTGAGGGATAGTGTTATCAATTGTTAAACTTAGAAGTTACATAGGTAACCACTGTATCACCCCTTTGACCTCTGTTTGGTAATTTCCTCAATGAATAGGTGAAACTGATAAATGTAACATATTTTAATTAATTAAAGTGAGATACTTATATTTTATCTTCATTCATTTTTTATTTTATTATATTTTATTTTTAAAGGTTTAATTTTAAGACATAACCATATTCTTTTACTCATGCATTCCAATTTAATATTGTTTTCTCATTAGAAGTTTACAATGCATTGTATTTGTGACTTTTTTTTCTTTTTTTTTTTTGGTTTGAAAAGAAATGTATCTAGTGCTGGAAGGCAAGAGAGTTTTTATACACATAGGCAGAAAATAGCACAGACTGCAACAAACTCTTGCTGCTGTGGTGAGAACAGTAGAAGACTTCAAGTTGATTGGATTCATTTATACACTGAGTAACAAATTGGTTTAAACAAACATCCTCATGGCTTGCAAAGTGGTGGGATGAATGTTTGAAATCATTACTTGCTTATCAGCTATTTCTAGTTGTTTATATATTTCACCTTCATGGTGTGTCACCTGTGTCCATGATATCCACAGCGAATTCTGTGTTCCAAGACCTGAGGACAGGCATCTTTTTGTTGTTAGATTTCTCTTTTGTTGTATTTTTCATATAACCAATGAATCTTGCTTTTTGCCTCGTTTAGAGCTCCTCCCAGATCCTTCCCACCTCCCTCTCTACCTATCTTTCAGTGCATTCGCTGTTTCAAAAAAAAAAAAATTAAACAAAAAACCAAGTAGACAGAAACAATGACAGAATGAAACAAAATCTTATGAAGAACACGGCTTCACTGTTGAGGCTCATAACCAGAGTGTCACGGGAGAAACTGACTGCCACAGTCCCTCAGTGACTGGCCTTCTCGTTGGTTAGAGGAAGTGTATTCAGGAGTGGGAAGGCAGTCTTGTCTCATAGTTGCGTTGGTGTGGTTTTCCCGTACTCCCATTGAAGAAGGGATTTCTGCTGTGTCCAAGGGAACTGATTTTCTCTCCATCATCTCGGAGTCCATCGTGCTTAGGCTGCAATGAACCTGTTGCCGTTTCTCATATTCATGCAGCAGAAATTGTTATTAAAAGTTCCTACTCATGTGATTTCCTAGAAATCTTCTAACCGAGCATCACTCTTTACAACATATTCCAGATGTTCATCTCTTCGGACATTTCAGTCACTTGCACCCAGATGACTGATTTCATCTTGCCGCAATATTCCACCATTTGGGAGTTGTTTCTTTCTCTTTTCTCCTCCTCCTCCTCCTCCTCCTCCTCTTCCTCCTCCTCCTCCTCCTCCTCCTCCTCCTCCTCCTCCTCCTCCTCTTCCTTCTTTAAATTGGTTGTTTTATTTATTCACATTTCAAATGTTATCCCCTTTCCTCTTTCGCCCCTGTAACCCCCCATCCCCCTCCTTTCCCCCTCATTCTATAAGGCTGTTCCCTCACCCATCCACTTCAGCCTCCCTGCCCTGGCATTCCACTACAGTATGGCATTGAGCCTTCACAGGACCAAGGGCCTCTCTTCCCATTGATGTCCGACAAGGCCATCCTCTGCTACGTATGGTTCTGGAGCCATGAGTCTCTCTCTATGTATACTCTTTGGTTGGTAGTTAAGTCCCTGGGACCTCTGGGGGGGGTCTGTTTTTTATCTTAAAAGGGCACAGTTTGTACCTGAGTCCCTCTGAAAAGACACATGCTTACCGATTGCAGCTAGTGCTCTGGCCAGCTGTGAAGTTTAGCAGCCCTGTGAATAGAACATTTGAATCATGAATGTCTCCATGTGCCCCTGTGTGGTCGGGCATCAGGAGGTGATATGCACAAGTTCCATTTTCTGGTTTTCTTCCATGTTCCTCAGCATCGCCCAAGGATGTCTGCATGAGGACTTCCTCATCATATTACAGAAACAGTGCCATCCACATGACCCTGATATCTGAGTCCCTGCAAAGAAATCTAACTCACCCTGATTCCCACTCATCAGTGGGCAGAATTTCCTGTGGTTGTTTCATCATCTGAAAGTGGCAGATAAATGACAGATTTGACCTAGATATCTGTGTGGTAAAACCTCAAGGGGTGCTTTAAAATTTCTTTAAGGAAAATTTCACACTTCGGAAAAATAGGCATTTTTGAGCCTGCCATCCATCTTTTTCTGTTTTTTTTTTGTTTCTACTCTATTGTCTTTATATTGTTGCTACATGAAAAATATACAGTCAACCCTACAGTGTTGCAAAAATAATCACAAGTTTTACCTGAGATCTCATAACAGATTATAAATGAATCGTTAGGTACCCTCTGGCTTCCCGAGGTTGACCTGACATAGTATTTGGTTTGCAAAATACTTTTGATCATTTCTTTGTTTTTCACATGTCTCTATGAGAAGTTATTATCTGTTAAATAAAGTATTATTTATAGGCATGTAGGGTTTTTTTTTTTTAATGAACTGCCTGCTAATCTCTTCTTCCTTTTCTTTCAATTTTTTTTCCCTATAGTTTCAGTGTTGTTTGGATCTCCTTCACTGACAAATGGGTTAGAGGTAGCACAGAACAAACTGTTAATTATCTCATTAGAGAGGGTTTTTTTTTCTAAGCCATTTTAATTCTTAGGAAATTAAAGTTTTGTAAAAGAACACCTGGGTAACAATGTGTAAATGATTTTAGACGTTTAAAAATTCCCACTGTCTGGTGTCAGCCACGGCATACTTATAGCAAACATATTCATAATCCGTCTATAAAAATACCCAGCTCCTTCCACCTCTGTGGCTTGCCTGACAGTGGGAAGATGTTCACTCTTGCCAGTCTTTACAGCGTCTAGTGGTCTAGATTTGCCCTCATATTGCCGTTTAACTTACTTTGCTTTCCAGAAGTTCCCTTCAATAAACCAGTGACGTTATGCGTGTCTGTGTAATGATGTTTGGTAAGCCAATCATGTTATGGGTTTCTTTGTAATAGCCCCATGATTATTTGGCTGCATACACTGGGCAACTTGAGGCGGATTCCTTTCCCTGCCTGCTTTCACTCTGTATGTGTCCCTTCTCATCTTCTGTTTGAACCTCTTGAGCTGTTTAATCCATGGAAACTATTGTTAGCCACTGGAACCTACATGAGGACTTGCAGAATGGTTCACCAGGTAACGTCACTGCCCTGAAGTGTGAGGACCTGAGTGTAATTCCTGGGACCAACGCAATAGAAGGGTAGAATCAACTCCAGCAACTTTTGCTCTGACCTGCACATACATGCCCATATACATACACCTAAATGTATACACATACACCTAAATAATAAATAGATAGATAAGTAACTAATTAAATAAGTAAATAAATTTATATTTAAAACCATTTCCCTTTAAACCATTTTTGGTGTCCTCTTCCTTACACGTTTGCTTTGTTTTCTCCTGCTGGACTGTTGTTCTGTAATGTGTCAGGGACTCTACAAGGAAAACATATTGAAGGGACAAAGGAAATTTAGTAGAGTCTTGTATTGAGGCATTATAAATTATGAATGTGTGTAGTAATATTTAGGCTTAGTAGAAGTGATAAAAGGTATTTCAAAAATATTAAAAATGAGGCATCATGTTCTGGTATATTTGTGATTAGACGTGGGATTCCATCATTCAAAAATACTTCTGTTGCAATGGCTATAAGAAAGTTGGTTAGGGAAATAGTTGAATGATTTGATGTCTATTCTGGAAGACATCATTAATAAATTTATTGCATGAGATGACAATTTGATTATTATCTAAATTTCAGCGTATGTTTCTTATAAAGCAAATATACACGTCACTGTCAAACTTGGAGTGATTGCACTGATGAACCCACAGGTTGAGAACCACTGGTATAGGTTTGCATTTATGTGACAATATATCTGGTATAAATGGGAAGGGATTTATTTGGGGTCATGGTTTTGAAGTGTTTGATTCCATTGATTCTGAGCTAATGCAGAACAGCAGGATGGCCGAAATGCGCAGCAGAACAGTAGCCAACATGCAGAGATCAAGGAAGGACCAGGGCTGGGTGTAACCTTTAAAATATACTAGTGATAACCTCCGTGTTTCTCAAACAGTCTCTACTTAAGCTTACTATCAGCTTCTAAAATATTGTTACAACCCAGGTCTCACATTCTTGATATCTGACCTTGGAAGGGGACTTAACTTATTCAAACTATAAAATGTAGCAATTGCCATGGGAGAGGATGGGAGAAAAATTCATAAAGCACCTACATAAACTCTTCTGATATTCATACCTTCTGGATGTGAGAGTTGTCTTACAGCCTCATCTTTCTTGATAACTCTGATTTTTATTATTTACCGTTTTTTTGGGGGGCGGATCTATTTCTCACTATTTCATTTCTGTCCCTTTTTTTCTTTCAGTCTGTCTTGTCAGAGTTCTGTCTGCCCACATAGCAATTTAGTAAAAGTTAAATTTTCTTTTTTTATTAGATATTTTCTTTATTTACATTTTACATGTTATCCCCTTTCCTCATTTTCTTTCTGAAAACCCCCAATCCCATCCCCCTCCCCCTGCTCACTAACCCACTCACTCCCTCTTCCCTGACCTGGCATTCCCTTACCCTGGGGCAATGAGCCTTCACTGGTCCAAGGGCCTCTCCCCTCTCATTGATATCTGACCAGATCATCCTCTGCTACCCACATGGCTGGAGCCATAGGTCCCTCCATGTGTATTCTTTGATTGGCGGTCAAGTCCCTGGGAGCTCTGGGGTTACTGGTTGGTTCATATTGTTGTTCTGTCTATGGGGCTAGACAGATACCAGGTACTATAGTTAAATCAGGATCAGATAAACGATCTAAACAGCCCCATAACCACTAATAAAATAGAAGCAGTCATCAATAGTGTCCCAGCGAAGAAAAGCCCAGGACCAGATGGGTTTAGTACAGAGTTCTATCAGGCCTTCAAAGAAGACCTAATACCAATACTCTCCAAACTACTCCACAAAATAGAAACAGAAGGAACACTGCCCAATTTATTCTATGACGCCACAATTACTCTGATCCCTAAACTACACAAAGACCCTACAAAGAAGGAGAACTTCAGACCAATTTCACTTATGAATATCGACATGCACAAATTACACTTTCTGAAAGTTGGGATGTCACCATGTTTCCAAAACACTTCTCAGCCCTTTATGAGACACATGTCTTGACTTATGTGTCCCAAAATTTGAATCCACTTCTGAACTTAAATTACTTATTCCTTGAATGGATAATAAGTCTGAAATTTCTAACACAGGACACTATTAATATTTCACTCTCAATAAACCATTGATGGTCATTCACCCAGTAGTTTGGGAGTTCTAAGGAAAATGAAGATTGAGAGAAAGCAGTCAGGGTTTTGAGGAACTTGAGAGCCAAAGTATACTATGTGTATGAATGCTGATGCTGTTATTGTTTTTCAGAGGTGTCTTCTTACACTGTGGTGTAGGCTAGCCTCTAGTTCATGGCCCTTTTTTCATCTCAGCCTTCCAAAATTTTGGGATGAAAGCATGAACTAGTATGCCTAGCTTTTTCTTACCCATGATTCACTAGGGAATGAAAACCATGTGACTAAGTGTGAGGCCAAAGCTATCATCAGCAGAGCATTAAGGATACAGTTAATGAAATCTGACAGGCTGTTTAGGTAGGTTTTGCTCTCTGTAGGATGCAGCAGTATTTTGAGCTGGTTCTGTGACAGTTCCTGTTGTGACCAGCAGATGCCTGCAAACACCGTCGAATCACTGTGACCAAACTGATTTAGAGAATGTAATTCTGGGTTTGGGAAGTGTATATTGCTGGTCTATCAACTGTGTTTGTATTGGTGCTTTGCCTTTTAAATCTAGACAACTAGAAAATTGAAAAAGATCATTTTCTTTTAAAAGCACACAGGACATTTCATAATTTTTTTCAGTATTGAAAATCAGCGTATGTGTTTGTCATTTTAAAATTTTACGTAGAAATCATGGAAGGAAAATCGTGTGAATACTGAGCCTTTCTTATTTTATAATATGTTCAGTATTTCATACTTATCTGTCTTTATCTTCTCTAACTACTACAGGAGATGTACTCAAAAGGAATAATTCCCCTTACTGCAATATCCACAGTACGGGCTCAAGGAGACAACAAATTTGAAATTGTTACAACACAAAGGACTTTTGTTTTTCGAGTAGAAAAAGAAGGTAAGATTATTTTTTATAATCTTACCCTGCCCCCTTCTCCTTTCCTCCTTCCTCTATCTCTCTCATAAGAATCTGGTTGTGTTACCCAGGCTGACACAGAACTGAGTATTCAGTCCCTACTGACCTTGAACTCTGAAACCTCTGCCCTCATTTTTCCAAGCAAATGTACCCACCTCCCACACACCCCCACTCCCCCCCCCCCCCCGTGTCCAAGATAATTTCATTGTCATTGTAAACATACTTAGAGCCCTTCATTTTTCCCAAAGTGAGTTAATAAAACAGGTAAAGGAAAATATAGACACTTTTAACTCTATTGCTTTCAAATAATTTATATTTTATAAAGAGTGTTTTGAATGCCTAATGTTAAAACCTAAATTGACAAGTTGCTCTTTTCTGTGATTATTGTTATATATAAAGATCATTTAGTGTGTAGCTGTTATGTATGGGATACTTGTTTAAGCTATGGCTATATAGCAATGAAAAGTGGACAAAAATATTCTCTCACAGCGACGGCTTCAGCATGTGATTTTGATAATGCAAAGTGGGTATTTAATACTAAAAAGCAAATCCTAATTATAAACAAGTTGGTTTTAGGGAACTGTAAACAAGGAAGTTCTTAGCCAAATATGCTGGCCCAGTCATCTTTGGGCTACAGATTTGTGCTGACTATACTCACTGTATTATTTTCATGGGTATCATCAACTATGCGACTCCTGACACAAAGGTGACATGTTGGGGAGAGAGGAATGCTTGCTGCTGAAAAAGTTGACTCCAGTTTATCCCTGGGAACCATACGATGGGCAGAAACAACTGATTCCTGCAAGTCATCTTCAGACTTACCCATGCACAAGGCGCATATGTATCACTACTCCTGAGCACACATATTTGTATGTATATACACAAACATACATACACACACACGTAAATGTAGACACAACAGTTGAAATGTGACATGCGCTTTGCACTGAGTCTAAAAGTGTACAGAAAAATATTTTCTGACGTTGGTTAATACAGGAGGGAAAAATAATGGGAAATAAATGTGATTCTCATGATGTGGATGGCTGTAAACCACACTAGGATTAAATAACACAGGTGAGGGGCTACATCCTGATTAAATAAGAGATTTACCTTGTTTTAGGAACTATGTTGGTGTAGATTTATAACTACCTGATTTTTAGTCCAGTGCTATCCCAGGATGCTGTATTTCAATAGTGACTTGAAGAACTTACTGAATATTGTATATATACCAGGAATTTTGTCAAAGTCAGCATGTTACCAACCTTGTAATGCGCCTTGCATGATTGTTGTTCCATTTTAATCATGAGATCATCTACCAGCACGTGACACTAACCACTGAGCAGCAGTATGGCCCTTTACACTACTCCAATCCCAGGACATGAGTTAACTGACATATAGCACCAAGAAAGTGTTCAATTCATAAATATTTCTAGAAAGTTCTCGCCGTTGCTGAAGGTAATCAATAGTGAGTGTGTCCAGCTGCCTGTCGGGGAGCAGTGTTTTTCAGACTTTGACTACTGATGATTTATGAGATCAAATTAGAAGCTTATGTTGCCGCTGAAAACATAAACACCACACTAAGGCCCCCAAGACATAGCATAAAAGTATCAAAGAGCAATGCTTGTAGGATATATCATGTTGTACAACAAATCTATGTCAGTCTTGTATATGGATAATGTTGAAAATATCTCATATTTCTATTTTCTTTTAATTTTAAATAATTTTAATTAAAATACAGTCAGGATGCTTGGTCACCTCTTTTTCTTTGTCCAGACCTCCCAAGTGCCTAGCCTCAAACCCCTTTCATATTCTACTCTGAAGCTCAAGATAACCTCCTCTTCCTGAATTATTATTGTTTTACACACACACACACACACACACACACACACACACACATACACTCTCACACACAAACAAACCTGCTGAGTTAGTTTTTGTATGTATGTGGGTTTCAGGGATAACCAATTTATATTGGTTAACCAATTGGGGTGCTCATCCCTGGAAGAAGCTAACTTTCTCTGTTCTGCAGTTGCGTGTAGTTATTGTTGATTGCTGTGGACCCAGGAGAATTTTCTCCCTTTCCTGTAACATGTCTGTTGGTATTGCCATTGTTTGGATGTTGTTTCTACAGATATATCTGGGAGAGACAGTGTCACAGCAACAGACTTCCTGGTATTCTGACTCTCAACATTTGTCCGACCCCTGCCTTGTGGCCTGAATTAACCATAGATACGGGAGCTGTGATGTAGATGTGCTGGGCTCTTCACCATCACTTGATGTCTGTATTGTATCTAGTTGAGGTTTCCTGCTATTATCTCCATTTACTTTAAAGATAAGCTTCTTTGACATGGGGTGGTAGCTATACTTATAGATGAGTATAAACATAAAATTTAGAGTGTAGTAAGGAATTTTACTAGTCTAGCAAAGTAACAATAATAGATTATCTTCTCAAACCCATGACCTCACTAGTGGCTACCTTTCTTGTACCAGATATAGTTCCCTCCTGTTGAGTGGACTTTAAATCCAATTAGGCTGCTATTGGTCACCATCAACATGTGAGTACCTTTTACAGTGGACCTTATGGGCATCTTCCCATTTTCCTCCTTGCTCTAGTTCATGGATGCCACAGCTGATTCTTAATTGATTCCTTCCCTTGGAAGCCTTCATAGTATTTTCTGGTACTATGGAAACTGTATTGTAGGACTGTAACTCCCAAAGCCACACAGAGCATGGCTGTTACCCTTGGTTACCTCCTGGAAGTCGAACGTAAGCCCAGGTTGGTGAGATACCACACAGTTAGGACACAGGACTCAGACTATTCAAAATCACTGGGTATTTACAAGAAAACAACACTGGAACAGAGATCACTGTCCTGGCCTACAGCGACCCTCATTCCTTTATAAATCACCCCATAGATACATGACAGCCTCTACCCTGGAGCGTTTGTATATGAGTCGCCACTTCTATAAATCACACCTGAAATACCATTACAGTCTGACATCTTTCACATTCAAAATGTCTAACATTTTGATTAGTCTGGGTTACACGATAAAAATATTGCTATTTTCTTAATTAATGTTTATTATGTTAAAATAGTATTACTTTGAAAATAGTCTTCCTCAGAGAGAAATTTCATAATGATTTCTCTTGCACTGGCATTAATATGGGTACCAGGTTCATGGCATTATGGTGTCCAGTCATCTGTGTACCTATTCTTAGCTACACATATGACACTTTCCAGTCAGGCAATACTATGGGGACCCACCCCTGAGGGTTAGAGTAGAGATGAATAATTCTGATGGGGTTCAAGTCCTGTACAGCTTTCACATCTAGGCTGTCATTTGTAGGTGGTGTATTCTGTCCATCTGTGCACGTTGCAGACACTGGATCAGAGGCTGGTCAGTCACTCATCTCAGGGCATCAGACAATCCCCCAAGGCAGTTCTGACTCTGATTCCCAAGAGGCTTGTAAATTAAGAACAGTTTATTAGACCTGGCATAAGAAACAGGATTCTAAATCCAACATGGCCAGAAGCATGACATCATGAAATGTTTTCTGACTCTCCCATCTTTCACCCTCCTTATTCTCATTAAAGGTGACTCTCTACTTTGTACAGTACTCCATACTGTTCTGGAAATCTCTTAAAGATGTTTTAGGATCATGCTAGGATTCCAAATTCCAGTAAAATACTATATCACAAATAATGTCTTTTGAACAAAGGAATGTAGAAATCTCTTCTTTGTACCAGCAGTATTAATAATATGCTTCTGGGATTAGGGAACTAGCTCAATGGTAAAGAACGTATTGCACAAGGACAAGAACCTGAGTTCCATCCCAGAGTGCACATAAAGCCAGGGGTAGAAGCAAGTTCGTGATTCCAGTGCTGCTGTGGCAAAATGCAAAGCAGTTAAAGGAGACTCTGGGCATTGACAGGCAAGCTACCCTCTCAGCGAACAAGAGCCTATCACAAACAATGCAAAAGTCCTGCACGGACACCACAGGCTGTACTCTCTGACCTCTACACTCAGACTGTGGCAGCCATTTGTATACACACACACACACACACACACACACACACAAACACACACATACACACTCACACACACACAAACACACACATACACACTCACACTCACACACACACACACACACACAAAATATAGGTGACTGCTACTCATTAATACTCAGACATTTGTCCAGTTTCAAACTCTATATGTGTCTGTAAACTTTTCTGATATATAGATATAGACATATATAGAGATAGATTTATAGATTTCTCCTTACACTGTCCACTTCTCATTTCCTCCTCCAAAAGGTTCCCTTCTCACTTTCATGGTTTTGTTGTGTTGTTTTATGACACACTTATTTTAACCAGGATCATCTGTGTGACTGTGTGTATAGAGGTATCTATTGAAGCCTGATGGCCTAACAGTTTGGTGTATAGCTGAAGATGACTGTCCCTCACGGACAAGCCAACAGTTTAACAAACAAAGCCACAGATAGGCATAGGGCTCCATTAGGCCTTTCTCCATCTGTGATTGTCATTTGATATACCAGTCTTGTCAAGACCCAATGGACGGAACAGTAGCTGTAACGAATCATGTTTCCAGTGTCTATTCTGTGCTGAAGATAGCATTTCAAGTCCCCCGTCCCCCACATTTGCCTCGTACATGCTTTCTTAATACTTATCTGAAATTTTCTCTGAGCCTTATCAAATTGAGGGCCACTCCGTAGTAAGGAATGGATGTCTGGTACTGTAAAATTCGTCCAAACCCCGTGGCTGGGAAGGTCATAGACCCTCACTACTGTTGTACAGTTAAATAGACTTGTCACAAAACTATAGTCTAAATTTTTATGTTTATATCCATAGAACCTATTCCTTGCAGTGAACTATAGTGAACGTGGAGACACATGACTGCTCATCGTGTTAAAATAAATGAAAGATGAGTGCTCAACCCCAAACAGGATATTCACTCCTTATTCTTTGTTTCCTTCTCATTATTCTTAGAGGCTTCAGGAGGAAAATGTTGCTCAGAATCAATCAATTTATTCTAGTACCGCCCTAATAAATATGCTTAAAACATAAAGTCAACAATTTCAAATTAATCACTGATTGAGATAATATGCTAGCTGTGATGTATTAACCACAAAGTTTGGGTCTCCTTTATTACATTATAGTTACATTTGAAACATTTGTGAATAGTCAGTTAAGCAACCATTTTTTAGATGACTGGGCAGAAGTATCTTGCATGAAACTAACATTCACAAGTGATGACCACAGTAAGGGGGAACCTCTTCCCCAAAATATAGCACAGGTTTTTCTAGTGCAGGCTGGACCCGTTGCTGAAGATATCACACTGTGGAGGTGTTGTTGCTTATTGACATTAACTCAGGATCCCAGAACGCTTTCGGGTATCTAACAGCTTTGCTGGTGTTGGGAGTGTACTTCATCCAGATATGTAAGAGAACACCCATTTGTGAGGATTATGTAATGCCCGGAAAATCAATATTGGCTTTTATCATTGAACTCCTTTTAGTACATTAAAAGTTGAGCAAGGATAGTGATAATTTAGAAATTAAAACTTATCGTGAAGTAATTTTCTATCCTTTATTAAATATGAATACATCTCATATGAAGACATTATAATCGACAATGAAGTTTCTTTGGGTAGGCTTGTAATAGAAGCTGGCCTAAATCCCAAGTCCTGACCCTGTTTACTCTTCCTATTAAAAATTTTACCTGAGATTCGGTCTGATTTATTAATTAGTTTATTTGTATATTCGTATCTCTATTTATATACTTATTTTTATTCAGCTTTGATGGTGCCATTGCTATCCTTGAACATAAAGATTCCCTTTTGGTTTTTGCATTTCGTCTCATTTATCTGCATCTGTGGGTCCTTTCTTGTAGAGGTTGTCTTTGCTCATATGGTGTTAGTCTACTAAGATATGCCAGTGCCCTGAAAATGGATATTGTTCTGTGAACTGGATTGCCCTGCCATTTTTCATGGGCTGTTTATGAGACCAAACTTTCTTTTATTCTGGGAAATTCATTTCTGGGTTAACATCCATGAATCATCTATGCCTTACTCCCTTTAATACACTGATACTTTGAATGTCTTTATATTTCATTTTAATTTTCTTATATCTCAATTGTCTTATTCCTGAATTCTATGCTCCCAGATTACTGTACCAGTCATAAGCACAGGCATCTCAGTGGTCTTTCCTCCTAGTTTGTTGTCCTGAAGTGGTTTTGGGTTTTCCTTTTCTTCTGTAATTCAAAGTAGTTAGTGGATGTTGTCTGTCCATATTTCTCATAATTGCCTTGTAAGTTCAAAAGCATCAATATACTCCTTTAAAAGATAAATCTCAGAACTGATGTTGGTTCCTGTTGATTTTTTCTTGTGTTGTCCTTGCTCAGTGTCCTGATCTGCCTTTCTCACTTTTTTTTTTTTAACATTGTTCTTCTTTCTCAGGATCCATCACCTACCCCATTTTTTTATAGTGCCAAATGCAGTTTTGTAGGAGTTGAACTCACTTTCCTTATAATTTCGGCAATACCATTCTCAACGACCTTCAGTAAATCCCTTCTCTCTGTCCCATGGACTCATGTATTATTCGATACCATTTGAATGACATTTATTCTAGTCTGCACACCATTATCTGTTCCAATCTAACTTGACTTATGGTCTTGGTTACTCCTTGGAGACTATTTCACATTTCTGTGCCACTAGTAGTGTGTGGTGCATAACTGAAGGTCACTTAGCTTTTATGGAGGGAGTGTGAATACTGTGCCTTACTTTGGAAGCTGAGTCACAAAGCATTATTTTAAGTTATAAAGAGTCATCTGCTGAGTATGTCTCTGCTTAATCCATCAGTTGTGTAGTGATGCTGTTTTCTTCTGTACCTGTCACCTCCTGAATCTCCGATGAAATCACCTGACCGAGAACTTAAGGGAGGAAAGATTTATCTTGGCGCAGGACTTCAGAGAGTTTATTACATAGTAGCTTGGTCTTCCAGTTGGGAAGATCCAACCTGGGGGTGGGGTGGGGGGCGTGTTGGTATGTAAAATAGAAGTTTCTTCATCTAGACATAGAGAAGAAGCTGAAAGAAAGAAAGAACAGAACTTGGTTGGCCTTCAAGTTTCTTCAAAGGAACTACTCTTTGAGTAACTACTTTTTCCAACTCTGACTCTTCACTCCTGTCTCCATAACCTCCCAAAATGTAATCACCAACTGGTGGTCCCAAGCTCAAAACAGGACCCCAATGGCAAGATTTAATTTCAAAATTATAGCAGAGAGAAAAACGCAGTCTCCAGAATCATCTCAAGGTATCAGATCCCCTGGAGTTCTTTCTAAGTGCAGAGTCTTATGTGGGGCTGAAATGGAGCCTGAGATGTGGTGTTTTAGAGGCGTAGTCTTGTCTGTGCAGCTAAAATTAAAGTCCTGCCTCTGCTAACAGTGAAATTTAAGCCATGTTTGTGGTAGAATATTTGTATGTTATTTGCTTCAGAGCAAGAGGTTCTTACGTTGATGTTCTTGGTATTGTCTTAAACATATTTTCCCTCTAATTTCAGAAGAGAGAAATGATTGGATCGGTGTATTATTAAATGCGCTGATGTCACCATCACTTCCACCCCAGTTGCAAGCAGCAGTGGCTCCTGAGAAATGTGGATATCTTGAATTGAGAGGGTACAAAGCCAAAATTTTTACTGTGTTAAGGGGCAACAGCGTGTGGCTTTGCAAAAATGAGCAGGTAAGCTTTGTGACATTCATTGTGAATTGCTATTCTTGAATGATAGCAACTGCGTTTAGCTCTTGAGAGCTATATGTAATTTTATTCATAGTTTTTGGTGTTTCTTTAAAGACTCTATTTAGTATGACAATGAAAATCTCTTTTGGGGTGCATTGTTTCAGAAGTTTCTTCTTCGTGAGATGTGAGGTTTTCTTAGTGGGCTGAAGAAGTAGCATTTTTGGAATGTATGCCTTAATTGAAGTAACATAACTGAGAATAAGTACAGATGGTTATGAATGGGCCTAATTCCATTTCATTGTGATAGAAAAACCATAAGGAAGTCATAAGTAACCCAGTGTATTAGTTGCTTTTTCCGTTGTTGTTAAAATACCATGACCAAGGGCCTCTATAGAAGCAGCAACTGACTTTAGCTTAAGATTCTAGAATAAATAAAGAGTCCTTCATGGATGAAGCATGACAGAGAGGACAGGATGCTTTGAGCACACATCTTCAACCCTAACCATGAGCACAAATCAGAGAGGGGGAATGGGGAGCGCCTGGGAGTGAAGATCTCTAATTCCACCACAGTGACATACATCTCCCTGCAAGGCACACCTTTCTCACCTCTAATAACCCCCAAACAGTGCTACTGACTGAAGAGCAAGTATTCAAAAATATGAGCCTATGGGTACATATGTCCTTGAAACCACCACTCCACATTTTATTATCTTTATTTCTCTTTGTGAACATATTCTGTTTGTCATGAAATTGCTTTAGAAATAGAGGTATAGTATGTAGAGGTAGGTATTGAAATATGTAGGTACATATACTTGCATTCATATCTATCTTTCTATCTGTCTAGCTATCTATAGATATTAGATATGTTACATATACGCAAGGATATGGGCTCTAACTATTAAATTATTGGATTTGGTTAAAACACTAAAGAGATAGTTTATTTTTGAGGATGCTTGTGGATAATTAAAGTGTTTTTTTCTGTGTCTTAGGAGCTTTATACTTCGTTTTGTAGCACAGATTTACTTTCCTATTTTATACTTTTGTATGTAAAAAAATTCTTCCTCATTAAGTGCTTAGTTCTTATTTGAGATATGAAATGGTGTATTTTGAACAGAACAAATTCTAGAATGAATTCATTTAATAATGGAGTATGGTAAGTTATAAGCATTGATTCTTTTCCTATCAAACACAGAGTTGTCAACTCAAGCAGTAGGAAAAAATAAGACTATGTAACCCTTTAACCAAAGGCATCCTCAAACTTCACTATGACTGTAATCCTTATTTTGGGGGGTGGGATACGTTAGTCAATTAGCTATGGAAAGCATCACTGAGTAACATCAGCAAACTAATAATGTGAATATTTAGCATAATCCTAAACAACAGTGGCATGCAGCTTAACGGTGTATGTGGACTGGATGTGAATATCATTTCTGAAGTCTCTGAAGATAAGTGATTAAAACTTTCCTCATTGGAATTCAGGTCAAAACTCGCCATTTGCATCTATCTTTGTTGAAGCTATTCTGCCAAGCTGAAATTTTCATTTTTGTATTTGCACAGACCCGGTACAATCCCTACTACTTATTTCATTGCTCACATGAGCTAGATTACCTGAGTTTTGTGGTATTTTCTAGGAATAACATATTTTCTTGAGTTTTATTAACACTTTGGAAGAAGGAGTTTTTTTTTTTTTTTTTTTTTTACCTTTTATGAGATCATTGCTTTAGTAATAATTTTGAATTGGAAATCGAAAATGTTTGTCCCTGGTTGAGTGCCAGGTACTATGCTAATTAATTTATAAATACTCCCTCTTGATCTTTCCTATAATTATAGGAAGAAGACCCTGTCATCTGTGAATTAAATGAGTAAAATGAGGTTTACATCATTTCTACAGGGCTAACAGTTTGTTTCATCATGCCAAGCTTAATTTAAAACTAGAATTTTTTTTAACTCTAAGTTTGTCTTCTTACTAAAAGCTTGGTTTAAATCTTCTCTTGACTTCTATCTTTTATAAATGAGCGAGAATTATTTTTGCATTGCATAGGAATTTTGGAGCAAGCACTCAATGTTGTGTTGGGCATGTACACTCTCCAAAGCGTGTGCACATCTAGCAGGGCAATGTCGACTGCAAGGGGAAATGTCAGACAAGGGCAACAACCTGGTAATAAGTCCAGGGACTTATTTGTTGCCTGTTCTTCTGCTTTGCTTTCCAGAGACGGCATCTCTTGTAGCGGATAGCTGGAACTCTGGGCTCTCCTGTCTTCCACATGTTGAGATTGAAGTCCTGTGCCATTATATCTCTGTCAGTGCTGTATTCCGTGGGAAGGCATGACAGAGTGGTCCCAAACACGGGGCATCAAAGAAATTTGAGAATTAGAAACAATTCCATTTATACGAATGAATAAATTATTTTTAAAAATGAAAGCAGTCAGACTGGCATACACACCATCTTTGGATCAGTAACCTGTTTTTTTTTAAAAAAATAAAGATATTTTTAATGTACATTTATTTAGACTTTTTTCCTCTCATACATTGAGGTCATTGTATTTTACCTTTAAAGATGTATTTTAGTGTGTGTGTGTGGGCGGGGGGTCTGGGGGAGGTGTTTGTATCATCTTATATAGTGTTTTCTTGAGAAGCGGTCAAGTTGAACAAACTGCATGCAGTACTGTTCCAGCTTTTTAAGCTTTTCCCTTTAGGTATTTGCCTTATTGTCCTGATCGTATAGGGAAGCTGTGGATGGGAAGAATCACCTAGAATGCTGAGTTAGGACAGACTTTCTCTTCAACATACAGGGCTTCACCCAAGTGCGGGTATTGGCCTGCTTTAGGAAAGCACTGGATGATGCTGATATATGTTGATGTAAACACACACACACACACACACACACACACATATAACACTGCACATATGCACACACACATACATGCACACTAGTAATTTTCAAAGATTATAAAACAAATGTGTTCTTTCAGAAGTATGAGATTTTCATTTTGAACTTTTGTATAAATTGTATTGGATGTAATAACAGCTATATAACAACATAATTCTTTCATTATTCATAAGGAACAAATTCATTACACATGTAATTTCTTGGCATAAAGACATGTTGTCTTAAAAAGAAGATTGACCTTTAGCACTCTAACCAAGGAATTATATTCAGCGTGCTTTCCATTAATGGATAGGGAGTTTTACTAATTAGTTGATGGTTCCAGTGAGGGTGAGCAGACACTAGATAAGTGGTAAGGTTGGCCATTGCAGTGAAATCTCCTTGATCCTAACCGCAAGGATCAGATTGGGAGGTTGCAGCTAGGGGCTTTCGTGCTTGCTCTGCTATGGCAAACTGTTTTGGGTAATGCCGTTATTCCTGTTAACCAGTATAGTTGTAAAGGGAGACAGAGCACTGCCTCTAAAGTCATCATTACTTTGTTGAAATTTCATGTTTCTGGCCCTATTCCTGGTACATTAGCTTAAGCCTTGGGATATATAGTATAAACGCATCCAAGAAAGTACCAAATGTGGTATTTCATGTGATAGGTGAGTCCAAAACCACACAATGAAATGCTGTGGAGGTTTTTACTTCTAAAGTGATCAGCATCCCGCTAAAGGGAAGATGAAAACCCTGGAGTTGGAAAATTTGTACAATTTCCCTTTACCACCTGTGGTAACAGCAATGGGTCTTCATTCACCCCTGGATGGTATACATATTTTTTTTTTATTTTTAGTTTTAAACTATTTAGAAGAATAACCTTTTCCCAGTTGAACATTTTGAAACATTGATGTATGACCTTACAAACACTTTAGTAAACATTAAGAAAATCATTGTTGTGTAGTTTTAGAGTTGGTAAGACTGATCATAGGATGTGGTACATAATTCTGAAAGACTCTACAGCTTGTGCCTTGTTACTTTTGCACACTTACTGAAATGTCAGTGATTTATATAAGAGTTAAAAGTGTTCAGACTTTCTTGAAAAGTTTCCTTACTGCGTTTTTCACTTCATCTAGAGCTGTGTTATCAGAGTGACTTCTAAAGGTTTTTGAAATCTCCAGTTGTGTCATTAGAATTTAGGAATAGGAAAACCATTAGAGGTAATTTTTTTTTAACTTTCTGTATTCTTTGTTTACATTCCAAATGCTTTCCCCTTTCCCAGTTCCCCCCTCACCATATGTCTCATAAATTCTCTTACCTCCACCCATTCCCCAATCACCTCCTCCCATTTCTCTGTCCTGGTACTACCCTACAATACTGGATCAAGCCTTTTCAGGACCAGGGCCCTCTCCTTCCTTCTTTTTGGGAATCATTTCATATGCTAATTGTCTTGAGTATTCAGAGTTTCTGGGCTAATTAATATTTGCTTGATCCATGAGTTTCTTTCCCTTTGCTTGGCCAGGATTTTCTCTGCTTCGAAGATGGTTGTGCATCCATCCAGACCTGATCCTCTAGTCTTCATAGATGCTCTCCCAGTGTCAGCCTGCCTGAAGAAGCATCTTCAGGAAACTTTTTTCTTCAGTTTCTGAATCTGTCTCTAGTACTGAGACGAGAACCTGCATTTTCTCACATATGTTCACCTTGAACTCAATTTTGCCCAACTCACGTTTATGGTGTTCGAAATCTTCTCTCAATCCTAAGAGCAGCAGTGTGAGCCTGTTGGCAGTCTTGCTGTACATCTGTGTTATGTTCTCTGATTGCGCTAGACTCTGTGAATAACATGCATCAACCTGCCTTTAACACCATCTTCTGGTTTCCCGGCTGCGCGGTGCAAAGGCCCTCATTCTCCCTTACTCTGTGCACTTGCCTTCTTTACTATACTGCGGGAGCTGAGACCCGGAGGGGCTCTCAGGCTGCAGAGCAGAGAGACTGGAAGGATTCTTATGAAATGTTGCCCGAGGTGTTTTTAGTCTTTTCTTTTTTTCAGCTAGGCTCTAAGACGTGAAAGGGGAAAAGCGTGGAGATTTAGAGAAGACCTAACAAAGGTCTCTAACAAAGAGAAACAATACATCTTGGAAACCAACAAAAGAATTCTTTGCCTAATCACCCAGTGTATGGCTCTCATCGAAAAAATTAAATGTCACCTCTGCATACTTAACTCCATATCAGAAGCCTTCCTTGCGTCAGTTTTCACAATTTTCTTCTATTCCTTATACCTGCAGTGTGTGATACTTGTGGCAACATTTCCATATTATCATTTTCAATCTGTTTAAAAGAACTTCTGTAATTGGATGTATATGGGTTATACTAAAATCATTATGTTTCGAGATCCATCTGTCTCCTTAGGAAGTATTTAGCAGGGACTTTTCTTTTTCTGGCTGGTGTAGAGGCAAGCTCACCTTGTGGAAAGCCACCTGCTCTCTGGAAGCTTAGTTTCTGGTGAGAATAACAGAATAACATAGGAACCTAAGAATCTCTGTGCAACATCGTTAGCCTTCATTTTGTCTCATGCGTCTAGAATGTATGTGTTTGTACGTGTGTGTGTGTGTGTGTGTGTGTGTGTGTGTGTGTGAGAGAGAGAGAGAGAGAGAGAGAGAGAGAGAGAGAGAGAGAGAGAGAGAGAGAGAGAGATGGTCTGTTCAGTGTGTGAATGCATGAGGAGACCAGCGGGTAACATCAAGAGTCTTCTGTAATTCTTTACTCTCTTACCGAGAGAGCATTTCTCAGTTGAAGCAAGCTCTCACCAGTTTGGCTTGCTCTGGGGAGTTCCTATATCTATATTCCAAGTACTAACACGAGAATTAAAGGCAGAGTGGCACTGACATGTATTTCTGTGTTCCAAACTCCGGTCCTCATGCTTTCAGAATGGCAGGCACTTTAACACTAATCCACCTCCCCATTCTTTCTCTAGCTTCAGTCCATTCAAATCATTTCGTTCTCTTTCTCTCCATCTTTCTGTCTGTCTCTTGTGCTCTCTGTCTCCCTCTTTCTCTGTCTGCCCCTTCTCAATGGGTAAATTCAGTACTTATCCTCACAATCATTCCTCAGGACTGAGGAAATGACTCAATGGGCAAAATAGCTTGTCGGGCAAGCAAGAAGACCAGAATTTGAATCCCAGAGCACATGTGAAAACAATACACTGAGCCTGAGCATCAGTACCCTAGTTTACCTACAAGGAGATGGGCCATGCTGAGAGGAGAATCCTCAGAAACACGGGAGCAAGTAGCCTGATGTGTGGAACACCATTATGACAAAGAGACTTTCTCTCAAACAAAGTGGAAGTAAAGGACTGACACCTGAGGTTGTCCGTTCTCCCACACAGCTTCTCTGTGGCCTCAACAGTCCTAAATTCCCATACACACATGCCTACAGATAGACAGGCACAATGACAAACACACAGAATTCCTCTGCCATTTCAGCAAGGCCATTTATACGTAAAATGTTGTCTACTGTGGTTTAGAAAGGTGGCTCAGCAGTTAGGAGCAAGGACTTCTCTTCCAGAAGACCTTAGTTTGAGTCCCTGAGCTCTTTTTTATTTTGTCGTGTGTGTGTGTGTGTGTGTGTGTGTGTGTGTGTGTGTGTGTAGGGAAAACGAATGGGGCTCAAGTACCCTTACAGGGATGGTGGGCTCCACTAGTGGAGAGGAGGCTGCCTGGCTAGAGGAGAAGGTCCTTGGCCAGAAGGTGGGGCCGTTCTGGTGCAAGTCTGTGTACCTGTAGAGGGAGCCTGGCTGGGTGGGGAAGTCCTGGGTCCTTTCTGGCAGCTGGAGATGCTGAGGCTTGATCCATTGCTCCTACATAGCGGGTTTTGATATGAAGAGGCAGTCCATGTTTTCAAAGCTTTATTATAGAGAAGTAGGAAAAGAAAAAGAGATAGAGAAGTAAAGAGAGAAAGAAAAGATAGAGGGGTGAGAGCTGGCCATGGCCATGTGGAAAGAGGGGAGAAGAATGGGGAGAGAGGGGAACAGGGGGCAAGAGAAAAAAAGCAAGAGAGCTAGGAGGGGCCTTGCATCCCCTTTCATAGTGGCCTGGGTTACCTGGCTGTTGCCAGGTAACTGTGGGATGGGAAAACCTGGCTTTCTGGCTGTAGCCAAGTAACTGTAGGGGTGGAGTCCAGCCAGAATGATGGCCACAGGATTATGTCCAACATTTGTGTGCGTGTGCGTGTGCGTGTGCGTGAGAGAGAGAGAGAGAGAGAGAGAGAGAGAGAGAGAGAGAGAGAGAGAGAATACCTATTTGGGTCTTAGTGTTCATAGTTGATCATAAATAGAGAATGAACCATTTCTGTACTTGTCCCTCTAAAGAGTAAGGTGCATCATGGGATGTTGGTATTAAGAAAGTCAACACATATATAATGACAGTGCATTAATTGCAGCAGGGAAACTAGGGGCTCTTTTCCAGGAAAACTCTAGTTGACTATACAGTAGTTTGTCAGGGCAGGAATTTTTCTGCAGGTGTCTTAGGGATAAAGAAACCAGATGAGGATGTTGGATCTCCTGGAACTAGAGTTATAGAAATTGGTATTTTTAGTTGGTTAGATTTCAGCACATGGATGTGAAGCAAATTAGAAGTGGCCTTGGCTTCCTTTTGTTGTGTTTCCCTGATAGTTTCCCATTACTTCCTGATGGGTTTTTTTAAATATCATGCTAATATTAGCTAGTTCATTACAAGCAGATGTCTTGCTTGGTGAGTTCAGGCATCCGTTTGATGCTCATTGTGGCATGGAGGCTTTAACTACATAAATTCATTTGATTAAATATCCTCAAATCAGAATATACCAGAAGCTCTTTCTGTCTCATTCCTCCCAATGTAAAGTCTCCTGATGCTTTTACCTGGGCATGGAGAACTAACAGAATTTAAATTGGCCTCCAAGGGCTTGGTTTATATGGCACAGAATGAAGCCACAGGATGTAGGTGGCGACCTCACAATCTCTGGCTTCTTTCTCTGGCCAAGCTCTGCATCTGGTGCTTCCTAGAAGTCTAGTGCCAATGTCACACAATGCCACATCTGTTTTCAACAAATGTTTAAGCACCGAATTCTTAAATTCCTGGCAGGGAAACCTAGCGTTCACGATTTCTAAAATTAGGTTTGAGATTTCAGTGGATTCAGGGTTAACGGACTTTTCTTTCTTGATTTCTCTCTCTAGGGATGAGCTTTTTTTTCCCTCTTGCACTGTGTGGTTTGATCAATTTAGAATTCCTCTCATTGGAATAAATTTGTATAAATGACTCATTTCAGTATCTTGGTCAATATTTGTGATAAATTCTTTCTGAATATTTAATAGAGTCATTCTGTGATTACAGATGAAATGGAATATTTTATGAATAATAAATTCTGCCTGTAAAACTTGCAAATGAAAGAATTTTCTGGGCATCTGAAGCTTTTAACTCACATCATTTCATTTAATTTTTATAACTGTACTTTAAGGCAGAATTACTATATTTACAAACGATGTGATTGAGGTCTAGATAGGCCAGGTAGCTTGCTAATGCTTACCCAGCCAGGCTTCTTAAGCCTGTTGCTGCCAGGTATTTGCACATCTGCATTGTCTGGGTCTGCTAGCAACACCTGGGATCCTTATTGCTGGTGGTAATTGTCTGCCTTCTGAAATTCTGTGTTGGCCACAGAAACTAAATATAGAATATTGCTTACCCTACAAGCTCTCTTTAGTGTCTTAAATTAGAGACATTTCATTTAGGGTTCTGCTTTTCATTTTTGTTTTTGTTTTCTCATGCTGTTAATTGTCAGGATGGGAAAGAGAGATGGACACAGATAGTTGTGACAAACATCCAGGAAAGAGACATCGTCTGAACACATTCTAATGGTCTGAAAGGGGACTAAATATCACCAAAGTATTCTTAATAAGAACTGCGGTTGTTTCATATTCAATAGCTCTCCAGAGCACTGACATTTATTTTGTTACCCTGCTCTATATTTTACAGTCAATTTGTGCTATGGAGCTGTGTGCGTCCTCTAATTACTCAGGACCATATGGCCATAGCAGACAGTTGATAAATGGGATGTAATTTTTCATGATAAGAAAATATCATCTTTACCTTGCTGGAGAGAGATTTGGAATGCCGAGCTGACCCTCACTTTACCAGGAATTACAGCTTTGCATGTAGAGACTTTATGACTCGTGTAGAGAGATGAGAGGCCATCCATCCAGGCAGGAACCATGATGAGCCTCATCAGTTCCCATATCAGGTTGTCATCCCACCATCTGCTAGGCTGGTGGTCAAAGCATTGTGAGCGTCTGCCCTTAGCATCACACAGTACGTGCAGGCCAGGGACCTCACAGAACACTGTGGAGTGGCCTGATATCCATCTCTTGTCAAGAGCCTCATTGTGGAGAATTGTTAGAAGGCCATTTAGTGGAGGCACACTGGTTTAGCTAGTTTATTCCTGTACCAAGGTTAGACAGATACCTCATTTTGCTAGTCTCACCTTCTTCATCATTTGTAAGAGTGGGCTCCAGTTCCCAGGCATACACAATTGCTTTTTTTTTTTCCAGCAGTTGCATGATTCCGCAGGGACATGTCTGTAGATAATTGGGAATTGGAATTTTCCATTTACAAAGTAAAGTCAGTCCAGTACTATGTGTAGGTATTTCTTAATGTGGCTGATTAAAAGTTTGATGTTCCTTCTCATTTTGTATAGTTTGTCATTCTAGGCTAAATATACAAAATCACCTCCAGTTCTAAATTCTACAGTAGTCAGTATGTTCGTGTGTCCTTGCTTTTACATTATTTCTTTGAAATTATAATATAATTTTATATTTTATTCATATATTCTTCCTTTGTACTTAACATTATGAACCATTTATTATTCTATCAGAAAGCATAATATTACATTGATTTATTTTCTCAATAAATCATCTTTTCTCGTTTTACCTATAACTGTTCTCATTGAAAAGTAATAAATAGGGGCTGGGGAGCTGACTCAGTGAGTAGGAGCACTTGCTGTGCGAGAATGAAGACCTGAGGGAGGACCCTTGGATTCATATTATAGCAGGCATGTCCACACACACACACACATACATATGTGCACATGCGTGCACACACACACACACACACACACATACACACATACACACACTGAGAAAGAAACGCCCACAGACACAGGCAGACTACGTATACACACACAGAGAAAGAAACACCCACATACATACCCAGAGATTATAATATATACACATATGTATGAGTATATATATTACATAAACACAGAGAATATATATATATATGTAAGTGCATAGAGCATATAGAGCATACGTAACTCTAGACAGACACACACATACACCTTGACACAGATACACACACAAATACCCACAGACACACACACAACGACTATAAATATATAGACATATATACACATACACAAACACACACATACTATATATATTTTTGTGTGTATATCTCTAGCTACCCACCCACAGATTTTCTCTCCATATATACATATATATATGTGTATATATATATATGTGTGTGTGTATATGTATATATACATATATATAATATGTGTGTATATATATGTGTGTATGTATGTATGTGTGTATAATATATATCTCTATATAACTGTACACAGACACTGTGTGTGTGTATGTATAATTCTAGCTACACACACTTCAGACCACACACAGTCACACAAAGCCACCATATATGTGGGTGTATAACTAACTACACACAGAGATTCTCTCTCCCTCAATATGTGTGTGTATGTGTGTCTTTATGTATAACTATAGCTCCACATGTCCACATACACACATGTATTACCGCACTGTGGAGAATGACAACAGGACAATCGCTGGAGCCTGACTGCCACCAGCTTCTCTACAGGCTCAGTGAGAGACCCTATCTCAGGGAATAAGGTGGAGAGTGAAAGAGCAGATGTCCTGGTGTCCTCATCTCTTCTCCCTTTTAAAACATAGCATTAAGTCCTTAATACATACTACTATTACTCCTCATGCAGTAGTTACAGTAGAAAAATGCGAATTGTCTTTTCCTCTTATCACTTTTCTAAACTGCATTTGCTATATGTCCTTATTGAAAAATGGCACAGTATTTTTGTATTTTCCTTTACTATGGATACATTTTTCCATCACAAATTAGGAGCTCTGGGTGCATTTAATCTGAATCTACTCACCCAAATGATTCCTTTCTTGAAGTGGTAATTTAGCAAAATATTGAGCTTATTTATACAAAGTTACAAAGCCCATATGATTGGGGAGAATATTGCCAGCAATGATGCTTTTAAAATGTACTCTTCCTGTTTTGTAATTTTCACCAGGACACAGCAAACTGGGTAGTTTCCAATGGAGAGCAAAGGGTTTTTTTTTTTTTTCATACCACACTGTCACTGGAGGACATGTTTAAGAGTCTTGGAATATTTGGAATGTGCACTTGTTCAATTCATAAAACTGCAATTGCCTTTTAATACAAATCAAGAGGAACACAGTTCCTCAGCAGGTGCATTGTAAGAAGATTGTGTAAAAGTCAACAGCTACAAATTTAGTTTCTTTCCATCATATAAGACTAGGCGCATTGCTTGTAACCATCTCTTTGAGTCTCAATTTCCCCAACTTTTCATATTTAATTCCATAATTCCCTTTAGTTTTCTTACCAAATAAATATTTAGTGCACGTTAAAGGTTACTTTCCCTTTGTTGATTGGATACAGGTGAAGATACTGCCAACTGTTCAAAGCAAGAAACATATCTTTGGCATTGCCTCCCAACTTCTGGGTTTGCAGGACACTTTCACGGGGGTCACATATAAGATAGCCTGCATTTTAGATATTTATATAAAAGAACAGTATCAAAATTACAGTTATGAAGTAGCTACAGAAATATTTTATGCTTAGGGGTCACTACTACATGTGGAGCTAAAGGGTTATAGCATTAGGAAGGTTTTGAACCACTGATCTCATCAGCTTAGCTTTCATACAAACAGCATAAACTTTCAAGGTAGCTTATGCTGGTTCAGTGTTATCATATACTAGAAGGGCCTGCCACTGTGAGAACTGATCTTTTTATTTTCTAGTTGTCTAACTGCATCTACATTTGTAGCAATGTTTCTAGGAATTCCTAAATAACAAAGACATCATGGCTGTATTTTAAAAATATGATTGTGTACTTTTTCTCTATACTAGGATTTTAAGAGTGGACTTGGTATTACCATAATTCCTATGAATGTCGCAAACGTGAAGCAAGTAGATCGAGCTGCAAAACAGTCTTTTGAGATAATCACTCCCTACCGGAGTTTCAGGTGAGCTGCTTTTAAGCAAGTGTGTGTGTGTGTGTGTGTGTGTGTGTGTGTGTGTGTTTCTATGACTACTAACTAGTCTGGTGGAGGAGTTGTAGTGCTGCCGGTAGTGCATTTTATAGAACAATTATAATCATCTTTTCTCATCCACATTGTCTCACTAACTAGGCACGGAGGAAATTGTTGAAAGTGGCTTGGATAACTGCAACAGGCAAAGATACTTTCTGTTCATAAGCTGAGAAGAGGAAATGTGTTAATTCTTTCACATTTTAGAAAGAATGAAATAGTGTTGTGCTGCCTTCAGATCGTGTTTACTTTCTTTTTTCCTGATCCAATTAGTCCCACTTTGAAGTTGGCTTTAGTTACGGTTGCTGCATGTGATTTCTTCCAGTGCCTCAGCTCAGAATCATGCTGAGTTTAGTGGATCACATCAAGTCATTGATTGAAATATTTTAACATCTTGATGCATGTATAAAGTGTCTTATGGTATTTGAGTATTTACATCAGTATGACAATGGGCCATATTTTAATCATGCATAATGATTGCATAGGTTCAATGTATAGTATAGACATGGGTACATTTGTTGAATGTAACTACCGTGGTACATTTGTCCCAAATGACACACACCAGGCTGTTGGGGAGTCAGAAGCAATGGCTTTAGGCCTGTAACGGGCTTATTTCTGAGATACTCTTGAGTACATTGATACATTTTCTTTCTCAACATAAGTCTGTAGGCTCCAACTTTGTTTAAAATGATCAAATAACGAATAATAAGGTTTAATTTCGCACTTGCAGATCTATAGCGTGGATTGTAGCCCAGGGGTACTGTCCTTGCTGACTTGTGCAATGCCTTGGTGCCCTCCCTCAACACTTTACCCCTCCCTCTCTCCCTCCCTCTCTCCCTCCCTCTCTCCTTCACACACACACACACACACACACACACACACACACAAGCAGATTCTATACTCAGCTGAATACAGATGCTGGCTGTGGCTAACATCTAGGAGAACTTGAAATCAGTAAGAATTTGTTAATATTGTAGTAATGAAGGAATCACACTGTTCTCTGGAAAGTTCAGTTCTTATAAGCCTCTTATTTTATGGACTATTTAGAACAGTCTAATGCCAATTTCCTCCATTATAATTTAAGTCATTACAGTTCATAGAGCAAAAATTTTAATGTGACAGATAAACTTACAGTAGTTTTGTTGTGTGTCACTGGCAGCAGATTTGGATATTTCCTATAATAAACAAACAATACATCTTTCTTGAAGGGCAGCGATGCTGTTTAATATTTTATCCATTCACTGAGGCACCTCGCCAACACTAAGAAATCAGACTGTGTCAGAGCCGGCTAAAATTGAGTTAGTAATCCCTTAAAATAGTAACCATTTAAAACTTTTCATGTTTCTCAGTCTCTTAATGCCATCTGGCCAGTCTTCTAATTTAAAATATTCCATTTTTAAATCTGACAAAAATCACAATTTCTGGTGGGTGTTTTTTTTCTTTTTGAATATTTTAGTTTTAGAATATGATGCTATAGTTGCTTGGCGATCTATCCCAGCCGTCTTGAAACCATGCCAGTCTCTTTTTTGATTATTATATAATCCATTGCTTAAGAGACAGGGCTCTCATTTGTCTTGACCTACAAAGCAATTCTGTATATTTTGATTAGAAATAATAAGTGTATTAATTTTAGTTGAAGATATGTGGACAGGGCCATAAGCAGCATGGGAAAAAAATGAAAATTAAAAAAAATCATTTGTTAAATTAGATAATTTTTAATAGAAAAAGACAATCCAATACTGCCCAGCAGGCATCATTTTAGCTGCTATTTAATTTGTGGATGAAATGAATATGCAAACTGAACACCCTGCTTAATTGGCCTTTACAAGGGAGATCAATAATGGAGGAATGTTAATTGTTTCAGCTTCACGGCGGATTCGGAGAGAGAGAAACAGGAATGGATTGAAGCTGTGCAGCAGTCGATAGCAGAGACTCTCTCTGATTATGAAGTTGCGGAGAAGATTTGGTTTAATGAGTCCAACAGGAGCTGTGCCGATTGTAAAGCCCCAGACCCTGACTGGGCATCCATCAATCTCTGTGTTGTCATCTGTAAGAAGTGTGCAGGTAATTAGTGATGTGCTATGCTCACCTCTGCTTGGTGGCGGATTGGTACTGACTGTTCTTGGTTATCACACATAATGTGCCCCCGGTAGAGGTTGTGAAATGTAGGGAGGTCAACCATATTATACAGAAGTCCATTTAGAAATGTAATGCTCTCTTCAGTTCTATCTGGATCCAATATAAAAATTAACTGTTAAGTGTGCAAGAATATCTGGGTTTGCTGGCCCATGTATACATTTCTAAAAATAATACAGTTAAATGTTTTTGGTGTTGAGAACACATCCGGAACATTTCTGCATATTTGCATGCATACTTTCAGTTACGATCTCATCATTGCCTTAAGGTGTACTTTTTATATTGAAGACATTCTAGGCTCTTTTCCTGTATGCTGAATCTGACCTCTCCTATAGTGTGAATTGGAAGCATAGTGTTTCCCAGTAGAATTGATGCTCATGAGAAAAGCTAGTGCTGATGTGTTTGTAAAAAGATAAAGAGGGGTTATGTTCTGTGGAGTAACGGTGAGGTGTGAGGGAAGGGGGTGTCCCAGCGGGCCCATGCTGAGGCATCCCTTCCCACTGAGAGACCAGCCTCATGATGGTGTAGTATAGAGTAGAGTTTATTCAGGCATGGGGAAGGGAGTCAAGATGGTAGTAGAGGCACAGAAAGGCAGAGAGAGAGAGTGGAGGAGGGAGGGAGGGAGGGAGGGAGGGAGGGAGGGAGGGGAGAGAAAGAAAGTACAGGGGACCTGCCATGAGCACATGAAGAGAGGAGGGAAGGGAATGGGGAAGGGTCAAAGGGACAGAGCAGGAACAAGAAGGCAAGAGAACAAGAGAAGGAGGAGGGGCAAGAAGCCTCTTTTATAGTGGGCCAAGCCTACCTGGTTGTTGCCAGGTAACTGAGGGGTGGAGCTTAGACAGAATGCTAACGAGAGTCATAAATGCATTTCTTTTATTTTCTAGTTTACTTATTTTTTTAAAATTATTTTTATTGGATATATACTATATTTACATTTCATTTCCCTGTTTCTGGTTCCCTGCCCCCCCAAAGGTCCCACATGCCCCTTTCCCTCCCTGTGTTCCCCCATCCACCCCTTCCCACTTCCCTGTTCTGGTATTCCCCTACAATGATGCTTTGAGCCTTTCCAGAACCAGGGTCTACTTCTTCCTTCTTGTCAGACATCATTTGGTATATGGATTTTGTCTTTGATGTCCCAAGATTCTAGGCTAATATCTACTTATCAGTGGGTGCATACCATGGGTATTCTTTTGAGACTGGGTTACCTCACTTAGTATGATGTTCTTCAGCTCCATTCATTTCTCTAAGAATTTCATGAATTCATTGTTTCTAATGGCTGAATAGTACTCCATTGTGTATATATACCACATTTTTTTGTATCCATTCTTCCGATGAGGGACATCTGGGTTCTTTCCAGCTTCTGGCTATTATAAATAAGGCTGCTATGAACATAGTTGAGCATGTATCCTTATTGCATGCTGGGGAATCTTCTGGGTATATGCCCATGAGTGGTATGGCTGGGTCCTCCGGAAGTATCCTGTCCAGTTTTCTGAGGAACCGCCAGACTGATTTCCAGAGTGGTTGTACCAGCTTGCAGTCCCACCAGCAGTGGAGGAGTGTTCCTCTTTCTCCACATCCTTGCCAACACCTGCTGTTTCCTGAGTTTTTAATCTTAGCCATTCTGACTGGTGTGAGGTGAAATATCAGGGTTGTTTTGATTTGCATTTCTCTAATGACTAATGATGTTGAACATTTTTTAAGGTGTTTCTCAGCCATCTGAATTTCTTCAGGTGAAAAGTCTTTGTTTAGCTCTGTACCCCATTTTTTGATAGGATTATTTGGTTTTCTGGGGTCTAACTTCTTGAGTTCTTTGTATACATTGGATATTAGCCCTCTGTCAGATGTAGGGATGGTGAAGATCTTTTCCCAATTTGTTGGTTGTCGATTTCTCTTTTTGACAATGTTTTTTGCCTTACAGAAACTTTGTAATTTTATGAGGTCCTATTTGTCAATTCTTGATCTTAGAGCATAAGCTATTGGTGTTCTGTTCAGGAACTTTCCCCCTGAGCTAATGTCCTCAAGGGTCTTCCAAGTTTCTTTTCTATTAATTTTAGTGTGTCTGGTTTATGTGGAGGTCCTTGATCCACTTGGAGTTGAGCTTAGTACAAGGAGATAAGAGTCGATCAATTTTCATTCTTCTGCATGTTGACCTCCAGTTGAGCCAGCACCATTTGTTGAAAAGGCTATCTTTTTTCCACTGGATGTTTTCAGCTCCTTTGTCAAAGATTAATTGGCCATAGATGTGTAGGTTCAATTCTGGGTCTTCAAATCTATTCCATTGATCCACCTTCCTGTCACTGTACCAATACCATGAAGTTTTTAACACTACTGCTCTGTTCTACTCAATGATACCTTAGTCAAGGAAGAAATAAAGAAAGAAATCAAAGACTTTCTATAATTTAATGAAAATGAAGACACAACATACCCAAATCTATGGGACACAATGAAAGCAGTGCTAAGAGGAAAATTCATAGCCCTGAGTGTCTCCAAAAGGAAACAGGAGAGAGCATATACTAGCAATTTTAAGGCACACCTGAAAGTTATGGAACAAAAAGAAGCTATTTCACCCAGGTGGAGTAGAAGACCGGAAATCATCAAACTCAGGGCTGAAATCAATCAAATTGAAACAATTAGAACCATACAAAGAAACAACAAAACCAGAAGCTGGTTCTTTGAGAAAATCAACAAGATAGATAAACCCTTAGCCAGACTTACCAAAGGGCGCAGAGACAGTATTCAAATTAACAAAATTAGAAATGAAAAGGGAGATATAACAACAGAAACTGAGGAAATTCAAAAAATCATCCGATCCTACTACAAAAGCCTATGCTCAACACAAATGGAGAATCTGGAGGAAATGCGTTTCTACTTGTGATTTTACACCTAGCTCTCTGTCATCTCAGTGCATTCAAGAGCCCTAATCCATATCCAAGAGAGTGAATAGAAGTGGACCCTGGTTCACTGAAATGCCTTGTAAAGGTTAAGGAGGACTTGGAAAAGCTTAGGCAATTTCTCTCTCCTAGTCTTACCATCCCACCTCACCCCGCCCCTGCCGCCCCATCTTGCCTCCTACTCTACAAATACCCCAACTCCTACACACACACACACACACACACACACACACACCACACACACACACACACACACACACACACACACTCACACTCACACACACCTGGAACACCAGCTGTTCTGATGCTCCTCTGCAAAGACAGAAGTCATATCAACACAGAATTAGTTGTTACACTAGAGGATGATAACAAGATTAGACTTGACTGCTAACCAGGGCTGGGATGGGACAGGACAGGGGCTACTGCCCTAGCTGGAGCAGAGCTGGTGAGGGACCCAGCTGCAGTAGTTGTCTAGAACCTAGAAACTTCCTGGGGGGCTCTATTCTGGTAGCTTTCCTGACTGCTAAATTACCATCACGGGAGCAGAAGCAGCAGCCTTGCTATGATCCGCATTTACTGTTTTCTCCCATCCTCTTCTCCTGCTCTGTCTCAGAGAGGGGGGCGAGGAGAGAGAGATAGAGACAGAGGTACAAAGAGAGGGAGAGGGCATGTGCGCACAGGTATGCAAGTGCGGGAGCACAGGTACGCAAGTGTGGGAGCACCCTTTGATTGGTTCCTAGCCACATCCCCTTCCTTCCCCCTCAGAGCCGGGTGGCTTACAGGCCCTTGAGTCTGTGCAGTGCTTGCTTCTCCCTGTAAACGCACCCTCACTAGCCTGCTATCCCAGGCTCCGGAAAGGCTCTCCAGTCCCCCCTTTGCATCGCTCTGCAACTTTTCCCCTCTGCAACTTGAGTTGCTTTCCTGATGACCCAGGGAGCAGCACAGGGTCTTCTCCTCTCTTTACCTGCATTTTCCTTCTGCACTTTGTACTCAGCAGTGTGGGAATTTACACTGCATTTTCCAGTGTATTGGTCTATTCTGGGTATTCTTTTTTCCATGTGAAAAATAATTGATTTTCAATTAAAAACCTAATTTATTTAAATTTTGTGAAAACATTTTAAAATCCTCCTACTATATGCTTAGAAAAATATTAATTTTTTAAATTATGTTTTTTTCTTATTCATTTTACATGCAAATCACTGTCCCCCTCCTACAATTCTTCCCTCACACCTCCCATTCTTCTCTGACTGGGTGGGAGCCACCTAGGTATCTCCCTGGTACTTCAAATCCCTGTGAGGCTAGGTGCTTTTTCTTCAGCTGAGGCCAGACAAGGCAACTCAACTAGAAGAACATATCCCACATGCAAGCAACAGCTTTTGAGGTAGTCCCAGGTCCAATTTTTCAGAATGCACATGAAGACCACATTGTAATTTTGCTACATATGTGTGGGGAGGCCTAGGTCCACCCTGGGTATATTCTTTGCTTGGTGGTTCAGCGTCTGTGAGTCCAAAGGGCCCAGGTTAATTAATTCTGTTGGTTTTTCCATGGAGTTCCTGTCCCTTTCAAGCCACAATCCTTCCTCTTATTCTTCCATCAGAGTCCCCAAGCTTCATCTTACCGTTTGGCCTTAGGTGTCTGCATCTGTCTCAGTCACTTGATGGATGGAGCCTCTCAGAGGACAGCCGTGCTAGACTCCTGCCTGCAAGCATAACAGAGTATCATGAATAGTGTCAGGGATTTGAGCTCGCCCATGGGATGGGTCTCTAGTTGGGCGGTTCCCTCAGTCTCTACTCCACTCCTAACCCCTGCATTTCTTACAGACAGGAAAAGTTTTGAGTTGAGACTTTTGTGGTGTATGGTTGTAGCTATTGCTCCAGGGTTTCTGCCTGGCCACAAGAAGGCAGCCTCTCCAGGCTCCATATCCTCAGTGCTGTGAGTCATGGCTGACTGACACCCCCATTGATTCTTGGGCTCCTCCCCTTCCCCAGGTCTCCATTTCTCCCTGCTGGTGCTCCCTACTCCAACCCTTGTCCATTGCAAAATTCCATTCTGCATTTTTAAAATGATTTATTATTATTAATTATTATTATTGTTGTTGTTGCTGTTTTTGGTTTTTCGAGACAGGGTTTCTCTGTATAGCCCTGGCTGTCCTGGAACTCATTATTCATTCATTCATTATTTACACAGCATTCTGCTTGCATGTATGCCTGCATGCCAGAAGAGGGCACCATCTCCCAGTATAGATCATTATGAGACACTGGGTGGTTTCTGAGAATGGAACTCAGGACCTCTAGAAAAGCAGCCAGTGCTCTTAATCTCTGAGCCATCTCTCCAGTCCCCTTTGGTCTGTTCTTAATCTTGTTTGTGTTTGGTCTATTCTTAACTTGTCTTCTTTGTAATATTTGAGAACTGCAGCTAGTAAGTCTTGGTGTCGGTCTTCCTCAACTTCAATAATCTAGTAATCTGTCTTGCTGTCTTTGAAGGTGTCACCCATGTTTGAGTGACCTTACCACTTCATGCTGCTCAAGTCCATGTCTGCCTTGGGCTCTGTTTTCAATTCTTATTGTTTTTTTGTATCAGTGTTATTTATCACTTATATACAGCACTCATTTTTTTTAAAGATGATTTTTCACTCCCTATGAGAATCTGGGATTAGTTCTTCCAAAGATACTTGAAAATTCCCATGTCAGAAATAGAGCCACAGTGCAGTCATGTGTAAGCCTGCCTATCTTGTCTTTGCCCTACACTGGCGAGAAGCTTTATTGCCTGCTGAACATTCAAGCCTAAAATGAGAGACCCTCCCTTCTAAGCCTCCAGCTGTCCTTAACACAGAATCTCCCTGGCCTTTCTGTTTCTGTCCTCTCCCCTTCCTCTAAGTTTGTATGTTTATTTTACCAGTATTGTATTTTGTCTGCATGCATGTTCATGACCATGTGTATGTCTGGTGCCCATAGAGGCTAGAAAAGGGCATAGACTACTTTGAAACTAGATTTGCAGATGGTTGTGAGCCACCCTATGGGTTCTGGGAATTGAGCCCTATTCTTCTGGAAGAGCAGTCAGTTCTGTGAACTGCTGAGCCATTTCTCTGCCTCCCTGAGCTTATCTGTTCTTGCATAGGCTGCTTTAGCATTTCTGTCTGTAGCTCACAGGTGTCTAGTCTGTCTATCTGCTATCTGTCTTTAGGTCCTAATTAAAAGTATATAAAAATGTGAACTCATGCTATGGGTCTTTGTGCCCTAAAATATTTTTACCTCCTTAATAAAAGAAGAGTGGCCTTTAGAATAGTAATTGGTAAGGTAGTCACTTAGTTTGTTAGCTAGTTAATTTTGTGAGAAAATTTTCCTCCCTAACTTGGAAATTTTCTAGTAGTCTAGGCTGGTTAACTACCAGGCCAAAAGGATGGCTAAGTCCCACCAGTGCTAGGATTAAAAGTACTTACCTCAAGACCTACCTGTTTTTATGTGGTTTGGGGAGATGGGGTTTAGGTCATTACAGACTAAGTAAGTTCTTTATTGACTGAATTCTCCTTCTATCCTTCTCCTACACACATAGGTTTGGAGGGTTGGGGAGGGAAGGGATTGTGAGGAATTGAACATAGGGTCTCACCTTTGAGCTGTATTCCCAGTCCTGCTATACACATTAAAAATAAAACTAAAGGAAAATAAATGCACATACAAAATTAAAATGGAAATATAATTATCTCTCACTTTAGGACATCATAGATCTTTGGGACCAAACGACTCTAAAGTTAGAAGTTTGAAAATGGATGCCAGTATTTGGAGCAATGAGCTCATTGAGGTAAGGCCTGTCCATTGGTCACCGTGACTGTATGAGACAGACAGTAGGAATCAGTTACTTTTTAAAGGTGTTCCTCGATGGCATTCCCACGATGGTACGAAAATGGCATAGAGCTTCCCCAATTAGATAGTTATTTTTAAAATAAAGACTACAGAGAACTTTAATGATACTCAAAATGTAGAGATGCGACAACTCTGATGAAAGTGAGAACTCAGTTTCTTTTTTAACCCGTATGGAAAAGTATTTTTTTAAAAAAGGGAATGAACAAAGTTAGTAACATTTAGTATTCTCTGTCTGGGCTGAACCTTGTCATTAGACCCCTGGGTCTGTCTCCCTGTTGCATGTGTCCATCTCCCTGCCTGTTCTGCCTTCTGTTGAGACAGACTACTTGTGCAACCATTTAAGTGAATTTGTCTCAAAATGAGTTTGAAGAGTAAGAGGACTTTCATTGTGCTTGTGTGGCCTGTGGCTGGTTTCTCGGATGATTTTGTGTTAGAAATAGTGTCTTGTGTCTCTTCAGTTGCCTTGAGAGTTCAGGATTTCATGCTTTCTTCTATATTTTATATTGAACTGGGGGTTTAGTTTAGAATGGGAATTAATTTTGAAGGTTCAAGTACATTTAATGAAATTGTGCTTTTTTTTTTTTTTCCGGCCTTCTCCGTTCCAGCTATTTATTGTCATTGGAAACAAGAGAGCAAATGACTTTTGGGCTGGTAACCTTCAAAAAGATGAAGAATTACAGATGGATTCACCCGTGGAAAAGAGAAAAAACTTCATTACCCAGAAATACAAAGAAGGAAAATTCAGAAAGACTCTTTTAGCATCTCTGACCAAAGAAGAGTTAAATAAGGTGAATAAAATAAGAGTACTGTGCTTGGATTTAAATGTCATAAATCAATATATGTCAGCACTCATTGTAGATCATTTAGTGGATACTTTATTACGATGTTCATAATGTTTTAAATGTCTCTGCACCAGCCTTTACCGAATATTATCATACCATGTCTTTCAGAGCGTTCATGATGGATTGGAAGGTTCAGAAGGAGAACATAGTTCAACTTAGACAGTGAACTAGGACTTTGCGCCCTTGCCTTATAACTTTAACTGGTGTAGAGTACTTAACCCTGCAGGTTAAGATCAAAGATGTTATTAGTATAGGAAAGGAGGAGTGCACGCCTTGTGCACACATTGTCAGATTTGCCTTTATTTTGAGAGCTGGACTCGCATCCACTTCCCATAAATGTTCTTTGAATGAACAGGCTCTGTGTGCGGCAGTCGTAAAGCCAGATGTGCTGGAAACAATGGCCCTGCTGTTCAGTGGAGCAGACGTCATGTGTGCTACCGGAGACCCCATGCACAGTACCCCCTACCTGCTGGCCAAGAAGGCTGGGCAGAGTCTACAGATGGAATTTCTCTACCATAACAAGTTCTCAGGTTTGTCCATTACCCGGTACTGACTACAGTCCTCAGAGATATCTCTGAAAAAAAAAATGAGGCACAAATATACTAATCTTCAACCAAGAAAAATATGAAATTAGTAAAGAGCTGCGATATAGCATAGAAAAAAAAAGCATAGGATGTATATCTTTTATAGTACTTTAATCTTATAAATGGAAGATTAAAATAGTTAATTCCACATTATCATTTCTTCCAAAATTAAATCCGATTTTCATATTTGAATAATAAGTATGGCTTAAGTATGTGCTTCTTTGCAAATTTTATGCAAAGTGAAATAAATCTCTGTATTATTTAATCATAAATCGGTATCTATTTTTTTCTTTTTCTAATTCAAAACTTGGTTATGTATTCCTAAAGAAAAGGGAACTTCATCATGTTTTTTATTCGAGTGTAAAAAGTTGCTTTCACCTTTCTAGATTTCCCGCAGTATGATGCACATTCTGAGGGTGGGTCAAGTCAGGATGCCGCCCAGTCCACCTTCCTTTGCGACTTCCTGTATCAGGCTGCCGCCCCCGCCTCTAGAGTCTCCACAGAGAAGAAGCTACTTGAAGGTATCCTTTCTGTTCCTCTTAGATAGTGTCTCTGGATAAAACTTTTTCCCTGGCATTTGTTCATCTGAAGCAATTATGTAACTGTAAACTCTTTACAGTGTAATTATCCCAAATCAGAAATGCTTCAGACCAGAATTGTTTCTGATTTCACGTTGGTTTTTTTTTTTTCTTTTTTCTTTTTTTTTTTGTTTGTTTGTTTAGATTTATGAAGATTTTTGTTGCCATTACCAATTAAACGCACTCAATCCAAAATAATCTTGAATATAAAATTCCAAATTTGGGAGAAATTGATTTCAGATGTTAATTTTTTTCAGATTCTTGGAACACATAATTTCATATTTATTGATAAAGCATGCTTAAATTTTATTTCATTAATTTTGGGTAATTCCAAAAACAGAGTTGAGGTTAAACAGTGCATTATTAGATTTTTCTGAAAAAATAATTTTTTACTGTCAGCTCTGCTTTGAGGACTTTATGCTCAGTAATTAGGGGCGTCATAGAGTCTAGACCAAGATGATACTGGACTTCAAGGGAAGAAGGAAGGAGCAGTTCAGTAACTCAATCCTGACTCTGTGGTAGCCTCTTCATCTTCCTCCTCCTCCTCTTTTTTTTATTAGATATTTTCTTTATTTACATTTCAAATGTTGTCCCTTTTCCTGATTTCCCCTCTGAAAACCCCCTACACCATCCCCCCCTCCCCCTGCTCACTAACCCACCCACTCCCACTTCCCTGTCCTGCCATTCCCCTATACTGGGGCATCAAGCCTTCATAGGACCAAGGGCCTCTCCTCTCACTGATGTCTGAAAAGGCCATCCTCTGCTACCTACATATGCAGCTGGCGCCATGGGTCCCCCCATGTATACTCCTTGGTTGGTGGTTTAGTCCCTGGGAGCTCTGGGGGTACTGGTTGGTTCACATTGTTGTTCATCCTATGGGTTGCAAACCCCTCTAGCTCCTCTACTGGGGACCCTGTGCTCAGTCCAATGGTTGGCTTTGAGCCTCCACCTCTGTATTTGTCAGGCACTGTCAGAGCCACTCAGGAGACAGCTATATCAGGCTCCTGTCAGAAAGGGACAGGACATCCACAATAGTGTCTGGGTTTGGTGACTGTATATGGGATGGTTTCCCAGGTGGGGCAGTCTCTGAATGGCCTTTCCTTCAGTCTCTGCTCCACACTTTGTCTCTGCATCTCCTTCCCTTGGTATTTTGTCCCCCCTTCTAAGCCTTTTCTTCTTCACAGCAATCTGGTAGCATAGTAGGAAAGAATTTTCTACTCTATGCTCACATGGTTGCTTTGTTTTCCCCAATGATACAATTTTCATTGTCTTGGCTTACTTGGCCTAAGGAGTAGTAATTGACAGGTTTTACAAAAGGTTTGCAAGAGTAACCCAGGCATCAAGCCTAATAATTACTAAAATCTTTGCATAAACAAAGCACTTGCCCATGCTTTTCCCTATGTGTTGAGTATTCTAGAGGCATTTTTTTTTTGTCCATTTGGAATATTTTTCTCAGAGTAATTTCAAACAGAGATCGAAGGTTTAGTCGCACAGTACACTAGAATCATTTAAAAATAACCTCCCTGGCAAGAAGTCTTTGTCTTTTTCTATCCTACTGATCAGTATGATTTATCGATTTACACTCAACACAGACTCTGCTGCCACCAGACCAGCTCTGCTCTCCATCTGGCCCCACCTATGCTGTGGTTCCACTCTTCTGTCCACTTAACATTTGCCTTGTAGGTTTCTTGTAAGCTTAACCAGACTGAATTACTTTCAGAATAACAATCAGATCCCGCCCATCCTTTACTCAAGGGCAGAGAACAGGATCCCATGGCTGACTGCATGCCTGGTGCCTGTGTTTAGGGCTTGCACGCTTTAGGGCATTCCTTGTAAACTCCCATGTCTAGCCCCACAGCTTCAACTGTTTCTGGGAAGGCTGTATACTCTTGCCCTATCTACAGGTCATATCTTCAGTTTGATGCTCTTTCATCTTTCCAGGGTCATTTCATTGCCACACAGCAAGGTCTGTTAGTCACCCTACCCAAGTATTCTCTGTACCGTAAGATCATCATATTCTGAGGATGCTGTATAGTCCCAACATGTAACTTACGAAATCCAAGATACCTATGACTTCATTGCTTTGTTTACTCCTTCCCTTGGGAGTGACGATTCACGTGGCTTTCTCAGTTTTGTTCAGGCTCATCAAATATTTGGCACCCAAATCAGTGCTAACACATAGTGACTGCACGATAAATATCTGTTGAATGAATGACCCTACCATTAAGAAAGTTACTAGCAACTTAAAAATATCTAAATAACTTGCTAGTAGTCTTTGATTGTGTGTGTGGTTTTGGATCATGAGCCCACTGGTTTAACTAGAGTATGAATTATGCATAATTGACTAAGATTTAAAAAAAGTAGATGAATAAAATCTCAGAAAAAAATGCTTAAATTTCCTGTAACCTAACTTATAACTTGAACTTCACATCTCCCTTGGAAAATATGATATGCAGGGTTTAGTACTTTCTGAGTTTCAGGCATACAATGAGAATCTTATGCATATCCCCACTCCCACACAGAAATGGAGAACCTTGCAAATTACAAGATACAGTTGCTGGCACAAGGCATATTTTGTCAAGAAAGAGCTACCCCCCAGAAGCACAAGCTACACTCAGAAGAAGCATGTCTTTCTGGGCCTGATTCTTGGCCCTCTCAAGATCTGGCTGTGCTCTCTGTTGTTGAATGCCTGCTTTATAGAAGGAAAAATGAGTTGCTTGGAAAGATGTAGAGATTAAAGTGTGGCTGTCACCTTTGCCTCTGAGAGGCAAGCACTGGACAGTACCACTCCATCAGCCCTTGTCAGCACAGGGCAGAAACACAGTGATTAAAATCGGAGACAGGAGTCTTGGAATGAAATGCACGCACGCATCCTTCCGAGTTGCGGGGCTGTGCACTGTCAGCTCAGCTTTTCCCATCTCAAGTCCGTGGAGCTCTTGCTTATGAAGACAGATCTGTATTTTGCTTTTTCTTTTCTCGGTTTAGTGTTCATGAAAAGAAAGATTGATAGCCCTTGTTAAACCTCCGTGCAAAGCTGAATAATAGCATCCTGGTTTTGTTTTTCGTTTCCCCTCCTCAGCCCCGTGTTTCCCCTGGTAGCTGCCTTTGATTACTTTGCGCAGCCCTTGCTTTCTAAAAAGAAAGTGGTTGATAGGGTTTACTAGAGGCTCCTATTTTCATTCTGTTTCTATTTAATTTCATACATTAACAAGGGATTTGTTTTTATTCTGGGCAAAAACCTCAGTTGTTTACTTAAAAATATTTTTTCCTAAGACCGAAAGCATAGTTATTTAAATGAAAAAAACTCACTGATGCGTATTCCTATCATAAGTGGAAGCTAAATATCATCAATTTAGGAAATTTTCAAAATGACTTCATGGCTTTGGAAAGTAATAGCATGGCCTTAACTCCCTCAGATTTATTGTGCACACAAGCATTAGAATATGCGACTTCTCTACTGTGATGCTTTAAAAATAAGTATATTGTATAATTGTGTAATAAGCATACAGGTATTTTACTCAGTTCTTAAAGGGTAGCTCCAGAAGTTATGTTTGAATTCTTCTCCTCTTATATAGTGACCACTCACTCATGTGACCTGTGTCTATGAAAAGGGTACAAGACAGTGGTTTCAGCACAGACTGATGCCATTCTTCAGGCTCAGTGGATTCATACATATGAAATGTGAGGAATATGCATGGCGTGTGGTCAAAACTGAGCGGAAGAGCTTCGGGAGGCTTTCTGTAAGCCCAGGCCTTTCTGGATTCCTGTTAGCCTCTGAGTTTAGCCTCTGGGCTTCATTTGACAACTCACAGAATACTGAAATACATTGCCTGTGGGACTATATATAGAGTTTAGATAAATCCTACATGAATTTTTGTCTTCCTTATCCCAGACATCACAAGAGAAATTAATAACCCCTCTTTCACTTTCCCCTAATATACTAACTCCTCTGTTAACCAGCCAAGGCCTGAGAATTGCCCAGTATAAGGTTTTGCTTTCATTGTGGTGGCCATCTTGCTAAAACTGCTTTAACAGTATGGTTTCTGTAGCAGAGAGTGGTTCTCTGGGCTTACTGACAGCCACAATTTCATTGTTTTCCATTACTTCCCAAATCAACAGGAATGTCAAGATTTCCTATCCCTTCTTTGTTATTCTAGATACTCAAAAGACAAGATCAGTGCCTGGTTGTCAGACCTCTGGCCCCGTTTCTAAAGAATGTGATGTTATATACATGATAAAACCACAGGACCAACTCTCTTCAAGCCCTTGTTGCTAAAGTAAATGGAGCCCTCTTGTAATAGCAAATGAGCCACGGGCCATCCACAAAAACCAAGTATCACTGTGTACCAATAAAACTTGATTATGCCTGGTGATCTTAGTCTGATTTGGCTTCTATACATGATGTGCTAATCCCTGTATAAAAAGAACTTGAAAATTTCCGAGTAGGACAGTATGGACATTGCAGATTCTGAACACACCTTTTTCATCCTCCTGAATCAATGGATTTGGCCTTTTGTTATGTGTTTGTTCTCCTCTCAGTGCTCTGTCCAGACCTCAGTCTCTGTGGTTCCCAAGTTGCTTTGAAGCTTTTTAGTTCATAAATTGGGCTGCTTCTATGGTCATCAGTGTCATATTCATTTTCACCTGGTACATTCTTTACAGTTAGATGGTAATGTTTTAGAAAGCAAAAGTATATGGATTTTATGTCTTATAAGGTAGGTAGTTTGATGTTCCTTATCTTAAATAAGGAATTTGTCAATTTCTTCATTCGGATGCAGTCATGACGTTTTAAAAAGTTTAATGTTACAACTCTGTTTTCTATTTGCTTTGTTTCAAATTCATAGAGACAAATAAAAAATGGTGCGTTTTAGAAGGCGGCTTCTTGAGTTACTATGAGAATGACAGGTGCACCACACCTAACGGTACCATTAACATCAGCGAAGTTATCTGCCTGTCTGTCCATAAAGAGGACTTCTATCTGAACACTGGGTAGGTCCGCCCTTGAGCTGCTGTCTGGGGGACGAGAGGGGTTGGTAGTCACTGTAACAGGGAATGAGGATGTAGTTATCTTTCATGGTCTTCCGTTGCTCTCTATGAAAGGGTTCTATGTCTCTTCAAGCTAGTTTATTTTATTTGAAATTTCCACAGGAAATTCTCTAAAAAGTACTTGATAGCATAGCAATCTGTTGTTGACCACTGAAGTACTTTTGTTTCTATGATTAATTTAACTAGTGGGTTAAAAGCAAAAATCATATATTTGTTTAAAGGATATCATATAATAAAACAGATGAGAGAAGAGAAAAATCTGTGATTATTGTCTCTTATTAAACTATGTCAAATTCCTCAACTAAACACTCTTCCACTGAGGTATAGCTACAACCCTCAGAGATATTAAAGACCAAATTCAAAGATAAATTTCAAGATGATTTGGGTACTTTGGTGGTCTGAAAATGTTGAAATTAAAAGATTAAGAATCATTTATATAATGTCTTTTACTTATTTAAAAATGTCAATGAACCTCTAAGGTATTTCAGAAACAGCCTGAGAGATGCTGATCCAAAATATCTTACTGTTCATTTTATAGTAAAAATAATGAAAATGTATAAACACTAACATAAAAATCAGTTTTATGAACAGAGATTTTAGTAATTTTTATAAGAGAGATTTGCAACAATAACTTTCATATTATATAAATTTTATTATTGTTATTAATTATTATTATTATTACATACTAACCAGAATAGTTTTCTTGATAGCCATAGTTGTAGGTGCTATTTTTCTATTCAATATTTGTTAGTGTTACATAAACCGGATATTATTTAATTTGCTTTTCTTTTGACTTTAAATTTTTTAAATCATATTTATTTATTCTGTGTGGTGGGTCTTTTTATTTGTGCTTGCTGCAGGCCCATCTTTGTCTTTGAAATCTACTTACCTTCAGAGCGTGTCTTTTTGTTTGGAGCCGAAACATCTCAGATTCAAAGAAAATGGACAGAGACAATAGCGAAGGTATTTAAATTTTGTATCTGCAAAGTCCAGGAGAGATCCTTAACTTGTGATCTATAGTTGAGGTTCAAAGCTCTGTAACCATTTTAACTACAATTCTAGGATGAAAGTTTTTCACACGTTCAACGTTGGCCATCAAAAGAGGTTAAATGCAGATTTTCTAGGGCCTGAAACATACAAAAATTCCACGTATCACGTTAGCAAACATTATCCTGCGAGCTAATTCTCTGATTTTGATGATTAAGGTAGTCCTCGTATTGTAAAGACATTTTCTTTCTCCTGTGTCTTCTCATGGGTTGTTACTTACCCAGAGACAGGAGGAGCAGACTCGGCGATGTAAAAGGAGCACACACTGGATGGAAGTTTGGAAGCTGAGCTTCTGAAAGATTGCACACACCAAGGAAGAAAATTTCTCATTTCATTTACATACTACGCAAGCAAAGCATGTGGTGCTGCTGCTTGGCTAGGTGCTTTACCTGTTTGCCTTTAGTCTCACAGCAGCTTTGACTAATGATTTTGATTGTCACTTCCTTGACAAACGAAGCTAATTTTTCCAGTGTCCATCTATCCATAGCTAAGGAAGGGCTTTCCTATTGTCACTGTCTTTCTTACTTCTCTGTATTTGTTTTAACAGCGTTTTGTTCCCTTTGTTGCTGAAAACTTAACAGAAGCTGACTATGATCTGATTGGTCAACTCTTCTACAAAGACTGCCACGCCCTGGACCAGTGGAGAAAAGGCTGGTTTGCTATGGACAAGTCTACCTTGTGTTTTTGCCTTCAAACGCAAGAAGCTCAGGAAGAGAGGATGCACCTAAGAAGACTGCAGGAGCTAAGTAAGGACCCTGCCCCATGCTGCTGGTTGGGATACACATCCTGACTGCACGTGGGAGTGGCAGCTTCACCTGGACTTTGGAAGGCTCATGTATCTATGCATATATTAACATTAAAAAGAAATGTTGATCCTTTTGTCTCTCCAGCAATCAGCACAATGGTTCAAAATGGAGAAAAATTAGATGTGTTACTCTTGGTAGAAAAAGGGAGGTAAGTGCTTTTTGTCTTTCTATTTTATTTTATTCTTATTTCTGTTTTTCAGAAGTCAGGGAGTAGGGTATTTGGGATAAGTTCTTAAGGGAGAAACCATTATCTTACAATTTGAGACACTCTTAGATATATAAATTGTTTTAGGTTGTGACATAGACAGATTATAGTAAAAAGAAACTTACATGTTTTTTTATGTCTTATGACAGAGGTAGCATGATTCTGATCGTTATATGCTCCTGCAGACCTGAGACAGTCTTGTTTATGTGATTGGAGTTTGATGATTGTGCGTGTAATTTTAGGGTCTGCAAATGGCCTACACTACAAATGGCCCCTGCATGTGAGTCACTCATAGCTAGAACTGGGTTTCTTGAGGTTGTTTAGACTTTTAAGAAGTATTAATTAAGCATCTACCATGCCTCAGGATGGCTTGACCTGTTGCAGATAGCATGATTTAAAAATAGACAGGCTCCTTGCCCTCATAAAGTGTGCTCTCACAAAGCATGCACTGTAATGGGGGGGGGGGAATTATACAAACCAACAACAGAACCTGCAAACAAGAACACAAACAAAAGCATGTGGTTTATTGTTGTCTGTCAGCTACTAATCCTCTGAAGGAAAATAATCAATGACTGAGAGGGAATGAGAACAATATTCTGTGCTAGTGAGGGTGAGAGCACAGATATTGTGGATGAAATAAATGTGATCTGCGATATAGCACATCAGATACTATGTTCCAGGCACGCAGGCACTGATAGCTGATGACCCTGTTAAAAGACTAAGCTTATATGCTAACGAGGTTCTGTAGCTCATGGAGGCGGGAGGTTGAATGAGGAAGAGAACGGGATGAAATTATTTCATACATGTCGTTATAGCCTAATCATATAGCACCTTGCATGTCATAAGATAAATCTTTTTTTATCATAAACACAATGGTAAATGACTCAAGCTGAAAAGTGCAATTATCTGATTTATGATTTTAAAGAAATCTTCCATCTTGACTCCTGAGGAAGACTCTAGGGGACAGGAGTCAACTGTAGTGTTCATTTAGAGTTTTGTCACTGGAGTCAAATAAGAGATTGGTTATCTGAGACTCTGAGCAGTGACAAGTAGAATGATATGACAATTATCAAGAAAGAATGATATGCTGGCAAAATAGATCATCATTCTACTCAATGATAGCTACAGAGTTTTGAGTTACCCTAATTATGTCATTATTTTTGAGGTAACTATACATACATAATGAAGATAGGACTTTAGTATGATTGGAATAATTGATGAACTCATTTGGAGAACTAGTAACATGGAGATGTCTGTTAACACAGCAAGATGAAAATAGAAATATGGAAGAATTAGAGTAAAAAACTCTAATGCATGCAAAGCTAATTCATTTTCCTTGACTCTCCTTGAGAATGTACTAAGCACAGACTGTATTTACCACAGATCACATGCGTTTGTTTGTGCTCACTTGAGGACAGACTTTCAAAGATGTCTAGAAGAAAGTGGGATCAGAGAGGTAGGATATTTGCTCTAGGAAGGCAATGTGAACAGTTGGTTTTACGATGGTCTGGGCTTGTATAAGGATGAAAAGAGACCAGAAAAGGGTTGAAAGGTTGAAAGGGGTAAGCTGAAGGGTGATGAGCCCACTCGCCCTCATACCTGGATGTTGCTTTGTGAACTGGACATAAAGGTGAGTCCTGAGCTTCTAGTCTGTGTGACAGCAGGAAGAGCTTACTAGGCTGGCTCACATTTGGCATGTTAATTATGGTCACAGCTATTGAAAAGCTGTTTCGGTTCTGTGCCAGAATATGAGACTTTCATCACATTGTGTATTTTTCATCTTCTTGGGTCTGTGAGACCTTTGGTAAATAATGACCGTAAGCTAAAGCAGAGTACGGTTACCTGATAAAATCATTGCTTTGGAAATAAAACAACTTCCAATTACTTGTGTATATAGTGATAGCATGAATAAGCCAGGGTCTGAGGAACCAACCAGCTGCAAGTCTTAAACTTTACGTTCTTTTGTTACTAAAAGCGTCAAACATGGACACTAGTCATAAATAATCTTAATGAGTTAATTTCTTTTTATCCTTTCTTCTTTTTTGTTAACTGGATATTTGCTTTATTTACATTTCAAATGTTTTCCCCTTTCCAGGTTCACCCCACCCCACCGTCAGAAAACCCGCATCCCCTCCCCCCTTCCCCCTTTCCTCTTCCCCCTTCCCCTTTTCCCTTTTCCTCTATGAGGGTACTCCCCTGCCCACCCACCCACTCCTGTCTTCCTGCCCTGGCATTCCGCTACACTGGTGCATCTAGCAATGTCAAGCCCAAGGGCCTTTCCTCCCACTGATGTCCAGCAAGGCCATCCTCTGCCACATGAGTTAATGTCTTATAGTGTTCATCCTTATCTGTCCTTGGTTAAAGTATATAACCACTATTGGTTGTTTTGTTTTGTTTTGTTTTGTTTTGTTTTGTTTTGTTTTGTTTTGGGGGGAGGAGGTTCCTTTCATCTTGCAAATCTCACGTCACATTCTATGAGTTGAGGAAACACAGAGCAAAATCCTGGAGCCTGAAACTGAAGCAGAGGCCAAGGAGAAGCTTTGATTATTTTCTTATTCCCTATGGCTTGCTTGGCCCGTTCTATTTTACATCCCAGGACCACCTGCACAGGAGGTGGCACCACCCACATGGGCTATACCCTCCCACACTAATCATCAATTAAGAAAATGCCCTATAGACTTTCCCAAAAGCAGTCTGGGTGGAGGTTTAATTCTATAAATTAAGGTCTTAACAGCAAGGTGGAAAAAGAATTCTCTGAACTGGGAAAAAAAAAACTTCATAAATTGATAATCACCCACAGCTTATGGTCTCTATTTAAATATATAGTTTAGTTTTCTTAATAATTTTCTCTATATGCATAGTGTGAGTGTGTTTAGAGAGAGGAATATTGCAATAATATTTTCCACACACAGAGCAAGTTTGCTCTAAAAAGCTCTAAGCAGAAGGTATACCAGATGGCCTCCCTTTAATGTGTATTCTTTGTGTTCTTTAAAAATTACTATTTTGGAAAATAAAGCTTTTGTGATCACACTTAAGAGTTTCTGGTGTGCTAGCTGATGGTGTTACTGGGACCTAGAATCTGTGTCCTTTGCAATATCTTGTTGGAATTACGTTGTATGAAAAAAAATCAACATGGTTTATGTAGATTTTGTGTCAGTGCATATAGAGACCGAGAAGTCAGAAGAGATTTTCCTAGACAGTCAATCCTGTTTCCACTTGCCTGAAATACTCAGTAGACTGCAACACCTTTTCTGAAAATTAAAAACTGTCTGTGCTTTCTAGCCCACACTCTCTGTTCATGTCTTTCAAATAAGCCACTTTCTTTCCTGTCTTTGTGTTCCAAAGCAGCATGCACACTTGTCAAAGACACCTATCACTGAGCCTTTGCTGAATGCCTTTGGATTTATTAAACAAAGGAACTAATTCAGCTGTGCTATCAGAGACAGGAGTGAAGGGGGTATGTTGAGTCTGTGTTTTTGTTTTCAGTCCCCTGGCTGACCTATAGGAAAGCACATTGCACTTAATGGCTCCCAAGGCTGACTGCATTTCAGTTTTAACTGCAAATCCCAGACATAATGAACCTGACGCTGGGGAAGAAACACCGTGTCGATATTTTCCACCATTTGGAACTGAGTGCTTTGCTCAATTTGGGAGATTAGTACCCTAAATTTAAGGTCCTTATTTTCTATTAAATTATTCTGTATGTTCTTCCTTTCCCCCCCTGGAATTGAGCTTTATGGGAGAGGTTATGTTAGTGATCCTCCTGAGGCTAAATTATCTTAAAGTGGTTTCTAAATTGTGCATGTAATTGCTAATTAAACAGTAGCCCATTGCCCACAATATCAGCTTCACTGCTTTTGTAAAATTTGTGCTTTAATTCTGAACAATGAGTTCATCTGAATTTTGCCCAGAAAAAAAAAAAAAAAGATTCTTTTCTCTCACCACACATACACATTTTTTTTTTTATTAAAAAAGGGGGACTCTTCTATTGTACATTTACATGATTTTTATGGTAAAGAAAATTTAGATGAATAGAGTAGTTATAAAAGATGGATTTTGAATGTATATTGTATTTGTTACAACAATTTGCTTTCATTCAGAAACATTTTCCATATGTTAGCATATAAAGTTATAGAGAAAATCTGGGTATAATTGTTCATGGCTGTACTCCCAATACTTGAAAGACTGAGGCAGGAGGGTTGTAGTAAATTTGAGGCCAGACTGGGCTACAGAGTGAGATCCTATCTCACAAAGCACAAATAAATTAATACATATATTGATCAATTAATATTTTCAAAAACTGTAGAAAGAAATAAGACTTTTTTCATGGCATATGTGAGCAGGACTATCTCTCCTCCAAAGGTAAAGCATGTTTTACAAAATCTTCACTTCTAGTAGAAGTACAGTCAGGGACCAAAGAGAGCAAGGGTTCGAAGAGTTAGACACTGTGGGGTTATAGAGAGATCTTGTGTGGAAAGAGGAACAGATGCAGCCCAAGTAGGACTTAACCTTGAGAACCCAGAGACAGAATCTGTGCCAGTGGCTTGGGAAGACAGGCAGATGGCATATTGCATTTCCAGTCGAATTAATTCATAAGATTTTTCAAGACCTTTTCACGAATGCAGAGAGCATCCTTAAAAGATCAGTTTAAAAGTTATTGTTAAATGTGAGGCTGTGGGGATGCATTTTGCAGTCAGTGAAATACCAGCGAGGCTCTGAGTGGGCTTGTAACAAAGTTTTCTCTCACATTGCATGTACAAGTGTTTGTCTGATAGTGTGAGAGATGAGGGTGGGAAGCTAGCTTTATCATCTTCCAGCAGTCGCGTGGCTTGAGGCTGTTTACTGAGCTCTTGGCTTCAGAAGAAGCAATCTATTTATAAGAATGTTTCCTCATTCACGATTCTTGTTGTTGCCACCTCTGCATCTTCATAGTCTCTTAATAATTAGCTTTTGGTTTTACTAAAATTCTACCTCTGTGTCCCAGTTTCTTATGTAAAGGAGTAGGGAAAAAGTCTCTACATCGAGATGCTACAGTGCTAAATGCAGTGTGCTAGACCTGCTTCTGGCACCGTGGAAGCACTCATGTGGCACATGCTGATTCTCTTTAAATAACTAGAAAACCCCACAGAACAGTGGAAGGAACTGTTTTCAGATGTTGTAGCAGTTGGTGTTTCTGGGATGTGATTTCAGAGTCTTAGGTGGTCTTGGATTTCTCAGACGCTTATGGCACAATGGGAAACACGGGCACAATATGGCGGATTTCCAAGCGAGGCATCCCGTGAGCCTGGATTCACAGGAGTGTCAAGGAAAAGGTTATTCTTTCCTTGGGGCTTAATCTGCAGTATGGATATCTAAAAGGTTAGGCATAAGCACCTGGATTGTCACCCATCAAATAACATTTTGAAGTGTAAAGTAAATAGTAGTATAGTATGTTCAAACTCTTACCCACCTTGGTTAGAATGATGGGATACCTATACAGAACATTTAGTAAGGATCCACAAAGAACGGTAGCTGAGTAAAGTGCCTAACTCAGCTGGAGACTTAAAAATGCTCGGTTTTTTTCTTTAAACTTAAAATAGATCCTTAGAGGCTCGTGGCTTTATAGATGCTCCAGTTCTCTGGGTTGAACAAGAAAATGATGTGAAAACATTCATTAATATTCTCCATGGGAAGACTTTACAATCTCACTAAAAAAAAAAGAAAAAAAACACCTCAGTGTTCGTGGTGTTTAAAACTTCAGGCAAATTTAATCATAATTATGAGTGATATTAAAAAAGCCATAACCAGTTCCTAGATATAGCAAAAAAAAAGTGTTAATGATAATATAATTAGCAAAGACTATAAAAGTGACTTTTATTATTATAAATATATTCTGAGATATCAATGAAAACATACACATAATTACAAATATGTTTAACTGACGGGGAAAAACAGATTGAATTCAATTTTGGAAGTGAGGTTTCAGTGTAGCGCAGTCTTGAACTGCTATTCTCATCCTTGGCTTCCCGAGTAAAATTGAGCTTAAAAACACAGCATTTGAAGAGATATATTTAATACAAGTCTGGTTTATTGGGCAGAGTATCTATCTCAATGCTATAGCAATTGCCTAACATGCCAGCAGCCATGTGCTTGATCCACAGTACTGAAATGGAAAATATATTAATAAACCCAATAAACTATATAGAAGCAAGGAGAGCAAATACACATTACAGCTGGCAAGGGTGAGAAGGAATTTTACTGTGAGCCATCCTACTCTTTAAAATAAGATAGAGTTTTATATAAGAACTTCAACAGTTAAGATACAGTTGAACCATTCAGATGCACGAACTAGGCAGTCATGTTTACGTTTTATTCAGTATTTTATTTGTAGATCAGCCTGGTAAGAAAACGTGATAAAAATTATTAATATTAGAATGATAATTGAAATATAGTGTAAATCTTGGAACTAGAGTTGAAAAATATAATCTGTAATATATTTTTAAATTTACAAACTTTCACGTGGGCATGTTGGCTCAGCTCCACCATCCTAGCATTTAAGAGACTGAGGCAGGAATTTTAGGAGTTAGAGGCCAGCCTAAGCTATATATAGGATATATCTAACCAATCCTTGTCTCAAACTCTTGACCCAGCTCCTCAAGTTAGAAATTATGTTTTTCCAACGATCTTATTAAGGGAAAAAAATATCCTGGCTGTTGTGGTGCATGTCTTTAATTCCAGACCTTGAAAGGCAGAGACAGAGGTAAGCAGATGTCTGTGAATTTGAGAACAGCCTGGTCTACAGAGTAAAATCTACAACTGTACAGGGAAACTCTGTTTTGGAAAAGAAGATAGAAAAAAAGAGGAGAGAGAGAGGAGAGAGAGAGAGAGAGAGACAGAGACAGAGAGAGACAGAGACAGAGACAGAGAGACAGAGACAGAGAGAGAGAGTTGAAAGTAGAAAAATAAGACTCTAAACCAGCAGTGAGAGGTATGATGATATCATAAATTTGAAAATTATTTTTGCATATAAATGTGTAGTATGCATGTAGATGTGTATGTAAACATGTGTGCAATACATATATATCAGTTTGCTGGTGTGTGTAGAGGACAAAAGTTGACTTTGGATGTCTTTTTTTTTTTTGTCACTGTCCACTTTATTTACTGAGGTAGGTTCTCAGGCTGAGCCTGGAGCTCTGAGATTTGGCTAGCCTCTCTAACCAGTTTGCCAAGGGAATCCACACTTCTGCCTCCTAGGTATCAGGCAGGCCACCATACCCATTGTCTTCTGCATGGCTGCGGAACTTGGGCCTCACCTCTGTGGGGCAAACACTTCATTCAGTTAGCCATCTCCCCTGGGCCAGATCAATGTTTACAATAAAGATAAGGGATACTTGCTCAATATTCTAATGAGTTAGCTTCATTATACTTAACGATAGATAGAGATAGATAGATAGATAGATAGATAGATAGATAGATAGATAGATATCATAACACATAGCCATATCAATACAAAATTCAAGTCAAGTCAGTTTCTAATATTAAGAAGTGAGAAGAGGATAGGTGCTCCTTAGTGAGAAAAATGTATAAACAGTGTGATGGACTCTTGTGCATAGAATACTTATTAATTACTAATAATTAATTATAAACAGATCTGTATTAACAACATAACCTAATGGTAAGATTATGCTGAATAAATGCAATCAGATGAAAAAGTAACAGCATGAGCTTTCATTTGTAGGTCAAATGATGCAACTAGTAGTCTAATACATAATGACAGAGGACTGAGCAGATTTCCCTGGGTGATGGAGAGAAGAAAGGATTCACTGCAAAGGATTATGGGGGAGTTTCATAAATGATGAATATGTTTTATGTATTGGTTTCAGTAGCAGTCACATGCAAATAGGCATTTGTAAAAAAAAAAAAAAAAAAAAAAAAAAGCTTTGACCACACAATTAAAATGAATGCATTATAAATATAATGAGCAAATATCACTCACAGCAATAAAATACTACATTTTTTCCCATTAGAAACAAAAAGCTTACAGTCATGATTAACATATTCTTTGAGAGCTTGCTAAGGATGTAGAAAGGAAACCACTGAGATCATTTCCAAAGATATCTTACAGCTATATCCATTGTAGTTGTAGAACATTTTGCAAGGTAGGAGATATGCTTTTCTGTCTCTCTCCGTGTCTCTGTCACTTAAAACAGCGTATTCTCTATATAGATCGGGCAGCTTTATATTTACAGATATCTTTTTGCTTCTATTTCCTAAGTGCTGGGATTAAACGCTTATACAACCATACTGTTTGATTCTCCTTTTAAAGGAAGAGAAATAGATCATGCAGTGCTCCAATAGAACAAGCTCTAGGTCCCTTCCAATAGGAAGCTATGTTTCCTGATCTTGTCATAAAAGCACTGAGGAGTGACACAACAATGTCACTTCTAGGATGAGCTTGTCTTGGAACTGAAGACCAAGAGTTGAGGTTTTCATTGTTTGACTACAGGATTATGGAAGAGGTGTCAGCTGCTGACTTAGAAATGTGTTATTGGCAACTGATGGCTGTTAAAGAGAGTCTGTTTCTTCAGAGCCATGGCTTCCGAGAAGCTACTCATCTCCAGTAGGTGGCCCTATATCCATGCACATATGGTCAGCCCTAAGGAAACTCAGTGGGTTTAAATAAAAGAGCATATGGAGTTGGGAGGAAAAAGAGGTGTGTGGTGGCAGGGGGAGGGGGCAAGCGACAGGGGCCAGGGGCCAGGGGCCAGGGGCCAGGGGGCAGGGGCAAGTAGGTGAGAATTTATAAGGGAGGGAAAGGGGATTATTTGATCAAAACAAATTATATGTATATATGAAATTCATAAAAATAAATTTAAAAGGCTAGCTTCCCTGCCCTTCATTATCCTTGGGCCTCACACATATTTCCAATATGTTTTCGTTTGTTTTTCATAAATGAAGAACTTGGCAGGCAGATCCCTCTCTCTGGCTCAGCACTCAGTGCAAAACATGGATGACATGCTTCAGAAGTCCGTCCCATATGCCTTGCCTTCAAGGGATGAGTCAATACTTTGATTGTATTGTTTGTTTCTTATAGATTTTTAAAACAGAAAGAGACAAAATATTCATGAGTTTTCTAACTAGAGACAGTTTGATGTTTTGGAAAACCTGATAGAATTGATACATGTCTATAACATGTTCTCTGTCTTGTATATACATTATCCAGATATATACGATAATATATTCCAAGTCAGTTGACCTTTCCCAAACCTGGCAGATCTAAGCTTCTGTTCATGTACAGATGCTCTAGTAAATATGTTTACTGTCATGTACACATGCACAACAGAGAAACAAAAGCAGATTATTTTTACCTTCACTTTAAATTATGTGCTTGTGACAGTGCTTTGTGCTTGGAAATACTTGACAGAACTTCGCAAATTCATGACAAGATTCTTGATACATATTACCAAATGTCATTTCAGAATATCTATGTTCTCTGTAAAATACTTTACTTGTCTTGTCATATAACCTTCAGCTGCATCTTCAATGTTTATAAAACTTCAGACATTGCTGCATATATGTATACACACCCATGTCACACAAAAACATATAAGCTTATGACCATTAGACTAGCTTGTACATATTGTCTCTTGGCATTTTATGTGTAATAATTTTAATGAGTGATGACCATATTTCTATGGAGGACCTAAAAGTTTTCATTTTTCTGTAAACACTTAGGCTATTTTCTTTTTAAGTCATTTTTTTACGATATATGGTATTTGCTTCTCAGCTTTCGTTATTTATGGACAAATTTGTTTTTTATGTAGTCTGATTTATTGAGTCTTTATCTCAAGAAACCTCAGGTTCCTCTTAGTTCACTAGGCTCAAATCACTATGAATACTAATTCATTAATATATTGCCATTTTAACAGAATTTTATACATTAATCCTGGGACTTGTCTTGTAGACTTTATTGAGCTGACCTCATAATAACAAATTAAATGTTTGTTTATATAGCTGAGATTTATTTTTAGATAATTGTCAATAATATATAAATCTGCTTGTCATTAGAGTTGATCAAAATAACTTTTTTCAGATATTGAATTCAGAGTTGAATGTTTATATAAAATACTAATACCAAATGTAAAATGGTTGTTTAGTAACACTAGAAGATACAAGGTTGGTCACTGTATGCATAAAAATGTGCTATGATATGTTACTTGTGTTATTATGTGTTACTTGGTATGTCTAGATCTTAAAAAGGAATCAGAGTGGATGGTTTTTGAAGGAATACAGTGGAATGTCAGGCATCCCATGGGCTGCAGTAGATGATACATTTTAGGATTCACTGTTTGACAAGTAGACACAGGAGTTAACATGTCGTTACATGTTCTGTGCCTCACTGGTTTACAGGCGGTCAGCTAAACTTCCATTGTGGGATTTCTTTGGACTAGAAGGAAAATTCAAAGTCTGAGATACTCAAAGCTAGTGACAGGACTATAATGGTCTTAAAGGACCATTGCTACACTTTGGATATGTTTCACTGTCTACTAGTATACCTACCCACTGGATTTTCAAAGATTTTAAGTCATATTAACAATTAAATTATGAAGTAAAAATCTATTTAAATAAAAATCAGAAAAAAATGGTGTTACTCTTTTTAGAACAGTGGTATTTTAACTAGATGTATGTACATACAAGGGCTTGCTACTTCTGAAGCTAATTTGCTTTATTATTTTCATGGAGACATACACTCAGAAGTACGATGCTTTGGATAAGGTAGAATAAATGGAAAAGCTAAACCGATGCAGAGCTGTCCAAACCATTTGTCAAAATTCTTCAAAGAAAAAAATTATAAAGTCTGTCAGGCTGGGCAGTTTTGGGAGAACGGAAAATAAAAAACAATAGATGAAGATGTTAGAAAGCAAAAGCCAAGGAGCAGGAGCACAGACAGTAGTGAAAAGTAGTTCTGGCAACTCCAGAGTTGTGTTCCAGTGCTGATGTGGTCTTTGTCTTCCTGAAAGAACATTATGAGAAGGGAGGAAAAAAGGTAGGGAAAGATGGGAGATTATCTTTTACTTAAATCACTGTCTGTGATGTTCAGAAATGTGAATTTCTTCTTCTCTACAGAATCCCTAAGACTTGATCAGCTGTTCTTTTCTTGCTGTTGCTGAATTCAAAGTCTCCAACTTTGATGAAAATTAAAACTTGGTAGTGTTTCTTTTTTTTTTTTTTTTTTTTTTTAATTTTTATTTTCTATGTTCTATGTTTACATTCAAAAGGCTTTCCCCTTTCCCAGTTCCCACCCACCATAGTTCCCATAGTTCCTCTCCCCCCCAACTGTTCCCCAATCATTCCCCCTCCCCCCTCGGTTTCTTTACTAAACTGGATGCAATCTTTACAGGCCCAGGGTCCTCTCCTTTCTTCTTCTTGGGAATCATTTGACTTGCTATTTGTGTCTTGAGTATTTAGTGCTTCTGGGCTCATTAATATCCACTTATCAGTGATTGCATTTCATGTGCATTCTTTTGTGATTGGGTTAATTCACTCAGGATGATATTTTCCAGGTCTAACCATTTACCTACAAATTGCATGAATTCATTATTTTTAATTGCTGAGTAGTATTCCATTGTATAGATATACCACATTTTCTGTATCCATTCCTCCTTTGAGGGATATTTGGGCTCCTTCCAATTTCTGGCTATTATAAACAAGGCTGCTATAAACATAGTGGAGCATGTGTCCTTATTGCATGCAGGGGAATCCTCTGGGTATATGCCCAGGAGTGGTATGCCAGGGTCCTCTGGAAGTGACATGCCCAATTTTCTGAGGAACCGCCAAACTGATTTCCAGAGTGGTTTTACCATTTTGCAATCCCACCAACAGTGGAGGAGTGTTCCTCTTTCTCCACATCCTCGCCAGCACTTGTTGTCTCTTGAGTTTTTAATCTTAGCCATTCTGACTGGTGTGAGGTGGAATCTCAGGGTTGTTTTGATTTGCATTTCCCTGATGACTAATGATGTTGAACATCTTTTAAGGTGTTTCTCAGCCATCCGAATTTCTTCTGGTGAAAATTCTTTGTTTAGCTCTGTGCCCCATTTTTTGATAGGGTTATTTGGTTCTTTGCGGTCTAACTTCTTGAGTTCTTTGTATATACTGGATATTAGCCCTCTGTCGGATGTGGAGTTGGTGAAGATCTTTTCCCACTTTGTTGGTTGCCGTTTTGTCCTTCTGACAGTGTCCTTTGCTTTGCAGAAACTTTGTAATTTTATGAGGTCCCATTTGTCGATTCTTGATCTTAGAGCATAAGCTGTTGGTGTTCTGTTCAGGAACTTTTCCCCTGTGCCCAAGTCCTCCAGGGTCTTCCCAAGTTTCTTTTCTAGTAGTTTCAGTGTGTCTGGTTTTATGTGGAGGTCCTTGATCCACTTGGAGTTGATCTTAGTGCAAAGAGATAAGAGTGGGTCAATTCGCATTCTTCTGCATGTTGACCTCCAGTTGAACCAGCACCATTTGTTGAAAAGGCTATCTTTATTCCACCGGATGGTTGTGGCTCCTTTATCAAAGATCAAGTGACCATAAGTCTGTGGGTTAATTTCTGGGTCTTCAATCCTGTTCCATTGATCTGCTTGCCTGTTGCTATACCAATACCATGCAGTTTTTAACACAATTGCTCTGTAGTACTGCTTGAGGTCAGGGATATTGATTCCCCCAGAAGTCCTTTTATTGTTGAGAATAGTTTTTGCTATCCTGGGTTTTTTGTTGCTCCAGATGAATTTGAGAATCGCTCTTTCTAGATCTATGAAGAATTGAGTTGGGATTTTGATGGGGATCGCGTTGAATCTGTATATTGCTTTTGGCAAGATGGCCATTTTTACTATATTGATTCTGCCAATCCAGGAGCAAGAGATATTTTTCCATCTTCTGAGGTCTTCTTCAATTTCTTTCTTCAAGGACTTGAAGTTCCTGTTGTACAGATCTTTCGCTTGTTTGGTTAGAGTTATGCCAAGGTACTTTATGTTGTTTGTGGCTATTGTGAAGGGTGTTATTTCCCTAATTTCTTTCTCAGCCTGCTTGTCCTTTGAGTACAGGAAGGCCACTGACTTGCTTGAGTTAATTTTATAACCTGCCACTTTGCTGAAGCTGTTTATCAGCTGTAGAAGTTCTCTGGTGGAGTTTTTTGGGTCGCTTAGGTAAACTATCATATCATCTGCAAATAATGATAGTTTCACTTCTTCCTTTCCAATTTGTATCCCTTTGACTTCCTTATGTTGTCTAATTGCTCTTGCTAGAACTTCAAGTACTATATTGAAAAGATATGGAGAGAGAGGGCAGCCTTGTCTAGTCCCTGATTTTAGTGGGAATGCTTCAAGTTTCTCTCCATTTATTTTGATGTTGGCTACTGGTTTGCTGTAGATTGCTTTTACTATATTTAGGTATGGGCCTTGAATTCCTGCTCTTTCCAAGACTTTTAGCATGAAAGGATGCTGAATTTTGTCGAATGCTTTTTCAGCATCTAATGAGATGACCATGTGGTTTTTTTCTTTCAGTTTGTTTATGTAGTGGATTACATTGATGGATTTCCGTATATTGAACCATCCCTGCATCCCTGGGATGAAGCCTACTTGATCATGGTGGATGATCGTTTTAATGTGCTCTTGGATTCGGTTAGCAAGAATTTTATTTAGTATTTTTGCATCTATATTCATAAGAGAAATTGGCCTGTAGTTCTCTTTCTTTGTTGGATCTTTTTGTGGTTTAGGTATTAGCGTAATTGTGGCTTCGAAGAATGAGTTGGGCAGTGTCCCTTCTGTCTCTATTTTGTGGAATAGTTTGAAAAGTATTGGTGTTAAGTCTTCTTTGAAGGTCTGGTAGAATTCTGCACTAAAACCATCTGGTCCCGTACTTTTTTTGGTTGGGAGGCTTTCTATAACCCCTTCTATTTCTTTAGGGGTTATGGGACTATTTAGCTGATCTACTTGATGCTGATTTAGTTTTGGTATTTGATATCTGTCTAGGAAATTGTCCATTTCCTCCAGATTCTCCAGTTGTTTTGAGTATAGACCTTTGTAATAGGATCTGATGATCTTTTGAATTTCCTCAGTTTCTGTTGTTATGTCTCCCTTTTCATTTCTAATTTTGTTAATTTGTATACTGTCTCTGTGTCCTTTGGTTAGTCTGGCTAAGGGTTTATCTATCTTGTTGATTTTCTCAAAGAACCAGCTCCTGGTCTTGTTGATTCTTTGTATGGTTCTCTTTGTTTCTATTTGATTGATTTCAGCCCTGAGTTTGATGATTTCTTGTCTTCTACTCCTCCTGGGTGAATTAACTTGTTTTTCTTCCAGGGCCTTAAGGTGTGCCATTAAGTTGCTAGTGTATGCTCTCTCCAGTTTCTTTTTGGATGCACTTAGAGCTATGAGTTTTCCTCTTAGCACTGCTTTCATTGTGTCCCATAGATTTGGGTAGGTTGTACCTTCATTTTCATTGAATTCTAAAAAGTCTTTGATTTCTTTTTTTATTTCTTCCTTGACCGAGGTGTCATTGAGTAGAGTATTGTTCAATTTCCATGTGTATGTGGGCTTTCTGTTGTTTTTGTTGTTATTGAAGACCACTCTTACTCCCTGGTGATCTGATAGGAGGCATGGGATTAGCTCGATCTTCTTGTATTTGTTGACATCTGTCTTGTGACCAATTATATGGTCTATTTTGGAGAAGGTACCATGTGGAGCTGAGAAAAAGGTATATTCTTTAGCTTTAGGATGAAATGTTCTATATATATCTGTTAAATCCAGTTGGTCCAGAGTTTCAATTAGTTTCACTGTGTCCCTGTTTAGTTTCTGCTTTCCTGATCTGTCCATTGAGGAGAGTGGAGTGTTGAAGTCACCCACAATTATTGTGTTAGGTGTAATGTGTGCTTTAAGCTTTAGTAAGGTTTCTTTTACGAATGAGGGTGCCCTTGCATTTGGAGCATAGATGTTCAGTATTGAGAGCTCTTCTTGGTGGATTTTCCCTTTGGCCAGCAAGAAGTGACCTTCTGAGTCTCTTTTGATGATTTTAGGTTGGAAGTCAATTTTATCTGATATTAGAATGGCTACTCCAGCTTGTTTCCTGGGACCATTTGCTTGTAAAATTGTCTTCCAGCCTTTTACTCTAAGGCAGTGTTTGTCTTTAACACTGAGATGGGTTTCCTGTATGCAGCAAAATGTAGGGTCCTGTTTCCGTATCCAGTCTGTTAATCTATGTCTTTTTATTGGGGAATTGAGTCCATTGATGTTAAGAGATATTAAGGAATAGTAATTATTTCCTCCAGACATTTTTGAAATTATATTTATTTATTTTATTTATTTTTTTAATATTCGAGAGGTTACCTTCTTTTAGGTTTGATGAGAGGAGGTTTCTATCTTGTTTCTTCCCGGGTGTAGTTTCCGTCCTTGTCCTCAGCCTTCCTAATGTTGCAACCCTTTAATACAGTTCCTCATGTCGTACTGACCTCCAACCATAAAATTTTGTTCATTGTTTCTTTATAACTGTAATTTTGCTACTGTTATGAATCCTAATGGAAATATCTGATTTGCCTGATGTCTGATATATGGCCCTTGTGAAAAAGGGTCATTTGATCCCCCAAGGGGTTGTAGCCAATCAGTTTAGAACAACTGCCTTTAAAAAAACTGCCTTGGGCTAGATAGAGAGATGGCTCAGTGGTTAATAGCACTGACTGCTCTTCTAGAGGTTCTGAGTTCAATTCCCAGCAACCACATGGAGGTTCACAACCATCTGTAATAGGATCTGGTGCCCTCTTCTAGTGTGTCTGAAGAGAGCAACAGTGTATTCACATACATAAAATAAATAAATCTTAAGAAAAAAAAGTACAATTGCCTTAGAGAAAATATACTTGATATGCATTGGTATTTCAGGTTTTAAATTTTGTACCTAGGATAATATTTGGAAAAAATATACCAGTACATTCCAGAGACTAGATTTGGGCAGAGACCAAATTTCTTTTATTGCAAGGCTGTGCAAAGTTTGGCATCTGACCAGTAAATTGTACAGAAACAGCAGATGGTAAAACTAACGGTAAAGCAACTATTGGTTAAGATAGGACCCATGGGCTTGAGTGTGTGGAGCTATCAGAGAGCAGCTAGGAACCTCACAGGGTTTATGTCATTGACCAGGAGGGGGCATCTGTGCAGTCAAAGGTGAGATGTTGCAAAATTGCAGTGGAAAACTCAGGCCTAGTCATGCAGACCCTTCTACTTAAAAACCAAAGCTTTAAAGATAAGACAAGTATCCCAAACTGATGTCAACAGCCACATCTTGTTGAAATTATATTCTGGTAATAGGAGTAGAGTTTTAAAAGAGGAAATCAAGAAGACAATCCTTTCAGGGGCTAGGGTGACTTTGAAGAATATTGGAAAGTTCTGAAGCAACAGAGGAAGACCAGAAAGAGCGAATATTACAGACTATAAGAACAATAACAATAATAATAAGGTGCACACCTGTGAAAGTGATTGGCAAGGGATGCTAAACTATAATAATGAGTTCTACACTTCAGAAGACTCATGTGGAGTCAGTTAAGTTGAGACTTATGTGTCCCAGAGCAGATGGCTACCACAGTAATGACAGTTACCATATCCCTGTTCCATGGTGGAGGTCTCCAAATGCAGTGTTTCTTAGCAGCATGCTTTAGAGGAAAGATAGAACATCTACAGGGTGCTTAGCTGTGTGCTGGTATGATCAGTTCCCTAGTGGTGAAACAGAGCTCTCATTTGAGTTATGAACAAAGTAGCCATGGAGCTTGGTTTCCCATTTTGGAATACCTGCTGACAACACCATATCATATCTTGTTTTGTTTTCTTGGAGCATCATCTTGCTATATATTTGCTACCAGCCGGGAATCTCCACTTTATCTTGTCTTGAACGTGTGATCCTCTTGCCTTCCTCTGTCTCTCCCTACATCCCCCAAGGGCTGTGAATGCAAACATACCACCAGACCTAGCTCTACAGTTGCCCTTGGTTTTAGCAAGTTGTTATTTGTCCAGCTCTAGCCTAGAGATCTGGATTTAAGGCTCACTAATAGCTGCCGAAGAGACGACAGCCTCACCCTAATGATAGGAATCTAGATCATTCCTAAAGTCTGTAGAGGCACTGAGATTGAGCACAGTGGACAAATACAGATGTGGATGCTTGCAGCCAACCATTTTACTGAGCACGGGGTCCCCAGTGGAAGAGTTTGAGAAAGGACTAAAGGAGTTGAAGGGGTTTGCAACCTCATAGGAAGAACAACAATATCAAACAATGAGAGTCCCCAGAGGTCCCAGGGACTAAACCACCAACCAAGAAGTACACATGGAGAGACCCATGGCTCCAGCCACATGTGTAGGAGAGGATGGCCTTGCCGGGCATCAATGGGAGAAGAGCCCCTTGGTCCTGTGAATGCTTGATGCCCCAGTGTAGGGGAATGCGAGGGAGGTGAGGCAGGAGTGAGTGGGTAGGTGTAGAAACACCCTCATAGAAGCAAGGGAGGGGGATTGGATAGGGGAGTTCTGGGGGGAACAAAAATAGGGATAACATTTGAAATGTAAATAATCCAATAAAAAGAAAAGAAATGGCAGATCTCAAAGAATGGAAATCTGAAAAGAAAAGGCAAATCAGGTTTGTTTTGTCCCCCCCCTTTAAAAGCAGTAGAATTGACAATTACAAAATATTTTCATTAGCCAGGAGTATATAAAGACACTGGCAATGTTTACCACAGTAGTTTTCATTAAATTATTTAGAGATGGAAATAGAGACCTAGGGAATTGGGAGAGGATGACTGGATTGGTGGAGCTTCTTCTGTACTATGCAACCTTAACAGACAACAGAAGGAGGAAGGGATATACACCTAGTAGGGTGGAAGGTAAAAGAAAGTTGATTTATTTTTTAATATGTGAGACAAGATCATATATATGTGGATTTTAAGGTAATCTGTGTTGAAAATAAATTTAAAAACAAAACAACAAAACAAAATTATAATAAGATGTGCTTTTTAAACTTCACAGAACACTGTATATCCATGGGCACACCAAGCTGGATTTCACAGTCTGGCATACTGCAATTGAAAAAGCAGCAGGTACAGATGGTGACGCACTACAAGATCAGCAGCTCTGCAAGAATGACGTCCCCATTATTGTGAACAGCTGCATAGCATTTGTTACACAGTATGGTAAGTATCACAGGATGTTCATTCAACTCCTAGAAGTTAGGGCATCACTCTTACAGCTTCTAAGTGGTGCCTCCCTGGGAACAGAACGAATTAGTGCCTTTCCCTTTGTAAGTACACCAGTGAAGCCTTAAAGCCCAGTCACTGCTCAGCAGGCCAAGCCCTTTCTCCAGCAACACGTTTACACTGGTAATACTTTCACACCATGTCCTTGATCCTTCATGACCATGAAAATGCTGTGGAACCCAGTAAATAAAATGGTATAAAATGTAAAGACTATTATAAAATTCAGTTATAAAAATGCTAGAACAAAGCCAAGAGCAGCTCTCCATGCTTAAGTATGTTTTTTTTTAAGTAGCAAACCTTGGAAAAATATAGAAAATGTTGTGCTTCCTGTTAGCAAGCACACAATGTGTGTGTGTGTGTGTGTGTGTGTGTGTGTGTGTGTTTCATTCATCATGCTATTGGTCAGAAGTTTACATGAACTGTGGATATACCTACATTTTAATGATTGAGCTATTTGCCACAGATACTTTTATGAGCAACTAGCAAACCAGAAGGATTGTCTCTGTACCTACTTTGTTAAGTCTCCTTTTAATTCTGTGTGTTAGTGTGGGTTTTTTTATAAGTCTACCTAGAAATGTATCTTCATATTTATTTTCAAATTATTGTGAATCCTCAAATTCATTCTTAGTTGTATGCATCATTCAAATATGTAAATGATAGAAACTTTGTTTATAGAAACTTTGTATGTATGTATGTGTGTATATGTGTGTGTGTGTATGTATGTATGTATGTGGTTTGGGGTTCACATCCAGAGCCTTACTGCAAGCTAGGCTAATGTTCTGCTGCTTGCTTATATAGACTCTGACCTGTATTGTGAATATATTGTGTTTTCAACCTTTTAAATATTGGATAAATGTTGTAAAAAAAATCTGGAGAAGAATGAAGTGATAGACCTAGTATTTCTGAAGTTGTATTAATATTTTATTCTCTCAGTATTACAGATATTTGGTATATTTAACTTGAAAAGAAGACAGACATACATAATAAGAAAGATTTAGTAAAATATTGTCTTGTTTCTTAGGAAACATGCAGCCAGAGTGAGCAGTTCACCTGGAATATGTGAATAATCTATGTATAAAGCTGATACCAAGATAGATGACTATATGTCAGAAATAAGTACTTTGATGTAACGTTGTTTTAGGAAGTTAAATTTATAGTATGTGTATTTAAGTTCTTGGGCTAGAGTGTCATCTTAAGTATTTTATTTCAAATGTAATCCAATCATATTTTTTCCATATATGTTATGTTTGTGTTGAATATATACTGAGGCCTTTCACTAACCCTTTATGTAGGCCTTACCGTAGGGACTTCTTTGTGACCACAGTGCATGTACACATTATTTATCAGCTGTCCTGTTTAATTGAGTACTGGAAATGGTTGTCTTTATGTACCGTGCTTGTCCGCTTTAGCTTGGCTGTAATTCGCAGGGATATGTGAACACACATACTGTGTTAGGAAGAGCATAAACTCACAGGGAACTTTCGCATCATGTTAGTTTTATGGTGGCATAGCATCTTTTTCAGCTGACAAATGATTAAAATAGCATGAGGAGTTCCAGTGTAACCAACTGGGAGTTTCTCTGGGGCAGTTCCAAGTTTCCCTTTGGGGTTTCTTTGAATTTAAAATTATTAAGTACTGGATTGTATCAACTATATCTCATATATTTTAAGTACTTTATAACTAATGCAATGTATAATAACTTCTGCTTTAAAGTAAAAAAAAAAAGCCTATAAAGGTTGTTTATATTTTAAACAGAAAATGGGGAAAAAACTTTTATGCTATACACATTAACATAAAGATTTGATGGGGACTTCAGTACTGCACAGAGCTCACAGGATGCAAGTCTGTGCAAGGATGCCTGGAAGTCTCTATAGTAGCAATTAATTTTGAATATCTTAGCATCTGGATTAAAATGTAAAGGCCAATTTTCTGTGCTCTTCATGTTAACGTTTTGAACTTTCCCATGTTCAAAATGTATATGAACTTAATCTTTAAATAAAGTGTAGTAATTAAATATTGGAGGATTTTTTCAGTTCGTATAAAATTGCATTCTGTACTTTTAGATGTATTTGTGTGTGTGTGTGTGTGTGTGTGCGCGCGTGCGCACATGTGTGCATGCATATGCACTCTCATGTATTCACAGCATGTGTATATAGGTCAGGGGACAGTTTTTTGGGGATTTTTAAGCTTGCAAACTTGGGAGCAAAATTCTTTTCTTTCTGAACCATCTTTCTAGCTCTATTATAATTTCATTCAGTCTGCTAAAGCTGTTTAAGCATTAGATATTAGAAATACCTCCAGTGAGGAATATTACTTCCTGGGCACATAGAAAAAAATTCATTTATTCAATTTATTTATCTGCAGTAAGTAGTCATTCGCCAAATGCCTTTTGACTTTCCCCATGTGCTGTTCCTGACAGATATACAAAGAAGACAAGACTTGATTCTTGCCTTCTTGTCTTCTAGGGCATCATAAATGTATAGTCGAGAAAGGAGCACATAGGCAGGTGTTCACATCTTAGCATGTACGATTCTGTGGTAGAGCGGCTCCTTGTTCTAAACTGGGCATAGCAGTTGGCCCCAAAGTAGAGGGTGTAATAGACAGCTTTGTGGTTGGTTGTTTACAAAAGTGTGTTTGGAGTTCACGGTGCCCAAAGTATATAGTTAAAAGATAGGATGTATACAATGGACATGAGGTTGGGCCAGCTCCAGTAGATTTTTAATACATCTTTATAAAATTGTGTAAGTTTTCCCTACAGGCATTAGGAAAGACACATAGAGATTTTTTTTAGGCTTTTGACAATAAGACTAACAGGCCTATATGTTTTTGCCATGCCATTGACATTGATTGTCTGCACTCATTTGGCCTGCATAAGAATAGGAGCAGGGAGCTGTACAATGTACTAAAGACATATAAGGCACAGATGATAGCATATGAACAGAAAGAAGACTGGGGTTTTTTTTGACATATTTTTAATGGAGTGAAATGCAAAGATTCTGAATTGGAATAAGGTAAGAAGAAAGCAATGCCATTTAATGAAATTGAAGTGCAGGTTTTTAAAATATGATCGGAAGTTAAGCTTGTGAAAGAAGCAAAAAATAAAGAAAAAAAACACAATCCCTTCACATTTTTATGATGTCCTATAAGGCTGTGTCTGTCTCTGTGCATGTATGTGTTCATGAGTCAAAGTCTAAGGATTAAAACTCAGGTAAAAATAGGCACGTTGTGGGTGGATTGATTCATTCGGGGAGTTTTCTAATGGGGCAAAAAGAAAGTAGAAGTGAGGTTAGAAAAAAGAAAATAATTAGAGCAATGGAGAGCTATTAGAAGGAGAAAAATGTAAATGAAAACCATAAAAACCATGATTAACAGAATTTTAGCAGGAGGTTCTGTAGACTTGTCAAAGGCTGCAAGCAACTGTCAATATCCCAAACTGATAGGTGTCTAGATAATAAATACTATTGATATAATGACAGTGCTTCAAACCCAGAAGCAAGATGTCTGGGAGAAACTGTATGGTAATGTGATGACATTGAAAAGGGACAGTGAGTTCAGCTTGATTTCACAAGGAGGAAGCCCTGCAATGGACCCAAAGGATGTGTGTGTCTGTGTGTGTGCGTGTGTGTGTGTGTGTGTGTGTGTGTGTGTGTGTGTCTGTGTGTGTGTGTAGCAACACTGTCATCATTGTTCCCTGTTCTGTTACTTAGTGTTACTTTGACTTATATGTGATGTCTGGTGAGTTGGGGAGTTGGAAATATTAGGGAAAATTATAGGTTGACACAGCAAAAAAACTAATGGACAAATACATGATGAGAGTATGAGAAAGTATACACCAAAGTTTATATTGTTGTTTCCAATTGTAGGCAAGCCTGTTTTCTGTGAATAAATTCTTGATGTAAAACTACATTTGACAATGTTAGTATGGAGAACTAGAGAGAGTCCTGAGGGATGTTGACTGAGGATGGGTTAACTTATTCATTATGTTCCCATTTAAGTCACATGGCCAATGACTTATTTTGTTCATGATCCCACAGAAAGATCTGTTCTGTTCCCAAGATATTACAGTAGATTATGATTGTGATATTTGATTTCCTCATATAACTTTCCAACTTTTCTTAATCACAGGGTTAGGATGCAAATACATTTATCAAAAAGAAGGTGATCCTTTGCACATAAGTGAACTCCTGGAGAGTTTCAAAAAGGATGCAAGGAGTGTTAAGTTGCGAGCTGGAAAACATCAACTTGAAGACGTAACAGGCGTGCTGAAACGTTTTCTGTCTGATATTGATGATGCTCTTCTCACAAAGGAGCTCTATCCATACTGGGTCTCTGCATTAGGTAATGCTCTTGGGTCCAGATAGCATGCCAGCCTTCCAACTTAATACTTAGGATTTTCTATCTGTCTTTAATCACCTGAAGATTACTGTATTTTTCTTGTTTGTCTTGAAGATTGTCCTAATTCATATTAATATAACTGACAAAATATTTATTCATTTTCTAGGGATTCTGCTTAATAAGGTAAAGTTGTATTACATTATGCGAAAACATAAGGAATAAAATTATTAATAGACCAATTACTTATTAACTTTCTTTATTAGGGCTGGGCAGTGGTGGTGTACACCTATAATCCCAGCACTTGGGAGGCAGAGGCAGGTGGATTTCTGAGTTCAAGGCCAGCCTGGTCTACAGGGTGAGTTCCAGGGCAGCCAGGGCTATACAAAGAAACTCTGTATCAAAACAACAACAACAAATAAAGTCTTTATTGGATCATGTTATTTTATTTTTTAATTTATTTACATTTTAAGTGTTACCCCTTACCCAGTTTCCCCATCTCCCAGAAATCTCCTCTCCTATCCCCCTCCCCTGCTTCTATGAGGGTGTTCCTCCACCTACTCAGCCCCTCCCACCTCCCTGCCCTCAATTCCCCTACACTAGGGCATCTATCAAACCTTCATAGGAACCAAGGACCCCTCCTCCCATTTATGCCTGACAGGGCCGTCCTCTGCTACTTATGCAGCCAGAGCCATGTGTACTCCTTGGATGGTGGCTTAGTCCCTGGTAACTAAAAAAGAAAAAAGTTTTATATGCATGTATGAAATCTAGCTCCTTGACTGAAGTATCACAGCAAGAGCATTTTAATATTTTTACCTTTTATTGTTTTATAGTTATTATTCCACACTTATTAGATATATAAGTATCCTTATTTTTTGTAAACTACTAACATTTCATATATCTAAATTATTTTCAAAATGCCTATTATTTCCAGTTTTTAATTTTAGCTTTATATATACCATAATAATAAATATATTTCTTATATATAAAATCTCTTTTGAAAGGATTTTTTTAAAAAAGGCTCTTGAATTTGGATATGTTTAATCTTAAGCAGAAGTAATATTTTTTGAAGGGATTAATCTGGAAATTGTATCACAAGAAATGACAATTTTAAATTTTTCTCTAATACCCCTGAATAATATTAGTAAGAAGAGAATAGAATTGTCACTAAAAATGTAGTGTTTTGAAATTTAACTGTTTAATTCAAAAGTTTAATCTTTGATTTGCTTTCAGGCATTTCTCTAATCAAAAGGGTTAAGTGTAATCCCAAGGACAACATAATTGACTGGGTTGTAAACTATTTCATTAGATAATGTCTGTCTCCTTGAGGCCAGTGTCCTGGCAACATTCATTTTAAAGATAGTTTAAGTATGAATAACTGAAATTATATCTAATTAATGAATGAGTAAAATTTGTCTGCATGCATAAAAAATTATTCACCAAGAAATAGACAGCCGATAACTTTCTGCTAAGATTCTTAAATGAGGGCAAGCTGCTCTCAGGTGACTGTAAAGAGGTGCTGAGCACAAGTGCCGGCTTTGCAAAGTAAACATTTATCTTTGACTTGGAGATGAGTTATTTGATAATTTTCTTGGGGACATTTTTTAAAAGCCTGTAGGTCTTTTGCTGATAGACCTAATATGTCTTCTTAGCCATTTCTGAATACGTAGTGTTGTATCTCACTGTAAACCATAATTTTGAGTGACCTTATAGAAAAAAATCCCTAGTATCTGCCTCAATGAAAGCTTAGAAAAAATTTAAGTTATATCTCTCACCTTTCTTTCTCCTTCTTTCTTTCTTTCTTTCTTTCTTTCTTTTCTTTTCTTTTCTCTTCCTCCCTCCCTCCCTCCGCCTCTCTCTCTCTCTCTCTCTCTCTCTCTCTCTCTCTCTCTCTCTCTCTCTCCCTCTCCCTCTCCCTCTCCCTCTCCCTCTCCCTCCCTCTCCCTCTCCCTCTCCCTCCCTCTCCCTCTCTCTTTCTTTCTTTCCCATATGTCGCTCCCCTCTAGTCCCCTCTCACAGAGTCCCCCCCCTCCATCCCATCTCTCCTTCACCTCTGAAAGGACAGACCCCCACCCAGATCCCCCTACTAGGACATCAAGTCTCTTCTGATTTAGGCACAGAGACCAAAGATGACAGCCCTCTGCTGCATATATGCTAGGGGGTGTCATAGCTCAGCTGGGAGAGTGTTAGACTGAAGCTAAGAACTTTTGTAGTGGTGCCCACTTCTAATCCTCAGACTTGAAAGGCAGAGGCAGGCTGATCTCTGTGAGTGAAGCCAGCCTGGTCTACAGAGAGTGTGCCAGGATAGCCAGGGCTGTTACACAGAGAAACCCTGTCATGAACTAATCCTACTTCTGCCTAAAAAAATAGACTAAAACTTTTTGATTTTGCCAGGCCATGGTGGCTTATACCTTCTGCTGAAGGCAGAGACAGATAGATCTTTGATTTCAAAGCTAGCCTGTTCTACAGAGTGAGTTCTAAGACAGGGTAAAACAGAAAAACAAAAATAAATGAAAGAAACAAAAACAAAACCTTAAAAACTTAAGAATCCTTGTAGTATCATACCAACTGTTTATAAAATACAGGAGTGTTCTAAGAACACTATTCAATTATCTGAATTCTTTCTATAATTATTTTTTTATTTTCTTGATTATTTTACTTACATAATATAATCTATTGCTCCATGATTGATAAATTAAAATATTGTATCTCATATGTTCAGTTCAATGGAAACTGAAGTACAAAATTGTAGTTTTAATCGCATTTTCAATGTGCATTCCACCTTGATTTCAGTATCAGGATCATCTGAAGCTTCCATAATATCAAGTCACCTCATAATACATGAGGGATGGCAGTTGCATCAAACAGTTTTATCCATGTGTTCTTAGTTTATCTGTGCCTGGGTACTGCTCAAGAATTGCAATCCCAAGAATCCTACTACTGTGTTAATAATTGAATAATTTAGACAGTGTGTTTTGAACTAATTTTCCCCTGTCCCAAATCCTTCTAGGTCCTCCCCATGTCCCTACCCAACTTCATGTATTTCTCTCTCTCTCTCTCTCTCTCTCTCTCTCTCTCTCTCTCTCTCTCTCTCTCTCTCTCAAATAAATAAGAAAAAGGAAAAATTAAAAAACTAACAGCAGAATTAATACCTAGACGAATTCACAAACTGTAATAGCATGCAAAAAAACTTGTATGTGTTCATACTAATCAAAATCCCATCACCAAGATCAGGCAGTACACATAAGATCCCAGCCCCCATCCAGGGAGCTATCTGCAATTAATACCTGTTGGAAAGAGGAAAATAGATGTTTCTCTAAAAGAGTGTCACTGGATTTATCAACCAAACTACAGGGCAGGTCACATGGCCAAACCACTTTTTTTGTTTGTTTTGTTTTAGAATTTGTTTATCTGTGTGTGTGTGTGTGTGTGTGTGTGTGTGTGTATGTGTGTTTGCATTCCTACACACATGTCTATATGATGTGTGCATGTCTGTGCATATGTGTGTGGTTGTATGCATGCCTATGTTCATGTGTATAATATATAATATATATATGCCTGAGTACATGTGTATGAGTATATGCATGCCTATGCACATGTGTGTGGGTGTATGCATGCCTATACACATGTGTGTTGGTGTATGCATATCAGAAGTTGGTGGCAATTGCTTTACTCCATTGCTTTCACCTCATTGTTCTGGGTCATTGTCTCTGACTGAACTTGAAGCTTTCTAAATGGTTATATCAGCTTCCCAGAAAGCCCCGGGGATCTTGTGTTTCTGCCTGCCAGTGCTTGAATTTCAGGCCTACACCACCATGCTTGGATTTCTTACATAAGACTTCTGAATGTTCAAACTCAGGTGTTTGTACTTGCACAGTCGACTATCTGTCCATCCTGTACCCAATCATCATGTTTCCTATGTGACAAATCTTTCCCAAGTTTTGCTTTCCAATTGCTTTGTTTTGAAAATATCTATTTTTATAAAGTCCATGAAATGCTTTCTACTGGAACTATTACTTGATAACTATTATAATGTTAATTAGATTTTTAAAAAATATGTGAGATTGTTTCTCAAATCATAAACTAGATGACATGGCAGAAAATATTTGGATTACTTATAATTTTATTTGGTAATTTGGGTATTTTCTTTTCCTGCTTTTCCAGTATTGTCTCTGGGTATGATATTTCCTTCAATAGGTCTCATGTGCAACCTAAATATACACAGGAGACAAAACTTGTTGTTTCTAATAGGAGGGCGCTTGGAAAATGTGTTACCTTTCCTTTGTCCCTGGGTGTCTTATGGAGCTTTTGAAGGGACTGTATACATTTAAGGAATCTTTGGAATGTCCCTGGCTTCTCTTGAGTAATATAGGTAGGGAGAAGCAGGAAGTGAAAACATGTAGCTTCCAAAGATCATTGGGGATTGAACCTGAAGAGTGAAACTTTGGCAAATGTTGTTGCTAAGAAAAGTGACTGCCATTTCCCATGTCCGCTAAGAGATTGGACTGAACTGCCAGTCCACTCTGTGGAAAGTTCCCAGTTCTGTTATGCCAGAGATTTGTCTTCTGAAGTTAAGAGGCGAGAGGGCAATCCTTTCTCATTTGTCTTTTGATGGACCAATTAATTTCTTTTTACGATAAAGACAGAAGGCCCATTATCTTCTAAATCTGAATTATGGCATTACGACCTATACATCACCTCTTCCCCCCCCCTTTTTTTTGTCTGATTTGAAGGCAGCAAGGCTGGTAATAGGCCCTTGATGTGGATCAAAGGACTATTACAGTTCATAGTTCTGGGATAGATTTGGACATACCATTTTCAAATCCCAATGATGAAGCCCCTCTGTAGCCAGACGTAATACACCTTTGGCTCAGCTCCTCAACATATGCTAAAGTTTAATTAATTTATTGAATGTATTCCTGTTAAGATGTAAAAGTCCATAAAATACGCCGTATAAAAAAACCCTTTTGCCCTGCCCTTTTGAAACCTAGAATATATGACTGGGTAATGCTTGAGCAGTTTTTATTTTATTTTTCAGAATTACAGTCCATTGTGTTAAAAATGTCGAAATGTGTCTGTCTTGAGACCTGATTGTATCATTTATATGCTTATAAGTACTACTTAAAATAATATAGAAAGATACGTGTACAATACGGCTGATTAGTTTAAATGTCAGAAATGCTCTCCCTAGATACGCAAGATGAAAAGGCAAGAACTGACAAGTACAGAGCCTTCATCCGCTCTCTTCCTGGGGTCAACAGAGCAACCCTCGCCGCTCTAATTGAACACCTTTACAGGTACGTGGGTTTCTAAACATTTTAAAGCATGACTAATATCAATATGGAATTACCTTTTCAATTTAAAGCTGCGTAGGTGCACTCCCATGTCTTATTGTGAACCCTTCAGGTCTTAAGAACTTTACCCTACATTTTTCTAATTCAGGTATACTTACAGTTGAATATGCTGGAGATGTTCTTAAATGAATAATAATTGAACACAGTGCTCCTCTGCAGTCAGTTAATAAGCAGGAGATTTAAAACTCTCTTAGATATGACATTGGGGAAGGAGTGATTGTCTTATTTTTACAGTATAAATATGGCTTATAGTACATAGACCTGCTTCTGTCTATAATATATCAGACAGATAATTAAATGGGGGATTTTATAGCATGATGCACGTGACCACAGAGGAGAAACTGGGTGGCTGAATACTAAAGCCCCTATGTTCTATAGTAGGGTGGAGTGTGAGAATACAGTGTTTTAATTTGTGAGTTTTATAAACTTGTACTATAGGTGTTTTGTAAATAACAATAGCTGTTTTGAAAATGAGATTGAGAAGGTTTCCACAATGTTTTATCTTTGGCAGCCAACTATTCTCTTGTAACATGTAAACTCTTACAACAAAAGGAGGGTTTCATTTAGCTCCATATTTATTTATTTATTTATTTATTTATTATTTTATTTATTTATTGGTGGTCAGGATTGTGAATATTAAACCTGGCTCCAGCTTGAGCTCTAGCCCAAGCCTGCATAACATAGATTGACATTGCATCACACGGTTGAGTATTTGATTATTCTAGGACAAAATGTGACCTATAATGTGAGAATTTAGTAGGAGTAAATGAAGGAGATGAGATGTGTTGAGGTCCACGAGTTTCACGGAATTCTTCGATGTTAAAGAGCCCTATGATCTGGATGTATATAACAAAAAAAAACATATATATAGACAAAGTGTGAAGAATTTCCTGAGCCCAGGAGAGCCTCCTGAGCATTGTGGACATTGTCTGAACGGCAAAGCAAGCGAAAGGCTGAAGACAAGCCCCATGCATGGGTGGGAGTGTCTTCCGAGACATACGCACTAGGGGATGCGAACATTGATAGTTGCCTGGCAGGAGGCTGTGAAAGGCTTTGCAGGTCATGTATGCCCATCTGGATTTTATAAGGAATTACTAATATCATGTCTTACTTAGCATAACACCTCCTGTAAAAGGGAACACTTGAGAAGAGGCAGGGAAACCTAGTTAGGAAAAAACATTTCTTTGGGTTCTTATGAGCAGGCCAGAGTAAGTCTATAAGAAGGCTGATATGAAATACTGGGGGACAGCAGTATCTGGGCACCAGAAGTAAAGAAAGCAATTTACATGGCACACTGTTTATTCCAGAAATTAAGGCTGTGAGGGAAACTAAATATAGTGGCAGCTAATGAGGTGCACAGAGGGATGGTTTTACTGAATCAGTCTCAAGAAACTAAGGAACTGGGTAATGTCATCAAAAGTGTAAGTCACCTTGGATGCCTTCAGATTGGTACAGCTTTTAATTCAGTACCTGCCCTGGATAACAATTCACTTCTGCTATCAGAAGCAGTCACTTAATTCCACTCAGCACGTATTCATTATGCACTGCAGCGCGATTAAAGTGAGAGTCTCTGACTGAGATTCTAGCAACAGAGACAGCCACAGGAGATAAATTTTCCAGATATTTACAATCCAGTGTGATAAAAGTGCAGGAGTAGTTTGAAGGAGCGCTTGCAATTGTTACCTCTTCCTTTATTAAATTCCAGTTGCTTTTCCATCTTGTAAATCGGATAGGATGATTGCAGTTTCTTTATCCAGTCTCTGCTCTGAAATTTTGCATTTTATTATAGATTTTTGACATTATCATATATATTACTGCCATGTTTACTCCCTTTGGCATGCATCTTCTAGAGTCTGTATCTCAGTCAGGAGTAGTGTGCTGTATGTGGTATGTATGTGTATGGGGGGTTGTGTATATGTGGGGTGTGTGTGTGTGTGTGTGTGTGTGTGTGTGAGAGAGAGAGCGAGAGAGAGAGAGAGAGAGAGCGAGAGAGAGAGAGAGAGAGAGAGAGAGAGAGAGGGAGGTTATCAACAGTTAATGAACTGCTCTATATACAGTTAGTAAAAATTCAATAAAATCATGAACAGGTATTTGTAGTTTCTCATCAGTTATCTTGATCCTTATAACTCCCCTTTGTGGGAATGACTATTGTTCTAAAGCTCAAAATGGGAGAATATTTAAAGTACTCATTCCATTATCTGAAAGTTATAGCTTACTGATTAGAAGAATTAATATGCTTGTCAATATCTATTTTGGAAGGGCATTCTTGGGGCTAAAGAGAGATAACTCAGCCATTAAGATCACTTACTGATCACGCCAAGGACTCAGGTTTACTCCATTTCTAGCACTTATATGACAGCTCAAAATAATCTGTAACTCCAGTTCCTGGAGATTCAGTTCCTCTGCTAGTCTACATGGGCATCAGGCACATGTGTGGTCCACATAATACATGCAGGCAAAACACCCATAAAATAAAATATAACAAAACGCTTTCACAAACAATAAAAGAGGAGTATTCTCCAAAGTTTCTAAGACAAGGATGGCTATGTTTTCGCTTATCCATTTGCTTTTTTGAGATATCCTGTCTTGAGTAACTTGAACAAAACCTGTTATGAAAGGACTTGATGTCATATAAAACCATCATTTAAATGTTATTCTGTTAAAAGGGAGGTCATTGTCTCGGCAAGTCTAATTCAGCATAGCAACCCTCTGATGGGGTTGGCTGGTTAATGATAGAATACGCAATCAGCAATCTGTCCTTGGCTTTGATAACAAGAGCATATATGTACTTAACTGAGGTGTGCTTTGTAGAAATGGTAGCCTTGCCTGCAGCCTGAACTCCCTAGTGACAGGTCCAGCAAGTCCTTTTAAAGCCTCTATCGCCTTTATTTCCTGCTCCCCACACCCCATCTTTTATTTGTGATGCAGCTGCATACATTATTTCCAGCCAGGTCTTAGCACATTTCTTGCACTTTGGGTTTTGGCACGGATTGTTCATTGGCTGCAACTGTTTGTATATTGTCAGTCTATACGTACCAGGTATTGCTCCTTTGAATAGTATTTTTTCTTCTATTCTTAACTAGATTAAGTCTACCATTATGTCTCCCCCGATCCTTTTGTTTTGAAGAGCTTTATCCTGTGTGCCTGTGTTTGTGTTTTCAATTATAACTGAGCTTATATTTCCAATGAAATTCTTGAATACAAGTCTGCCATAATGAAATATACTGTCCCCTAACAGGGTTCAGAAATGCTCAGAAATCAATCACATGAATGCTCATAATTTGGCATCGGTCTTTTCATCGTGCTTATTTCAAACTAAGGGACAAACGAGTGAAGAAGTCAATGTAATTGAAGATCTAATTAATAATTATGTGGAAATATTTGAGGTAAGAATGCTATGTCCTCTCCTTTTACGGTACATTGAGCTTTGAAGCTTGCGAAACCCAATACTTATTTCTTGATGTTATTCGGGTCCCTGTGAACATTTTAAAAATAGAGACTGTGAAGGATAGTTAGGTTTGAAGGTTTTAGCTATAATTGGCTTTTAAAACAGTAACCATTTATTTAAATGTAGCAGCAGCTTTTAAATATTTTCACCATCTGCTGTCTGTTGGACAGCATACTATTTACAGGCTGGTGTGTGTGTTTTCTCTTCACTGTGTATATGCATTAAGTATGTCTACTGAGAGGTGTGAAGTTATGAATTTAACAAATTCAGTGATCAACAAAAGCCTGTTAAATGCTGCAATTGAAATCACTCTGAGTTGTAGGGTTTTTTTTTTTTTTTTCCTTTTTTAATTGTGCTGTGCCTGGCAGAGAATGATGAAGCATTATCTGATGGCTTTTACTCAGTCCTCACGTGTATTTATTTCACTTTTCAGTTTGCAGTTCTCCAAAGTGAGTATATTTATGCTTTATTAGCCAACTGTTAGAATAGGAATGTTTTTATAGCTTAAGCAAGAGAAGATATGGAAAAGGAGGGTAGGTGTTAGCTTCTCTGGGTGAAAGTCCCTTTCGTGATGTAAATAAACTCTCACACCACCCCTTTGGTCTAACCTGGCTCCAAGCTTGCTCAAGTGATACTTTTTGTGTCCCGTGGATAGAGTTGTACCAGATGAAATCAGATGCGTTGGTGTGGCAGTTTAATAATCTTGAGACTTGTTCATTTTCGCTATACTTAATCGCAGGACGCCTTAGCACAGGAAAGTAAGTGCTCTTGCTACTGTAACAGCTTGACTGGAATTTCCAAGAGAGATCATGGCACATCTGCCTTCCACTGCTCCTCAGTCTCTGCTCTTCCTTCCTGTTTGTCTATTGTTTTTGTATTTTGATCAACAGCAGCTTCTTTGAAATGATCAGATGCTGAGATAAACAAAAATAAATGTGGCTTTACATGCTCTCTTTATTATGTTCATAAAACTAAATGGTTCCTTCATAGTTTTGTAGAACAGAAGATTTCTATTAAAAGTTTAATAAGCCCTTAAGGAATATGTTGGTTTGAGTTATTTGTCTAGTTTCTCAACTGCAAGCACTTTTGGAAATTGTCCATGGGAACCTGTGCTTGGAAATACGTATGGTTTTCATGAGTAGACTCTGCGATAGGATGGGATATCATCAAAGCATATTCCAAGCCCTACAAAGTTCTGTCTAGCTGGCTTCATGTTGCCCTAGTTGGGGGTGCTCCTGTGATCAACATGATGATAATGATGTCCATCCTGGTCTGTTTGTAGTTTGTGGTTACTTAAATTCCCGAGGAGCTAGGTGAGGAAGAGCCTCCTTGCTCTGTGTACTCTACATTATTAGAATATTGCAAATTATATTTTAAACAGGTTAAAGAAGACCAAGTCAAACAAATGGACATAGAAAATAGCTTTATAACCAAGTGGAAAGACACTCAAGTGAGTAGTAAGAGTTAGTCTCTAAAGACTTGAAAACGAAACTTTTGTAAATGCATTTGTTGTGTGCGTTCAAGTTCCCATTCAAAGTAAAGTAAAAGAGGCTTATGAAAGCCGGGGGCACCTCTGAAACCTGATGTGTATCTGCCAAACGTGATAATTTCACCTTAAACATTGAGGAAAATATGACTAATATTTACTAAAACCAAAACACTCTTTGCTATGCCAGTGGGATTCAAAGGAAGCATTTAAAGCCAAAGAAATATTAAAATGAACTGCAAAATCACATAGCAGAGTGATTTTTATCTCTTAAAATGAGGGTATCATAAATGATTTCTTACCTGCTTCTGCTCTCCTTGCTCTCAGCTGATTGTATTAATGAGACAGTTTCTCAGGTGGCCCGTGTCATGCATACTAACTTTTGTCATTAGTCTGCTCTTCTAAACCCTGTCTTGCTTCCCTAGCCAGAGTACATTGGATTTGGGTGTTGAGGACACACCTTGCTTTCCCAGGCTCCCTTACCTTGTTTGATGAATTCACTGGAACGACTTAAGGTTGATCATTAATCATCCTCTGGTAACTAGCAATGATAATGGATTCAGGGTTTCACTGTAAATAATAGAAATGGGTCAAATGTGCTCTGTTCACAATTACACTCAGATAATGAGGCAAATTCCTGCTTATTAGTCAGACCCAAAGTTTGCTTCAGTCCTGAAGCATCTACTTCTAATTAAAGAAATCACTGCCGCTATCATTCTGCATGAAGCAGATGAGCCCATGCTTAGATTCCCCTAGAACTAATACTGTGATATTAATTACTTAACCAACGAGTCCCTCCATTTTAACAGAAAGTAATGAATGTAACTTTCAGAGAAGTTAGCTTTAACGCTACACTAAAAATAACCTTGCTTATTATCACTGCTTATAATTCTCAGTTTGTGTAGATGGTTTTTTCGGTCCTGAAATGGAGGATGGTGAGCCTGAGAGAAATGCTTACCCCTCTAATCTCTATTGTTACTTCCTGAGTATCTGCTTGAATTTTACAACAAGGAAGCTGGGCTTTGACATTTTGGATTTACTATTTTACTATAAGTAAATATATATACATATATATGTGTGTATATAGATTCATAATAATTGAGAAAAGCACTAAAATAATCTAGAAAATTTGGTTTTCTGTGCTTTAGGCTTGCTTCAGTCTATGTTAAGCTTTGAGTTTGTGGTATTATGGTAACCTTGCTTTAATTTCTTACCTACTTCACTTTGTGGTTCACTCTGTGTATTTTGTGTGTTTGCCTTTTTTTTTTCAATTTTCACAATGTTTTGTTCTTGCTGGGATGTTTATACAAACAGTGAAAATCAAAAATGTCAGCTCTATCTTTCTCCACAGAAATTGTATGTAGAATCAAATCTGAGACAGAAACATTGGAAACAGGCTTTTCCAACATACAGTCACAAAATAATTCAGAGTACTTCTTCAGAGAACAGTTTAAATTTTTTCTCCCACAGATTTTCTTACTAGATAAGGGAAATTTAGCTTCAGAATGATGATATCTCAGATTATTTTTCAAATATTGATAATAGATCTTTTAAGTGGTTATACAGTAGATTTCTGAAAAAAAAAGTTTGTCTTGTTCCTTCGTCTGTATTTTCTGATGTTGGTATGTATTGTGCTGTCTTGTTCTTGTCCTTTTTATTTGTAACTTGTTTTCTTAGTCTCTGTTTGGGAATGTAATGACCCAAATAAATATTCTTTTCTGCTTAAAGATAGATAATACAAACTAAAGCATATCTCACTTCTCTACCTTATTCTATTATTCTACTTTTATGTTCCTTGCTTATTACCTCCCCTGCTCATAATTTTAGTTCATCCTTGATGTAACTTACCTCCCAGTTTCAGTGTTTAATGTCTCAGCTGCATGAAACTTTAGCAAGGCTTATTTTGTCTTGTGAGATTATGTACATATGGACTAAGCTCTTTACATATTCTGTGACTCCTAAGGTCTTGTCAGATACAGCCTACATCGATTCTAGAGTCATTGGTTCAGTGTTTGAAGACACTAAGGCCTTGAACATGGCATTTAAAATTTAAAAAAAAAGTCATATCTTGATGACTGTTGCTATCAATAGCATTTCTTCCGACTCTAAGCTTTACACACCCTTGTCTGTAATCAAGCACATTTTGAAATAAGTACTAATACTGGGGAGCAGGGGAATTGAGGAGATTTAATTGCTATACATTTTAGAGACCATGACAAACATTTTGTAGCTCTCAGGTGCTCTGCCTGTCATTGTGATGGACTGACATCTGCTGTCTTCATATCTGTCCTTTCTAGGTGTCCCAGGCTGGAGACCTGTTAATTGAAGTGTATGTGGAAAGAAAGGAACCCGACTGTAGTATTATCATCCGGGTGAGTCCTAAGGGTGGGGATAAAGAGCACTGCTGGACTCTCAGAGATGATGGTCACACATGTTCCAGGATGTTTTGTATTTTAGGTTCTCTTCAGTTCAGTGACTGATGGCAAGATCAACCTTTCCCAGCCCTATCCTCTAGGATTCTATTATTTTAGTTGTTTGGAAGAAAACATCTGTACCTTAGTTAGGATTTTTTCCAACATCAAAGTAAATGGAGGGAAACTTGAAGCAATCCCACTAAAATCAGGGACTAGACAAGGCTGCCCCCTCTCACCATATCTTTTTAATTTAGTCTTTCTAATGGAGTTGTACTAATTATGACAATTTAGCAAAGTTTGCATATTTCTTCATTGTATTTAAATAAAAAGTAATTTAATTCTAAGTAATCTGGAAAGGCTGAATAGTAGTAACAAACTGTTCAGCAATAATCAATACAATTTACACATCGCTTTAAGACTGAAAAACAGTTGTTGTATTTATACTGTTGTGTTTATTCTGATGTCAAATTCTGGAGGCATATACCAAGTTTTAGGAAATGGAAAATGGAAATTAAAGAACATTAAGAGCACAGCACAAACCTGGATCATCATAGCCCACACTGGATATTCATTATAGGGATGTTCACATTCCATAAATTAAATTCCATAAGTTACTGAGTGTATAGTTCAAGGTTCTTCATATTTTCCATATTTCACTGGCTTTTAGTTCTTTAAGAAGGTGCTATGTTTCTTTTCCTTTTTCCTTTTCCCTTTTTCAATTTTAAGTTCTGGAGAAATAGCTCAACAGTTAAGAGCACTGGCTGCCCTTCTATAAGACCCCAATTCGATTCCTAGAAACCTCAAGGTGGCTTACAGTATCAAGAATCCAATTCTAGGGTATCTGAAACCCTCTTTCCTCAGTTGATATTAGGAGTGCATGTGGTTCACAGACATAAATGTAGGAAAAACATCCAAACATATAATATAATAAAATTAAATTAAAAAATATTTTAGAGTAATGCAGATTTGAGGCATCAAGGAATCTTCTTACCCGCAATTTCCATTTCTTCATGTTCTCCAAGTTGTTACTGGATGCTGAGGTCCTTTGTAAATTTACAATTCTATGAGCTTCTCTAAATACAATAGGTTTATAATTAATACATTTCATAAATTAATCCATGAATTTCATAAAGGTAGCATGAGTGAGTTACCCATAATGGTGACACACATACACACACACACACACTCACACACACACACAAACACACACATACACACACACACACACAAAAACACACCTGTATATACACCACACACATGCATAGAACTGATTGGAAAATCTAAGAAAACTTTTTAGGATATTCATTTGCTAAGAGCATACAAACGAAGTTATTGTTGCAGTGTTCTAATTACTAATATGACTGCTCTTGAACATTATCAATGAATTCTAACTAAAGAAAACAGTGTTACTGTTTTATGCAATCATTATTACCAAATCCTAAACTTGATAGAAACCCCAGAGTCCCTGGAAAGGTGGTAGCATGCTTACACACTGGCCTCTGGTTGTGAGATGCTTGAGGATCCGGTCCTCAGACTTGCACTGCAGAATCAACGGGCTCCTGAGATACTAACTCGAGTGCTCTCTGTATGGCTGTATGCAACCATCTGTCACTTGGCATGGCAGGGAATACGACAGGCACCAAAACCCTGGGGCTTCTTGGCATGACAGATACTATTTAATCATCTTCATAATATTTAGAGTCCAATCTGAATAAACCAAGTAACTCTGCACTCTTGATTATAGAAAGACAAATGAAATTTTACTGTGAGAAAATTATCAGACTTGTATGGTAGGGTTGGGTTTTGTTTTGTGTTGTTGTTGTTGTTGTTGTTATTGTTTTGTTTTCTTTTGTTTTGAGACTAGGTGCATTTATGAGTAACATAACAACTTGCTAAGAAAATAATTATCTCCAATGTCTGTATTACAGTATCTCTTTATTTTGATGTTACAATATATTTTATGGAAAAAAATCTCATTGTAGTATTTTCTTTGTGCTTCGATAATCATGAGATGTGGAACTTCATTGCCTTAGCACAAGACTCCTTCTGTATCACACGTCTTTGAAGATGTATTCCATCTCTTACAGATATCTCCTGTGATGGAAGCGGAAGAGTTAACAAATGATATATTAGCAATAAAAAATATCATTCCTACAAAAGATGATATTTGGGCCACATTTGAAGTCATTGAAAATGAAGAGCTAGGTGAGTGGCCTTCACGCCAGAGATTTTTAAATTCCATATCCAGTGACGGACACTTTGGGACAAGCCATTTCTCACATGTGCTGTTTTCCTAAAGATTTGCATCTCATTATGAATTCTGTTCTACCTCTCTGCCTGTCTTGACATATGCTATCACCATTTGAGAGTGATTTCCTACAATGTTGGCTCATCAGAATAATTAATTCTTTCATTAACTATATAAATAGAGTATAAAGTGTTAGGTGTCTCTGTTTCTGCTTCATCAGGTAATAGTTTTACTCATAAGGACAAACAGTGTGACTTATAACAATATCCTAAATGTCACCTCACTACCACTTTATATTTGTGTGATCTTTATTTAGTAAGAATACATATTTAAAGATTGTTGTCCATTGAATCAATAATTTTACATAGAGCAGAAACTTTTCATTTGGCTGTTTGATTTTTTTCCTATCACCAATGTCTTAATTTCTCATATATCCTCACAAAGAAACTAAAGAGTAAAAGACCTTTTAAACCACCTTGACTACCCTGGTTGCCAAGTGCTGAATAAGCTTAACATTCTAATCACACCATTTGGTATTAAAGACCTATAGGACAAAAAAAAAAAAAATAAGATGCAGGATTCCATTGTACCTTGACCATCTGTCTAGCTGATATCTACTAAGGTCTTGGGACCCTTTCAAGTATAGCTGTCAAACTGCCAAAAAGAAAAACTTGCCACCCCACAAGGCTCTGGATAAAAATTAAAATTAAATTTTGATCTACCCCAGGGTGCATTATTTGGAAGATCGGAGTCAGCATTAGAATATAGGGAGATTCTATATAGGCACTTCTGCACCACTCCGTCTTGATATTTTTACTTATTTGCTTTTTACATGCATAATTCCATAAAAATTAATGGGACTCACAATATGATATTGTCAATATGTCTTGTCAAGGTACAGTATCCCTAGTGCTTGGGTGTCAGTTCTCAGTGCCTGCCTTCATTAGTCTTTGCACCCCCCCTGGACAGAGCTTCTCTGACAAGTGACTCCTATGACCTCCCAACTGTGAAACTCAGCGGCCCTGCTTTCAGCATCTCAGTGGCTGATGTCCTCTACCATGGACTGCTGGTGAATGTTCCTTTATCCTGTGGTGTACTCCAGGCTATTTTCAGAACTCCTTCCATGGTCTTAACTCTTCAATCTTCCCATCCAACTTATACTTCCTTTTTCTTCTGTTTATTGTCAGACATCGTGTTTGTCCTTATGCAGTTCCTTTGGTTATCCTTACTGTTTTTATGTATTCTTTAGTTTATCATAAATTCTTTATGCTCAACTAGTATTAGGAAATGGTGTTTTCCATGTGTATCTTTGGTTTGCACACATCAGCCGTCCCCCACCAGCCACTTGATTACCTCCTTTAAAGTCTTAATAAAAGCTTCATGGTAGAAGTAGGGAGTGTATCTTTTTTTTTTAAATTCTTTTATTATATGTAAGTACACTGTAGCTGTCTTCAGACATTCCAGAAGAGGGAGTCAGATCTCATTATGAGATGGTTGTGAGCCACCAAGTGGTTGCTGGGATTTGAACTCAGGACCTTTGGAAGAGCAATCAGTGCTCTTAACCACTGAGCCATCTCTCCAGCCCGAGAGTGCATCTTTAGTTTTGTTTTGCCTCAATTTTCCAAGATGGTACATCATAAGTAATAGCTATAAAATTAAAATCTTGATTAAATAAATAGTATACAGCCATAAGTTCTAGATTCTTTTGATTTTTCTCATAATGAAATGGGTTTGATTCTTGTCCTCATTATATTTGTGGGTAAAAGATATCTATTGACATTATCACCAAAGTTTTCTTCCATCTTCAAAATCCTCTTTTCACTGATTCCTCTGTTTCTGATTATTCTATCATCTCACCCTTCCACAAACTTTCAAGACATGGATAAAATATAGACATCTTCTTTGCCAGGATGAAACATTTATACTGTCTGTTGCAGTTGTTAATGGAGTCCTCTTATCTTTTCTGAGCCTACAACCCCAAACTTTTTATCCACATTCATATCTGTCATCTGGTCTTCTCTGGTGAAAACCAAAGAAGTCTGTTCATCTCTGCTTATTCCATGCTCGGTCTTTATTATGCTTCTCCTGATATTCCCAACCTCCTCCCACAAATCAATTCCATAGGATTCTGACCCACATGTAAGCTATCATCAGACCCATTCTCTCTGTTGATTTTCTGGTCCTTGCTTTTCTGTCATTGTAACAAATATCTGTTATAAACCATCTAGAAAGGAGGAGAGAATTCTTTACTCTCACCACTCAAATGTTTCAGTGAGTGGTCAGTTAAACTTCTGTCCTTTGCTGGGCAAAAGATCTATGTGGAGCATTTTGAGCAGGGAACACTTTTCATCTCTTGATAGAGAGGAAGCAAAAAGCAATGTAAGGGTCTCAGTTTTCCCTTCAAGAGCAGGATCCAAGGGTCTACCATCCTTTCCTTTCAGAACATTTGGCACAGATTTCACCATACCCTAAGAGCACTTTAGTCCCTGACCATATCTTCTTTAACACATGACCTTTGGAGGACATGCAGATTCAATTTTCTTTTTGAAATTCTATCAGCAATTACCCTGTTCTAAAGCATGCTGGGGTTTTAGTACTTAACCCCCAAACTGATCTTCCTCTCTATATGTCCTGTACCTCTCAAAGAATATCTCCTCAAAGAGCCTCATTTAAGGAGATTTCATTGAGGATTTTGGTTTTATGAAACACCTAGTTCCCATAAAGAAATATGATAGCAAAAGATTTCCTTTTCTCTTCTAGATATTATGGTTTGGAAGATCTATGTATTTTTATTAATATTTTAAAGTTCTCCTCATGTATATGTAAAATGCTAATACAATACCAGATGGGATAGAGCAGGGCTTTTGCTCTCTTGAGTTTGACACTAAGAATTAGATGTAAAAATGCCATAATCATTTTTGAAAACCTCTACCACAAATGGAAGATACTTCAGGGTAGCAGCTGTTATTTCTGATGAAAATTCAAAAGCTTTACTATTGAACTAAGTAGATAAGGTTCATTCTTTGCACATGATTTAAACAGTTAGGGCATTGTCTTTTCTGTCTTTTCCTTTTTAAGCTATTCTCCCTTTAGATTTTTTTTAATCAAATGTACCAAGTAGACTTTATGAAGTTCTGTTTCTAGGTTATGTCCTCCTTCTGCATGATACATGTCCTATCTTATATAATCTGCCATGAAAGAAATCTGAAAATATCAGCATTAACAAACATATATTTATAAGACTTTATGTTCAAATGTTTGATAACTCCATCCATTTTGTATGCTTCTCATCCCTTTCTTAAAATTGAAACTTTTTTCATTTAGTAATGTTTGGCAGTCTGTAATATTTATCTCCTAATTTTCAACTCTATTCCTTCTCTAGGAAGTTAGGTCTGCACGGTTTTCACCCTCCCCAATTACTTCATACAGTGATCCTGATCAGAAAAAAATACACTTAAATTTTGTGACAAGAATTAATTATCTGCTCATTAACAAGCCTCTGTGTCTATTGTATCACATTTCAGTTATATTAAGAACACAGTTCTGTCAATATGAAATCTGCTTATAACTGAATGTAATAATGACCCTATTTAGTATACGTTTTCTGACAATTGGAAATCTCTTTACTAATTCTATTCCAAGGTACACCGATCGATCCCCTATTCTAGCAACAGTGTTATACCTACCTTGCTTCACCTGCAGCTCAGTCATTATTTTTATGCATGCAATCTTTAAGCTATTGCTGCTAGTTTATTTATGTATTCCCCCCCCCAATGGATGACAGAGTGACAGGAAGAAGGCAAACTGAGTTTTCTCTTATATTGCCTTATTTGGGACTCAAAATATTTTTGTTTTCTCTCCTCTACCAAAAAGTACATATGAGAAACTATCATTGGGAGATGTACATAAATATCAATAGGCTTAGGAATCAAATTTCTGGTTCTTATACTGTAATATGACTAGGTTAAGGTAGAGGTTAAGTAAAAGGTTTTTTTTTACATGTAAAATAGGAGGGTTAATAACAGGTAATAAAGAGTATTATTGTATGTATGTATATACATACATATAGCACGTGGCACAGTGGCTATTCTGGAAATGATAACTGCTAATAGGATCACTATTATCATCCTGCATGTTATTCAAACAACAGTTGTGTAAAGGAAGTACTTACTATGATTATTTTTATATCTGGATGAAAATACTTCTAACTATATTAAATTATGACTCACATAGTTGCTTATAAGAAATTTTGACCTTTGCCCAATTTTTTAGAAAATTAGAGCACAAAGAAAGTGATTTTTATTTTCTTATCCTTTGGCTGGTTTTAAAAAGGCCATTGTCTTGTTTTACTGATAACTATTTTTTGTTAATTTATGGACCCCAAAGTAAACTCACAATGGGCTTAAGTCCTGGAATTGTTACTGAGAGTCTGCTGTGTCACCAGCATTGTGCTGTGTGTATATGTGTTTTATGTTGCATGGTTAATAACCATTATGATAATAAGGAGGCAGGCTCTAATGGGCCCAAAAGGAAGAATTGCATTCCATTTTATGGATACAAAGCCAAAATATTAATGTCCCCCTTGTGGGCCTGTTTTATTGATGACTTCTCTCCTCTTAGATAATAGTCATAGCAGAAGAGGAGGCGATGGACTTGCCACACAATCTTCTGGCATCAGTTTCAATGGGATGCGTCACAGATAGGCACCCTTGCCATGCTCTCAGCATTAGTACTTCAACTACAGCCACATTCTAGTGGGTAGTGTGCTGTGTACTTGGGGTCTGAAATCATTGGCTGCTACCCAGCCTCAGAGTGAGGGTAATGCCATGGCCATTTCTAATCTTCACAGTGGAGTTTCTGTTCTGCTTGCTTCTTTATTCACTGATATTCTACTAGGAAATGATTTGTCTATCCCCCAGAATTGTTATTGTTTTGCATGCATCTTTTTATTAATGGATTAACATATTTTAATCCATAACTTCCTTATCAAGTATTGATTACTGTCAAAAATGTTTTGTGATACCCCATGCTAAGAGAGTATAATGAGTTTTTCTAAAGTAAAATATATAGAGATTAAGAGTCAACAAAGAGATGTGCTTAAGACATCATTACTTACTTCCTTGTGGCTTCTTATAGAAACCTAATTTATAATATTGCCACATAGTTCATATATTTTTGACTAATAGTTAAACATAGATTGCTCAATAGTATTTCTTTTTTTAAATGTTTCCTGCAACTATGTTTTGTGATATGATACTGATTCATGATGAAAATCCTAACGATAGATTATTCACTGCTTGTTGAATATTATAAGATTGTAATCTTGTTGAGATAAATAAAGGGTTAATTTTTGCTTATGAATACTGGGCAAGATTAAGCTACTAGTCCCTCTAAAGTTACTTAATTACACATGCCATTAGAAATTTTACCTAAATTAAAAACAGGCTAAGACACGTGATTATTTTAGAAAATGAGGTTTTATCTTAAAGGGAGCACTTCTAAATTTTAAAACAGCAGTTTCATAGATTAATTTATATTATAAATTAGATGGAAGGGGTCACCTATCTAGGTATTTGGGACTCTCGTTTGCAATTCCTTTTTTTATTACAGCTTAATGAAAAATGTTTACATTGTTGCATATATATATTTATTTATTTATCTTTGAGATGTTTTAAAACCTCTGATTATTAAATACCATTCTACGTGTGTTGTAATAACTCGGCTTGTGTTTGCAGAGCGCCCGCTTCACTACACAGAGAACGTCTTGGAGCAGGTTCTTCAGTGGAGTTCATTAGCTGAGCCTGGTTCTGCTTATCTTGTGGTGAAGAGATTCTTAACGGTTGACACCATTAAACAGTGCAGAGGTAAGCGTGCTTCCTTCACTTTTGCGAAGGTGGCTAAAAGTTCAAGTGGCCGACGAGTAGTCATTAAGACACGAGTGGTGTCTGGAAATGGAAAAGGGAGTAGCAAGTTACAGAGTCTGATTTCGTAGACTTGTGCGTCCGTTTCGTGCGTGGCGCTGTGGTGGCAGCCGGCTTACCTGATGGCCCGTGTTAACGGTCTGGAAGGAAGGCTTCATGTTTCCGAAGGTAGTTTGTGCTTACGAGGGTTCCCGTTTTTGGGTTTCGGTGATTCTTCTTTAACAGCATTGGCATTTCCGGCCATTTGAGACCCACAAGCTAACTCGCCTCTGAGACTATGTGTGGCACAAGTCTCGATGTTATTTTGATGGCATTAGAAACCAAATGAGCACAAAAGCCACGGCATACCATTCAACACTGAGAGAATGAACCGCACTGCAGCACTCAGCAAGAGTTCAGCCGGCACAGAAAATCACGGAGAACGCTCTCTTAACCCACATGCCACAAGCTTGGTTTTGAAACTTTTCTTCTGTTGTGTTGTTGTCATTAACAACTTAGAACAGCATTTCCGCTGGCCCTATCTATAAGACAGTCTTCAGATATACACATTGAGGTCTTTTAATAGGAACTTGCCTATTACTTTAACAGATAATGTCAATAATGTCTACTATTATTACTCACAATTCACCAAGTTTTACATGTCAGAGGTCATTTACACTTTTCAAAATAGCTTATTTACTATTTAAACATGAAAATAGTACGTAAGCTCAAGGCCCTCTACCCTTTCCTTCCACCCAGTTTGTCCTCCTCACTTACCACCTATGCTGGTTTGAGTGAAAATATGTTTGATGCTTGCTTACAGTTGGTGTACTATTTGGAAATAATTAGGAGGAGGAACCTTGTTGGAGGAGATGAGTCACTGGGAATAGACTTTGAGGTTTCAAATGTCTATTCAGGCTATGTCTCCTAGCTTGGCCTACTGCCTGCACACCAGAATGTAGCTCTCAAACTCCAGCAGCAGCATGGCTGCGGGCCACCGTACTCCCTGCCATAAAGATAGTGTGGCCTAGCCCTCTGAAGCTGCAAGCGTGTCCTGCCCTCTCTCTGCCTCCCTCTGCCCACCGGGCTCTGTTAATCCACTGAATCCATCTAAGGCTGTCTGTGTATCTGTAGATGTGGGAGCCTCCACCAGCTCATGGCTAGACTCTCAGGACCTGCATCCCCGAAACAGACTGTCTCTCCCAATAGCTCCACAGGCCGAGGTGGGCCTTGGCGAACTCCCCCGTCATCCACACTGGGATTTTGTCTGGTGTGTCTCTTTTCCAAGTCTTGTCCATGAAGTGCCTGCTGTGATTGTATGTGCGCAAATATATTTTCATGTCCAGAAAATACTGTTTCGCTGCAGACATCCACTTCCAGTCTCTCCGTTCTGCTCTGCTTCTGATCCCTGAGCCTTGAGAGGAAGGAGTGTGGTCTCATGTGGAGCTGCATACTCTACAGTCTCTTATTCTCTATCCCATGACCTATTGCCAGTCTCTAGTAAATGCCACCTTAACTGCAAAAAGAAACTTCTTTGATGAGGCTTGAGAGCCGCACTAATCTCTGAGCACAAAGACTAGAACTTAAGAGCAATTTATTCCTGTGTCCAGTTAACATCATAATAATGCTAGGTTCTGCACTAGGGTCTTTTTAATGCTATCTTGTTTTTTTTTTAAAGAGGTCTGCATCAATTTTCATGTTATTCCATTTTCCAAGTGAAAACTATGTAACTTGTCCCACATTCCATAGTTAATAAATACTATTTTTTGAAAACAAATTGGTTAATTTTAAAAATTAAAATTAGAAAGGGAAGTTCGTGGGAGAGCTCTGAGATGCTGTGGACATGCTCAGTGCGATTGTATACTTCGAACTCCTTGTCAGTCAATGAGTTAATTTTTTACCAAAATTTACTATGATAATTTCTAGTGTCATAGTACTGTCTTTTTTTGTTTTATTCCATCTCAGATTATTTTTATCAAATGCATTCTTTACTTTCAGCCTTCTAAATAAGCAAACACATACCATTTTTAGTATAGAAATGTAGCCTTCTATAACATTTATCTTATTTTAAATCCCTTTACCTGTTCCTTTGAATCCCATACTGCTCACACTTGATCATAATGCAACAGACATCCATGTCACAGACCAGTTTTCTCAGCTAGAGAAGGTCATGACCTACACACACACACACACACACACACACACACACACAGATGCACGCATGCATGCACACATGCACATACACATTCCAGAGACACATAGGAATGTCTGTAGTTGTGTCAGAGTTACAGCATGGGAGAGGGTGAAGGAGTGAAAGATTCTGATAATTTACTTTCTGCATTCTGCTAATGAGTCTGAAAAGCACAGACACTGGTGTCAATTTAGAACATCTGAAAAGCACAGACACTGGTGTCAATTTAGAACATCTGTGGAGTATCTTTTGGCTGTTTGGCTGTTATTATTTTTGAAAGTAAAGCAAGGAAAATATGTTAGGGAAAGCTTGAGCTAGCTTTGTAGATTTAGCAATAAATCTTCCAAGAATTTGCAAGACCATGTGTTCTCTTTCTAGACCCCTCAAAAATTTAAATATCAAAGAAAAAGCATTTTTCTTGTGAACATCTCCTTTTAATATTATGACACATATCAGGTCATTCCCTTGTTTTGAATAGAAATACATTTTTTTGTAACTAGTATTATCCTTTCAGTAATAATATTTTTCTAATGTTGTCTAATTGTCTACATATAGTTGTTTAAAATTTATACCAACATGCAGTATATTAACTGTTCATTGATTACTACTCTCCTGACCATGTATTCATAAAAATACAAGGAATTAAAAGTTAAAGTACTGTGATAGAAAGCAAGGTGTTGTGCACATTGGGATGGGGGTCTCCCAAGCAGGTGTACCCTTCATGGTTGTCCAATCATGCAAAAAAATCAAGATGGTACAGATTTAGTTTATTAAGAAAAAGTGAAAAAAAATCTGTGTTATTAGATTTAAATGTCTAGATCTTTTTCGCCCCCTTCCCTAAGTCCTTCGAATTCTCTCCCATTCTATACAAAGCAGCTCTAAAAAAAAAAGAGAGAAAAAAGAACAAAATAAAACAATCTTTGTTTCTCTTAAAAAAACATGAAACTGTTACATATAAAATAAAAGCACATGTACATGCATGTCTGCATGTACACATGTGCGCACACACACACACACACACACACACACTTGTGCGTGCGCAAACACACAAACCATGTAGTCCATTATATATTGGTACATTACTCCTGAACATAAGGCCTAGCCTGGAGTGGTTGATACACTGGAGTGTATCTACATTGAAGAAAACTGATCCACTTCCCTGTCACTGTACCAATACCATGCAGTTTTTAACACTACTGCTCTGTAGTATTGCTTGAGGTCCATGAAATTCTTAGAGAAATGGATGGAGCTGGAGAACATCATACTAAGTGAGGTAACCCAGTCTCAGAAGAATACCCATGGTATGCAGTCACTGATAAGTGGATATTAGCCTAGAATCTTGGGACACTAAAGACACAATTCACATACCAAATGATGTCTGACAAGGAGAAAGGAGTGGACACTGGTGCTAGAAAGTATCAAAGCATCAGTGTAGGGGAATACCAGAACAGGGAAGGGGGAAGGGGTGGATGAGGGATCAGGGGGAGAGAAAAGGGCATGTGGGACCTTTGGGGGGCAGGGAACCAGGAAAAAGGAAATGAAATGTAAATATAGAATATATCCAATAAAAAAAAAACCTGATGTTTCCCCTGCTAGTAGATATAGATAGGTCAGTGGTTAGCCTTTAAGCTAGTATCTGAGTTTTCATTAATTCATTTTTTTCTTTTTTGCTTTTTAGACAATTGATTGAAACATTCTGAGTAGAATGTAAGCAAACTTTCATGTTAGCCTATTTCCTGTTAGTGTTTCATGTTAGTATTTCCTGCATTTATCTTACAAGGGTGGAAGCTACTAAGGAAATCTCTACTTCCAAATTGTCCCTACTTCATTTACAAAAGAATTAACAGCTGTACATTCATCCTTCCAAGAATTAATCTATATCCCACAAAGTGAACAGGATGCTAGAGAAACACCATGAATAGTTTGATGGAAGCATTTTCTATTAGTAGTTGTATTTGAGGCTTCAAATACAAATAATAAAGTGCTTTAAAGACATTATTACTTTTTATTCCATGAATGTTCCATTAATGTTTTAAAAGAGTTTGACTGAAACTCAGATTTTTAAGGCAGAGTAACATCTTTTATTATAGTTATTTGTACATGCATTACAAGTTGGAATTGTCTCTTTTAAATTGGCTGTAGACATTTTTAAAAGTCGGTTTCTTAAGTAATGGTTTTCAGCAATGAATATGTTTTTCAGTACCCTTGGATGTCTTTGTGTCTTTTCTATTATGTGATAGGAGTGTATTAGGTATTCAGACATGCACTGTCTCTGAAATCAGAGTGACCACCTACTCTAGAATTATTATGCCGTTTGTGATATTCACTACACCCAACAATTTGAATCTAAACAAAAACAGTGTAAGCAAAGCCAATGTGATTTCAGTGACAATTTATTACCAAAAAAAAATCTTTCACCTAAGGAAAAAAATTCATTCTTGAAATCACTGAAGGAATAAGAAAGATCATTCTTCCATTCTTAAGGTTTTAAAACTCCTTAGTGACCAAGGAGATAATCAGTGCTCTGAGAACAAGATTAAACAGATGCAACCACATTTTCTGGCTTTTTTTCCCATTTTTATTGGTTATTTTATTTATTTATATTTCAAGTGTTCTCTCCCTTCCCAGTTTCTCATCCACAAATCCCCCATCCCTTCCTCCCTACCCCTGCCTCTATGAGGATGCTCTCCTACCCACCCACTCTTGCCTCAGTGCCCTAGCATTCCCCTACCCAGGGTCATTGAGCCTCCAAGGTCCTCTCCTCACATTGATGCCTCACAAGGCCATCCTCTGCTCCATACCCAGATGGAGCTATGGTTCCCTCCATGTGTACTCTTTGGTTGGTGGTTTAGTCACTGGGAGCTCTGGGGGTAATGGTTGGTTGATATTGTTCTTCCTAGGAGTTGCAAATCCCTTCAGCTCCTTCAGACTTTGCCCTAACTTCTCCACTGGGGTCCCCGCACATTTTCTCTAAGTTACAGATAGCCAACATTTTAACATTTTGTTTAAAAAAAAAGTTTGGCCCAAAACATGCTATAGCAATTTTAAGGAGTTTCACTAAAATATCATTTGCTAAGTATCCCTTCTTCTCAACGTACCTGACTTATTTTACCAACACTCTCTGTCTCAGTAGCTGTCATTTATTCCTAGATATATGGGTGTGTTTGCCTCAAATTGTTTTGATCCTATGACAGTTTTCTTCCTCATTTTATGGCGTAAGCCTGTGTTTCATGATGTTAGAAATCATCTGCCCATCACTTCTTACTTTAAAACTTTATTGTTCAATATATGCTCTACTTTAAGAATTTTAATTTCCTCAGCTGTCCTACTTAAAATGTAGTTATCATGAGTAGGAATCAATGTTACAATCACACGGCATTTAATTACTGCTCCTTCATTTAAGGTAATGAGATAACATGGTTTTGTACAAGTACGTTTTATACAATGTACTTCTATACAAGTACATGGAGTAAATATTTCTTGCCACTGCTTAAAACTCAACCTGTGTTTGTTCAGGAACAGCATTTCATTGCTGAGAATCATTTAGTGTCATGGGGATTGTAGTTATAAGTTAATTAACTTGAAAAGAAAGATAATTTAATTTCTTCCCTAGGGATTAAAGTTGAAACATTGAGATAAAGAGAATGAAACTTCATTTAAGTTGCTATGTAGACCTCAGCAGAGCTATTGCTCTAAGACCACCTTTTATTTCATTTCCTTCATACTAAGTTTCTGCATATGCATCACAAGTAAAAGCTAAATTTAGCCTTCTGTACTCTTCCTGAATATATAATTTTATAGTGTTGAATCATATTCTAATATAAATTTCTTTTAAATTACCACAATAAAATTTTACTCAAAAGAATCAAATCATAATGATATGAATAAGTATCTGTGTGTTTGTATATTTATATTGTTGCACGTGACAGATACCTTTAGAGTAAATTTGTTTTAGAATTAAGCAGTCTAAATATAATAGCTTTTGACAAATTTATACTAGAACAGTTAAAACCATTATTGTTAGTAGACTTAAGAAAATCACAGCAATAGGAGTATGAGCCATAATCTAGTTGAAATTATTTGTATTTAACCCTCTGGAACTTCTTGCTGATTCATATATATATGATGTGATATGATGGATATATTTGGGAAACAGTTTACTGTGATTCTGCATAATAATAAACACAGAATAGTAAAGCAAGTTTTTTCCTCAGTTGTAACTAATAGTGTAAATTTGAAAGAAATCTCTCTAGCACAAATACCCTAGCCAGTCATATTCCAGTATTATTTTCTTTATAATTTGGATGTTCATATATAATCTATTTATAAAATGATACCATTTAGAAGCAAGTAACCGATAGTATAGATTCTAGGCATGACAGCATGTCACTGTAGTTCCAAGTCCTTAAAACATATGCAAAAGAATCATGTTTGAGACCGTGTTTCAAAAATATTTTAAATGGGTGATATTTAGGATCTTAAGAAATAGTTTATTTGCCTTAATGTCAAAGTATTTATAATACCAGGCTTAATTTTTAATTATCTACTATATTATGAAGAATAAAACCCTTTTACTTTTTGCTAGAGATAAATAATCTTCATTGCTTAATGAAAAAAAAAGGGAGAAAAGAGGTGGGATATGAATATTTTACATGTGAATATAGTATATTTATTTAGGAACTGTATGCAGGTTAATTTTTCCTCACTTGTAGAACTCTATTTTACTAAAATATACTTTGAAGGAATGCTACACAATAAGTGGAATAGATTACTAGCTCTAATTTCTCTATAAGAAGTACCCATGTACTATAAAACTGATGTCCAACATAGAGAAAAGAAGTAATTTTGAAGTTGGAAGGTGTTTTGGATCATAGCCTGCAAATGTTGGCCAAATGACTTGGACTTGACTAATTTTTCAGTATTGGGGAATCACTTATAGGTGCCACACCTGTTTGTGGTTTTCCGTATTTATTGTGAATGGAGAGCTTCAAGACAGGATTTTTGTTTTTAAAATTATGTCCAGGCTTCAGGAAATGGTCTTTGTGAACATGAACAGAGGCATATGTAGGCCATTAGTGATTACTCACAAATGAATAGCCCAGCATAACGGAGAATATATCAGTTTGTTTTCTTACCTACATGTTGTGAAGAGTAGGTCTGTTTGTCACTTACAGGATCATGTATATGAGATTGTGTGTCCTAGAGTGTATGTATTAATAGTGGGCTACACTCTTTCCTTCTTTTCCCCTTTATCCACTTAAACTTGAGAATAATATTCTTGCATATAACATTTCATTTTTATTTCTCCTACTGAGTTTGAGAGTTAGTCACTAGCAGTTACTAGATTACCCATGGAGAAACTATTAAAGACATTATATAGCTCCATCGAGAGACCTGCTAGTCAATGGAGAGAGTCTAGAGGAGCATTAGAATTAAGGCTTTTAATCCAGTCCAGCTTCTAGTCTATCTTTAACCCTTGCAGCTCTGAAATTGAGAATAAATGTGACAGTGGGTTTTTAGTCATCGATGCCATCTATAAGTTATCAGAATTACTTACCCTCCCCTTACTGCAGCTGGCCCTCCATAGAGAAAGTATTCAGTTAGTATTAAGGAACACCAGTTAGGAGGTAGTATTTTTATATAAAAGCATGAATCAAAGGGTTTGGAAATCTTTGTTTGAGAGAGAGCATGATATATCTGTTTGCCTTGAGCACATGTCTACTCGGTTTGTCTCAATGCATGCGCTCGTTTTGTTTGTTTTTGTAGCAGTGAGCAGTGCACTTTGCCTTCAGGGCAGAAGCTGTGCTCTGACTCTTGTACCCAGGATTCTGAAGAGTTCTCCTCATTGTAAAACAGTAGCTCAATAGAATCAGAGGAAAGCATTAGTTCTCTTATCTGAAGTGGTAACTAAACAAGTTTCACTGAGCTATAAGTAGCCATGTATGAGTGACAGTAAAGGTAATAGGGTGTTGGAATTTGATTAGAGGAAAACAGATATTAAATGAAGTCATGCCTTTTAGTTAGTGCACACTCTGGAGCATTCTCTGCAAGGAGATTTAGTGCTTTAGAGAGTGCTTTGACTCTTCAGACCTGTTATACTAGAAAAGGTGAGTTAGATTTCCCCAAGTCAATTCCCACTTAGCAGTTTCTTCCATTAGAATAATTCTGTGGAGTTGGAAAACCCATGGTCCTATGGAGGCTTGATGATCCAGCATGGGGGAATGCTAGGATGCCGAAGAAGTGGGAGTGAGTGGGTAGTTGGGAAGAACCCTCATAGAAGTGGGTGGGAGGGGGGAGGGAATGTGGGTCTGTGGAGGGGAAAAAGGGAAGGGTAATGAAATACATTTCATTGATTGTGCTAGGAAAGAATTGAAGGATTACAGGCTTTTAGATAAGCCATAACCAAAACCTGCGATCAAGAGGATGTGGATTTCATCTTAGTGTTGTATTAGTATATTTTACTTATTATCACTATATAATCCACTATATAATCATTTCACCATGTAACCACCATTTAGAAATAGGATTTTGAGGCTACTACAGTGGCTCAGGCAGTAAAGGCTCTTGCCAGCATCCTAAGGGTCTGAGTTGGATCTCTAGAACTCTCTCACAAGGAAGGTGAATAATAGCTTTACCAGTATTCCCCTGACCTTAGTGTCTGACCATGCCCTCACAATTCAATAAGTTATAAATTTTAAAGCTATAAATTTTAAAAGAGGAGAAATGACATTTTACCTTTTAAAATAAAATCTTCGAGATTTTAAAATATATGGGGTTGGAGAGGTGGTTCAGTGGTTAAGAACACTTACTACTCTCAGATTTCAGTTCCCAGCACTCGCAGTGGGTGGCTGTCAGTCATCTGTAACTCTAGCTCCATGGGCTTTAATGTCTACTACTGGCCTCAGTGGCACCCACACTAATATGGTGTACATTCAAACAGACGCATATACATGGGCACACCACAGTATTTAACTTACCTAAAAATAAATATTTAAAAACTCAAAATACAAATGGTTTTTATTGTATCCCCAGCGTGTGAAAACATACCCAATTTCCAGAAATTGTGTTCTGTTTTACAGAGAAAAGTATCAAAGAAGGCATCTTAAAACTCAAAGAAGAGCCATCTAAAATACTGTCCGGGAATAAATTTCAAGACCGATGTGTTGTTTTACGAGATGGACATCTCTTTATTTACAAGGATCCAAAGGTAATTAGATAAGCAGGATTTGCGCATGCACATCATTGCTTTGTATGGGTATTTATGTCTTCATCTGACACTAGTAGCGACCATCCCTCTTCAGAATAGTGCCTGCAGTTAGCCAGTGACTTCCTGCAGTCTCTGCAATGTAACAACAAAACACCCAGTAACTAAATCCAGATCCCTGTGGCCTTCCTATGAGCCTCAGGTTTTGTTGTTGTTTGAAAGCAAAATCACATCATCACTGAAGAGACTTTCACTGCATTAACATAAACCATCATATAAATGAGCATCATAGCCAACAGAATTAAGAGAGAAGATGTTATATTCTAATGGCAAAAGAGAGGCTTTGGGTAAAGTAATGGAGATTTAGTGAAGAGTGGTGTAAAAAAGACAAAACCAGAAGTCTGTAATGAAAGTTAACATCTTCCCTATACATTTGAATAAATCTACCTCAGTGTCACGCTTATTGGCTTCTGCAGATTATTCCCCTTAAGTATTGGGTTTTATTAAAGAAATTCGAAGTCACAATGAGAACTAGAGATTTTACAAGCAGAGTTAGATAAATGATAGAGCTATAAAATGCTCAATTTGACATAAGAAAAATCCCATCTCTGCTAAGAGTTAGTGGTGTGAATAAGTAATGTAACATCTCTGCTTCTATTAAAATGATTATAGTATGAGTCCTATATAGTAATCATGTTAATGTTTAAATAGGATATTTGTAAGAAATATTTTTGAAATATGAAACGTGTAAGCATATATTATCATAAAAGTATGCTTATAAAGATACCTCTTAGAATAGGATTAGGTAAGTTGCAGAAGGAACAAAAATACTCAAAATACTATATCTAAAAAGCAAAATGACTAATCGGGAAATTATGAGTCATTCCAAATCAACAAAAAAAGACAACCCAGTACATGTTTGAGTAATAGATTGAGCAGATACTACATGAAGGAAGCTTTGAAATGACTCGTGAGCCACTAAGCTGAATGCATTTAACATCATTAGTCAACATGAAATTAATACTAAGATACCAGTGTACCATTTTACAAACTATGTGCTTTGATGAAAATCAAGAGTGACAGCTCCAGTTTGGAGAGGGAATGTTGAGAAGCCGGAGTGCTCATAAATAGTTTGTGAAAGGTGCAACATCCTAAAATGTAACCGTTTCTGAATAAAATTATTCATCTACCTGCCAATAATATCCCCCAAGCACTTGCCAATGAATGTTCATTTGGCAGCTTTATTTACGGAAGTGTCCACACATAGGAGAATGATATAGTCATAGATAGACTATTACTATTCAGAGTTCTAGTGCGTGTCACAACACAAATTATCAAAATTCAGCAATCAGTGTACAGCCATATCATGACCATTCAGTTCACTCTATGATGAAAGAAGTAAGAAATGACTTGCTTGGCCTGGGAAGAAAAATGATGAGCTTTAAAGTTCTCCAGGAGGAAGAAGTAGTAGCTAGCAAGAAGCCATCTCTGTCTTCTTATTGCACCCTACACACTCAGAAGGGAGCCTGCCTAAGTATCTCATAGCTGTTTGGTGTGTGTTCTCTCTGCAGAGGAAAACTAAACTTTTGAGAAACAAAGCCCCTACGTGTTTTGAGTTGTATGAGTGGGTTTTAAGGTTCTCGAAACGTAGATCTAATTCTGTGAAAAAAATCAAAGCTAGACTTTACAGGTGATTACTTTAGTGATGTAAAGTAAAACCTTGTTAACTCTGTCTACTTTTCTATAGTGAGCCATTCAACTTGCTCTGGTTTACTTGGTCATTGATCTTCCATACTTGTTGCATGTTGGTACAGAGTTGTGATTTCAGTTGGATGTCATCCTACGGGTTTGAATAATCAAAGTGAATATTTTGTCCGATTGAGGACCTTATTCCAATAAGCCATTTATTATATTCAGTAGTAGAAAGAGCAACAGGATGACCACAATATTCTCAAATAACTGTAGTGTGAGTATTGTCTGGCAGCACAGTATGTGGCGTTGGCTAGCTTTATTTCATCTTTCCTAAGTCCTCCTGGAATGGAGACCATGTCTACTCTTTCATGAAGTAATTGAATCACAATGATTTCATATAACTAACCAGAGACTATATAACCAATAAGCAGTGAAGACAGAATCCATTTCTACAATCAGATTTTAAAGGTTCTATGAAAGAGATTACTTAAGGACAATAAATTAATATTACTTTAGCTCAATATTTTGACTGATAATTTATTGGAAGATAATTGGATCTTTTCACCTGGATAGTACTAAGTGTGCTTAAAGGTGCTTCAGTGGGCTTGTTTAGAGAGATAAGCTTAACAGTTAAGAACACTGACACCTCCTACAGCGGACCCTGATTTGATTCCCAGCACTAATGTGGCATTTGTAGCCATGTTTATCTCCAGTCCCATGGCAGCAGACGCCATTTGCTTTAGGTGGATACTGGGCACTCACATATGAGATGAACATATACATGCAGGGTTATCTGCAATATCTTATAAACACCCAGGACTCTAAAACATGAGGACCATATTTATAGAATTATAGTCCAATTATTAAATGTAAAAATTTGGTTCTGGGACAGTTTTCACTAATATATGTGCCCTATATACATCTAGAAAGTTATTTCCTACAAAAGGAAGTAGAGATTATAAACTGAGAAGTATTTTTAAAGCAACTGTTAATTAGAAATAATTTATGAATGTTCATTAACAACAAATTAGGGGAATACACCAGGGAAGATAGATTTTGTTTTCACAGGTTTTTCCTTACACAGAAAATGTTAATTAAAATATGCTCAGAACTGATTTACATAAAAGGCGAGAGGTTTCAAAGAATATTGCCCTTACTCTGTTAATGGTGTGTGATAAAAAGCAAATGGGGGGAGGGGGCAATGCTTAACAGTGGCATGAACTAATAAGCAAACTCCTTTTAGCCTGAGGAATAATTTTAAAGCTCACTTATTCACCTGACTTAGTTAATAACTTCACTTTGAAATATAGTAACATAGTTTAATTTGTTAAACTTTTTGAAGCATTTCTCAGGAATTAGCTATGAGAGAGAGAGAGAGAGAGAGAGAGAGAGAGAGAGAGAGAGAGAGAGAAGGAGAGAGAGAGAGAAGGAGAGAGAGAAGAGAGGCGTGACAGCAGAGAGACAGATTTATAAACTGAGATTTACTTTTGTAGAACTTTCCATTGGGAACTTTATGGTTCATTATGCATGATCAGTTTGAACTTGCACTTGAGTTTGAACATGAGAGATTTATTTTCCTAGCTGCTGAGTGGCCTCTCATAACTTTAGTGTGATATAAAATGATTAGCTTAAGTGGCAAGAGTGGCATGAGGGATCTCATTTCTGTGTGGGCATTCTAAGACATGCAGATGCCCTCATTCCCATTCTGTTAGGATAGCTGCCTTAGCCAAGCCTGGTGTCCCGAAGCAAGGGTTAGCCACCTAAACAGGCAAGGAGGATGCTACCCTCAGATGGAGTATGATTTAATAACCCGACAAAGGTAACCAGGAATTACCTTTTAGCATGCAGGCTTAGTGACCAGCCTTGTGCTTCTCTGATGGAGCCTATAGAGGGTCACATAAAGGCCATATCTCAAGGTCACACAAAAGGCATTCTTTTTCTTTCTTTCTTTTTTTTTATGTTTGGTCCTTAAAATTCAACAAGTTAGCAAGGCATAAGAATGATATCAAAAATCATTTCTCAGTTGTACTTAGAGGAAACAATGTGTCAAGTATTTTTAGATGATCTTAGCAAGAAACAGAAGCTAAAGGGAAGGAAGCTATAGAACCTCACTGATGAAATATTAGTAATCTTACTGATAATGATTTTAAACCTCAGAGTTGTTTTTGTAGAACTATGTGAACATATTAGTTTACCTAAAAAATAAAACCGAGAAGAATTATAGCAAATACTTTTGGGAATAAGAAAATGCAATATTGTTTCAATCATTGAGATGCTCAGTACATCAAGAAAACTTTAAATAATGGAAGGTAGCATAGAGGAATGGCTCTATGAAGCTCAGGACAAGGATTCTGTATGCAGACCTAATTTTTAAAAATATGTCATATAAATTGTATGTATTCATTAGAGGCATTTGTTAAATAAATTGCAGTAAAGTAGCTGTCAACAAAAAAAATTAATTCTAATTTCTACATATATTGAAATCTAAAATATATCAGGTTAACAAAAATAATTAAATAATTTAAAATACCAACCATCAAAATTCACGAGAGCGTGAAAATGAGTTGCTGCCAATTGTACTGGAATATCATGTGTTAAACAAAAATTAAGACTGGGTAAGCAAGGTGTTGTGGAACATTTCTATAGTTCTACTGTTAGGATGCCCTGGCACAACACAGCATCCCTTTCAGACCACAGATTAGGTTCAAACCACACCAAACACGTGTTTTCACAGAGTAGGTTTTGCTTTGTTTTGTTTTGTTTTATATTATTATTATTATTATTATTATTATTATTATTATTATTATTTTCTATTTTCTTTGTTTACATTCCAAATGATTTTCCCTTTCTGGATCCCCCCTCACCTTAAGTCCCATAAGCCCTCTTCCCTCCGCCAGTTCTGCAATCAACCCCTCCCACTCCTCTGTCTTGGCAATCCCCTACAATGCTGCATCAAGCCTCTCCAGGACCCGGGCTCTCTCCTTCCTTCCTTCTTGGAAATGATTTGATATGTGGGTTGTGTTTTGAGTATTCTGAGCTTCTGGGCTAATATCCACTTATCAGTGACTGCATTACATGTGTGTTCTTTTGTGATTGGGTTACCTCATTTAGGATGATGATCTCCAGCTCCATCCATTTGCCTAAGAATTTCTTGAATTCATTGTTTTTAATTGCTTAGTAGTATTCCATTGTGTAAATATACCACATTTTCTGTATCCATTCCTCCATTGAGGGGCATCTGGGTTATTTCCAGCTTCTGGCTATTATAAATAAGGCTGCTATGAACATAGTGGAGCACGTGTCTTTATTGCATGCAGGGGAATCCGTTGGGTATATGCCCAGGAGTGTTATAGCAGAGTCCTCCTGAAGTTTCATGCCCAGTTTTCTGAGGAACCCCCAAACTGATTTCCAGAGCGGTTGTACCAACTTGCAATCCCACCAGCAGTGGAGGAGTGTTCCTCTTTCTCTGCATCCTCACCAATACTTGCTGTCTCCTGAGTTTTTAATCTTAGCCATTCTGACTGGTGTGAGGTGAAATCTCAGGGTTGTTTTGATTTGCATTTCCCTAATGACTAATGATGTTGAACATTTCTTAAGGTGCTTCTCAGCCACCTGAAGTTCTTCAGGTGAAAATTCTTTGTTTAGCTCTGTACCCCAATTTTTTTTATTTGTTTGTTTGTTTTTCCAGACAGGATTTCTCTGTGTAGCCCTGGCTGTCCTGGAACTCACTCTGTAGACTAGGCTGGTCTTGAACTCAGAGATCCGCCTGCCTCTGCCTCCTAAGTGCTGGGATTAAAGGCGTGTGCCACCACCGCCCAGCTTCTGTACCCATTTTTAATAGGGTTATTTGTTTCTTGAGGGTCTAACTTCTTGAGTTCTTTGTATATATTGGATATTAGCCCTCTGTTGGATGTAGGGTTGGTGAAGATCTTTTCCCAATTTGTTGGTTGCTGTTTAGTTTCTGTAAGGTTTTTTGATTTTTTGTTTGTTTGTTTGTTTGTTTTGTTTTTGTTTTTTAAGCAGGGAAGAAAAGTTAAAGTAATTACTTTCTGACTCAGGCCAGAAAAAAGAAGAAAGAAGGAAATGGCCTTGCAAGTGTAACTTTTAAGAAGAGAAAAAGGGAAGGGGTGTGTTAGATGGGCAAGGAGGCATCATATATTTTGATTGGGCATGTTAATTAGGTGAACCAAAGGGGGCCTTTGATTGGTGGACTTCAATACTGGAATATTGAAGGACCATGGTAGCTGGCCTCAAGAGGAGGAAGTGGCCAAGTAAGGGAATAGATCTTGGTGGCAAGCTCTAGAATATAACTTAAGGGTGTTTTAGCATGGCAGACAGAATGGGGGAGAAGAGTAAGGCCTTCCAGGGCCATATTCAAGCTGTCCTGAGACGCTTCACCTAGCCCTTGAGAAATGAGGACAGACAAATAAAAGGTTATTACAGTTTAGCGTTTGAGGCTACATGAGAACTTTTCTCAAAAACTTTGCCTATTTGACTTCATAAAAGAGAAAAATTTAAAGCAAACAGCAATTCAAATCAAACATTCCCTCCAAAAAAGAACCTATTTCCATGCTAATATAGTAAGTGTTAATAAAAAGAAATAAGCAAAAGTATAGATATACATTGTTAGAGATAAAAAACTTTGTCTTAACTCAATTAGTAAGACCATGTTATTCATAATTTGTCCTTCTGTTACTGTTACTGGCCTGAAAGGGAAGTTAATTTAAGTGTGTACACATATCTTCAGTGAAAATAAGAAACGTTAACACTGTGCAGATCTAAATTCCCAATGCAAATCCCAGGGCACCTTCACTGCCAGAGGCCACTAGTCCCCAGGCTTGAGTCCTCACTCCTTTGTTACTTTTTCTGTAAGTTCTGAGTTCTCCAGCTCCCACCCATGGAAGTACATGTTTAACTTTATAAACAGAGCTCCTACATTTTACTTTTTAAGTTTGATTGGTTATAAACAATTGGTATCACAGTAACACTTTAATATATAACATATCGGCGAGCTACGTAGTTGAACTTTTATGAATTCCTCTGGGGTCTTAAACAAATGACTGTATTGGAATTTGTATAAGGCACTGTGTTCTACAGTTCTAAAAGTAGCCATTTCCTTTGGGCTCATTTTATGCCAATCACTAGACTATGCTTAATAGGCAGTTTTTGTTGTCTTCCTGTTGTTTAACTATTATAGTAATTTCACAATAATACTCTGCTGTTTTCTTCGGTTGCTCCTACCTCTGGCTCTTATGATTTTCCTCTCCTCTTCTCCAAGAATCTTTTAACATCTTATTAAATACAGATACATATGTCCAAAGGGCTTTGGAGAACATGGAAATCCAGAGACGGCATAAATTCCTTTTATGATTTTATCTTTTTTTTTTTTTTTTGATAGAGGGTTTCTCTGTGTAGCCCTCGCTGTCCTGGAACTCACTCTGTAGACCAGGGTGGCCTCAAACTCAGAAATCTGCCTGCCTCTGCCTCCCAAGTGCTAGGATTAAAGGCATGTGCCACCACCGCCTGGCTATGATGTGTCTTAAAAAGTTATTCTTGATAATTTTCATCATCTCTAACTACTTAGAATAGTTTATTATGTGACCTTGTATGTACATGGTCTGATTTTCCCCAACTGTAAAATTCATATTGCAAAAAATTGTCTTTATTATTATTATTTAGTTAATGATTTTATTCATTTATAGTTCATTGTCTTTACATTCAGTGATAAAATCTGACCTAAACCAGCCAGTCAGTCATCTAGACCATATATTTGTGTCAATTAAATTATACATTTTCTACTTAAATTTATTATTAAATTTATCTGATCATATTTTAATCAAATCAATCTTTAATTGCTAAAACTTATAGCATAATCATAAACATGGCACAAAATAGCTAATTCTGAATGAATGTATTAGTAGTCTACAGAAATGTGAAGAAAATTTAATATCTACTTAATTACAGGTTATGTGTTCTTCCCTTACAGAGTACCAAACACGACAAGATGTTTCCTCTTAGGTCGATGAAGTTTTATCTTGGTGTCAAAAAGAAAATGAAGCCCCCAACTAGGTAAGTCTAAAAAGGAAAGGGTGGTCAGTCAAGGTAAACAAAACAGGAATTCAGTCTCTTGAAGGGCTTAGGGCTGAGTAGCATTAGTGTAACACCTGTAAGTCTTGAGGGTCTTCAAGTCCCTGGAGCCCTAGGGTGGGTTGCCTGGCTTTGTGAGTAAGAGGAATAATATTCCCATAGAGAAAAAGGTCAAAGGACCTAGTGACTACCTCCTGCCCTAGATGAGTCAGGAAATCTGCAGGAGAGTTCAGCAACCTCCAGGATGTGGGTTCCTCGGCCTCCCATTTCTTGACCGGACACAGAAATGTCTGGGGTGTAGGGACTGGTCAAAGAATACTAAATTAACACAAGAACTCAAACCTGCCCTTCAGTTTTCTGATGCTTAGAATATGTGACCCTGGCTTTGTAGTTTGCTGTTAGTTGAGCTGCATTTGGATTTAACATTACAGCCCCTGATATCTCTAATACCGTGTACCCTCTAAAATGTTATGTGTGTTTTTAAAATGTGACGAACCCAGTATTCAATTTATACCATAATTTTTTATCACATTCACTTTGGCAAGCTAAATAATACTATTACAATATTCCAGAAAACCTGTGATTCTCGGATTTTATTAGTGAAAAAATTGTCTTAACTTTAGTCTTTATGTTTAACTTTTAAGCTGAAGTCATATGCATGTGTAACACAGGCACATATACACATACCTGATTTCTGGCATTTCATAGATATTTGTCATTACTGTATTGATCATATATGTGTTGCTATAAAATACCTGAGTCAGGCTAGTAACTCTAGCACAGAGCTTATTAATGCACCAAATGAAAACATTAATGATTAAGTTTCAGAGGCTCAAGGGCATGGTAATGTTCCTGGGTGAGTTCTGTTAAGGGGCATTCTCTAGCTCTCTCATACTGTAACAGGACAGTGGCAGGAGTGTGTCTAACATATTGTTTGTGTTTCTCTGTATGATGCAGTTGGGGCTTGACCGCATACTCTGAAAAACATCACTGGTAAGTTAGTTACTGGCAGCCTTTAGAGTTTATATAACACTTATAACTTTTGAGTAAAGAATGACATCGTGGCATAGGCAGAACTGAAGGCAAGAGAAAAGGAAAGGAGTGTGTGTGGCGTTCAGTTAATGGTCCTCTTACACTCTTGCCAATGCCTATTTCAAGAAATTGCACCTCATTTCCTCTATAGACTTCTAATGGTAGTGTGACTAAGCCAGCTCAGTCAACCAACAGGTTCTCCAGGGCAGCAGTGAGGATTAAAAAGAGAAAGACAATTAGACAACACTGTAGCATGACCCCGGCCAGTGCTGAGGCTGAAGCGGGTTTATTTTTTCCAGTCTCCTTTTCTACCACTTTAAGTACATGCAAAAAAAAAAAAAAAAAAAATCAGTTCTGAGTCAAGGAACATGCAAGTCAATAAACCAAATCCCATAAATACCGTTCTAGGAGCTAAACAGCACAATCAAGACGAAAGGGATGCCTCAGCTGAGCCCACTGAGCTGGGCATTCACTCAAATGTAAATGTTCTTAATCTGAGCCTGTTTCCTGAGTCCTAGCCCAAAGTCAGATTCCAGCCTTGAACGGACTTCTTTGTCCTGGCCTGATGTCAAATTCCCACCAAGTGCCCCAAAATGCTCTCCACAATACTGGAATCCAATTTTTAGGAGATAAGTAGGAAAAAAAAATAAGAGTTTGTTTATTTAAGATAATAACTTTCATGATGAAACTTAAAAATAAAATAAAATGTAAATAAATACATATCCTGATTTTAAAGCGTTTTCTCCATATACTTTCCCCCCCTGTATCCCTTCTCCTGCCTGCCTCCCAGATTGCACTGAAAGCCTGCTCCCAACTGGCCTGCTGTCTAGCCAGTCCTCAGGTTGCATTAGGTTGGATACCTTCTCATTCCTCCTTCACACCAATGCTGGGACCCAAGGCTTCTGTATCTATCTGGTTTACGGAGAGTCTCTTTGTCCCTTCTGTTTCTGATTCTGCTTTGGATTTCTCCTGTGCTCTCTCCCCACACACCACTGACTTTCCTCCCATGACCACATTTCTTTTCTGGTCTGAAACCTTGTGAATCCTGCACTGGAAAGCTCTCAGGCTTATTGCCTCGTCAACCTCGTTTCTTTCCAGTTTTCTTTTGTCCTTAAGGATAGAGCAGGCAGGAGACACTGATTGGCTTTTGCTTGTCAACCAGTGTGTCACACAAGGTTGCTGGACGAACCATCCTTCCATGATCCATGCTGCTCCCTTCCTCCTGACATCCATCCACCCCCAACGAGCCAGCAAAATCAAGTATCATTCGCTCACACCGTAACCTCAGTGGACACACTCACCTACAGTCATTATTAATTGCTATACGTTTAGAGTTTGCACACACAGATGATTTCGCCTTTGCCTGGTGATGACAAATGACAGTGAAAACTAATGAAAAACAGAACAAGTTTTAGAGATATCATTTTTCCTATCTTTTTCAAGTGAATTGTGCTTTTATTCATTATTTGTAAGGCCGAGAATGTAAAGAGGTAAATTTCATTGAAATGTCCATTATTTCATTGTAGCCGCAGGTGCAAACTCTCTATCTCTCTATAAAGCAACCTCCTCTTACCTTCCCCAGACTCCCTGTTCGGCTTCTGCTGTTTCTGTTTTGTTTCTACAGCCTGCCTCTTTCCCCTACTGTGCGATGCATTTGTTTGCATGGCCAGCTTCCCTAATGCACTGTGCAACGTGTGAGAGCAAAAGCTGCTCTATTTAGGGTTTGAGTAAAACATAACTGAGTGAGTGCCAACAGATATATAGTGATATTTAGCTCATGAGAACACGTCTAAGCCTTAGGGGGGAAAAAAAAAAAACAAACCTGCCACTCAATGAATGCACACATATGTTCCACTCAGAGTGTCTGGAAAAAAGATGTTTTACTGCCATGTGCCTGAAAACACCAAATGACACCGACTCTGCTTTTCAAAAATATTGCTGATCATTGCACAGCATGCCAATTTGATGTTTACTTCCCAGAAAGGCTGACATCGCTTCTGCTGACGTGGGCTGAGTTTGATTTCATTAAACCACAAGTTTGGCAGAGTTCAGAAATATTTCTATTAAATTTCTAACCATGGTGTGGAAGAGTACTTACTTTATAACCCCTGTTTTGTAGGCACCTATGTTGTGACAGTTTACAAGCCCAGATGGAGTGGATGGCCAGTATCTTCATTGCTCAGGTATGATATCTGTGATGACCATCTAATCTACTAAAAGTTATGTTTAAAGGAAGTGCCAGTGTGCCAGTCCAGTGGCCCCGCAGCCTAGGAAGAATGTGCTGACTCAGCTCTTCAGATCTCAGCTGGGGCAAAGCTCTCTACTTTGCAAAGGCTCACAGAGCTGCCTACAGAGGCTTACACTCTGCGTTCTCTCTCATCCTTCCTCCTCTGCCACTGCTGAAGAAAGATTAGGAAAGAGCAGTTCTTTGATATCTGTTGTATGGTAAATGCTGCATAAGATTCAACCTGTTCATCCTCATCCGTTAAGACACAGAGCAGAACGGGGGTTTGATTGAGCCGGTGCACTAAAGTAGTGCAGAACTCCAGAGTTCACCAAGACTCAGGCTATACTCAGCTTCAAACTGGTCTTCCACTCTCCTTTTCGCAAGGGTTAAATAGACCCGATTAATTTAATTGGTTCCCTTCTCACCTTTTTTAGGCTAAATCTGTAAGACCACTCCTCACAGAACCTTGGGATTCATGGCTAATGAATTACTATTCAGATTCTTTTGCAATTCTTACAACAAAGTTAGCTCATTCTCAAATCATCTTCTTCTTCTTCTTCTTCTTCTTCTTCTTCTTCTTCTTCTTCTTCTTCTTCTTCTTCTCCTTCTCCTTCTCCTTCTCCTTCTCCTTCTCCTTCTCCTTCTCCTTCTCCTTCTCCTTCTCCTTCTCCTTCTCCTTCTCCTTCTCCTTCTCCTTCTCCTTCTCCTTCTCCTTCTCCTTCTCCTTCTCCTTCTCCTTCTCCTTCTCCTTCTCCTTCTCCTCCTCCTCCTCCTCCTCCTCCTCCTCCTCCTCCTCCTCCTCCTTCTTCTTCCACCACCTCTTCCTCCACTTCCTCCTACTTTTTTTTTTAAAAAATATTCTCTGTGATGTAATTTATTAACTTGTCCAATGATTAATAAAAATACTCTTTTCCAACTCTCACTTTCTCATTTATTACCTTGCCCTTGTTAGCGGGGAAAAGATAGGTGGTTAACCTTTTCATCATTTCTTCCATGTGTAATCTGGGATATTCCTACCGTACTTAAAAGCTGAAACTCTAAATGCGGAAGTATTTTGTTTAAAGTCGGAAGCTTAGAGTCAAAAGCTGTTACAGTATCTGTTTACAGCACAATTAAACTGATGCTTTTGCTTCCATAATTGGAGCCAATAGGCCTTGATGTTGACAGTCAGGGAATGGATGGTACTTCTCCACTGTAGCACTAACTAAAAACATATGTGGAATTAGTTGTTTTGCCTGCGCCTTTTCTGCGATAATGCAAATTCAGTAAGGATGACTCTTCTTTGGCTCACCCGTGTATCTGCCTCATACAGCCTATTGTGCATTCCACAATATGTACTTCATGTTTCCAAAATATGAAAACAGTAACTAAATTAAGTAGGTACTTGGACCAGACCTGAACTGGAGTGTGTGGTGAAGTGAAGTAGATGTAACAGCTGGGATGGTAGGTGGAGAGATGAGGTAAGGAATGACATGGGGCAGAAGGGGTGCAAAGCAGCTCTGAAGAGGTGGGAGAGGAGGCAATGTCTGGGTAAAGGCATCGGGCCTTTCCAGTACTCCACAGTGCTGTCCTGTAGATGGGACGGGCAGCTCTAAGACATGAGGCGTCACCACAATCCATTTATCTCCCAAGTCTCCTCAAGTTCTCTCTGGGGAAAGCTAGGAGAAAAGGAAGGTGTGTGAGCCCTGCTGAGAGCTTCAAATAAGGGAGGACACAGTTGCAGTGTTCGTAGTTGGAAAGATATCTTTTGAGGCAGTAAGACACAGCGAAAGGTAGACACAGAAGAATAGCTCTGTGGGGAAAGGGTTCTGCCCAGGCTTAGGTGGGAACAGTGTGCAAAAACATAGAGATTAAGGAGGATTTTTGACATTTCTTTTTAAATTAATGGGCTGTTTAGTTTGATAGACGTAAAAGATATCAGAGAAGAACCTTAATTTTTATGTTTGTTTAGAACAAGACTTTCTTCCCGTTGATATAGGATTCATTGATTTTTTTTATTTGCAAATGAATTTCTTTCTGAATCATATGTATGAAGCTATTTTTCTGTTTTCTGAGGTGTCATGCTTTATATTAAAAGTAAATACTGTGTGTAAGGCCCCATGTCTATGATATTGGCTTCTTCCTGCCCTTTGTGCATTCTGAGGTCTGTCTACTGTCGACCAAGCTCACTGAGTTTCTCATGGTGAGGCAGCTCAGAGTGGCTCAGTCTTCAAGTACTTTAGTAAGTTGTAATTTTATTATACTTCAAAATCAGAATACTTCATAATTTTGCCACATTTGGAATAATGATTTTATAATAGGTTCATATTTTTAAGTAAGTGAATACTTAATACCTCATATGAAACTTGAAGGTGTAATTAAAGCCAAGAATGGCTGTGCCTTTTGTGGATAAGCTGTTTTTTGGTGTGTGTTTGTTATAGGTTTCCCCCTTCTTTTTTTTTTTTTTCCTTTAAATTAAGGAACCTAATTTTTAGGACCTATGTATCTGGTGATTTTACAGAATGTTTACAGAGATGTAGAAGGAAGAGTTCAGTTCAGATCAAATGGAGGTTGAAATATCTGTGAAGTATAGAGATGAACATGTTGAGTTGTAAATTGGACTTTAAAAATCCAGGCAACAGTTTGGGGTTAAAATGTGTGTATAGGGCAAGTTGGGTTCTAGACTACATTAAAAGCTATAAAAGAGAATGGGATGTTCAAATATACAAACAAGCTCCCAAACAAAAACAAAAACAGAAACAAAACAAAATAACGAGAAAAAACAGAGAACCCTTTGGTAACCACTAGGCTGCTCCATATATCAGAGATCAAGCCAACTTGATAAAAGAAGAAAACCTAAAACACCAACAACTAGAAGCTGTGGGAAGCAATGACAGTAGCAAAGACAAATAGAGGTAATGAACTTGTGACTGGTATGATTAGTTAGAGACGTGAGGCCTGGTGGTTCCAGAGATCTGGTGGTTCCAATTGGTTGGACTCAAAGATTGGATATTATATATTTTTCCACATGTGCTGGCAGAGATAATCCAGTAGCTACAAGAGCCATACAGGCCATGGCTAGACACAAGGAAGCACTGTTACTCATCATTGTTCAAAGCCATTCTATATCAGAGAGGGTGGTACAGATATTTTTCCTCAGATGATTGACAGCAGGGCAATTATATGCTGGCCTACTGGGCAGTTAAACATTACTTGCAATCAGAACAATTGCTGACTGTGAAGAAAAGAAGTAGCATGGCTACAGATGTAGAGAAACTAGCATATCTGGCAATGGAAAGTCACATATTTAAGTATTAATGATATTTTTAAATTAAATCAGTGAGGTTAGCCCTTGTGATACAGGAAAAGCTGCTAGAGGTGTCAAGGTGGAAGAGAAAGTGAAAAATAATATGCATGTAATGAAGAGTCCAGTTTCCCTGGGGCAGTATTTGCTAATCACTACAAGTTTAAGGTTAACTTTAACGTGAAATGAATCTACAGAACAATCCTGTGTATTTGTACTGCATCAAATAGCGGGTACCATAGAAAAGGTCAAATTATAATGAAGTCCGTGGCTTTGAAGAAATAAATGTAATAGAAGGAGAAGTATATTTCTCGAGGATAATTCTAAGTGGATTTACGACTTTACCATGAGATCTAAGTCAGGGTCTGAAGGACAGAAAAAAGGGAAACTTACAAGAATAATGGCAGTGAATTGATTCAAGGGTCAAGAGTCAAAAGAATATCCACAGTTGGTAAAAGGAAGTCAGCAGGGTAGATAGAAAGAACTAGGTAAGAAAGTAAGAGACAAAGTCGGAGATTGCCAGGTCGATCATTGATCACAGTGATTAGAGGACAGTCCTCTCCGAGCTTGATGATCTGCTATGAAATTCTGAAGTCTTTTACCAATATCTTACAAACAATAAATGACAACATTCACTTTAACCTGGACATTCATGGCCTCCCTACTCTCATATAGAGCATATCTACTATGCCTCTGACATTTTAAAGCATAATTTACAAAATTACTGAGGTCCTTCTCTGTTTTCTCTCAGCTTTATTGTTGACACATCCCAATTATATAGCATCAATGGTGTTTAACTGTGTTTGGGACCATGACATAAGAGTAAAACATTTTCGATGGTTAAATATTATGTAATCTATCATGATTAGCTTTTATGAATTGAGGTTAATGCTACCATTATTTTAAGGGATATTTGATATACACAAATATCAAATCTGACAATAATTGGACTTTTACCATAGAATGCTGTGGGTTAATGAGGTGTTGGTAAACTGGTAAAGACAACGTGTGTCGCTCATTATCAATTAGCAGTAGAGTATACTGGACAGAGGGTAAATACTTGTAGAAATAAGTTATTTGCCGTACGACAATATGTTAAAATCCTAACTACAGATTAAAAATTCGTTGATGTGTCTTAAAATTTGAGCAAAATTAAGAGTGAGGTTTTACATTTACATTAGTTACCATTTGGTTTTATCTCATCAAACATCTGTAAAATCATTTTAATTTGCTTCTCACTGGGTTATTTTATGATTTCTTTATTTATTTAATACATTGTTGTCTGGAAATCAGTTTCTCCTTTCTCCTCTTTTAAAATGCTGTGATGTGCATCTCAAGGATTAAACACTCAGGGGCTTACATTTTTACCTGTGTATGCTTATTCCCCATGGCAAAGTTAAGTTTTCTCTGGGTGGGACTATGCTGGTTTGGTGGAATTCACAGTCAATATTTCGAGGACAGATTTACCATTCTCTGTTTCAGAGTGATTTTCACTATAAATATGTATGTAAAAGAGAAACATTTCTTTGAAATTCAGTTAGATGAAAAGGTAATATTTTTCAAAGGTCATGAAATAAGGCTTAAGTTTTCAGCTAGTCATGCCTTAGGTCAATTTGGGATATGTAAGACCAAATTATTTACACATTAAAAGATGCGACATCACCTTTGATGTGGGCAAGAAATAAGTGTTTAGTTACTTTGGTTACAGAGCCTAGAAAATAGAGCCAAATACATTTTGTTTTGTGTTACAAGAGGCTTACTATTTTCTTCCAATATCTTCTACCATTTGCTTTGATTAGTACAGAAGGCATGTGTTTGAAACTTAGAAATTGAACTGAGACCTCAAAGCTCAGTTCACTTAAGTGTTTCACATCCTGGAGCCATGTGTCTGCCAGAGTCAATGTCGAAGTAATTACAAATGGGATTCTCACAGAAAGATTATTTGGCATGGCTATGGGGGTGTGGTACATAATGAAATCACACACCAATGGCACTAAATTGTGTTTCCACAGCATGAAAATGATATATGGCCACCAGCAGGAAAGGAACGAAAACGTTCAATAACCAAAAATCCCAAGATTGGAGGTTTACCTCTGATTCCTATCCAACATGAGAGAAATGCAACCCAGGCCCGGAAGAATATTGAGGTTGGTTATAATTTTGTTGTTCTTGTTATAGCCTCTGGTATTTCCCCATGGCTTAACATGGGTGAGTGTATTAATTACATCATTGGCTTCTGATGCATAGCAGCAATCTCTTTGTAAAACTCAATAAGATCTGTACTCCTTGAAGAGAATGGTGTCAGTACTCTCTTCCACTTGCTTTAATACCATTGGCCACTTGGTTCATATACCTGACACCACGTACAGTCTGGAAAGTTGCCGAGCAATTTAACATATTTATCTAGGAACTCTGGTTGCAAAACCAGTCCCAAGTCAATTTCATAAGATCACTTATTACATCCTTACAGTGAATGTGCAGCAAAAGATGCACAGGTCATGTCACAGATATCCAGGTCTAGTGTCAGAATCACAATCCAGACTTGGAAAACTCTGGGGTATTTTAGAGACACTACAAGATAATCTCTGAATATTGATATGAATTATTTAACCTTTTTCTAGACAAGCAACTTTTCTTTATCATCTTGTGGTAGGGAAGAACATAAATAGTGTCAACCTTGACATGAAATAAGGTCTCTTGGGAAAGAACCTACTCTATTGTTTACTCCCAACCTGGCTTTGGGAATGAGCCTTGGCATAGTATAGTACCTTAATTGGATTTTTCAAAGACAAAACCAAACACAACAAACAAACAAAAAAACAGCCTATGTGAAAGATGATAGATTATATATTCTTTGGAATTTAATTTTTGCTATGATGTTAGAATCATTCTTTGTAAATATAAAGAACTTCTTTTTTTTTCCCCCTACCATGCACACATTTTTTTTCTGTTTTTCTTTCTTCATTTTATTTTTCAATTAACTGGGTATCAGTGGAACTGCCATTTATACCTGCTGGGTTCCAGTTTTCTCCAGTGAAATTGCACTGACTGGGAAAATCAACCATTCCAGGGCAGCTCTCACGTTGAGAAGTAGTTGACCACTAAATAAAGGACAGGAGTTTTTGTCTTTGATTTTTTTGGTTTCTTTGTTTGTTTGTTGTTTGTTCGTTTGGTTTGTTTTGGATCTTTTGTTTTTGTTTTGTGTATGTGTTTTTATTTTAAAATATTTTAAAATATTTAAAATACCTAAGCTATTTTGTAGTTTGTTGCTGTTTTGTTTTGTCTTGTTTTGGGATGATGTATTTTGTTTCTTGGGTTTTGGGCATGTTGTTATATTGGGTTTTTTTGATTTTTTTGAAAAGTAATTTAAAACTGGGTGTGTAGGGAGGAGCCTATCTGGATAACCTTAGGGAAGAGAAAGAACATGATCAAAATATATTTGTTTAAAAAAATTTATATAATTAAAAATATAAAGTGTTATAAAAAAAATAAATAAAACTCCTGCAGGCTGCTTAAGGCAAAGTAAAATCAGAGCCTCCATTATAGAAATTCTATGAGCTTTAAACGAAAAAGCATCAGGTGTTTGCTCAGTGTTTTCTAAATATCAAGTGTCTCAAATACTGTTAACCTGTTTTCCTGTACTTTAGACGGCAAGAGCAGAACTTGAAAAGCTGAGGTTGAAGGAAAAGCATGATCCTCGGGATTTTTCAGACTCCAGCCTAAAAGACAGAGCCTCCATCATAGCCCACTGCTTGGAGCACAAGGATGAGAAACTTCGAAATCGTGCCAGAAAACATCGCAGTTTCAACTGCCTGGAGGACACAGAGGCGGAGGGCCCACATGGCCTACCAAAGGCCCATAAAGGTCCAAAGACACTGAAGAAGACAGAGGACAGGAACAGCAAAGCTACCTTAGACCCCGATCATAAGCTACCATCGAAGGTCATTGAGGAACTTAGTGTGGTTCTTCAGAGGTCAAGAACCCTTCCTAAAGAGTTCCCGGATGAACAGACGTTACAGAAAGAAATAAAATAAATCATTGCACAAGTTATTTTTTTTTTAACATTGTATACAACATGTGCAAAACAGAAATAAAACTGTAATTCTTGAGTTTCTATAACTAGATAAATTTGTCTGTATTTAAGCAATTTGTTTATCTATACCTAAGCATTGAAAGAGCATTTTAAAATATGTATATATGTGGGTAAGTATAAGATCAACTTTATTTTGGTCGGAAACTTGTAAAGTTTAATTGTATTAACTTGAATAAGTCTTTTGGGTCACTCAAAGTGGTCAGCTCATTGAAAGTAGATGTGTAAGTGGGTTAATTTATGAGCATAAAACTATACTTTATTGTATAAAATGTTTTGTGTATATGAATCTATGAAATTGTATCATAATTTGCACTTTGAGAGGCTTGTAAATTAAGTTGTCCTGTGTTTTTAGATTAATTTAGGATTCATCTTTAGGGGAAAGAATGGGAAGAGATTTCCAAAAGGGAAAGATTTTGCTGCTTAAGAAACATTTAGAAGAAAGGCAAGAAATTTAAAAAAAAAAATCCCACTACCCATGGAGGTGTCCTTATTCATCAAGAATCAAACCTTTTTAAGGAGAACCTACTCGTTAAGAAAAAAATTTTTTTTAGGGTCTCGAATGTTTTCAACAAAAATATTGAGCCCCCTTATGTTAGTAATGGCACTGGCTGCTGCCATTTCTGGTGTCAGTAGGCAGGTCCCAGGACATATTCACTACACCAGTGCAACGTAAGTGTCTGCTCAGAGGAACTTACCTTGTACGGAAGAGTATGTGCATGGGCCCAGCACGGTTATCATTTGCACTGTTGCTATATGCAGGCAAATCTTTAGGGCTCCAAACTGTATTTTTGGTACGAATAAAATTTAGCACTGTGGGGTCTTTTGCAGGTCTTTTGTTGTTGTTTTGTTTTTTGTTTCACTTCTTAATGTACCATAATGTTTACTTCTGTCTTGTCAATAACTACTGGAAGTGGGCAACCTGTGGCTACTTACGCAACACATTTTCAGGCAGGCAGTTCTCATTCTCATTCTCATTCCTTTTCTTTCTACCTGTAGAAATGACAAAGCCCTGCATTTTTGTTGCCACATAATGATTGGGTACAGATTTGACAATTTCATAGCTCAGACTGCATTAGCTTATAATAAGTTCATGTCAAGAACAGCGCTTTTTATAGATTCCTTCCAAGACAAGTGGATTTAGTGACTCTTACAACTGGAAGTTATATAGCTAATCTTTATTCCCAACATTTCTTTGTTCCTCTTCTGTATATTTTTCCTATTTATGACATGTCTAGTCTATGAGTTCAAGCCTTTGTTTCACTTATTCATAGGAAGGCAACACACTATGAATTACTAGGGCTGTCTTCACTCAGATATGCTAACCACATGTATTTTGTTGAAGATAGGAGAGTTTACTGGGAGTCAGTAGAATTTATTCTTTATATCCAAATAAACTGTAATGAAAATAATAAGTAAAACTGCAGGACAGTTTTAGGAGTTGGTGGCAATACCGAGGATCCTTCCTTCAAAGCAAGATATTGTGTTGTTTGAGAAGAAAAGCTAAAGTTTAGTAAACTTGTTTCTAATATGTAATCATTTATATTTTTATGCAGTAAAGAATCATATGGAAATGATGATGTTGGCATTGCTTGGAAAGTGACATGTGCTTTGGTGTACCTTATTGGAATTCCTCCTGAGAATTGAGTGTAAAAACTGATCACATCTGTTTCTCTTCTTTTCATAAACAATTGTTTCCATTTTTCAAATGTAACATAAGGGCTAACGGTTACATCTGACATATTTTAAGTAACAATTAAATTAGTTTTGCAAGTCCAGTTGACTATGCCTCTTGTCTTTCTTCATTACTCTCAGAATTTAAAGTTTTTATGGTGAAATGAATCAAGTACTTTATTCATTTCTTTCACTTTGAAAACATTGAATGTGATACTAACTTCTGTCTTCCATCATTTTTAAAACCACATCAGAATGAATGTTATTTTACTATAAAGATCCTTGCAGATATCTCCTGAAAGAACTGAGTGCACTTGCATTCATTTCTGTTCTTCTATAGGCAGTTATCAGCTATAATCTGTAACTTCTTGATGTCTAGACATTACCTGATGGTTCATCAAAATGGCACTGAACTTCAAGCAGGAGCAGTGAAGGCTAATCTCTGACTTGCATGCGGATCAGCTGCTGATTTACATTGTACATAAGAAAAATTTTAATTCTAAAGTACTCAAAAATTGCATATTGCAGGATGGGATGCTTTGGAAATGGAGGTTGCTATTTAACATCTAATTAACATGTGCAAAGATGAGTAACACTCTCACTAGCTTATAACAGCTTATCAGAATTTCCACCAAGACACATCACTCAACAGAAGTGAGACTTAGGCTTAAAATGAGAATATTTTGCCATCACGTGCAGCTATATTTATCTCTAATTGGAAACCACACACTAATGAGTGCTACAGATTACTAAAGTACATCTTTTTAAGATGTAGTTATTTTGGTTTAGGAAATGCAAATTTTCCAAGTGTTCAAAACTATGTTGTCCTCACCTTCTCTACCATGGCTATATGTTGAAGGTCAAATTTCAGTAACTTCTCCAAGTTAAGATTTTAAAATCATTTTATTAAAATATATTTAGTAAAGACTAACTACTTTTTACACAACTATTTTGTGATTACTCTTATATACTTATAAAATAGTGTACACAGACATACATATGGGTCAAAAATATGAGGCAGGTAAATAACAGTTTAGGATCAATGTTAGTTGCTTTCTAGCTTCCCCTTTTATCTAAATATATATTTCTACATTTCAGACTGCTAGAAATTCTCCTTTTACGCTAAAATGCATGCCAAAGACTCCAGTTTCCAAAGTATATTTATTGGTTGAGTTGTCATAACATCTCATTTAGCCTAAACCTTCAAAATCTCACTAAGTGATTTTGAGATAAGTCCTTTCAAGAGATGTTTTAACAGGACATGATGAGAGTGAACTCAGCTCTGGTCTTGAGAAGTATACCAGGAGGCCATTATGTCAGGGAAAGGGATAGTGAGAATCCATGCCAGGCAGAGGACTACAGTGTCTTCCTCCTATACCTACCCCACAGGCAACTCCAATATATCTCAGGCTCTCCTTGTTTTGTCCTTATGTCTCTTCCAGTACAAAAGAAATACTTCAAGCCCTATGTTCTGCCTTTTAGACATATGTTTTTAGTTTAAAAGTGGTTAAAGTAAGAACTATAATATATACATTCTATACAGATACAAATTACCAACAAAGTTGGTGTCGCCAAGCTAACAATACACTGCGCTTTATGGTAGGAAGCTTTGTTTCAAATAGATTTTTTTTTTATGAGAAAGGTCATTCCTCCGGGGAGATATAAATGAATAAGCTCTTGAGGCTCCATTTCAATTACTGATAAGCTTCTTGATGCCAAACCCAAGATCACAATCATAGCGTGAGGTGTCACGCTGGACAGGTTCAGGTGCTGAGAAGCCTAAACCAAACTTATAAATATGCCATGCCCAGCTATGTATCTCCACACACTTTCTGTAAATTACTACCCTGATGAAAGAATTACTATATTTATTGACATAATACTACAGGTCTTAACTGAAATAACCAGTATGCTTGAGTAAATTTGAACCAATACTTTAACTTAATGATTTTTTCCCAGCTACTCTGTTGCCATTTATAAAGAATGGTCTTTTTTTTTTTTTTACTTTTTATAAATTTTTTATTGAAAAGGGAAGTAAAGGGAAGTAAAAACACTTTATGATAAAATTAAAGAGTTACATGGAAAATATTTCAGATAAACACGTTAAAATTGACAATTTTCATAGAAAATTAGGGAGTAAAGTGGTAGACAAGTAAAACATTGCTAAATTAATTGAAATATGCAATAGAAACATTTTATGATAAAATAGAAGATTTACGAGGAAAATATTTCAGATAAAGTTGTAGAAAATGTAGAAAAACATGTTAGAATTGAAGATTATCATGGAAAATTTGATAATAATGTTAGACATAAAAGTATTACTAAGTTGATTTTGAAATTATAAACATTTTCTGATAAACTTGAAGATTTACATGGAAACTATTTCTAATAAAATTGCAGAAATATATAGAAAAACATGTTAAGATTAAAGATTATCATGGAAATTATATAGATAAAATAATAGGCATAAAGATAATTCTAAGTTGATTGAAGATGTAATTATAAACATTTTCAGATAACATTGAAGTTTTACATGGAAAATATTTCTGGTAAAATTCAAGAAATAAATAAACACGTTAAAATTGACATTTTCATGGAAATTTTTACATAAAAATGGTTGATGTAAAAACTTTCTAAATTAATGGAACGTGGAATTAGAAACATTTGTGATAAAATCAAAGATGTACATTGAAAACATTTCTGATAAAAATGGAGGAAGTATATAGAAAGACATATTAAAATTGAAGATTATCATGAAAAATAATGCAGATAAAAATGATAGACATAAAAGAAATTACTAAATTAATTAAAAGGGGAATGACAAACATTTTCTGATAAAATTGAAGATTTACATGAGAAATATTTTGTTAGTCTATATCTTTGTATTGGGGAGTTGAATGCATTGTTGTTAAGAGATATTAAGGAATAGTGATTGTTGCTTCCTGTTATTTTTTATGTTATTTTTATGTTTGTGTGGGTATCTTCTTTTGAGTTTGTTGGAAGATTACTTTCTGGCTTTTTCTAGAATGTAGTTTCCTTCCTTATGTTGGCATTTTCCACCAATTATTCTTTGTAAGGGTGGATTTGTGGACAGATATTGTGCAAATTGGGTTTTATCATGGAACATCTTGGTTTCTCCATCTATGATGATTGATAGTTTTGCTGGGTATAGTAGCCTGGGCTGGCATTTGTGTTCTCTTAGGGTCTGGATGAGGTCTGCCCAGGACCTACTAGCTTTCATCAACTCTGCTGAGAAGTCTGGAGTGATTCTGATACGTCTGCCTTTATAAGTTACTTGCCCTTTTCCCCCTACTGCTTTTCATATTCTTTCTTTGTTTAGTGGATTTGGTGTTTTGATTATTATGTGCCAGAAGGATTTTCTGTTCTGGTCCAGTCTATTTGGAGTTCATGGGCATCTCTTTCTGTAGGTTAGGGAAGTTTTCTTCTACAATTTTGTTGAAGATATTTACTGGGCCTTTAAGATGAAAATCCTCACTCTTGTCTATACCTATAATTCTTAGGTTTGGTCTTCTCATTGTATCATGGAGTTCCTGATGTTTTGAGTTACCAGCTTTATGCATTTTGCATTCTCTTTGACCCTTGAGTCAATATTTTCTATGGTATCTTCAGCACCTGAAGTTCTTTCTTCTATCTCTTGTATTCTGTTGTTGATGCTTGCATTTATGACTCCTGAATTCTTTCCAAGATTTTCTGCCTCCAGAGATGCCTCACTTTGTGATTTCTTTATAGTTTCTACTTCCACTTTTAGATCCTGGATAATTTTATTCAGTTCCTTCACTTGACTGTGTTTTCCTATACTTCTTTAAGGGATTTTTGTGTTTCCTCTTTAAGGGCTTTGATGTTGACCGATGTTCTCCTGTATTTCTTTAAGGGAGTTATTTAAGTCTTTCTTGACGCCTTCTATCAGCATCATGAGATACAATTTTAAATCCAACTCTTGCTTCTCCAGTGTGTTGAGGTATCCGGGACTTGCTGTAGTGGGAGAACTAGGTTCTGATGTTGCCACGTGGCCTTGGTTTCTATTGGTAGGGTTCTTGTGTTTGCCTTTTGTCATCTGGTGCTAGTTGTTATTCTTGTCTCTAGCTGCAGTTTGTTCCTCCTGTGGGCCTGTAAGCTTGTGTCCTTACTCCTCTGAGCTCAAAAGTGAAAGCACTGCTGGGAGATCTCTCTCTCCTGGAGGGCTATGCACAGAAGGCTGTAGAGTCTCCTGGCTCCCTGATGCAAATGGTGGCAGGAAGGCTTCTGTCCCAGCTGCTCCAATGATCTTAGGTCCTGTGTGTTCCTAGCTGGTGCCCTCCAAAGAGAAGGTGGAGATCTCACCTCTGAGCTCAAAAGTGGAAGCCTGCTGGGAGATCATTCCCTCCTGGCACGCTAAGTACAGAAGGCTGTGTAGTCTTCCAGCTCCTGGTGTAAATGGGTAAATGGCAGCAGAAAGACTTCAGTCCCAGCCACTCCACTGATCACAGAAGGCTCAGAATGAACAGTCTTTAAAGAAATATTTCTTCTCTAATAAATGAATTAGGATCTGGTCTCAAGGAAGATTACTCTCATTTTAAAACTTTTCTTCTGAAATAAAACTAGAATTATAAAACAGAAGGGTCTAAAAGACAATGAACTACTTACCCATTTTCCAAATATAAAATTAGACAACTAAATAATATTTTAGAACACAGAAATTACATATTGAACATTATAAACTTTACTAATAGAGATGTGACATTTCTTATAAGTATGAATTTGCAAAACGTGTTGGTATATATCATACCTAACCATTAAAGTACTGTGCATTTATAAGCAAAGTATACACACCTGCCAGGTAAATAAATTATCCCAGATTTTTAAATCATGACATATTATCAATACTAGACCTTTAGTAGAATTACTAAGTGTATTAGTCTGGGTTCTCTAGAGTCACAGAATGTATGGGTAGTCTCTATATAGTTAGGGAATTTGTCAGATGACTTACAGCCTGTAGTCCAACTACCCAACAATGGTCAGCAGCAGCTGTGGATGGAAGTCCAAGGATCTAGCAGTTGCTCAGTCCCATGAGGCAAGCAGGCAAGAAAGAGTGAGTCTTCCTTCTTCCACTGTCCTTATATATTTCTCCAGCAGAGGGTGTAGCCCAGATTAAAGCCTGTAAGTGTCCTGCAGAGGGTGTGGCCCAGATTAAAGGTGTGTGTCCTCATGCCTTTAATCCCAGATGATCTTGAATTCAGAGATCTCTTTGTCTTAATATTCTGGAATTCATAGCCACTATGCTTCAAGATCACCATGCCAAGATCCAGGTCACAAACTTGTATCTCTGAGCCTCCAGATTAGGTTAGCCTTCCAATTCTAGATTGTAGTTCATTCCACATATAGTCAAGTTGGCAAGCAGGAATAGCCACTACACTATGCTTCAATCAGTGGTGGATGTTTTGCCCATGTTTACAGAAAGCTTTTGTAACATTAAAAACATTTTAAAACCATTCAACCAATATAATTCGAACACTAGAAATGCTTAATTAAGTCTTAGTAGAATTGACTGTTAAAATGACAATTTAAACTAGGAATTATTAGATATGTTAAACGAAGGCCACAATCACTTAATTTCATGAAACATCAGTGAAAATTTCTATGAATATATATTTCAAATTACTACTATAAAGCAATTCTTGTAACCAGCCACATGGTAGTGGAGTGGTACTTTTGTTTAGTGTTGTTATTCTTGTGGTTTTAGATGGCTTATTGTGCCTTTGCTTTTTCTGATTATTAAAATTTAAGTGGAAAATTGGGAAAGTCTCACTTATATTTTCTATATAGCTAACATTTTATCCTGGATTCCAGATCTGGGATGATTCATGTAAGATTAGTACTAATTTTCTTGCTCGATTCTAGAGATGTGTGTTTTAATAAATTGAACATGTCAGTTCCAAAATTAATTAAAGTTTAGAAATACCTATGCATCACTTAAGTGCACTGGTTGACATTCTACTTACCAATGTAAGTAGAAAAACTTATCCTGAAATAAAGCTGGAAAATGAATAGTTGAGAACTCCCTGGGTATTAACTGTTCAGCAAACAGCAAGGGTATGGAGTTGCATAATACTTTCTTAGTAGCTGTTTTTTTTTCAGTTCCTTCCTCCTTTTAACATCAATAAAATAACTTTAGCATGAATATTTTTTAATAATTAGTTTTTTCTTTCCCACATTCATAGATTATATCATATTTTGATTATTCTCAGAATCTCCTCTAAGTTGTTCATATGAAACTGATTTAACTGTAAATTGAAAAACTATACCATAACAAAGAACTATGCTTCTAAGCAGTGCTATTCCTTAGAGAATCACTGGGTTCACACCAACAACAGAGACCACCAAGTAAAATATGCAAGTGAGGCACTAAATAACTTACTTGCACAGGTCTCCCAAAGTATCCCTACATGATGTGACACATCATACCTAGATGATGTGAGACATGAAGAGGCTGTTTGTACACAAAAAATATCAATACTCGTGCTATCAAGAAATATTTCAGAATTCACAGGTAAACGAATAACACTAAAATAATTAATTCTGGGTGAAGTAACCCAGACCCGAAGGTTAGATATAAAGTTACACTCTAGTGGGAGGAGAGTAGCTCCCTAGAAAGAGGGAAATGGGGTCATTTGGATGAATAGAGTGAGGAATGAGAATGAGAGGATGAAGTGAGGAGGGAGAGGAATGAGTGTTTGAGGGGCAAAGAGGAAGGGACAGCTAAAATTAAAGGTCATTAGAGGGGTCATATGTAAACATACTATGAGAGCATCTTTATCTACAAATATGATAGAAATATAAATGGAATCACCAAATAATGGGGCAGACATAGCTACAACTAACATCTCTTGGCACCAAATGAAACATTTATTGCTCAAAGTGGTTACATCTAATATGGTTGTTAGCCAAAAGGGTCCAATGGAAACCTTCAAACAACTCAAGCACGCCCTCAGTCGCTTGCCACAAAATGAGGGTTAGTTAGACCCTAAATCTGAAGACAATAACTAAGTGACTCATTAAAGACAGAGAGGTGGAGCCGGTGTCTTCATAGAGCATTATAATCCCTACAGACAATGTTCATTGTACTGGAAGATATTCTGCATGGTACCAGAGGAGAAAAATAACATTAATTCAGCAACAAATGTGTGATCTTTTATGTTAATTTGCCTGAAAGATTTATGCGTGCAATAAGTGGCACAAAAGTCGTGGGACTAACTAACCACTATCTGATTTAAGGCCCATTCCATGAGATGGAATTCAAAACTCTGGTAGCCAAGAAACAGAGACTAAAGAGGCCATATGCCCATGGAAAACCAAATACTACCATTCTGTTAAAGGAAGTTAGTCAATGATTCCTAATGACATTTTGCAATACTCATTGATCAGTGTCTTATTCAGCCATGATCAGAGAGTTTCTTCTTACAGTAGATGGGAACAAATACAGAGACCCACAACTAGAGAAGGATCAGAGGGTGAAAGACCTTGGAACACTTGGTCTTAAATGGGATGTATCCATCAATACCCAACCACCCCACCACTGTGGGTTCAGAGAACTTTTCAGAAGAAAAGGCAGAAATATTGGAAAGAGGTAATGGTGATGGAAGACACCAAAGAAAGAAGGTGTTATGGACACAGCAAAGCTGATGCGCGAATGAACTCATAGAGACTGTGGCAGTGTGCACAAGACCTGCACAGGTCTGAGCCTGATGGGATCCCAGCGATGAGAGCAGAAGTGGACACAAGTTCCCGTAACTAATCTAGAAGCTATCTCCCCTAATAAATGCTCATGAAGGAAAAATTATTTTTCCCAAAACAGTCTCACTAGATATACAAACCACATGTAAAGGTAGACTCCATACCCAGCAGTAAATGGCCAATAATATACTTCATGGTATTTTTTGGAGTTCCATAATTTCTTCTTCTTCTTCTTCTCCCTCTTCCTCCTCCTCCTCCTCCTCCTCCTCCTCCAACTCCTCCTCCTCCAACTCCTCCTCCTCCTCCTCCTCCTCCTCCTCCTCCTCCTCCTCCTCCTCTTCTTCTTCTTCTTCTTCTTCTTCTTCTTCTTCTTCTTCTTTTCTTCCTCCTCCCCTTCCTCCTCACCCTGTTCTTCTTCATGGTGTTTCATAATGATTTGTCTGGACATTTTTGTTTGTTTTTAGCCTATGACTGTTTTGCTTATATATTATGGCTTCCAAGTTTTTGTCTTTTTGGTATTGCTGTGTATTTCAATATGTCATTTTCTGCATCTGTACATGATTGTTATGCTTTCTGTTTTATTTATTTTTGTCCTCTTTAGTTTGTTTTGTTCTGTAATTGCCCACAGTTACATTGAAGGGAAGCTGGGGATGTTTGGGAAGGTATCAAAAAGAGATGGAGACCACCACAACATTGCTGTTCAAGGTGTCAAAGTTTAATGAAGAACTCCAAATATATAGGCAGAGGAAAAACCCTTCACCTAAAGGCTGGAAGCTTCTCCACAGAACCAGTTCAGTTGCTCCACAGGTGGCTAGTGTTTCTCAGGAAACTGCAGGTCCTTGAAGAACAATGGGCTTTACCTTTATCTAAGCACTCCACCCTAGGTGGAGGGTATTATGGCTAACACCGGAGTTCCCACTCAAAGCCTAGGAGAGGAACTTCACATTGGTCATGTCAAATTCCTGCAAGGTGGCATGACACCCCAATAAGGCTCTCTACATTGTTCAGGCTTGTTTTTGTTTTATTTTATTTCTCTTTTTATGCCTGTTTATTTGATACTGAAAGGAAATTGATGTAAAAGGATCCTGAGCTGGTAGTCTTGGGTATTATAAGAAAGCAGGCTGAACAAGCCATGGGGAGTAAGGCCATAAGCAACATCCTCCATGGTTTGTGCATCAGTTCCTCACTGAAATTTTCTGACCTGAACAACTGCTCTGACTATCTTCCATGATGGAATGTGATGTGGAAGTGACATCCTTGCAATGTTGTTTAGGGTTGGGATGCTATCACAGCATTAGAAATCCAAACTAAGACAGAAATTGGCACTGGAAGTAGGCCATTGCTGTGACAGAACACACCATGTATTGTGCAGATTGTGAACATACTTTGGGCTGGAAAATCCAGAGTGCCCAGAGTTCAGCAGGCTCTTCTGTGGGATCTTAGAAGATAATGCTGAGATCAGTTCAAACAATGTTGGCCTGGCTTCAGAAGTTTCAAAAGGAACCTTTTACTTTCTGCCTGCTTGGCCTGACCTTCTCTGGCAAGTTTTTCTCTGATATTGCTGAGGTATCAGAGTTTCCTCTGCCTACAACTTAGGAATTCCCAGAAAACTGGAGATCAGCTGAGACATCCATCCATGTAGACTGAACAACTATCTGATACTTGCCTTTTCTGTCAGGAAACAGCTATTGAACTAATCCAGGCCTCAGTATGGAAGCCACTCTAAAAAATACATTTCTATGTACATAGATTTATTTTACCCTTTCTGTTTCTCTATAGCCACCTGACTAGTAAATATTGTGGTACAATATACAATATATTACAAACTTTAAAATCCCATACTTTTTAAAAATCAAAACACGTCAAAAATTCAATCCTGTTAATACATTCAAGGTCTCTCTCAAATATCCGAAGTCTCTTAAATGTGGTCTCCTGTAGAGAGCCGGTGTGGCAGTAGCCTCAAGCCTGGAGGCCTGCCAAGTTGGATGACTAAGCACCTGACTTCTTCCTGCTCCTGAGTAGGCCACACCTTTCTTGGGCACTGTGCAGGCATAGCCAATGATGTGTGATCAGACCATTCTATGTGGACCAATCAGAGAAGACTATGTGATGTGGACTGATGGGGCGGACTTGGAGAGGATATAAAAGGACTGCACAGGGGAGTGGGTAGCTTTTTCCCTGCATTCATGTCTCAAGGTTCCTGATTAAACTGCTCTGAGAAGGACTTGCGTTTGTCGTCCCTCAGTTGGTCGGATAGGGTTGTGACAAGTGGTGACCCGTACAGGGAACCTGTTCTCAACCACTTTCCCTTCACGGGATAACGCAGTTCAGAACTCTTTGCAGTCAGGGCAGTCGGCTGGTAAGTCCCAGGTAAGGGGGACCAATTCACGTCTCCAGGAAGGAGTGATAAAGTCCTCAGGTAAGAGGCTATAAAGTCCTTGGTAAAGAGGCTAGAAAGGAAAAGCGAATGTATGGGTAACTCTACTTCGCATCCAATTTTTGTGGCTCTAAAGGAGCTGTTAAAAGGAAAGAAATTAGAGTTGAAAGGAGTACCTTGGAACATTTCCTTATAGAGGTGGACCAAGTTGCTCCTTGGTTCAAGGGATGCTATAAAGCAGTTAAAAGGGGTCAAGAAGCCCTAGAACAAGATTTGTTAAGAAAGGAAGAGTGGAAAAATGAGAAAAGGAAAATGGATTTCAAAACTCTCCTGGGAACAAGGGGAAACATGGAGACGTCCTGTTTCCTCTATGGACCCCAATGGAGATATTCTTAGTACTGGTACAAGTGCTCTTCCCTCTCTGTGTATTGTTTCACTTTGGTGCACCAATTTGTCCACATGTGTCTGTCCTGGTTTTGTTGTTTGAATGACTGATGTTCAATGTTTCATGTTGAAAAAAAATGGTAAAATCTTTGCTGGAGGACCATCTCTTGATCCAGTCGGTTTACAAAGCAGAAGCTGATTTAAGTTGCTCTCCATTTAGCTAGGAGTCAAGCACAGCTAGAGAAAAGCTGCTTTTAAAAGGGCCAGCAGCTGCTTAAGTTATAGGGCAAGTAGGCTGATGGTTATTTCTCTTTTTGGGTACAAAGTGCTTTTTCTCTTGAATTACAGCTAGAAAACAGTTGTTTGGTTCAAATTTATAAGATTCATGTAGTTGTTTCATTTTTGGTTCTGATTGGTCTTAAAGATATAAATATGTTTTGCATGCCTGGACTATAGTGTATTGGCTTATAAGTTATTGGGCATGATTAAAAATTATTACATTAGTAACAAAAAGATAGTTTAAAACTGGTAACTCAGGTTTGGGGTTATCTTAACACGTGGCATGACTTGACCCAGGAAAAACAGGCCTCTAAAAATACGTCTAAATTGGCATAATGTTTTATATGAATCTTATCCTAGAAATTAGACTTATAGCGATAAGATTTAAAACAATGTCTCTTTAATGAGGTATTATAAGTTGTATTGTCATGCATTCAAACATAAGAACTTGCAAACAAACTCTGTGGTGTGAAAGTGATGGCATTTGAAAGTTGGGCTTTACTTTCCAAAGTTGTAGTTGCTCTAATATTGCAAGAGAAAGTTAAGAATTATGCTTAACAACTGCCAGTGTACCACTGACTGATGTTTGAAGTCTGATAGAACGCTTAAAATTCTTAACTCACACATATTTTATAATTAAGATTATTTCAAGAATGATAAAAGTTAAAAACAGCTGTGACCAGTTGCCACTTTTCACAAGCTTTATTGGATACAATGGTAGAACCAAAATTTAACCACCCAAGATTGAAAAGGAGATCTTAGTGGGAATTTATTTGATATCAAACAGGTTCCTTTTGAACTGTTTCAAAAATTTGTTGATATGACTACTAAAAACAGCTAGTAGAATTTTTCTGGGAACCTTCAAATTTCAGGTTCCTTTTATTATTTGACCCTCATACAATGGAGTCCAGTTGCGGGCTACTGCCCTATAGAACAGGGAGATTATATTAGCTTATACAATCAGGTGGCTGCATGTTTTGATCCAATAGTTGTTGGCCATTCTCCCAATAGCACTAATGCTACATGGATAACTGGAAGATGGCCCGTTGCGCCTGCTAGAGGGAATTATACTGTACCTCCTCAGCCAAAATGATCTTCCTTTTGCAAGAGTCAGAGGGATCAGATCTTTCCCCCGTGGACTGGGTGTCAATCACAGGGAGTGTGCTGGGTTGTGCGAGGATTTTTTACCTTTTCTCCCAATATAGGGACCCTATATAATGCAACCTTTCCAGGTTATAATTGGACATACATAATCCTTAATCAAAGAATTGATTTGGTGCAGGAACAAGTTGATACCCTTTGGCAGGTTGCTCAGTTAGGGTGTGAATGGCGATACACGGGACTATGTATTACCTTGGTGCCCTATCAGAATTTTACCCATGCTGATAATTTGTCAAAGAGCTTGTCTAGTCATCTTGCAGGGATATGGTCCAGAGAATTTGATCATCTGCTACAAGAATTGAGGATTGCCATTGTCCATGTGAATTCCACCCGAGTAGATGTGTCCTTCGCTGCTGGATTGGGAACCTGGATTGCCAATGTTATGAATCACCTTAAGGAGTGGGCAGGAATTGGAGCTTTGGGAATTTTGCTCATTCTTGTCAGTATTGTTGCCCTTTGATGCATCTGTAAGATGCGCAAAGCCCAAAGATGCCATGATCATGCAAGCTTTTGCGGCGCTGGAGGCAGGGCAATCTCCTCAGACTTGGTTGACGATCTTAAAAGAATAATCCTCAGGCCCAATACCCGTTGCTCTGCAGCTAGCACCCAGGATCCTTGAGGCTGTGGTGATTGCTCGGTGGCGGGATTATTGTGAGTCCTCTTACCAGAGGCCAACTGCCTTTTGGGGAATGCTACTGGTAATCCAGTGCCCCAGAGTAGTGCTGGAGGGGATGCCACTCACATAGCCTAAGACAGAGGCACCGCCCCCATGAGAGACCTTCTATGTTATGAAGGGGTTACCACTCTCATGGTGCAAGGTTTTATTATCATCCCTGAGCGCTATTAGAGTGGACTTCTTGAGGACGACAAGGTAATCCAATGATGGGTAAGGAAGGGGCTTGAAGGGTCGATCCTAAGAAAGAGATGGCTACCTATGCTCAGCTTACCTGGTGTGTTACGGGTTGATTTGATGCCTTTATATAAAAAAGGGGGAGCTGTAGAGAGCGGCTGTGGCAGTAGCCTCAAGCCTAGAGGCCTGCCAAGTCGGATGACTAAGCACCTGACTTCTTCCTGCTCCTGAGTAGGCCACACCTTTCTTGGGCAACCTGTGATCAGACCATTCTATGTGGACCAATCAGAGAAGACTATGTGATGTCTCAAGGTTCCTGATTAAACTGCTCTGAGAAGGACTTGTGTTTGTCATCCTCTGCTGGTCAGATAGGGTTGCGACACTCTCCTAAAAGATTAAAAACAATTAAGTAATTTGTTAATCCAAGAGTTAAAAACCAAGACACAGTCACAATCAAATCAAAGAGAAACAAAGTTCTAACACTCTAAGCCATTCAGTGTCCAACTTGCATCCACGGAAGAGCTTGGACAGCCATCCACAGAAAGTGTAGCTTATCTCTTAAGGTCAGGCCAGCTCTTCTCTACAGATAAGCATGGAGTTCATCACAAGATACTGGAATCTCCAGAACTTCTAGAACATCACTGCAACTTAGTAGAACCTCCACTAACAGCTTCTCCCAGGCTTCCTTTGTCGGCCCTGAAACATGATACCAAGGCTCAGCCTTTTTTTATCACCTCTTCAATCTTGTGTTTTCACTGTTGCTGAAGCTGCACCTTCACCAGAGACCTCTTCTGGCGTCTCACAGACAAGGTTGGTGAGGTGGATATATAAGCAAAATAAACACTTTCCTCCCCAAGGTGCTTTTGGTTTTAGTTTTTTTTTTTTTTTCATTTTTTAATTAGATATTTTATTTGTTTACATTTCAAATTTTAACTCCTTTCCAGATTTCCCTCCTAGGACCTCCCTATAGTGTATAGGGACAGACCCATGACTCCAGCTGCATATGTAGCAGAGGATGGCATTGTCTGACATCAATGGGAGGGAAGGTCCTTGGTCCTGTGGAAGTATGATGCCCCAGTGTAGGGGGATGGTGGAGCAGTGGAAGAGAGTGTGCCGTTGGGTATGGGAGAACCCTCATAGGTCCAAAGGGGTGAGGGCGGATGGGATGATGGGGTTGTAGATGAGTAACTGGGGAGGGAGACAACATTTAAGATGTAAATGAATGGAATGATTACTAAAAAGAAAATTTAAAAAATTAGATACCGTAACTAGCAAGAGGATTAACTGGAAGGATGATGACATAGCTCTCTAGAGCAGATGGTAGTGTCCAGTACCTTGATCAAATTTTATGCATATATCATAATTATAATGTGAACACAATCAAGATGTGTCTATTCCATTTTATGTGAGTTTTGTTTTTAAAAAGAACTACATTTTGGAGGGGAGGGGATTTAAGGGATGAATTTGGAGGAGAGGAGGTAAGGGGAAACTGTTATTGAGAAATTAATTAATTAATTAAAAATAACTGCATTCTAAAGCACTGTTAGGATATTTGGATCGCTCCTTAGCTGGGCAGAAACAATGTGAATCATAGACAGAGAGACAGAATAGGAAAGAGAGCACAGTAGAGGTAGCATAAGAAAACGACATTGCTAGAATCTGGGTGGAGGACACCGGTTGATTAACTAGACATTTCATTCAACTACACTGAATCTTGAATGAATCTTGAATTGTTTGTACAATTTTTTTTTAAAAAAACATGTAGAAACAGAATGAAGAATTAAGGCATAACTAATGTATTTTCTCTAAGTCAATTGATGTATTCAGCACTAAATTGCATTATGTAATTCAAAGATGTCTTTTCATATATACTCACAGTTCATAACACAGCAAGTTACTCCTTACATGTGTTTCATTTAGAATTCAATTAACATTGATTTGTCCACTACTGCAAATTGAATTAACAGTAACAACTTTGAATAAATTAGTGTTTGCTCTTTATGAATAAGTTCAATAACCTGTTGCCTTCATTTCTATTTTCTTTTTGATGTGTTCTAATTAAAACCTATTAATGTCTGTGTTTCCTGGCAATATTATTTCTATATTCATATTCAAATTACTGCAGTACCAATATGCATGTTTTTCCTAATAAATGCCACATTTTATTGTTTGTTATTTCTGTTTAAGTGTTTAATGACTGGGCTTCGATGTGCAGAATCTAACTTCCAACTTTTAAAAATTTCATAAGTTTAATATACACCATGTTTAGTATTTTAATGTCAAACACTGGAGTAGAGGCCCAGAAACTGCTCAAATTCAACAAAAATATCAGAACTAAATAAATACTGTATGCATATATTTTATTTTTATAAATATTTAACATGGACTTATGAACACCTATTCAGATGGTCTTTAATATTCATATTTTACATCAACAATTGAATTTCCTGAAGAAACAGTGGTAGGTTAACAATGGCACAGAATTAGCAATTATACTATATGTTATTTTAGATTACATTGTATTGGTTATAATAAACATATTCTTCGCTAAGACTGAGATACTTTTGTGTTTTAACTCCCTTAGAAAATAAAATGTATTTGGTTTAGGTTTATGCTTCTAAATCCATACCTATAGTCATAGATTTATAAATATGATTTTAATTAATTATCAAAGTACTTCATTTAACACATGTTGAAACATTAGACCAGACAAGATAAAGGAAAACAGAAAATGAAGGAAGTGGAGAGAGAAGAGAAAAGGAAAGCTGGGTTGTGGGAAATGAAGACAAAACGTGTGCACTAAGAGATCAAGAAGATTGCAAATAAAATATTTGCCTGATCACATAGGTTTAAAGTCCTAACCCTTGTTATCTCTTCAAAACAATGGTGTTCAAAATCCTCATCTAAGTTTGCAGAGGGGAAACCAGGAAAGGGATAACATTTGAAATGTAAATAAATAAGATATCCAGTTAAATTAAAAAAAAGAAAAGAAAAAAATGGTATGAAGGAAGAAAAAATGCTCACCTAAATCCTGATTGATGATGAATAAATGAAATTATACTCATTAGCCTTAATGACAAGTATTTAAGCATTAACTTTTGCTAATTAGTCCATAGCAGCTCATGTTTCTTCATTTACTTAGCCTCTTAGATCATTAATGAGAACAGACCTGTCCATGTTTTAACTTTCTAAGATAGTTTCCTAAACTACTTGATGTCCAAGTACACTAGTCTAATGGGCTTTCTGAAAGTATTGAGACATAGTCAACTCAGTTTCAGTGAAAAACAGAGACACCATGTATAAATAAAGGAATAAGCAGGAATAACTTCTATAAATAAAATGTGAGAGGAACAATAAAGTTTTCTGAGTGTTCTTTTATATTTTTTCATGTTATAAACAAGAAATGGATCACAATAATGATTATTTCACTGGTATGTGGAGATCCAAACTTTTGAACATGTCAACACAGTGGGGTACATATCTATGGATGTGGGTTAGACTGCCAAATCAGACCTGTACTAACAGCCTCTGGCAATTCCTAGAATATTGTGGTCAAAAGGATTCACTGAAGGCAGTATATCTATGATTGCACACATGAATGCCAAGTGCACTACATGCCTGAGTACACCAACATAAGTAAGTAGGTGGCTACTGAATTGTATTGCAAAAGTATCCTACCATGAAAAACTGCTTTAAAGTGTTCTCATCAAATGTCTAAAAACAGAAATAAAAAAAAATAAGTGATAATCAGACATTCCGAAGCATTTGAGAGGTCAGAGTGATCTTAAAGTACTTACAAATACTCAATCTTCTAAGAAAATGAATGCAATAGAGAAAAGTAAATTGGAATAGTCTCATAATTGTGTTAAAAACCCTCAAGGTTATGTCCAGTACATTAAACATATTATAATTGAACTGTTGAGAAACAAATTAAAATTTTAATGATCCTTTCTCCCTTGGTAGTAAATATAGTTCCCTATCACCAGTGCTACTAGAACACCAAATATCATAGACTAATCATCACTTAATGAGCCATTCTTAGGGCATTCAAATATACATAATTAATTTGCATGAAAGAGAGGCTTTTAAGTATATTTTTTATTCACTACATATTGAAAATATAAGCATCATTATTTAGAATAATCCAAGATCTTGTTAGTGTTATAATGATATGGGCAACATATTATATCTACATTGAGAGATTTAAATGTTCTAATTATTCTTTTCCTGCATACCCTAACCCATATCTCCAGCCTATGGTCATTCATATTATTGAATGATAAACAAGTAAATAAAAGGAAAATCTAACTTAGGAAAATATTTAACTTGGAAATTTAAAAAATTACCAGGTTTAATTGTATAACATTACTTTTACTTTGTCCTGGAAAAATAACAGAAATATGATATAATATATACATTTTATAACATATGTATATATGTTTCATGTATTTTTCTTCTTCCTTCTCACATAAAGGCTTTCTCTCATCTATAAGGTTTTTGAAAGGGCTTACTTCAACAACATTTTATAAACTGAGAAAGTCTAATACTTCTTTCATAATGTAGTTTTTGCTCCCAGATTTTATCTCCTGGAAGGACATCATGCCACCTATACAGACTTCTCCTATTAAACTAATGAACTAATGAATTTTAGGATGTAATGTCCCTCCTCTATTCTGGTCTATTTTCATCTGTACCTAGACTAGTTACCCTTCTTGAAAACGATTCCTCTTGTGATCTTGATTGTTTTCTTCATGGTCACAAGCAGCCAAGTCATCCTTGTCAGGGCTCAGAAGTTATCTAATCCAAAGGCCCCAGACATACATTCATTATACATTTGCTTAAGAAAAGGGGGAAAACGGTCATTATGAAACATGAGAATGAAGCAGAAGGAGAGTGTGGTAAGAATCCAGCTTGAAAGCATGAGACAGATTTTTTTTCAGGTTTAGTGTTTAGTCCTAGGACAACTTCCAAAAGTTCAAGTCAAACAAGGTGCACAAGCAGTGGAGGAGGAGGACTATGTAGATGACTTTTGCACCAGCTGCCCAAGTGAAAATAAAGTTTCAGGCAAGGACGTGCCAATTCCAAGGGCACCAACCCAATGTTCACGACATGTATTGAAGGCAGGTGCATGTGTTTTCCAGGTGAATGTAAGAGATGTGCAGAATCTGGAGGCAATGTGAGTATTTACACGAACTCCATGGGACAAAAACACTAAGCAGGGATTTACTTATTCTTCTTACTGCCATCAGTCTATTTATAAGTGTGTTACTGACACACATAGCAGGTGCACAATGCTTCCAAGGGGAACAGTGGATGTAGGTGAACTGTTTGTAACAGTAAATGAAATCTTCAGATTTCCTTTTCTTTCTTTTTTCTTCCTTTCTTTCTCTGTGCTTAACAAATGTCTTGATTCATCCCTTTACTTGATTTTTTCCTTTTCTGTATCTTTACTGAAAAAAAGACAGAGTGATAATTATTTAAATAACATGACTATTTGTCAAAGGCATTTAGGCATAGTAATTTTCCTTTTTAATGAGGTAGGAGTGATATCAGGGAATTTTTACATTTAGTTGGCATAAATGTTCCCAGAAAATTAAAATAAATGCAAAAGATGACATTTTACAAGATTGCTTTCCATTCTTAACATAATGAACAATTCAGTCACTGTTGAATAGCCCAATCTACTTTATTTCTTTGAACAAATCCATTGTAAGAGCCAACATCATCCCTGCACTTCCAAAGCAGAATGTAATTATCATCACAATTAGCTTGTAAAAATGAGACACATTTTTCTTATAATGTTGCTTCTCATCTTTACCTTCTTCTCCAGTCCGTATCCATATCTCAAAAGTGGATGCATTAAAAAAAATTACTCTTTCTGCATCTCCTTATATTGTTCTGTCAAAAAAATTCTGTAGAGACATTACAATACACATAACTGTTGCCCAGTGAGTCATGGAAGGTACAATTTATCCAATATAGAAGGTCAAGCATATTGCCATTTTTAAAAAGATTTTGATGAAATTTTAGAAATGTAGGTGCTAATTTACACCAAGGGAGAGTGTTCAGAGAAACTTTTCTTTGTATAATTTTAGAAAACATGAGGCTTTTAAAGTACCAATCTGACCTTCATTAACCCTTGCTCCTTCATAGTCTTCAGAGACAAATGCTTATAACTGTAATGGAATATGTTTTTTGAAAAGATAGGAAGAAAATAGGAGGTTGGAGCGATGAGGCCATTTGTCTTAGCTATAAAGATTTGTAGGCAGGGAGAGTCCCATCTGAGATCTCAGTAGCTCCCTGTGGAGTATCAGGTCAGCCAAAAGGTTAAAGTTATCCACTTGACTCGTATTATCCAAGTGTCTAGAATCTATCATGTTATCCTTTAAGGATGATAGAGAAAGAAAGAAGAGAGTTCACTGCAAGGATGGAGCATATGAATGTGTTCACACTGTCACTGGACACATAAATTATGTCTCTGGCCACATAAATTCATGGGCTGGTAAAAGAAAGCTCTCTCAAAGTGCTTATGATTGAAACCTGTTTGAAACCAGGTGCTTATGATTATTCTCTAAATGTTTATAACAGCTATTTTTCCTTTAGGGCACAATATTTGTGAATCTAATTAGAATGGTTTACAAGAATTAGAGATAGAGAATCATAGAATAGAATATGGGAAAAACAGGCAAAGACTATTAGGTAATCAATGGGGGTTTTCCTCCAATCATTTCTTGGGGAAAGAGTATGTGCATTAGCAGACAGGTGCAACCTGCTTACTTCCTATGGCATATACATCTCTATTCTCATTGACAAAGAATCTGTTTGTTAAAATCCAGATGGAATTAAACATTGAAATGCTGAGCTAATTTTCCTTTTTCTAATTCTGTGCTAACCACTCAATTTCTTGAGGCTAATTTTAATTTGCTAGAATAAGCTTTCCTTCAGGGAAATCAAACCAGGTAGAGAGCATGTAGGGCTAATCTTCTCTTTCAAGCTTAGTTAGTCTGATTACACATCTGAAATACAGGTCTCCATTGCTGCCAACGTTAAGCTACAATACTGAAAAGTGAAATGATTGCAGTAATAAATTCAAGAAAGACAACTGTTTGAAAGCTGCTGTGTCTCCAGAACAAAGATGGGTATGACTGATGGAATCAAACCATTTGTATTGATGGAGGTAGAAAAATAAATTCTACATGTTACAGAAATGACAGCACTCTGATGAATTTAACTGTGTGTGAAAATCTCGGCATGCATTCAAGAAAGTTGAACTACCTGCTGGGTGGCCAGAAATTGCTATTAATGGAACACAGGGGCATTAGTAAACCCAAAGACAAGGAGTGGAAGCAAATAAATTCATACGATTGGCCTTTATAAAGCAAATAGTTATGCTTTAGAGTAAGATATGCACCATGGGTATTAGCTTAAAATAAAAGCTAAAGCATAAAAGCTAAACACAAAGAAAATCTCTGAATCATTAATCTTCAAGAAGCATTGCTTCCTTGTGATCTGCAAGAGAGCAAATCAATTTGCTGGATTTTCACCATTCAGCCAAGCGATATGCCAAACACTTGTTAAGGACAGTGAAAGGATATTCTTAGGGATATAGATACCTAAGAGAGATAATTTTCTTCTCACTTTAAAATTGTATTTTGTATATTCTCACAATAACTCAATTCTACCCTTATGAATACAACTGAAAGATTAAATTTTAAATAGAATATGTGATATATTACAAGGAGAATTTATTTTATACATAATTTATATGAATTGATGAATTTGAAAAAGTCACAACCAAAACATCACACACACACACACACACACACACACACACACACACACACACAACCTACCAGATACCTGAGAATAAGTCTATAGGAAATAGAACAATTCTACACTGAAAATAATTGACCCTAAATAAATTAATAAGGAGTGAAATAAGAAAAGAGTATACTAGTATCATATATTTAAAAAGTCAAAATAGTAAACACAAGAGTCTCCCTCAAAACTACTGAAATTCACTTGAACTACCAATCCTTATCTGAAAGCTAATCATAAGCAAATTCTCTCTCTTTCTCTCTCTCTCTCTCTCTCTCTCTCTCTCTCTCTCTCTCTCTCTCTCTCTCTCTGTGGCGGGGTCATTTTTCCTTGAAATATTGAAAATACTAAATGCAAATTTTAAAAATAAGTCTAAAATTAGTTTAAATTTAAAGATAAGCCTAAAAGTGAAGGACTTACATACATAGTGTGACTAAAGATAATGTGATTTTCTAAACTGAGAAGAATAACATGCCAGCGGGGGTTGGGGGGCACATTTTAAAAAACAGACTTACAAGGGTTTGGCCTCTACTTTGTAATAAAGCAAATATTGTGTAGTCATTAGAAATGGATATTGATAGTTGGCTCGTGTCACACTCTCTACCCTCTATTCACATAACTTTAGTGAAACTCTGTAAATTTGAGTTGGAGATAGAACAATGGGAAAGATTTAGAACACTATTGTCTTATATAGAAAATAAAAAAAAATAAAATAAAATTGAAAATTGCCACTAGTGAACAAATAGGTAAGTTGAACTCAATGTATATACAATGGAAACTTCTGAAGTTCCTAAGCCATGATTCATGAAGCACACTCCAGGGAATGAAGTTAGTGTTTGACAAGACGAAACATATTTTATGTGGCATGGTAAATAATTAGTGTGCTCATCATGTTGCTGTGACAATGGTGGTAATGGCATTCTCATCTGCTATTTTTTCCATAACTATGGTGTTTATGGAAAGGAGAATGTGGGAAAGTCTGATTTTAATTGTTAGAGATTGCTTTGTAAGGTAATGTTTTCAATGAAGTCTTGAAGTTTAAATCCAAGTAACCATGAAGAAGTATAATCAGAAGAAGAGGCATGAAAGGAGACCTGTAATTAGCGTGGATCTTCAGTAGCAAGCATGGTGGTTGAAAGCATTAGGTTAGACAGGCTTGATTTAGAGGCTCACCTTATTATCTATATGATTCCCACACTCACTGTCTTCTTCTTCTTCTTCTTCTTCTTCTTCTTCTTCTTCTTCTTCTTCTTCTTTCTTTCTTTCTTTCTTTCTTTCTTTCTTCCTTCCTTCCTTCCTTCCTTCCTTCCTTCCTTCCTTTCTTTCTTTTCCTTCTCTTCTTCCTCATCCCTTTTTTATCTTTTAAAAGTAGTAGTGTAGCTTGGTTGGTAGCATGCTTGACTGTCCCATGCAAAGCCCTCTGTATAATCCCAAAGACTAAATAAATAGGTATGATGACCTCAGTACTCAGGAGCTAGAGGCAGGAAGGTAAGAATTTTAATGTCATCCTTGGCTACATAATGAGTTGTAGGTTATCCTGGGAATGAGGAGGCCCTGTATCAAAACAAAACCAACAAACAAATACAATCACATATACTAATACATTAAGAAGTTTGTGTGTCTTTATTAGTGTTTCAAATTTCAAAGTTTTTGAGATTTTGAAATATTTGCTTTTAAATAATAAGCTATCTCAGAGATGGGAACTAAGTCTGGTTCATTTGTGCTTCATATAGACATTACACATGTAGACATATAGACACTACACATGTAGACATATAGACACTATACATGTAGTATGAAAATTTTACATAGTTATTGTGCTCTTGTGTTTTCACTGAAAACCATCACATAAAGTCCACTGGGGAATTTTCTGCATATGTTGTGATCAGTGTTCACAAAGTTTGAATGTTTGAAGTGTTGGGGGTGTCAGATTTTAAGATTATGAAAGTGCCAACTATGCCTACTTTGCACATAGTTACTTAAGTAGCAAACTAAAAAATGGATAGGCTATATGGAAAACTACTAACCATAATGTAAATGATTTAAGTGATTTATCATTTTCCTGTGTCAGGATGAAGTCACTGTGTCAGATGAAGGTAATGTGTCAGATGAAGATTTAGAAAAAGTGGGCAAAAGATCAACCTTCTGGAGGCTTAATCTGCTATGCCAAACACCCTGAACATGATCTTTTAGTGAGTGGAAGACCATAAAATTGTTCAAGAAGAATTGTGACATCATCTGCCCTGCCTTCTAGAAAATCATTATGACAGCTTTAGAGAGACCTGAAGAATTGTGAAATACGAGTTGACTTCCAAGGGCTGTCGCCTTCCCTATGGCACACATGACAAGACAATTTCAGTTTCTACTGTGAGCAATAGTAGAGAGGAGAAAATTTTTTAGCTCAAGAAAGCACTGCCTGCCCACAGCATCTTTCCCAGAACTGTACTCTGGTGAAGTCTGAAGCATAATTCACTTCAGAAACAGGGCTGATACTGGTACTCAGAGTGGGCCTATACTCTAGACTGACACCTTTCATCAGATCTTTCCCAAACACACTCCAGTCTTGTGAAGCCACAACTCATCTCCCACAGGGAGTTTTAACCCTGACATCTCAGGAAACTCATTGAGATGCCCTATTCTTTCTGAGAGCTGCCAAGCCTGTCAGACTCATTGTTATTCACAGCAGATGCAATGACAGCCAATCAACAACGTTTATTGAGCTCCTACTGTGCTTGGAGCATGTGAATAAGGCTATAGAAAACTGTCATCATAAACAAAGCAGTAGGAGGAGGTGTGCACACCTCTTGTTTAGTGCCTCTTGTCAATAGCATCAGTTTTTATAGGTCATTAAGGATACCACCAGAAATGTGACAGTTCCCCCTTTCCAGGTTCTAGGGTGTCTGAGAGGCTAGGGTTCCCCAGGCATTGAACAATTCTAAGACACAATATTTGAGTTGTTTCTATAAATCAAGAAATCTCTCAATTTTTGATGCCTAATCAATTCTCTCTAGATTGCAATTATCTTTATTTACTCCTTGGAGTCAGTGTCAAGGCAACATCATTCAAAACACTTGAGAAAGAGCTTCTCAAGAATTATATTTCATGTAGGAATCAGTGCTTAATATGCTATTTCCTCCAGGAAGATTTAAATATTTTGCTTGTCTTCCAAAGAAAAGTCATTTTGAATTCTCACAGAGGAAAGCTTGTAACAACACACATAAAATAAAAGTACAGTTTTAAATTCTATCTTAATATAATTTTCTTGGAAACATCTTTCATCACTTAAAATATGGTTTTAGAAGAAAATAATACATGTCCTAAACATTTCAAACCAATCTTCTTCATCATAAGTAGAAAATGTAATTATCCTCATTGTCACTTCCCCTCTGTATCTGGAAAGCATTTTACGTATCATGTTCTCACTGTCAGTTACAAATAATCCTTAGCTGTTGTGGGTGATTACCTTCTTTATTTTGAGTTTGACTTTTCCTGTAAAATATAATTCTCTATAGCCATTTTGTTACCATGCTTACAACGATAGATAGATGAAGGACCCTGCTGGAGATCTTCACCTCAACCAAGGATGACACGCTTGAACAAGATATCCGATTATTTGACTTCTCAGAATGAACAACATTTTGCAGACCCAGTGTGTGTGACAACAACATGCATTTAACAAAACAGAAAATAATCACATCTATGCCAGCGACAGGAGGTGATTCAGTTAGCTGGTTGGCAGTAAAGGTTGCTTAACAGGTTTCAGATTCCTAATTGGGTGTCTAGCTTGCTAAGTAGCAGCTGGTCTTTAATTAGTTGAAAAATTATTACCACTAAGAGTTGCTTTAAAAAGAAAAAAAGAACAAAATAATTAAAATGTTAGAATCCATATGGTGAGCACTTATCCTCACATGTCAATAGCTGTTTTCCTAATATGTTTTAAAATATTCTATACCATTTCTGTTTAAAAATATAACACATGCAAATGTTAAAATCTTAAAATATTCCCAGAATGCAATAGGCAAAAACAAGAACCTACTTTCCATTTAATAATTCCTTTTGATTATGAAATGATCTCCAACATCCCCTTCAGACTGAATATGTGGTTGCTAAGTAAGTCTTTCTATAGACCTCATTATTGAGAGGCTTACTGAATTCTCTGACTTTCCTTGCCCTAAATACGATGGCACTGCTGAAAATACCAGTTACCTTACAGATGAGGGGACGATTGTCTTTGTACATTATCTCCTCTTAAAGAGTAGGAAGAAGTTTATTATATCTATAATTAGAGGAAATCAATCTTGTCATTATTTAATAATTATTATTCAACCAAATTTAAGATAAAGGTTTGTAAAATGTTGATGCATATTACTGTGGTAAACTAGTCTATACATGAAATAGGATCTGAAATTCTAAATAGTTAGACTGATAGATGATAGATAGATGACTGATAGATAGATAAAAGTAGATAACAGGTTCATAAATATAAATAAAGGGATGATATACAGATAGATGATACATAGATTAGATGGACTGATTATAGTAAATAAATATAGAGAGGTAGACATATCCAAATAGACATATAGATATATGCACATATAAGGCATTTATGTCCTTCCACATGGAAAAGGTAGTTCTTAGTAGATAAAAGATTATTCTAAAAAGCATTTGCTTCTACCTTCTATGTTTTGATTTGGGAGTGGTAGAAAAGGCATAAGTTTTGGTGAAAACAAATGGAAGCCAAACTTTCTTTTTTTACTAACTCATGTTCTTTAATTCATTCTGTGATCAGTACATCTTTTAGATAATAAAATAAAGCACAACTCATGAGTTTTGTTGTGACTGCTACAAAGCAAACAGTAATGTTTCTCCAATGCATCACTCATTTAGTACCTAATTTAGTACCTTTCTTTTTGTACCTATTTCAGTAGACTCTCAGTAATAAAGTTTTTCTGGGCAAAAATGTCTTTGACAAGATCTTATGCCCTTATAGGAAAGTATCAATAACCAATGCTTAATTCTATATTCATCACTATTCTTGATAAATATATTATTTTTTCAGGAATCCTGGACAGTTGGACAATTGTTGGAAGTAATGACTATCTCATATGTATGCTGTTTACCTTGCAGTCTTTGGAGGCCCTGAGATAATTACAAAATGGAAATGTTAATAGGATGGTCACTTACCAAATGTTCTTCCAGTGAGTATAATTCCACAAAGAGAAAACATTCTCATACACATTTCCACCTAAGTGTTTACCTTTCTTCTGTATTGGTGTACACTTATTTCAAGGAAAGGAAAATACTTGTGCCTATCCCCACGGCTTATGTGACTTCCACATGACAACATGCCTTTTTTCCTGAAAAAATTAGAGATTTATCTTTTATTTAAGTATAGATGTGTACATGTGTATTCATGTGTATGTAGGTGTGACTGTGTGTGCTTAGTGTGAGTGGGAGGAATCTGCTTCAGGCTACTCAGCAGGTGCTTTCCCCTTACTCTTGATTCAGTAACTACTTAGTGCACCTACTGATTAAGCAGTGAGACCCTAAGAATGTCTGAATGGCTCCATTTCCCAAGCACTGAGATTTGAGTGTGTGCCAACATGCCTGGCTTTTTACATGGGTTCCGAAGATGGAATCTGAGTCTGAATATGCTATCTCAATCCCTGTCATTCACTTTAAAACTGTAAATACTTTAAATCAGTGTCTTTCCTTATTTTAATTCTGGTTCAGAAATTCATTTTAAGATAATAAAAAATACTTTATAATTAATTTCACATGTACTTTTGTCATGCTGTCTTGCTTCTTTCTGAACTCCAAGGTCTATCCCGATGAACTCTCTACATCATTATGTTATGTACATTGTACCATTTATTGTCTGTATTCAGTGAATATAAAATTGTCCTGATCAGGCAATGTCAGTTGAGAAAAAACACTAACATGTGGTATAGTGAGATGCAAATCAGATAATATATATTCATAACAAACATTTAGTCTCCATCTCTCTTTCACGTGGGTGGGAAGGAATTCTACGGTGCTTCTCTGTGGTCTGCCATATCGCCAGCTGCCTTCGCTACAGATGCTCACAACATCTGAGGAGCTGGGTGAGCTTTAACCCCCTGCTGTACACCAACAAGATGCTGATGATGCATGATGGTATTTTCTCTTTGCAAGCTCCAGCAGTCGATAGGACATGATAGAAATCTTCAATGTTATACATTGTTACAAATATCTGTAATTACAACTTCTACCCAAATAAATAGTTCTGCTCATCCATTTCATCACACAGAAGGGTACCCCAGTGAAATTTTGTTTTCCTTGTTATTTAGTATTTTTTGGCTGATGGAAAACCCTTTGGCTGATCATGGATGGCCTTAACTTGTACATTTTAGGTTGCTTGTCTAGCTCCACGAGCGACATTGTATTTGAGCTGGCTAAAGAAAAATACAGACAACAAAGCAGAGTGTTATGGAAACTATTCTGGATGAACCACGGAATATAAGAACCCACGGCACTGTGTTAAACACAATTTGAAATAATTATAGAAAAAGAGGACGGACAGCAATGCAGATCTCACTGCATCCTCTGAAGACAATGTATTCTGTGGCTTTCTTGAGAAAATTTCATCTTTCTGCAGTACACCTTGAGATGTTTAATAAGTGACCCTGTTATTCTCACATTTTTGTCCTTATTTTCTTGTGAGTATACTTATTATTTTGGGTCTATCTTCAGGTCCATTTTATATATTTTTATTGCTTTTCCCCCCGTGTTGTGAACCTCTCATTTTATTTAGAACCAACTATGGGACTGTTGGTTTGAAACAATTCACTGGAGTCGGGTAGGCTCACCGTTTGGCATACTACTGAATCCAGTCCATCACTAGCCAACAGTTCAGCAAGCATTCCCATGATCCCCTTTCTGATTCTTGATTGTCTCTTGCCAAGCCCCATCTGATACAGGTCCATAAAAAACAACTACATTAGCAATGTTATCATGTTTTTAATGCCTATGCCATGTCCTGGATGTAGCATTTCAAACCTGGTTCGAAATTTCCCCATTTTTTTTTTTTTGGTCCCCACATTCTGTCCAGCTCTTTTTCTGTGTTACTCAAGGATTAGACATACTGCTATAAGTGTCTTGTTAAGGGCCGAACACTCTTTAGTCTCTAAACATCCAGGACTTTCTTCCTTTTCCACTTTTTACTGCCAAAAGAAACATCTAAGAGTAGCTTTTGTCTATGGGTTTAAATATAATCAACCAGACTGTTATCTGGTACCATATCAATTTAGCTAAATAATAGTAGTTTAGCTAGATTCTGTAACCTCCCAGCCATGAGGTTTTGACCAGGTTTACAGAACAAATCATGTATTCTGTGATTTATTTCAGATCTCTATTTCAATCACAGAACAGTTGGTAACTTTCATAACAGTCATGACACTATTTGACCAGTGGAACCCTTTGCTTTGGAATTGTAGTTTCTGGTGTTCCAGCTGGTTGAGATTACTGATGTGCTCCCCTCCTCCCCCAGCAGCCTGCCTAACACCTTTTGTCACCACAAAGCTAGCTAGTGAGGAGATAGCGTCCTCCTCACTCCCAGCTTTTATTCTCTATGTCTTGAAGACAAGAGATATGGTGCCTTCAGAAACAGGACATTTCATCTGGTTTTCATGAATAGCCAACAGATCAAAGCCAATTGCCTGTGTTCTTTGGAGGGCCTGTGGGGCATCCCTGATCAAAACCTCACAAAGAAGTATCCCTAGCTTGTACTGTGAATTTTGTTTGATAAACAACACGCTCTGGGAGTTGCAGTATTCAGTTATGCAAGATATCTTCCTTCTATTATTTGAAACATGTATTTCTAAGAAGCTTACAAAATTATGGGTTTTCATATAGCTTTTTCATATGTCCTTCGTTTCGGCTCACTTTCCCCTTCATTTCCATCCCCTCTCCCTTCATCCCTACTTGAGCCTTTCTATTACCAGTCTTCCCCTTTTTACTTTTATTTACCTATGTTCTACTATGTCCCCTCCCTAAGATATGATCTTGCAATGGCCACTTTTGGCTTCCTAGATTCTACAGATGCTCCAAAGTAGGCACATAAAACTAAAGCTTTGAAGGTAGAATGTATACATGAGAGAAAATGTTGCAGTTTACTTCTTTGGGCCTTTCTCACCTAATTAAAATACTAAACGTGTGTGTGTGTGTGTGTGTGTGTGTGTGTGTGTGTGTAACTGAACTGGGATTTCTCGAAACAAGATATATTAGTGGCAGATAAAGTTTTTTTTAATTTTTTTATTGGATATATTCTATATTTATATTTCATTTCACTTTTTCTGGTTCTCTATCCCCCAAAGGTCCCACATGCCTTTTTCCCTCCCCCTGCTCCCCCATCCACCCAGTCACACTTCCCTGTTCTGGTATTCCCCTACACTGATGCTTTGATCCTTTCCAGCACCAGTGTCCACTCCTTCCTTCTTGTCGGATATCATTTGATATCTGGATTGTGTCTTTGGTGTCCCAAGAGTCTAGGCTAATATCCACTTATCAGTGAGTGCATACCATGGGTATTCTTTTGAGACTGGGTTACCTCACTTAGTATGATGTTCTCCAGCTCCATCCATTTCTCTAAGAATTTCAGGAATTCATTGTTTCTAATGGCTGAATAGTACTCCATTGTGTATATATACCACATTTTTTTGTATCCATTCCTCCGTTGAGGGACATCTGGGTTCTTTCCAACTTCTGGCTATTATAAATAAGGCTGCTATGAACATAGTGGAGCATGTATCCTTATTGCATGCTGGGGAATCTTCTGGGTATATGCCCAGGAGTGGTCTGGCTGGGTCCTCCGGAAGTATCATGTCCAGGTTTCTGAGGAACTGCCAGACTGATTTCCAGAGTGGTAGTACCAGCTTGCAGTCCCACCAGCAGGGGAGGAGTGTTCCTCTTTCTCCACATCCTCAGCAACACCTGATGTCTCCTGAGTTTTTAATCTTAGCCATTCTGACTGGTGTGAGGAGAAATCTCAGGGTTGTTTTGATTTGCATTTCTCTAATGATTAAATATGTTGAAGATAAATTTTTTTGGTTTTTTGAGACAGGGTTTTTCTGTGTAGCCCTGGCTGTCCTGGAACTCACTCTATAGACCAGGCTAGCCTCGAACTCAGAAATCTGCCTGCCTCTGCCTCCCAAGTGCTGGGATTACAGGCATGCACCACAACACCCGGCTTGAACATTTTTTAAGGTGTTTCTTAGCCATCTGAATTGCTTCAGGTGAAAAGTCTTTGTTTAGCTCTGTACCCCATTTTTGGATAGGGTTATTTGGTTTTCTGGGGTCTAATTTCTTGAGTTCTTTGTATGCATTAGATATTAGCCCTCTGTCAGATGTAGGGTTGGTAAAGATCTTTTCCCAATTTGTTGGTTTCCGATTTGTCCATTTGACAGTGTCTTTTGCCTTACAGAAACTTTGTAATTTTATGAGGTCCCATTTGTCTATTCTTGATCTTAGAGCCTAAGCTATAGGTGTTCTGTTCAGGAATTTTCCCCCTGAGCCAATATCCCCAAGGGTCTTCCCCAGTTTCTTTTCTATTAGTTTTAGTGAGTCTGGTTTTATGTGGAGGTCCTTGATCCACTTGGAGTTGAGTTTAGTGCAAGGAGATAAGAGTGGATCAATTCTCATTCTTCTGCATGTTGACCTCCAGTTGAGCCAACACCATTCATTGAAAGCCTATCTTTTTTTCCACTGGATGTTTTAAGCTCCTTTGTTGAAGATCAATTGGCCATATATGTGTGGGTTCAATTCTGGGTCTTCAATCCTATTCCATTGATCCACCTCCCTGTCACGGTACCAATACCATCCAGTTTTTAACACTACTGCTCTGTAGTATTGCTTGAGGTCCAGGATATTGATTCCTCAAGAAGTCCTTTTACTGTTGATGGTAGTTTTAGCTATCCTGGGTTTTTTGTTACTCTGGATGAATTTGAGAATTGCTCTTTCTAACTCTATGAAGAACTGAGTTGGGATTTTGATGGGGATTGTGTTGAATCTGTATATTTCTTTTGGCAAGATTGCCATTTTAACTATATTAATCCTGCCAACCCACGAGCATGGAAGATTTTTCTATTTTCTGAGGTCTTCTTTAATCTCCTTCTTCAGAGACCTGAAGTTTTTGTCATACAAATCTTTCACTTGTTTGGTTATTATTATTGTTTGGTTGTTTGTGGCTATTGCGAAGGGTGTCATTTCCCTAAGTGCTTTCTCAGCCTGCTTATCCTTTGGGTAGGAAGGATACTGATTTGCTTGAGTTGATTTTATAACCAGCCACTTTGCTGAAGTTGTTTATCAGCTGTAGGAGTTCTCTGGTGGAGTTTTTTGGGTCACTTAAGTATACTATCATATCATCTGCGAATACTGATAGTTTGACTTCTTCCTTTCCAATTTGTATCCCTTTGACTTCCTTATGTTGTCAAATTGCTCTAGCTAGTATCTCAAGTACTATATTGAAGAGATATGTTGAGAGGGGTCAGCCTTGTCTAGTCCCTGATTTTAGTGGGATTGCTTCAAGTTCCTCTCCATTTACCTTGATGTTGGCTATCGGTCTGCTGTAAATTGCTTTTACTATGTTTAGATATGGGCCTTGAATTCCTGTTCTTTCCAAGACTTTTAGTATGAAAGGATGCTGAATTTTGTCAAATGCTTTTTCAGCATCCAATGAGATGACCATGTGGTTCTTTTCTTTGAGTTTTTTTTATGTAGTGGATTACACTGATGCATTTCCATATGTAGAACCCTGCATCCCTAGGATGAAGCCAACTTGATCATGATGAATGATCGTTTTGATGTGTTCTTGGATTTGATTGGCTAGAAATTTATTGAATATTTTTGCATCAATGTTCATGAGGGAGATTTGTCTAAAGTTCTCTTTCTTAGTTGGGTCTTTGTGTGGTTTTGGTATCAGGGTAATTATGGCTTCATAGAATGAGTTGGGTAGTGTTCCTTCTGTTTCTGTTTTGTGGAATAGTTTGAAGAGTATTGGTATTAGGTCTTCTTTGAAGGCCTGATAGAATTCTGCACTAAAACCATCTTGTCCTGTGCTTTATTTGTTTGGAAGACTTTCTATGACCTCTTGTATTTCTTTGGGGGTTATGGGACTGTTTAGGTGATCTATTTGATCCTGTTTAATTTTGGTATTTGGTATCTGTCTAGGAAATTGTCCATTTCTTCCAGACTCAACAGTTGTGTTGTGTATAGACTTTTGTAGTAGAATCTGATGATTTTTTGAATTTCCTCAGTTTCTGTTGTTATATCTCCCTTTTCATTTCTAATTTTGTTGATTTGAATACTGTCTCTGTGCCCTTTGTTAAGTCTGGCTAAGGGTTTATCTATCTTGTTGATTTTCTCAAAGAACCAGCTCCTGGTTTTGTTGCTTCTCTGTATGGGTCTCTTTGTTTCAACTTGATTGATTTCAGCCTTGAGTTTGATGATTTCCTGTCTTCTGCTCATCCTCTCTGAAATAGCTCCTTTTTGTTCCAGGCTTTCAGATGTGCCGTTAAGTTGCTAGTATATGCTCTCTCCTGTTTCTTTTTGGAGGCACTCAGGGCTATGAGTTTTCCTCTTAGCACTGCTTTCATTGAGTCCCATAGATTTGGGTATGTTATGCCTTCATTTTCATTACATTCTAAAAAGTCTTTGATTTCTTTCTTTATTTCTTCCTTGACTAAGGTATCATTGTAGAATATTTTTCAGTTTCCATGTATATGAGGATTTTCTGTTGTTTTTGCTGCTATTGATGAACACTCTTACTCCATGGTGATCTGATAAGAGGCATGGAATTAGTTTGATCTTATATTTGTTGAGGTCTGTCTTGTGACAAATTATATGGTCGATTTTGGAGAAGGTACCATGAAGTGCTGAGAAAAAGGTATAGTCTTTTGCTTTAGGATGAAGTGTTCTCTCTCTCTCTCTCTCTCTCTCTCTCTCTCTCTCTATATATATATATATATATATATATATATATATATATATATATATGTTAGATCCAATTGGTCCAAAGTTTCAATGAGTTTCCCTGTGTCCCTGTTTAGTTTCTATTTTCCTGATCAGTCCATTGAGGATAGTGGAGTGTTGAGGTCCCCCACCACAATTATTGTGTTAGGTGCAATGTGTGCTTTGAGGTTTAGTAAAGTTTCTTTTACGAATGAGGGTGCCCTTGCATTTGGAGCGTAGATGTTTAGAATTTTGAGTTCTTCTTGGTGGAGTTTTCCTTTGACCAGCAAGAAGTAACCTTCTGTGTCTCTTTTGATCACTTTATGTTGAAAGTCAATTTTATCTGATATTAGAATGGCTATTCTAGCTTGCTTCCTGAGACTATTTGCTTGTAAAGTTGTCTTCCAGACTTTTACTCTAAGGTAGTGCTTGTCTTTGACCCTGAGGTGTGTTTCCTGTATGCAGCAAAGTGTAGGGTCCTGTTTCTGTATCCAGTCTGTTAGTCTATGTCTTTTTATTGGGGAATTGATTCCATTGATTTTAAGAGATATTAAGGAATAGTGATTATTTCTTCCTGTCATTTTTGATGTTATTTTTGTTTTTGAGTGGTTATCTTCTTTTGAGTTTGATGGAAGAAGGTTACTATCTTGCTTTTTTCAGGGTGTAGTTTCCTTCCTTGTATTGGAGTTTTCCTCCTATTATCCTTTGTACAGCTGGGTTAGTGGAAACATATTGTGTAAGTTTAGTCTTGTCGTGGAATATTTTGATTTCTCCATCTATGTTGATTGAGAGTTTTGCTGGGTATGGTAGTCTTGGCTGACATTTGTGTTCTCTTAGAGTCTGCAAGCTATCTGCCCAGGATCTTCTAGTTTTCATGGTCTCTAGTGAGAAGTCTGGTGTGATTCTGATAGGTCTTCCTTTATAAGTTACTTGGCCCTTTTCTCTTACTGCCTTTAATATTCTTTCTTTGTTTAGTACATTTTGGGTTTTGATTATTATGTGACAGGAGGTATTTCTGTTCTGGTCCAGTCTGTTTGGCATTCTGTAAGCTTCTTGTATATTCATGGCATCTTTCTCTTTAGGTTAGGGAAGATTTTTCCATAGTTTTGTTGAAGATATTTGCTGGCCCTTTAAATTGTAGATCTTCACTCTCATCTATACCTATAATCCTTAGGTTTGGTCTTCTCATTGTGTCCTGGGTTTCCTGGATGTTTTGTATTACAAGCCTTTTGCCTTTTGTATTTTCTTTGACTGTGGAGTCAATGGTTACTATGGTATCTTCAGCATCTGAGATTCTTACCTCTATCTCTTGTATTCTGTCATTGATATTTGCATCTAAGACCCCCGATTTCTTCCCAAAGTTGTCTCCCTTTGTGATTTCTTAGTTGTTTCTACCTCTGTGTTCAGATCTTGGATGGTTTTACTCAGTTCCTTCACTTGTTTGTTTGTGTTTTCTTGCAATTCTTTAAGAGATTTTTGTGTTTCCTCTTTCATGACTTCTGCCTGTTGACTCAATTTCTCCTGCAATTCTTTAAGTTATTTTCTGATTTCCTCCTTATTGGCTTGTGTCTGTTGATCCATATTCTCCTAGAATTTTTTAAGTGATTTTTGTGTTTGCATTGTAAGGGCTTCTACCCTATTCATGTTCCCCTGCATTTCTTTCAGAGATTTGTTTATGTCTTTGTGTGTGTGTGTGTGTGTGTGTGTGTGTGTGTGTGTGTGTTCCTCTAGCAGCATCATGACCAGTGCTTTTAAATTCAACTCTTGTTTTTCTGGTGTGTTGGGGTATCCAGGACTTGCTGTGGTTGGCGAATTGGGTTCAGATACTGCCATATTGTCTTGATTTCTGTTAGTAACACTCCTACATTTGCCTTTTGCCATCTGTTTATCTCTGGAGTTAATTGGTCTTGTTACTGGTTGGAGTTTGAAGCTCCTGTGAGCCTGGCCTTTGGCACTGCTGTCGTAGAGGGCGTTCGTGCTCCTAAGGTGGAGACTGGGAAGTTTCTGCTACTGGGCTCCGAATTCCCTCTTTACCTCTGCTGGACTGGACCCAAGTCTTCCCCAGGCTTGTTGCTGGACCTGTAATTGGCCTCCCGTGGTCTCCTCCTGGCCTGTCTAGTTGCCAGCTCTTAAGAATCAGATCTTTTTTTTTTTCCCACCGATCTGGGCTCGTCTGTTATATCTTTATGGTGACCTGGTCTCCTCTGTTGGTTCTCTATGGTGTCCTGTTCAGGCCACCAGCTACAATATGATGGCGGATCTCAGGGCTCTGTCTAACCATGGGATTCCCTGCAGAACTGGATGTTCCCTGGTTGGATTGCTGGAACCTAGATGGTGCTCTCAGTCCACAGGGCTCTGTCTGTTTAGCTGTCTATGGTGTCCTGAGGCAAGATGTTAGCCTCTGGCTGTACTCCAGGCACAGACCCACGAGAGCAGATTGTTGCCCACACTGGTCCATGTGGAGACCACTGGCCAAGCTGATCTGGCTCTGGGTGCACAGATTGTTGCCCACATTGGTCCATGCAGAGACCACTGGCCAAGCTGATCTGGCTCTGGTTGCAGGCAAGAGCCTGATAGGGTAGTCGATGCTAGGCTAGGTCTCTGTCCACATACCTGACCCCAGCAGCTAGCAGTCCACAGTGACCCGAGGTAAGATGGCGGCCTTGCTGCAAGCCTGGTGAACCAGTCCCCAGCAGTTGGTCACAGCCGCCAAGCTGTAGGTGCACAGACCTCCCGCCAAGCTCCTCTGGCTCTGTGAGCAGGCAAGAGCCTGACGGGTAGTTTATGCTAGGCTCGGTCTCTGTCCACGCACCTGACCCCAGCAGCCAGCAGTCTGCAGTGACCTGAGGCAAGATGGTGGCCTCGCTGCTACAGATAAAGTTTTTAAACAATCTTTGGACATACTCAGTCTTCATCCAAATGCAAAGACTACTTTGAGACTCCATCTTACTAAGTCACAGTTATCATTATAAAAGTAATCAAGTAAAAAATGCTGGTATGACTGTTGGAAAATGGGCATCCTTATTCATTGTTAGTAGCATTATAAACTTGTACAGCCATGAAGTATAACAAAGTATAGGTTCAGCTATAAGTAATGGGAATGTACCCAAAGGACTCTACATCCTTCCTCACAGATATATCCTGATCCATGTTTGTTACTGTTCTGTCTACAATAGCTAGGAAATGGAGCCAACTTAATACCCATCAACAGATGGGGGAATAATAAAGTTGTATCAAAAATAAGGTATATTTCTATTCAGATTAAAATTTTAATCATAAAATTTGAAAGGAAATGGATGGAGCTGGATAACTACTACTGTGTGAGATACCATAGATTTGGCAAGACAACTGTGACATGATGTTTGTCTCATATGTGGACTCTAGCCTTAAAACTTTAGTCTTATCAAAATTGACTTTCCTTAAAACACTGTATTAGAAAAATCAAAGTAATTATACATCCCCCGTCTGTTCCTCTACCTCCAAGTTCCTTTCTTCTAGATTTATCATTTCTGGCCTCATCATTATATTTTTAGTTTGACCATTTACTTGCCACACTCACCTTTCCTTTCAGAAGCTCTTATTCAATGTGATCACCAAAGCCCTTACAAAGAGTTAACAGGCCACCCACAATGGAATACCTTGAAATCAAAACTTAAGAGAGATGGAGACAGGTGGATTATAGCCAGTTCAAACACAGCCTTTTCTGCATAACAAATTACAGACCAGCCAGGGCTATATAATACAACATCTATTTCAAATAGTCAACGGAGGACAAAAAGTCTATGTTTTTAAAATGGAAGAAACCCACTTTTAAAAAGATAAACTTACTGTTTGTATGATTGCACTCTGCATGCTGTATAAAATCTGAAGCACTGATTTAAAAAAAATCATCTCTTAAAGGCATGGTATATGATATCTTCTTCAAATGCTTTCTTAAGTTAATCCTCTATCATCATATGATTGGTTATTCCTTAGGTGCAGTGAGGTGTGTTTGCCCTGAAGATCACTCTCTCATCTTCCCCATCCTGCTTTCATTTTCTCTGTATTGCTCATCACACTCTGCAACATTTGATGCTTTAGTGACTTTTCTCTTGTTCACAGTGTATAAGATGCATTGAATAAAGAAAAAATGTTCGACTTAATCATGTCACACAAATACCAAGAAAAGTGCTTGGCAAACAGGTTCCTGTTGTGTTTGTTAAATATGCAAATGAGTGATTTATCTTATTTCAGATGCACCAATAATTTCATAAGAACTGAATATCAAGTTGTCATTTTAACTTCAACACTGCATGAAATATATACATTTGAAAATAAATTTTATAAAAATATGCATTTCTTTTCCCTCTAAGCTTTTAACTGTCGCCTTCTGTCCTGGGCTTCAGGCATTTCAGACTTATGTGATTCTGAATAGCACATGGTAAAACAAATGAGCATGGCATTGACACAGCCTGACCTTTAAATGACAATGAGAGCGAAAGGGCAGAATGAATGTGGCCTTGTCAGACTCTTATGAGAATAGAAATTTCTAGCAGCCCCAGAGAAGGTCAAAAAAAGTGTACCATAAATGGAATGAAGAGCCAGCCTAAAGTTTTTTATTGAATGAGGGTGACAGGCAGAGGTCTCTCAAAGAATATGTAATGAGGATCATCCAACTAACTCAAACTGAACAATGACCAAGGGGTTATGTGATTTATCTCACAGTTTTAAGTAAGGCACGATCATTAAGAAAATATAATATTTTTAAATGCAACAATGATCATGTTGTAAAAATTCAAAACACTATCGAATGACAGGAGCACAAGAAGATTCTTAATCGTATATTGCCCTCTACTCTAATTCTTTTTTTCAAAACTATCAGTTAATACTAATTAGATTTTATACATTTGTAAAGATAGTCTATTCAAATGTAACGTAGTTAATATTTTATTTAAATTTTTGTAATGCTGAAAGATTTCAAGTCAGTAAGAACTATAACGGAACTGTGGACTATGTGTATATATATATTGTTATTATATATATATATATATATGTATATATATATATGTATAAAACAATTAACACTTGAACAAAATGTCTTAGATATAATGTGTTTGAATGTGAAACCCTCATGTATTTGAACACTTGATCCTCTGATGAGCAAATTTGTTTATTTGAACCATCTTTGGAAGCTAGAACCCTACTGGAAGTGGTGGGGTTTGAGGTTTCATAGCCTGGCATAACTTCCTGCCTTCTCCCTCTTCTGTCTGTGACAGAAGTGTCACTACTCCCACATACTCCTGCTACATGCTGCCTTCTCTAACATAATAGATTATTTTTCTTCTTAACAGGTAATCGAAAATTCTCCTTGCTTTTTTCCAGTACTTCTGGTCAGATATTGGTCATAGCAACAAAACAGTATCTAATACCATGTATGTTATATTTCACAAGGCTGAACATAGATTTGCATACAGTCTATTGTAGCATTCTGAGCTAACCATGCTACCAGTCACAGCCCTGATTCTCTTGGCACCTAAGATGAAATACACACACATACACACACACACACACACACACACACACACACACAGAGAGAGAGAGAGAGAGAGAGAGAGAGAGAGAGAGAGAGAGAGAACGTCTTTAACTTGCCTTATAGCTCTGCAGCTGGGCTCTTCTAATCTTTCCACAGCTGGTATGCCTTTTCCTTTCCTCTATGTTCAATACTCTAAATCTGCCCTTACCTTAATTGCATTTCTAATCTACTGCCTGGGGCAGCAGCCAATAGCCACCCCAACTGAGATCTCACATGACTGGTGACTCTCTCCCACCAACTCCCCCCCCCCAAGCATGGCAAATCCCTTTCCATTTCCTGCAGGACCCTGGAAGTCCCACCTGTACCACCCAGCCATTGGCTTCTGGCAACTTTATTGATCTATCAAGAACCAATTGGAAACAGGACCTTCAGATCAAAGCATGAGAACCTACCCCTACAGTCTACCTACACATGGACTATTGTAACTTAGATTTTCATTTGATATTAAAACTTTGAAAATAAATATATGTGGAAACATAAATCTATATTCACTTTTAACTATAGAACAGTTTCTTATTTATGAATTACTATATTCATAAATACTTATATACTGAATTTGGGAGACCACTATCCTCTATTCTGTCTTTGTCTGATAAGAATATACCACTCAGTAGGGTCATTGACTTAAGGGCACGTGAGGGATTGGAGAGATGGCTCAGCGGTTAAGAGCACTGACTACTCTTCTGAAGGTCCTGAGTTCAAATCCCAGCAACCACATGGTGGCTCGCAACCATCCATAATGAGATCTGATGCCCTCTTCTGGTGTGTCTGAAGATAGCTACAGTGTACCTACACATAATACTAATAATAAAATAAATCTTTAAAAAATACTTATATACTGCTTATAATGTATACCTGTAATAAGTATAGATTAATTTTCTTCCTAATTTTTCAGTAAACCATTTGGATACTTATATTTCTTTTCATATATGCAGATTGCTACATAGAATGACCTATAGAGAAGAAATTAAGTAATTCAAATATATGCATATATATGACAAATGTTGCCCAACTCTTGTGTATATTTTTCTATAATTTAGAAGTGATTTGAAGCTTGTGCACACACTTTGAAACATCTTCCATTGAGAGGTAGACCATTTTTTCTGCTCATGAAACTTGTTCCTCTACCTTATCAGATGATTTTGAGCAGTAGAATTTGGTAAAATTATATAGTTTTAATTTCAAAATGTGGACCTTGACTGAATTTGGGAGACCACTATCCTCTATTCTGTCTTTGTCTGATAAGAATATACCACTCAGTAGGGTCATTGACTTAAGGGCACGTGAGGAAGAAAAAGATTATGTCATAGCCAATATACAGACATCTGAGGCCCATTTGGACCATGGTGTCCTCTTCAAGTCATCAGGAAACTACAACTGCATGAACAACACCAAGAAATATTAACAGAAAGCTCATGCATATGAGCCTAGTCCAATGGATTGCCCATGGTACTGTGGACAAATAATAGATATTCAAAGAATTTATTTCAGAAATAGTTGTTATAAAGCAAAACCCATGCAATTTGGGGATTTAACTGACAATATCTTCTGGGACTAAATCAACACACTGAGAAGAGTAATTTGGCATAGGGTGCAACTACTAGCAAAGAAGCTATTCTTACTTTAAACCTGCTGGCAAAGGGGAAATCAGCCTTCTCCACTGACATTGGATCCATCAATCACACTCCAGGGCAGGCCCCATGCACAGAAGTTAGCTAATAACAAATGAACTCTTTGCTTTATTTGGTTTTGTTTTGTTGTACATGTTTCATTTTTGTTTTCCTTTGTTTTGTCTTACTGATTACTTGTTTTTATTTTCATTTTGCGGGGTTTATGTAGTTTTTGAGACTGAGAGAGAGAACATAAAATTGGGTAGTTAGGAAGGTCAAGAGGACCTGGGAGGAGTCGAGGATGGGAGAAACATGATCATATATTTTGTGTGAAAATAAAATTTTATTTTTGTTTGTTTGTTTTGTTTTTTGGATTTGGTTTTTTTCGAGACAGGGTTTTTCTGTATAGCCCTGGCTGTCCTGGAACTCACTCTGTAGACCAGGCTGGCCTCAAACTCAGAAATCTGCCTGCCTCTGCCTCCCAGAGTGCTGGGATTACAGGTGTGTACCACCACCGCCCGGCTGAAAATAAAATTTTAAAAGAGAAAATGTAGTATTTTAAAAGAGAAAAATGTAGTATACGAAGATTGAAAACAGCCAGCAATTTATCTTATGTATGAGGTCCTTTCTGTTATTCTTTTACTAATGTTTGAATAATTGTGCCCTGCAAACCTTAATGAATAAATCCATTAAATATAGTTTTGCCTTAATTTTGTAGTTCTTATGCATATACATATATACATACATGTGTGTGTATATATATATATATATATATATATATATATATGTTAGCTAATGTGATGGTTAAATTTGATTAGAAACTTGATTGAGTTAAGGAATAATTAAAAGCACCCACTTGTATGTATCTGTGAACCTATTAAGTCATGAGATATTTTTTTCATCAAACTAATAGTTTATTTCATTGGTGGACTAAATAGAACACACTATTAGGGAGTGGTGAAACTGTAGAAGGTCAGTTTTAGGTGAAAGTAGTAGATTACTTGGGCTGTGTCCTTGGGGGCTATGTGTTTTCCATTTGTTTTTACTGCTATGATTTTCTTCTGCTTCTTGTGTGCCATGAGACAACAGCCTCTGCCATATATAGCAACTTTGTTCTATTTTTCATTTTTAACAGACATTTTGCATAAAATTTGATAAAGCAAGATGTTACTACAGAATGTTACTGATTTATCCAAGGGCAGAATGTGTGCCATGAGATTTTCAGAGCCTTCTGTGTCCACCACAAGACAGTTACAGGGTTATGATGAGGGGGAAAATCTCCAAGGAGGCGTGAGCATCCATAACATGAGTCATTTGGCACCTGCTCTGTTATGCAGCTCTGGAATCTCCCGTGTTTGGAGAGGAGGTGGGTGAGCAGCATGAGAAAGCCCTTGGAAACTGTCAAAGGATGCAGGGAAGGGCATCCTTTGAAATGGGTCTCTGATCTCTCTGGAGCTGGGTATTTTGAAAAAAAAAATGAGTTGATGAGAACTTAGTATGGACCACCTGTCCTTCTGTTTTACATTTCATGGGCTTATGTCAGCCTGATCAAGGTTTACTGGAAAAACCAGGCAGAAAGTTTATCTGGCATGTTTCAATAGAAATATATATAGGCTCATTTAAATGCATATGGGTAAAGCAAGAGTTACTAAACACCAAGAAATTGTGAAAAATGATCAGCTTTAGAAAGATAGCATGGCCGGCATCGGAGCCCATGCGATATTTGATACAACATGCCTTGCTATGAGGAAGTGTCAGGTTTTGTATGTTAGCAAATATTATAACAGTATAAGACAAAAGTTTCACCTTCTAAAGAACAAAATTCCATGAGATCCCAAGATTAATAGTATGTTACTTTTTTGTGGTAAAGATTTAATTTTTTAAATTAGATTTGTTCTTTATTTACATTTCAAATGTTTTTTTTACAATAAATGGAAAATATAGCCTTTTCAAATGCTTTATTTACATTTCAAAACCTTTCCTGGTTTGCCCTCCCCAAAACCTTATCCAATCCCCCCTCCCTGTGCTCACCAACCCACGCACTACTGCTTCCTTCTTAAGCTGCAGAAAATTTTTGAATAAAAACAATGATACCCTTTACTGAAAACAATCTTACATATTGAAATTTATAATATTTGAACTATAGTAATCCTATTCTCCATTTTTAAAATTGGCAAAGTATGCATCCAATATAACATGTTTAAAATGTTAAATAATGATATCTCAAAAGTTTATTCTGGGTATATTTTACATAGAATCACGAAAGCACCCTTTGTGTATTTTAGAATGATTGAAACACCTAATACAGAATGTCTGCAACTTATGAAAATTGTAGTAAAGTTGTGTAATTTATAAATTCAGTAGTATATTTAATTTTCTTGGTTTAGTTTATTTAGGGATACTCTAAACATTAAGCCCATGACTTTTTCATTTTGGAAGGGCAAAATTCAGCTCCTTTATCTTTAATATTGATCCATCACACTAATATATAATAGTTATAATTTTTTTCTTTATTTTCTATATTCTTTGTTTACATTCCAAAGGCTTTCCCCTTTCCCAGTCCCCCCACCATATGTTCCATAATTCCTCTCCCCCCCTAACTATTCCCCAATCCCCCCCCATTTCTCTATTCTGATGCTCTCCTACAAATCTGTATCTAGTCTTTTCAGGACCAGGTTCCTTTCCTTCCTTCTTGTTGGGAATTTTTTGATTTGCTAATTGTGTCTTGAGTATTCAGAGCTTTTGGGCTCATTAATATCCACTTATCAGTGATTGCATTTCATGTGTATTCTTTTGTGATTGGGTTAACTCACTTAGGATGATATTTTCCAGATCTAACCATTTGCCTACAAATTGCATGAGTTCATTGTTTTTAATTGTTGAGTAGTATTCCATTGTATAAATATACAACATTTTCTGTATCCATTCCTCCTTTGAGGGACATCTGCACTCCTTCCAACTTCTGGCTATTATAAATAAGGCTGCTATGAGCATAGTGGAACATGTGTCTTTATTGTATACAGGGGATTCCACTGGGTATATACCCAGGAGTCGTATGACAGGGTCCTCTGGAAGTGTCATACCCATTTTTCTGAAGAACTGCCAGACTGATTTCCAGAGCAGTTGTACCATCTTGAAATCCCACCAACAGTGTAGGAGTGTTCCTTTTTCTCCACATCCTTGCCAGCACCTGTTGTCCCTTGAGTTTTTAATCTTAGCCATTCTGACTGGTGTGAGGTGGAATTTTAGGGTTGTTTTGATTTGCATTTTCCTGATGACTAATGATGTTGAACATCTTTTAAGGTGCTTCTCAGCCATCCGAATTTCTTCTGGTGAAAATTCTTTGTTTAGCTCTGTACTCCATTTTTTGATAGGGTTATTTGGTTCTTTGGGGTCTAACTTCTTGAGCTCTTTGTATATATTGGATATTAGCCCTCTGTCAGATGTGGGGTTGGTGACAATCTTTTCCCATTTTGTTGGTTGCTGTTTTGTCCTTTTGACAGTGTCCTTTTCCTTACAGAAACTTTGCAATTTTATGAGGTCCCATTTGTCAATTCTTGATATTAGAGCATAAGCTATTGGTGTTCTGTTCAGGAACTTTCCCCCTGTGCCCATGTCCTCCAGGGTCTTCCCCAGTTTCTTTTCTATTAGTTTCAGTGTGTCTGGTTTTATGTGGAAGTCCTTGATCCACTTGGAGTTGATTTTAGTACAAGGAGATAAGAGTGGGTCAATTTGCATTCTTCTGCATGTTGACCTCCAGTTGAACCAGCACCATTTGTTGAAAAGGCTATCTTTTTTCCACTGGATGGTTGTGGCTCCTTTATCAAAGATCAAGTGACCATAAGTCTTTGGGTTCATTTCTGGGTCTTCAATTCTATTCCATTGATCTACTTGCCTGTCGCTGTAACCAATACCATGCAGTTTTTAGCACAATTGCTCTGTAGTAGTTTGAGGTCAGGGATATTGATTCCCCCAGAAGTCCTTTTATTGTTGAGAATAGTTTTAGCTATCCTGGGTTTTTTGTTACTCCAGATGAATTTGAGAATTGCTCTTTCTAGATCTATGAAGAATTGATTTCGGATTTTGATGGGATTGCATTGAATCTGTAGCCTGCCTCTCTCTCCATATCTTTTCAATATAATACTTGAAGTTCTAGCAAGAGCAATTAGACAACATAAGGAAGTCAAAGGGATACAAATTGGAAAGGAAGAAGCAAAACTATCACTTTTTGCAGATGATATGCTAGTATACGTAAGTGACCCAAAAAACTCCACAAGAGAACTCCTACAGCTGATAAACAACTTCAGCAAAGTGGCTGGTTATAAAATCAACTCAAGCAAATCAGTAGCCTTCTTGTACTCAAAAGACAAGCAGGCTGAGAAAGAAATTAGGGAAATAACACGCTTCACAATAGCCACAAACAATATAAAGTATCTTGGCGTGACTTTAACCAAACAAGTGAAAGAACTGTATAACAGGAACTTCAAGTCCTTGAAGAAAGAAATCGAAGAAGACCTCAGGAGATGGAAAAATATTCCATGCTCTTGGATTGGCAGGATCAATATAGTAAAAATGACCATCTTGCCAAAAGCAAAAGTTATAATTTTTAAAAACTCTGAAATATGTCTCTGAGTCCAAAATTTATATGAAGCTATGGTACAGTTCTAAGTATGTGATAGTCATAACTATTAAAGTAGTCCTAATATAAGACAGATAAAAACTCTGTGTTTGAAACTGCTATATATTCTTAATTATACTGAATTCCTTTCTTTTTAAAAGTAATTCCTGGTTGAGAATCCTGGTTGAGAAGTTGAGAATTTCTCTGAGAATGTCTGTAAAGAATTGTGTTGGAATTTTGATGGAAATTTCACTGAATCTGTAAATTGTTTTCGGTAAAATAGTCATATTGCTTTGTTAATCCTACTGATCCATGAAAATGGGAGATGTTTCCATCTTCTAACATTCTCCTCAATTTTATTCTTCAGCAACTTGAGGCTCTTGTCATATATATATATATATATATATACATATATATATATATATATATGACAGAACCATTATATACAAAAATTTCAGAGAACTCAAGGAATTCGATACCAACAACACAAATAACCCAATTTTAAAAAGTTGTATAGAGCTAAACAGAATTTTCTTTTTTTCTTTTTTTACTTTTCTTTTCTTTAATATTTCTTTTTATTAAACATATTCTTTATTTACATTTCAAATGCTTTCCTCTTTCCTGGTTCCCCCCTCCCTGAAAGTCCCATAAGCCCTCTTCCCTCTTCCTGTTCCTCTATACTGTTTCATCAAGCCTTTCCAGGACCAGGGGCCTCTCCTCCCTTCTTCTTGGACATCATTTTATATGTGAATTGTGTCTTGGGTATTCTGAGCTTCTGGGCTAATATCCACTTCTCAGTGAGTGCATACCATTTATGTTCTTTTAAAAGTCATCAAAAAAAAAGACACAGAAGGACACTTTGTACTCATCAAAGGAAAAAATCTACCAAGAAGTACTCTCAATTCTGAACATCTCTGCTCCAAATACAAGGGCACCCTCATTTGTAAAAGAGACTTTGCTAAAGCTAAAACATACATCGTACCCCACACAATAATTGTGGGTTACTTCAACACCCCACTCTCCTCAATGGACAGATTAGGGAAACACAAACTAAACAGAGACACAGTGAAACTAACAGAAGTTTTGAACCAAATAGATTTAATAGATATCTATAGAACATTTTTTCTATATTCAAAATCAAATGATTTTCCCTTTCCAGGTACCCCCTCCTCCTAAGTCCCATAAGCCCTCTTCTCTCTGCCAGTTCCCCAATCAGCCCCCTCCCACTTCTCTGTCCTGGTAATCCCCTACAATGCTGCAGCAAGCCTTTCCAGGACCAGGGCCCTCTTCTTCCTTCTTCTTGGGAATGATTTGATATGTGGGTTGTGGTTTGGGTATTCAGAGCTTCTGGGCTAATATCCACTTATCAGTGACTGCATTCCATGTGTGTTCTTTTGTGAATGAGTTACCTCACTTAGGATGATTGGTCAAGGAAGAAATAAAGAAATCAAAGACTTTTTAGAATTTAATGAAAACAAAGGCACAACATACCCAAATTTATGGGACACAGTGGAAGCAGTGCTAAGAGGAAAACTCATAGCCCTGAGTGCCTCCAAAAAGAAGCTGGAGAGAGCATACACTAGCAGCTTAATGGCACACCTGAAAGCCCTGGAACAAAAAGAAGCTAATTCACCCAGGAGGAGTAGATGATAGGAAATCATCAAACTCAGGGCTGAAATTAACCAAGTAGAAACAAAGAGAACCATACAAAGATTAAAGAACATTTCATCCTACATCAAAAGATTATGACTTCTCAGCACTTCATTGATCCATTGAGGTCACAAAACAGACCTCAACAGATATAAGATCGAACTAATCCTATGCTTCCTATCGGATCACTATGGAGTATGGGGGGTCTTCAAGAGCAATAAAAACAGCAGAAAGCCCACATACACATGGAAACAACAATGCTCTACTCAATAATAACTTGATCAAGGAAGGAATAAGGAAAAAAATTAGAGACTTTTTGAATTTAATGAAAATGAAGGCACAACATACCCAAATTTATCGGACACAATGAAAGCAGTGCTAAGAGGGAAACTCATAGCTCTGAGTGCCTACAAAAAAGCAGCTAGAGAGAGCATGCACTAGCAGTTTAACAGAGTACCTGAAAGCTTTAGAACAGAAAGAAGCTAATACACTGAAGAGGAGTAGAAGGCAGGAAATCATCAAACTCAGGGCTGAAATCAGTCAAGTAGAAACAAAAAGAACTATACAAAGAATCAACAAAACAAGGAGCTGGTTCTTTGAGAAAATCAACAAGTCTTTAGCTGGACTAACCAGAGGGCACAGAGACAGTATCCCAAATTAACAAAATCAGAATTTTCGACAGAGGAATCTAGAATGGACAAGAAGCACTTAAAGAAATATTCAGTCTTAGTCATCAGGGACATGGAAATCAAAATAACTCTGAGGTTCCATCTTATACTCATCAAAATGACGAAGATAAAAAACACATGATAGCATATGCTGGTGAGGATGTGGAGAAAGGGTGTGCTGGTGGGAATATGAAATGTACAACCACTTTGGAAATCAATTTGGCTGTTTCTCAGGAAACTGAGAACAGTTCTCACTCAAGACTCCTGAACATATACCCAAATGATACTCCTCCATCCTACAAGAACACTTGCTCAGCTATTTCATAGCAACATTATTTGTAATTGCCAGAAACTGGAAACAACCTATATGTCCTTCAACTGAAAATAAAATGGATAAAGAAAACATCTACATAATGGAATACTATTCAGCCATTTAAACCAAAGAAATCATGAATTTTACAGGCACATGGATTGTACTTGAGAATATCATTCTGTGTGAGGTAACCCAGAGCCAAAAAGGGCATCCATGGTAGGTACTCACTTATAAGTTGATATTAGCCATAAAATATAGGATACTCATGTTATACTCCACAGACCCAAAGAAGTTAACAAGAAGGAAGGCCCAGTCACTTAGAAGGGAGGATAAAATAGTCATAGGGATCAGAGGGGATGGGGAGTAGAGTGGAGGAGGGTTCAATATCAGTTGTGAGGAGAGATAGGAGAGATGGCCAGATGGTCATGAGAATGGATGGAAAGTTGCAACTGACAGGGTTGGGGAGGTGGGAGGACATCTCAAGGACATGCCAAGGACCTGAGATAAAGGAGGAGCCCAGGAGTTAATGGGGGGCCGTGACTTTAGCTGTGTCTCACAGCAATGGGTATATGGAACCAAAAGGGGCCAAATTCTGTAGCCAGGTAGAAACCCAGGAAAGCAATAGTGACACCAACCCACCCACAACACTTTTGACCAAAAATTTATTCTGTCTTCAAGAAATACAGGAATTGGGGTAGAGCAGAGACTGAGGGAATTGGCAGTCAGTAACTGTCTCAAATAAAGACCCATCCTATCAGCAAGCACAAATCCTAGACACTATTAATGATACTCTGATATGTTTGTAGACAAGAATCTAGCATGGCTGTCCTCTGTGATGCTCAAACCAGCAGCTGACTCATGGAGCTTGGGGATTTTAGGAAGAGTTGGGGAAAGGACTACAGGCCCCAAAGGGGATAGAAATACTACAGGAAACCAAGATCATCCACTTACCTGGATCTTTGTGACAGTCTACTCTTGTTCTGCTGCTGGGCAATCCCTCTTGAGAAGGCAGAACACCAAGGAGAGTTTGACTGTGTGTACTTCACACTGCCACCAGGGTGGGTGCCAGGCTGTAGAGACATGGCTACTGGGGTGAAAAAGTGCAGTCTGTGATGTGGCAAAGCCAGGGCTGGGCCAAGACTGAGCCATGGGTTTCTCAAACTCTTGGACATCCAGGCGTTGCTGCTGGGAGTCATAATGGAGATGGGGCTCTTGGGCTGGGGACAGTGTCTCGCTCGGGACCAGGGTAAAAGGGGAACTCTGGCTTGACCCAGGAGTGATTGTCCTTAGCATGGCAGAGGCGGACTTGGCGATGGTTGTGGGTGAGAGCACAGAGAGGCCTTCTAAAGAATTAAGTTGTGGCTCTATAGTCGTATGCCTTCTCCAGACAGTCCCTGGTTCCAAACAATATATTGATTGCTCTTGGTGGGAAATGGATGCATAACATACCATGACGTTTTCTCTCAGGGTAGACCTGAGATTAATTATCTTTTGCAGAGAGGAATGTCTGGGAGGGAAGGTTATTAGCTCAGCCCTCTGGTACTCTAGGCACCTCATTAGCATGGTGAACTCTGTTTTGGGCCTATGTGACCATAAGACATGTTTTGTTATGTGAAGAGTGTAGCACATGTTCCAGGCAGGAAGCTGACAGGGGCCAGGGAGTTAGTTGCCCAAGACTCAGCTGTGTGGCCACTGAGTCTCCAGTCTCAACCTACTTTACCTTACCAAACTTCCTGGCATGGTTTTACATATCAAACCCTTGGGGCTCTCAAAGACTGAACCACCAACAAAAGTGTATGCACTGGCTGGATCTAGGCCAACCCACACATATGTAGCAGATGTATAGCTTGTAAGTTACAAATAACTGGAGCATGGGCTATCTATCCCAAAAAATTGTTACCTGTCTGTGGGATATGTACTTCTAGCTAGGCTGCCTTGTCTGGCCTCAGTGGGAGAGGATGTGCATAGCCCCACAGAGACATGATATGCCAAGGTGGAGGGTATATCCAGGGGAGCCTACCCAGGGGAGAAGGGAAGGGAGATGGGGCAGAAAGATTGTTGGAGGGTGTGACTGCGAGGGGCAGTAGGCATCAGAATGTAGAGAGAATTTTTTAAAATGATAATTCCTGGTAATTGACATTTAAATCCTATATATAGTGGGATTTGTGGGTGTGCTTAAGTGTTTTCCATGCTAAGACAGGACTGGAAAATTAACATGGAAACCAGGTTTTGAGGCAGAGCTTACTTGTGGAGAGAATTCACAAAGCCATGATGTGCTAGCAGATAATCTTATTTTCTATAGTCATACAAAGGAACATATTTTAGAAATATTGAATTGGGTATCAAACCCTTACATAACTCATAATGAAATGAAAGTCAGATATCTCTGTAGGATATGAAGAATCTTTAGTGTTGACTGAATACATGAATATGAGCAAAGTAACAAAACAAATCTCAGTGGCAAGCTAAAATGTATATTCATTTCTACTTATAATACATGTCCTTCATAAGCTTGCTATGTGATGGCTTTTCTTGATTTTTCAACTTGTCTACATCAGGAATAACCTAAAATCCAAGCTTCTGAATATACATGTAATAAATTTATCTTAATTAAATCATTTGGTCATTGGGAAGGATCAATTTTCATTTAGATATTTTGACGTTAGAGGATCCACCTTTATACTGGATTCTTAAAGCTTTGTTGATATATAGCCATTGTTGGACTATCAGAACTAGCATAGATAAGGCGCTCTAATATATCACATGTATATAATATGAAGTAAATTCACTATATATATATATATATATATTCATTATTTCAATTTTGCACTTCTAGAGAACCCTCTAGAGCAGTGAATCTCAACAAAAGATCTAATGTTGTGATCAGTTAAAACACTCTCATGTTATGATGACCAACCATAAAATTAATTTCATTGATACTTTAAAATTGTAATTTTTCTAATGTTATTAATTGTAATGTAAATATCTGATATGCAGGATATGTGGTATGGGATCCCTATGAAAACATCATTTGACCACTAAAGGGGGTCATGATTCATAAGTTGAGAAGCACTGCTCTCAAGCCTCTTGAGTAGCTCTCATTCCAAGGGCTCTCTAATACATTGCCTATCAGAGGTCTTTTTTACTCAAGTCCTTTGGCAACAATTGTGAAATGGGTCCACCCTTATAAAAAGCATATTGTGTACCCTAGAAAGCAGCAAGCTTAAAATTTGGGGGGACCAGAACTAATGATTATCTTAATCAGGTGAAAAGTAAACTACTATTCTATATATAGGAATGAGTTTACTTGAAATATAAGAGCAATCATTACATCACTTAAGTTGGAAAAAAACCTCACTCATGTGAATCCAATGAGAAGGTTCAAAGATGGCAAAAAATGAAAATTTGCTGTTTCACTCCCAAGCATACTGAAGCTTCAGTGTGAATATGAGTATCATTTTACTTACTGAAGTAAGTCAGAACAGAGAAATAATGCACTGATAAAAAAGTTACATAATATGGACCATCCTCCCCCAAGCACTCGATGACTCCTTTACAGTTGTAAGAAATTGGTCAGGACACTTCTGGAAAGAATGCTAAGTAAAAGTAGGGTTAAACCTCTATTTAAGATGAGCATCTTGATTTTTCTGTACAATTCCATACTTTATTTTCATGTTATGAATCCATATAATAGACATGTTTATATAAATACATACATACAGTCAGAGCATGTAAAATACAGACATACACACACAAAATAACATATGTAACTTTTCCTCTGGGAAATGATCACATAGTCTGGTTGTTAAAATATATTATAAGCTATAGAATGTATACCATGCATATTTAACAAATCCTACATTAAATAGAGAAATAAATTTTTCTTTGAAAATTGTCATTTCTTTATGGCTAAGAAATAAGCCCTTATCAACCTTTCATTGAAAAGCTACAAGGAGCCTTGGGGATGCTGTGCACAAGAAAACTAATTTGACAACAGTCTAGAAAATTTTAGTCATAAAAATAAAGATGATGATAATAATAATTAGATCATTTTCATTTCTTTACAGAATCACTAGAGGTATGATGACACAATGTGAAGTTGACTTTATTAAGAGATGCGTAGGATTGGTTATAGAACCCATGAAATATCTCTACAGAAGATTGCCTTCAGAGAAGGTGATGTGTGGAAAGGATCTGCCCTGAATGTGTCTGGTACTTCCAATAGACTACTGGGACAGATGAAAGTTGAAGGAAGGTAGTGTGCACATACATACATGAATGCTCCATTTTATTTTCTCTGACAATTGCCATGGCTTCCTATGGGTTCTTGTAGCTGTTGAGTACATAACAAGAATGGCCAAAACAGCTAGAATCTTGTTTTGAATCTGTTCCTGATACACCTACTCACTTATGGACCCTTGAGAGTAGTTTATAATACTTTCAGTAAGTAGAAAATTATCTGCCTTAAGATAATCCTTTTAAAAGTTATTATTCCCAGTAAGATAAGTTCTATAATTTCATTATTGCATTTTCAATTACATAATGGGTATATTTTATCCATATGCTTTTATATAAAAAACATTCCCTTTTCTCATTCCAACACTGATTTATTTTTTGCTCACTAATAGAACAGAATATTTCTGGCCACTAACACAATTTCATTTTTATTGAGACTCACTTGCAAGTGGAAATTGACCTTTTATCAGAATGCTGAAATATCTTTGTAGACAGGTACTATGTTAGCCTTGGGCTGCTCAAAGAAATTAATCTTAGATTTGGTAGCTTTAAACAACAGAAATTCATTCTATCACACTTCTGGAGGCCAGAGGCCCTAAATCAAGACTGGCAAGACTTCGCTCTCTCCATGGATCCAAGGAGACATTTTTCATTGCTCTTCCCATTTTCTGGTGGCTCAGGGGATTGGCATGTGGTGATGGCAAAAAGGCTGATTTTCTACCCTCATTGTCTGGAAATGTTTGCTCTTCCTCTCTTGTCTTTCCCCAGGAGGACAGATTTTTGGGGGGATTAAAAGACTATCTTTTAATAGTCTCAGATGATCTTGCCTCAAGTTACCAAAAGTAAGTAATTCTAAATTTATATTCTCAAAATCTCTTTGCTCAAGTCAAGCCACACATCACTATATTTAAGGTGGCCTAAGCATTTGGGGCCAAAATTGAAGTATCTATAAACACCAACTTTCTAAATTGAACTTTGACATTCCTCCTTTATATTTAGATAGTTTGTTCAATTTTTGTTGATGTAACACCAATTTAATTTTTATTCTATTCTGTCATATAAAGGTTTTAAGACTGAACTTTAATACTATACTATGAGATACATGAAAAATCAGTTAATAAAGTTTATCTGTATATATACTATGTATCTTTATTATAAAATGGATAGTAAAGGCCATTTTCTTTTCTACTTGCTAAAGAATTCTGTTTCTCATTGCAAGTGATAGGTATTATGACAACCAGTTCTCCTACATATAGGTCATCTTTTCTCAAGTATATAAAAATAATTTCAAATTATACTTTATTCTTTTGCAAATGTATGCATTTTGTGAGTTTTAAGAAACTCTTTACAATACTGCAGTTTTCTACAGAGAGTATTTCATCCAGAATTCTACTCAGAATTTACAGCCAATGAATTCTGACTTTCATCATTAGTCTCAGTATTTACTACCCATAAGACTTTGAGCTTCTTTCTTTCTCTTTTACAACAGTTCTCCATATAGCCCTGGCTGGCCCAGATCTTGCTATGTAGACAAGACTGACTTCAAATTAAGAGAGATCCAATTGCCTCTACCTCTCACGTTCCAGGATTAACAGCATGCAAGACAATGGTCAAGATCTTAATTTTTAACCTGTAACATTTCATTATACTATCAAGCCAAAAGTAGGTGCCCATTATGTGTTCAGGGAAGGGCTGACATGCACCAGGTACCTGCAAAGTATTCATCATAATGATTATCAGTTTCCTAAGAAGCAGAACAGTACAAATTTCCTCCCTTCTTCTAAAGTTTAGTGACTAAACAATATGGTTTCCTGTTAATTTAGATTCAAAGTTCTCACTTATGTAGTGGACCTGAATCCCTATGTAAGTTGAACACCCAATTTCCATATCAGGTAGATGACTATTGCCCTCCCTTTAGATCATACCCAAGCTTGTTCCTCAGCTTGCTAACTCTTCCATGAGTTAATATTTGTCCTTAATGGCCAACATAAGGTGCTAGCATACAGGCTTTCTTTATTCCCTGAAGGATTTTAGGAGGCATTATTTGCTGACAATGTTGAAAATTACTTTGATTTTCATGGGTAGTTGGCATGGTATCTATTTTCAAAGAGTCTTCAAATATAGATTGCAGGGAGTTTTCATCTCTGTTCTCTGTTAAATAGTTGGCAGTCAGTGCTGGAATTAAAATGTGGCAAATGTATAGGACACAATGGTGTAATACATTGATTGTCTTCATTTATGAGTTGATTTTTGTATTTTGTCTAGTATTTATACTTGTATCCTTATTTTGTTCAACTTACTCTATTTTATATTGTACTTTATTTCTTTGAAAATACTTGAAATTTTGGGGAGAGCAGAATCACTTAGTAATTGGTAACTATGTCTTATTTATAGGCAAGTTTAAGGCCAGTTTATAGGATATTTATTAAACTATGCACGCACTAAGTAGATATTAGCCCAAAAGTTCACAATACCCCAGATACAATTTATAGGCCATATGGGGCTCAAGAAGAAGGAAGAACAAAATGTAGAAAATTTAGTCCTTCTTAGAAGGGGTAACAAAATACACATAGGAGGTAGAGGGTTGGAGCGATTTGGGAGGAAGAGAAGAGAGTAAGGGAGAAAGAGGAGGGCAAGATCTGAGATGGGGGGAGATGAGGATGATAGATACAGGGTCAGGAATTTGAACAAAGGTGTGTAGCAATGAGGGATGGGGAACTGGGGACAGCCACCAAAATGTCTCAGATGTCAGGAAAGCAAGAGGCTCCCAGGACCCAACCTGGATGAGATTAGCTGAAATGACCAACAAAGGGGAGGGAGAATCTGTAGAGACAATATTCGGAGGTTGAACAAGGCCCACTCATCTCCAAATTTTTAACCCAGAATAGCTTCTATCTAAAGGAAATACAGGGACAAAGTGCGGATCAGAGACTGAAGGAAAGGCCATCCAGAAACTGCCCCAGCTAGGGATCCATCCCATATACAAACCAAACCCAGACAGTATTGCAGATGCCAAAAACTGCTTGTTGATAGGGGCCTGTTATAGCTATCTCCCAAGAGGCTTTGCCAGAGCCTGACAAATACAGATTGGGATGCTCACAGCCAAGCATTGGACTGAGCACAGGGACCCCAATGGAGGAGTTAGAGAAAGGACTGAAGGATCTGAAGGGTTTTGCAACGCCATAGGAAGAACAATACCAACCAACCAGACCACCCAGACCCAGGGACTAAACCAACAACCAAAGAGTACACATGGAGCAACCCATGGGTACAGCTGCATATGTAGCAGAGGATGGCACTGTCTGTCATCAGTGGGAAAAGAGGTCCTATGAAGGCCTGATTGTAGGGGAATGCAAGGGCAGGGAGGCATAAGTAGGTGCGTAGGTGGGAGCATCCTTATAGAAGCAGGGAAGACAGGATGGAATTAGGGGGTTCTGGAAGGGAAACTGGGAAAGGGGATAATATTTGAAATGTAAATACATAAAATATCCAATTAAAAAAAGAAAACAACAGCAAAAATAAAAAAAAAAACAAACAGATTAATGATTCAAATAAAAGTATTAAGCTAAGTAGAAAGAGGAATTTTAAGGTACATTGCGGGACAATGTGATTCTAACTTGTAAGCCATAAAATATGAACAACTGCCTTTTTGCTTGTCCCATTAGTTTTAATGGGTGCCGAATAAAAACAGTAAACTTTTGAAATGTAGAGAGAAAAAGAAAACAGAAATATTAATGACATTGGGATTATAATAGATATAAAAATGACATTAATTTTGATTAATTTTTTTCTTTAGGCTACATACACTTCAACCATATAGTTGAACATAGATTTTTCCCTACATTTTTCTTATGAAAAATTTTAAATGTCAAATGATAAAAATAGATGAGGTAAATCAAGTGCAATCTTTTAGAACACTGCTCCTTTTTATGAAGTATGTTTCTTTAATTAAATTTTATGGTACAGGATTTTGGGTTATTATCAGGTGAAAGGTTAAAATTTGCATATTAATAGGGAGATTTGAGATTACACAATTATATGACATCCTATCTATTTTGAAAAAATGCTAAATTAAGAAAGTCAAAGATATATACCTAATTGACACAAAATTTACCTAAATTGATGACATAATCTTTCTGTCTACATATGGGAAAATAATAATTTAAAAAATTACAGCAAGTAAATGAGAGAAAGAGGTTGTTTCTTATGTTGACATATTTTTATCAAAAGAGGCCACCTCCCTTGAAGATCTTGCCCTTTGAGCACTCGAAAATGATAAGCCTTTGTTACCCAAGTTCAGCCGAGGACGGACGACATTGTACTGTTCTGTAGAAGACAAATGAAAAGAACCGGGTTAATTCCGTTATAAAGAGATTTGCATTTTGCTGTTTCTAGCATGTCTTTCTGAGATTGATGAATAGGAAATGAGCTAAGAAAGCCCCTCCAAAGCCACTGTTGCCGAATATGGTAGAAAAATTGCTGTGGCTGAAAGATGGATCAAGTTCCTGTCTGGTAAGCCAGGGAAAATTCTCTTATGTTATCAACTAATCTTACCCAAGAGGGAATATAAAGCAAGATGCATGGTCTTGCTTTCTTTTTCTCCTGGAATCCAGGTCCCTGTTCGCTGTAGTAATATAACAGGGTTTCAGCACCTTCATTTTATTAATTTACCAGCTGAACTACAAGTCTAAACCCATGCTGTCTGATCTAGCCTTTAGACTGATTTTTTTTTCTGCAAAACATTTTTACCATTTAAGATTAGTTATTGATTATTTTATTTATAATGACAATAAAGCCTAATTAATGTGAATTATTTGTTTTGCTCATTTCTCTTTTTTAAAATTTCTTTATTAAATTTCTACCAGTAAGGAGAAACTAATCAATGCAAATTCAATAATTATACATTGTTTTTTGTTGGCTGCTTAAAACATTTGAATTTCATATTTGTCTGTTTATCACATTCTTAATTTCTTTTTTCAATAGCTCTTTTTGTCACTGCTTATAAGAATAAATACAAAATAGTATATTACTTATAAATAATAAGACAAAATAGTAAAAACAAAATCACAAACTATAAACCTGCATAATTCTAATTGTCTATGGATTTCAGCACTATTTTGCCAAACACAATTATTGTAATAAAAATAGACTTGGTATAAAAACTCATTCAAAGAAAAGGGAAGTGGGAGTTGGTGGATTGGTGAGCAGGGGGAGGGAGGATGACATAGGGGGTTTTCCGAGGGGAAAACGGGAAAGGGGATAACATTTGAAATGTAAATAAAGAAGATATCTAATAATAAAAAGAGAAGAAAAATTAATTTGTGATTCAAACTCTGTGAAAATAATGTGGTGCTCCTTAGAGAAAATACAGGGTTTTCCTATTTTTTAAAAAAAGGAAAAAAAAATAAGAGTTAACCCTAGTTCTTCTAAAGGTGGCAACCAGTATTTTTTTTTTTAAGGATTATCCTTTTGTAAGTTTCTTTTTAAAATTTGATTTATTTTTCTCTCAATATTAATTGTTACAGTTTCCTACTACACTTATGAAAATTCTTGCCTTTTCTACTTACATACCTATCCTTAACTCTTGTGGTACTTTTTATTTTGTAGTTTATGCAAATAGGAAGTATGTTTTGTTAGTCTTTGAAATTTCCCTTTGTGTGTATGAAGTGTTTTATCACATCCACCCTTGCTATTCTGGCAGCATCTCCCAACTTCCCCAACACAATACTTTTCAAACTTCATTATCTCTTTTATTTTAAATACACTTGTTTAAATTATTGTTGCCATTATGCAGATAAAAGTGGGGCCATTCCCTGGGGTTTTGGCAACCTACCAACGGCTATTCTTACAAACAAAATAACTCTCCTGTCAACTGCCAGTAGCAAAAAGTAGTGGTTAATACAGAGAATCATAATTGTTCAGAGTGCTGTGGATAAGTTACTGAGAGTGCTTAGTCTTAGATAGTACACCAACACAACTTCAATCCATCCAAGTCTCAGAGAACGTCTCAGAAGAAAATAATCAGGAGCTGGAATATAGCTGTGACGTGTGCTATCCACTGGATTTGAAGTGGTTGTTTCCCACATTAACTCACAGCAGCTGTGGTTACCTGTACAAGACCTACTCATGATCAAGCCAGCTAAAAACTCTATCACAAAAGCAGAAGGGTTTCCTGACACTTCACCTCCAGCTGAAAGCTACACATCTTGAGTGTGTGTACCCTACTGCCTTTTATCTCCATGCATTTGCATATCCTCTTTCCTCTCCCACCTTATCTTCATTGAGCTAACACCCTTTCAACATCAACTTTTAAGTCTTTGTTAAAGACTGCTATGGCCTCACCTCCCTTTGAAGTCCAACAAGGCCATCCTCTGCTACATAAGCAGCTGGAGCCATGGGTCCCCCCATGTGTACTCTTTGCTTGGTGCTTTAGTCCCTGGGAGCTCTGGAGGTACTGGTTGGTACTGAGAAGGAGAATGTCAGGACTGGGAAGCAGGAGTGGGTGGGTTGGTGAGCAGTGGGAGAGGGGATAGGACAGGGTGTTTTAGGAGGGGAAACCAGGAAAGGGGATAACCTCTGAAATGTAAATAAAAAAGCAACTAAGGAATAAAAAATAAATTAAAAAAATAAAATGAAGGGCTTACAAAGGGGAAAAAATGATGCCAGCCTGGTCTACAGAGGTAGAACCAGGACAGGATAAAGAAATCCTGTCTCAAGAAACAACACAAAAAAGGAAAAAAAATAAACCAACTATAATTCTATAAGCTAGAAATGTAAAATTGATGGGATCTTGTTACATACTCATTTAAAGAAGTTACTTTGTGATTTTTTACCCCCCACACTGTATACTGGGGTTGTTATTCTTGTTATTTTATCTACTATACCACCATTTTTGTTGATCAAATACTATTACATTGTATTAATGACTCATGATACATTTAAGTTACCTTTTTAAAAAAATGACTCACCCCTCTTTTCTTAGGGATGATGATTTTATTGTTTTCGCCCATTGTGTCTCATCCAAACACTCTCTCTAAAGTTTCTTCTTATTAATTTTCTCTGGAATGGTTGATAACAAAATACTTGATGAGAGAAACTTCAGAAAGGAAGAGGTTATTTTGGTTTTAGGTCTGAGGGGATATCAAGGTCATGTAACAGCTGGTCAGTTGTGTCCACATCCAGGAAGCAGAGGCTCTACTTATCTTTCCCTTATTGTTTAGTATGGGACCTGGGCCCATGAAATAGTTCTACTCTTGTGTTTGGGGCTAGGGGTGGGATCTTTCAATATCAGGTTAAATCTCTGTAAAAATGGTTCTCACAAACACGTTCAGACATGTCTCTTTTAAGTGATTCTCAGAATTGTCAAGTTGAAAATATAGACTAAGCACCAAATGATTGAAGAGATAGACTGAACACAGCTTAGACAAAATCCACAAGGGCATTTTTCCAGTATAAGCAAACTGCACAGCATAAGACTATTTGGTCACTGCTCAAATGCATACACACTTGCAATCCAATCACAAACATATCCACTAACAGACCTATTATGAATACCCACCAAACTACATAGAGCTGTTAGAGAAGATATATCATTTATAGCTATTCTCTACAGAGAGAACTCAAGCCAGAATTAGAAAAAAACTGTAACAAAGGCCAAAATGTCACTTATAATTATTAAAATTATGGTGGAGCAATCAAGTTTTCCTGTAACTTTAATGGCAATATATATGAGAAGTTTTTTATTTGTCATCTATATATGAAAATGAACATATTCATACTAGATTTAAAAATCAAAGAGAAGGCATGACATTGAACAAAATATTATTCACATGATGTCTAATTGGAACGTTAAGGTTGTTATCAGAAAACAATGAGTTATGTTTCTTAATGGAAAGGTTATTATGATGAAGGAGAATATAAGGTTCATAAAAGAAAATGTATCCAAACAGCTTACAGTTAGAGAATACTAGTTTTCATTTTTGTGGTAGCTTAAAATTAGTGTTATTTTTAAAAGCTCATGATTCTTTTCACATTTCATCATTTTCATCAATGAGATAAGTAACTTCAGCTTAATAGTCATTGTTTATTGCCACTCAGTGGATACACTAATGAATATGAGATAGCTTTCAAAGAGACACTGGTCTGATTTTAGTGGTTTAGTGATTTTAGAGAATGGTAGTGAAGTCATGTGCCATACCCACAGTAGCTTCACTCCCAATTGTTTTAATCTATCAAATCTTCCACAGGCTCTTATTCAGAATGCTGTGTCTGAAGCTAGTGGCACTGTGTTGGCAACCAGTAGAACATTTGGGAGGGAGGCTGTAGCTGGTAGTTTCACTTTCATTTCTTCTGGGCCACTACTTAAAAACATCTCTACATTGTGCTTCTGCTTCTGTGAAAAGGAGCTTCTGCTCCACAAATTTTCCTTTGCCATGATTGAACAAAAGCTTCCTAAACCATGAGACAAAATGAACCTTCCACCCCCACACTAAAGTTGTTTTCCTAGTCTCTGTCACAGAGACAGTGAGTGGAAGTCTGAACAGTTTTTGGCTTCTCAGATTTTCTGCTTGGTACGAGAATCTTAGAGCATCTGTTATGAGGGAAAGTTTTCAGCAAACCTAAGAATTAGAGATATTTTAATATTTATCTGTTTCTTCCCTGCTCCTATGTTTACTTCAAAAAATAAGATTAATGACTGTTAATACAGTCAGAAAACATGCAGTAAGCATGACTTAAGGTGAGCCAAAGAATAAAAGGTAGAGCAGCCCAGAAGGAAGGTTGTTGAGTCAAGCTTAGGAAAGTGTTTTATTTCATCGAAGTAGCTCTTAAGGAAGCAGATGTCCTTGTCAGAACCTTTGGTGCCACTAGAAGTCACCAATCTAACTCTTCTCCGACTTTACTTGCTTAGTACCTGTGACCTCTTCCTTATTAATGGCCTTCTAATTATTTTTTCTTAACATAGCGACTTCTTCCCTGGCCATGAGAAAATCCTTGGACTCCTATAAACAAGCATTTCAGTTTGTAAGTAACTGAAGCAGTTTGAAATGAAGAACTTTACAAAACAAGCAAGCAAACAAACAACCAACCAGTGGCTCATTATTTTTTCTTTTCTTCAGTGTGCAACATATATATATGTGTGTGTCTGTGTGTGTGTGTGTTACACACATATTATTATATCCACTTTATTAAATGTTGTATATTTCATAAAATTAAATGCTTAAAGCACAGAAAATGAAACACTAGTTTCCATGGTGTCATTGCTGCCTCATTAGCTCTAGAATTGTGCTAATATAATTAAGTGTAACTAGATTTAGCAAGATCATAAATGTATAAAATGACTCTCTTGTGAAAAAAAGATCCCTAACATGCATTTCAGATGACTTCTTGTTCTGCTTCTAATCCAGGGATTCCACACAATTTGAGAGTCTCTGCCTCTAATAGCTATGTGCTCTCTTGTTCTTCACGAGGAAATATGATAATCTCATGTTCACAGATTCATGTTCACAGATATGTTCAGATATGGTTGTGTACACCACATATGTGAGTAAATAAGTCATCATTCAACAAATGTTGTTACATTACTCATTTGTATTAAGTGCTCTGGTAGGCATGGTTTCTGCCTGTAGAATGCATCATGTAGTGACATATAAATTTATATTGCTGGATTAAAACATACCCAGATCAAGCCAGTTTCTAAAATACTGTTTAATTGGATTATAGTGTCAGAGCGTGAGTCCTCACTTTCATTAGAGGGGTAGGTGGCAACTTCCATGCTGCCTGCGACTTGTGGAGTAGATGAGAGCTCATCTCAACATCTGGAAGTCGGAGATAGAGAGAACTAACTCAAAATGGCAGGGCCTTTTAAAATCCCAAAGCCTATCACTAGGAACATACATCCCCCAGCAAAGCCACATCTTCTAATCCTTCCTTAGCAGTTCCATCAACGGGGGACCAAGTATTCAAATTTATGACACTTTGGAGGCCATTCCTATTCTTCCAGAAATCAATGAATAGAGAAACTGTTCATAGAGGAAATGATAAACTCTCAAGGAGTGTTTAATCACTAAAGTGTGTGCAGATGTCTAAGGATAGGGCCAAGCGGTGTGTATTTGTGAAAGCCTATGTGAAGTGATGGGTTCCATGCCCTGTAAAACACACACACACACACACACACACACACACACACACACACCACATGCACCACACACTCCACACATACATATATCATATACACACATACATACATGTATTCAAGTAAATAAAATAAATAAAAATAAAAAATTATTCACCTTTAGTCTAACTCAAAAGTGACTTCATAAAATTAACCATGCCACTAATTTTATGTAAGAACTGCCAAAATGGCTTCATGTTTTCTGCCCCTTTTGAGGGCTGTGTTAATTGTGTGAATAAAATAATATAATTTCTTGTTTGGAGAAATGTTTAAGTGGATAACTATGATTACTACTCTTTTAGAGGACTGGTGTTCACCTCCCAGCATCTACATCATGTAGGTGATAACTTCTGGTAACTCCAGCTCAGGAGGTCTTATACATTCTTTAGCCTCAGTGGATATCATCACACCAAAAACTCTCTCTCTCTCTCTCTCTCTCTCTCTCTCTCACACACACACACAGACACACACACACACACACACACACACACACACGACAATTTCTGTAGCCCCTATAAAATGGCAAGATGAATAAGTAATTTTAAGTATTTCCTAGAATTATCTCTCTTACAAAGGGTATTTTTCCTATTATTTATAGCTACAGCTTATTGATGCCAATTCTATTCTTACTCTGCATTCTGCTTTTGTTTCCTGGATTACTCTTCTCTTTGTTTTGCTTTGTTTAATGCAAATTACTTTTATATTTTCCTTTCTTAAATGCCATACAACTAAGGCTGTTGTGTATATCACATTATTTAATAAGTTTTTGTTCATTGAAGACAATTATAGCATTGAGAAATGAGCAATTTCTAAATAAAATGTCAGGTATTATACTTTAAAAAATGTGCCAGAATGCTGGAGATCTGTAAAGCAGTTGCATTATAAGCATGAAGCCTGATTTCAACCCCCCAAACTCACATTAACAAAGTCTAGTTTGATGGTGCAGTGTGTGATCTCAGCACTGGGGAATAAAGAGGTAGACTTCTGGGATTATCTGGCCAAGTAGCCTGTTTGATGAGCTCCATGCGAGCTAGATATCCTGTATTAAATAACAAATGGAGGGACATTCCTGAGGGATATTATCTGAAGTTTTTCTCGGGCCTCCACATACAAGTACAAGCAGTAAACATGCATTCCCCTAACATGTACACACACACACACACACACACACACACACACTCACACACACCTACTTAAAATTGTTCCAGAGAAGTTCCACAAAAGATAATCTATTACTGGCTATGCATTTGTCTTTAGTATAAGAGGGAATGCATCATTAATAGGAACTTGCATTTTCTTTCTGTAAGTTTTGAATAATGTTGCTAACACATAGCACTAACAATGGGTCAATGCTAAACTCATATTCTTTTAGCCTATTGTTTTAGGCATGTTTTGTTATGTGAAGTCTGAATAACTTCTCAATTAGATAAGGTTGGGCCTAACATTTACTAACTTGCAGGTATTATTCTCTTAAATATATCCTAAACCTTTAAACAAAAGAGAAACTAAACAGGGACACAGTGAAACTAATTGAAGCTTTGGACCAATTGGATTTATTCATCCCAAAGCAAAAGAATATACCTTATTCTCAGCACAACATGGTACCTTCTCCAAAATCGATCATATAATTTGTCACAAGACAGATGTCAACAAATACAAGAAGATAGAACTAATCCCATGCCTCCTATCAGATCACTGTGGAGTAAAAGTGGTCTTCAAAAGCAAGAAAAACAACAGAAAGCCCACATACACATGGAAACTAAAGAATACTCTACTCAATGACACCTTGGTCAAGGAAGAAATAAAGAAAGAAATCAAAGATATTTTAGAATTCAATGAAAATAAAGGTACAACCTATCCAAATCTCTGGGACATAATGAAAGCAGTGCTAAGAGGAAATCTCATAGGCCTGAGTGCCTCCAAAAAGAAACTAGAGAGAGCATACACTAGCAGCTTAACAGCAAACCTGAAAGCCCTGGAACAAAATGAAGCTAATTCACCCAGGAGGAGTAGAAGACAGGAAATTACCAAACACAGGGCTGAAATCAATCAAGTAGAAACAAAGTGAACCATTCAAAGAATCAACAAAACCAAGAGCTGGTTATTTGGGAAAATCAACAAGATAGATAAACCCTTAGCCACACTAGCCAAAGGGCACAGAGACAGTATCCAAATTAACAAAATTAGAAATGAAAAGGGGGATATAACAACAGAAACTGAGGAAATTAAAAAAATTATCAGATTGTACTACAAAAGCCTATACTTAATGCAACTGGAGAATCTGGAGGAAATGGACAATTCCCTAGACAGATACCAAATACCAAAATTAAACCAGGATCAATTAGATCAGCTAAACAGGCTCATAGGCCCCTAGAGAATTAGAAGGGGTTATAGATAGTCTCCCAACCAAAAAAAAAAAAATACAGGACCAGATGGTTTTAGTGCAGAATTCTATCAGACCTCCAAAGAAGACCTAACACCAATACTCTTCAAATTATTCCACAAAATAGAAACAGAAGGAACACTGCCCTACTCGTTCTATGAAGCCACAATTATGCTGATACCAAAACCACACAAAGATCCAAAAAAAGAAATAGAATTATAGGCCAATTTCCCTTATGGATATCAATGCAAAAATACTAAATAAAATCCTTGCCAACCGAATCCAAGAGCACATCAAAATGATCATTCACCATGATCAAGTAGGCTTCATCCCAGGGATGCAGGGATGGTTCAATATATAGAAATCCATCAATGCAATCCACTACATAAACAAACTAAAAGAAAAAAAAACACATGGGCATCTCATTAGATCCTGAAAAAGCAATTGGCGAAATTCAGCATCCTTTCATGCTAAAAGTCCTGGAAAGAACAGGAATTCAAGTCCCATACCTAAACATAATAAAAGCGATATACAGCAAACCAGTAGCCAACATCAAAGTAAATGGAGAGAAACTTGAAGCAATCTCACTAAAATCAGGCACTAGACAAGGCTGCCCTCTCTCTCCATATCTTTTCAATATAGTACTTGAAGCTCTAGTGAGAGCAATTAGACAACATAAGGAAATCAAAGGGATACAAATTGGAAAGGAAGAAGTCAAACTATCATTATTTGCAGATGATATGGTAGTATACTTAAACAACCCAAGAAACTCCACCAGAGAACTCCTATAGCTGATAAACAACTTCAGCAAAGTGGCTGGTTATAAAATCAACTCAAGCAAATCAGTAGTCTTTCTATACTCAAAGGAAAAGCAGGCTGAGAAAGAAGTTAGGGAAATAACACCCTTCACAATAGCCACAAATTATATAAAGTATCTTGGCGTGAATCTTATCGAACAAGTGAAATATCTGTATGACAAGAACTTCAAGTCTTTGAAGAAAGAAATTGAAGAAGACCCCAGAAGATGGAAAAATATTTCTTGCTCTTGGATTGGCAGGGTCAATATAGTAAAAATGGCCATTTTGCCAAAAGCAATCTACGGATTCAATGCAATCCCCATCAAAATCCAGAAATCAATTCTTTATAGATCTAGAAAGAACAATTCTTAAATTCATCTGGAGTAACAAAAAACCCAGGATAGCTAAAACTACTCTCAACAATAAAAGGACTTCTGGGGGAATCAATATGCCTAACCTCAAGCAGTACTACAGAGCAATTGTGTTAAAAACTACATGGTATTGGGACAGCGACAGGCAAGTAAACCAATGGAATAGAATTGAAGCCCCAGAAGTGAACCCACAGAGTTATGGTCACTTGATCTTTGATAAAGGAGCCACAACCATCCAGTGGAAAAAAGATAGCCTTTTCAACAAATGGTGTTGGTTCAACTGGAGGTCAATATGCAGAAGAATGCAAATTGACCCACGCTTATCTCCTTGTACTAAGATCAACTCCAAGTGGATCAAGGACCTCCACATAAAGCTAGACACACTGAAACTAATAGAAAAGAAACTGGGGGAAGACCCTGGAGGACATGGGCACAGGGGCAAATTTCCTGAACAGAACACCAATAGCTTGTGCTCTAAGATCAAGTATTGACAAATGGTACCTTATAAAATTACAAAGTTTCTGTAAGGCAAAGGACACTGTCAGAAGGACAAAACAACAACCAACAAATTGGGAATAGATCTTCACCAACCCCACATCCGACAGAGGGCTAATATCCAATATATACAAAGAACTCAAGAAGTTAGACCCCCAAGAACCAAATAACCCTATTAAAAATGGGGTACAGAGCTAAGGAAAAAATTTTCACCAGAAGAAATTCAGATGGCTGAGAAGCACCTTAAGAGATGTTCAACATCATTAGTCCTCAGGGAAATGCAAATCAAAAAAACCCTGAGATCTACCTCACACCATTCAGAATGGCTAAGATTAAATCTCAAGAGACAACAGGTGCTGGCAAGGATGTGGAGAAAGAGGAAGACACTCCTCCACTGTTGGTGGGAGTGCAAGAAGGTACAACCACTCTGGAAATCACTCTGGTGGTTCCTCAGAAAATTGGGCATGTCACTTCCAAAGGTCCCTGTCATACTACTCCTGGGTATATACCCAGATGATTCCCCTGCATGCAATAAAGACACATGCTCCACTGTGTTTATAGCTGCCTTATTTATAATAGCCAGAAGCTGGAAGGTGCCCAGATGTCCCTCAAAGGAGGAATGGATACAGAAAATGTGGTATATTTATACAATGGAATACTACTCAGCAATTAAAAATAATGAATTCATGCAATTTGTAGGCAAATGGTTGGATCTGGAAGATGTCATCCTAAGTGAGTTAACCCAATCACAAAAGAATACACATGAATTGCAATCACTGATAAGTGGATATTAATGAGCCCAGAAGCTCTGAATACTCAAGGCACAATTAGCAAATAAAAAGAAGAAGGACCAAGAGGACACTGGTCCTGAAAAGACTAGTTCCAGTTTTTTAGGAAAGTATCAGAACAGAGAAAGGGTTGGGGGGTGATTGGAGAATGGGCGGGGGTGTGGAGGGGGACAAGATGACTTATGGGACACATGGTGTAGGGGGAACTGGGAAAGGGGAAAGCCTTTGGAATGTAAACAAAGAATGTAGAAAATTAAAAAAAGAAAAAAAAAGAAAAAAGTAATGGTACTAACTTGCTGTAGGTAAATGAAATATCATAAAACATAAAATTCATATTAAAATCATATGGGCAGGGTACTATTTATTTTATATATCAGAGCATATAGTGTATTGCCAAAATTTTATTTTTTTTCTGCCTAAAAGTAGTAAACAGTAGAAAGCAAAGCTCATTTGAACAAAGAATAAAATGTTTTCCATGTGGAGTTTGGTAACAAAAAAAAAAAACCAAACCAAACCAAACCAAAACAAACCAAAACAAAACAAAAAAACAAATACCCAAATGACAAAGCAGGATGCTAAGAATATTCTAATATTCATGAGAGACAGGCCACACACGAGGAGATTACTTTTTATTTTTTTTATTTTTTATTTTTTTTTGTATTTTTGAGCCAGGGTTTCTCTTTATAGTCCTGGCTGTCCTGGAACTCACTCTGTATGCCAGGCTGGCCTTGAACTCAGAAAACCGCCTGCCTCTGCCTCCCAAGTGCTGGGATTAAAGGCGTGCTCCACCACCTCCGGGCTTCATGAGGAGATTATATGCAAGATATGAGGCATCTGCAAAGACACCAGGAAGTTTAGGGCTGATTAGGAAAACCAGCAGAAACTGACCACCATGTAAATCAAGAGTCAAGGTTGAAGTGTTTTCTAAGTTTTAAGCCTCTTCAGAATTTAGATCTTCTGCGGGTGTAGAATATACCTTATGTAGTGGACTGAGTGGAAATGTTCCTCGAAGGCTTAGGTATTTAGGGTTGCTGAGTAAGTTCTAACAGTATTGGTTCAGCCACATTGTTCTGTAATTAGGCTCAACTCACAAATCAGAAGGAACGAAGCCTGTTGTACAATCAGCCATTAGGCTCATCCACATATTAGAAAGCATACCTTTAATAGGCAGCTCAGAGAGGCAGTGTGGAGTCCGAGCCATTTTTAAGCCTTGGTCTGCAATTAAATTTCCTGTGTTCTTATCGGGACAAAGCACAATACTGCCAGATGAGCAGGACAAACCTGGGTCCCAGGTATTCAAAAGAACACTGGAGTACTTAGGAAATAATTCTGGCATATATAATAGCATTGCAGGATAAATCTCCCATCAACCCATGTGACCATATTTCGAGCTCTCTCTCTCTCTCTGTCTCTGTCTCTGTCTCTGTCTCTGTCTCTGTCTCTGTCTCTGTCTCTCTCTCTCTCTCTCTCTCTCTCTCTCTCTCTGTCTCTCTCTCTCTCTGTCTCTCTCTCTCTCTCCCCTTAAATTGTTCATAGTGTAACCTTGGGCCAGGACCTGAAAGAGATTTAAGGATGACTGAGCATGTGGAATGCATAAACCCAAGGTGCAAAAAAGTCAGCAAAACCTACTTAGGGTGAGCTTCTCTATGGCCACTAGCCAGAGACAGATACATGCTATTTTTAACAGAGCTTTTACTTTATTAATTCCTAAGTGTTTAGACTTATTTCTCATTGGAGACGTATGTTATTTCTATAGCAATATATCTTCATGTGAGTCTAGTTTTCTTCACATACGCTTCACTGAGCTTTTTGAAAATGTATACTATTGTTTTTAATTAGTGTGGGAGAAATAGCCATTCTTTACATACGTCACAATTCATCCTCTCTCCCTCCCCCTCCCTCCCCCTTTCCCTCCATCTCCCTCCCCATTTCCCTCCCTCCCTCTTTCCCTCCCTCTCCCTTCCTCTCTCTCTCTCTCTCTCTCTCTCTCTCTCTCTCTCTCTCTCTGTATATGTATCTCCTTTCCCTTTCTTCTTCTTCTCTCTCTTATATCCTTCCTGTGTTATGCTAAATGCTGTGAAGTATTTCTTAAGCCACCTCATCCTCAACCTCTGCTTCCCTCCTTGTGAGCATTTCTTCTTCCATCTCAAATCTACAGTAGAGGGCCAGTGAGTTAGCTCCGTGAATAAAGATGCTTGCTTCCGAGCCCGATGACCTGAGTTCATTCCTGGGACTCTCATAGTGAAAGAGGAAATCTAACTCCCTCACTCAGGCCTCCGACCCCCACATGCACATCATTACATGTGCATTATCTCCATAAATGAATAAATAAATAAATGAATAAATGTAGTAATAAAATTGATCATTAATTTGATCAATATAATTGATCAAATTATAATCTGATAATATATTTTAAATTTTTGTTAGTATTTTTCTTTCCTATTAAAGAATTTTTATGAAGATGGCTATTAGTCCATAGAAAATATGACATGTTTGTTTATGTCAGGAAAAGCATTTGCTTTGTTCAATCTGTGTTTCTAGTTTTTAGTGTGTGGTTGTGAAGCAAGGGCCTTACATCTCATAGACAATTCTCTACTAATGTGCTATTTAACACTGGCCTTTGAAAACAATATTTTATAAAAGTCTGGCATTTTAAATTTATATCCTTATACATATAGCACATATCTTAGGTTAAACAAAAATATGTGAAATAATGAAGCAACATATTGCTATCTACAATTGCACACCTTTGCTTTGGTTTCCAGTCTATACTTTTATGAGAAATATATGACTGTTATAAAACAGTTGGTTGTAGAAATTTCTAATGTTTTTCAAATCATAAAGAATAATACACCTTCACATTGTTTTACCTTATTAAAAGGAGATCATGATATATATTCAGTTCTTCCCAATATATTACTATTATTTAAGAAAATTATAGGACTTCTACAAAATCATGTTGCCTAAGAATATGGATTTCCATTTGAATTAAAATTCTTAAGCCAAACATTTGAACATAAAGTTTGTTCTAATCCTAAATAGAATCAAGGGATAAATACAAATATTCAGGCAAAATTATTTTTGCCATTATCAAGGGTTATTTACTTTACTCATAAATTATATTGATAAATGTTAATAAAAATATAGGTATTTTATGCCACCAATTTTAAAGATTATTTCCTGTTTTACAAAAATGCTATTTTAGGTTATGCACATTAGGGGTTATAGTAGTTGAAATTCTGGTTCTAAAAGGAACATAATATATTTTTAAATTTTGATTTGTTTTCTAGTCTTCAATGGTAGCACATTCTGAAATTTTCACTGATTCCAGTGACACACATAGCAAGGTGAACTTGTTATTCTGCAATATTAATAACCAATTGGAAAATTTACAATGCATTGTAAAGATGGCAATTTCAGTATATTTATTTCCTTGACATTTTAAGATATCGAAGATACAAATTTCTACAATAAAGATTTTCTTCAAGTGCTTGCCTTATCTATGCCAAATCAAACTTATTTTAGCTAGGGAAATAATCAGATTTTCCTATTTGTTTCTTACTATCTTTGCTTCTTATTTATTTTTCAAAATGTTTGAAATGAAATAATCCCAAATTAAATGTCTATCAGAAGCTAACTCTGCAATGAATATTGCCTAGTTGGCAAAAATCCAAGAGGAATATTCCTGCAGTTTTGTTCCTCAGGGCCATATGATAGATTGTGAGTAGAATAAAACCTCAGTTCTTGTCAGTTCGGCTTTCTGTTTTTAACCAGTAGAATCAGAATGACCTTGGAATGAACAACATTCTAGAATACTGTCATCTTCAGCTGCCAAGTATGAGAAAGACATTGACTTTTCTAATTTTGATATTCTCTACTATTCCCAAACCTAAGTTTCTTTGACAATCTGTTCTCTATGTGTGCATATGTCTCTGTGCTCATGTCTCTCGATGCATATGTCTATTTTTATCTTTGCAAAATGTTACTGTAAAATCCTCGATTCCAGTGCAGAGCAGCTTGAGTGGGATCTCATCACCCTCCTCTCTATGTAGTCAATGGTTATAATTGAATGATAAACTGCTAAGTGGGAAAGGTTTTAATGCTAAATGTCTTTAAATCCTTACACAAGCAGTTGCCATTTATTTTTTATAGATGTCATCAATGGACAACAGGAAGAACCTGATGGAAGGATTCCTGGTCCCATTTTTTTTTTTACTGATATGGAAACTATGTGTTAGTGAGATTAAGCCACTTGACCAATGAAGTTAAATGGTCACATTCAGTATTAAAAAGGATGAGGAAAGTGATCATCAAAAGATGTCACATACCGATTGTATCATGAAAAAACTGAACAAGGTAAAGACAGACACACAGGGAAACAAGTCATAATTGAAGCGGCATCACATCAAGTTGAAATGCATTTTTTAAAAAAAGTCTACTTATTTGGAAAACTTGATATAGTAAAAGGAAAGTGTTCATTTGTCCTGAATTTCTCCCAAAGAAAACCTAGCACTGAAGAGTTCTATTCTCACACAATAAAGAAATGGAACAGGACTTAAAACTAAGCGAATGAGTCTGCTGTGTCCCTGCTTCCTTTTACAGATCAGCATTAAGAACACTCACTAAATCCAACTGTTCAATATACATGCTGCTGCCTGTTCTCTGTTCTTAAATACAAATGGTTTGACCTAGGGGCCATTGTCACCTTGTTCTCTGTGTATGTAAGGGAATGAAGTAGAAAGAGTATTGGAAAACTGCTCATGGTTACCTTGTCAAAGATCTGGAGTGAGAGATTTTGTAGTTGCCTTCTAGCATTCTAGTGAGTAACCCAACTGCTGCCAGCCTACTGTGTCTACTGAAGGGTTAAAATGTCTCTGGTACAGATTAAGATATACTGGAAGTATGCCTGGTGGTGGTTGTGTATGCCTTTAATCCTAGCACTTAATAGGCAGAGGCAGGTGGATCTCTGACTTTGAAGCCACCTTGATCTACAGAGCTAGTTTCATGTCATCGAAGGCTATACAAATAAACCCTGTTTTAAAAAACAACAACAAAAGAGTTGTAAATATATATATATGTATATATAAATATATGTAAATATATATGTAAATATATATACATATATATATATATTAAGTGTAATTTTTGAAGAGAGTATAAATAGAGGATGTTTAAATATTGACAAAATATTGAAACAATAAGTTTTGATATAAAATGGGTTAAGTAGCATATAGTATTAACACTGCGTGTGCCTTTCTGTTTTTCTTTTGGAAATTGTGGCCGCTTGAAAAATTAAATTGCATCAATATCTGACATTCTCCTCCTATCAGGCTATCTGATCTTGGATACAGACACTTTAATCAGCAGACCATACTACCTTCATTTCTTTATCTGTAACAGAATGGATCCACCAATGTTTCTTTTGTTGCTTTGGTTGAGTAAACTCCCATATGCTCTGCTCAGAAGTGAGAGGAATCACACATTTGGCTCTGCAAATTCATTTAACTGGGCCCTCCTGGAATTAGAGTTTGTTTAAAAGTGGGGCGTTCTTGCAAATCCTTGTTTACTGAAATTTAGAGTTGGTAACTGTAAAAGAGTTAAAACATTTTCACAGGGAGATCAAGGCATTCAACAGAGGGAGGAACTAATAATTTACTCTCAGCATACCATCAGTCTGAGTTAGGAGGAAGGAAAATAATTAAGCCCTGAAATTAAATAACCTTGAGGACAGAAAAGTCTAGAGTCGTGATAGGAACCAAGTTTTGGATTTTTGCATTTTTTTAAAAACGTGATTGCTTTTTTTTTTTTTTTTTTTCACAGATAGCGTAGCATTGTGGAACTAAGTCCTCTTAAGAATATGTATAGCCTTGATAGGTCCCGAAAGACAGCAAGAAGAAAACGTGACTATGAGTAAGCAGCTGTGATTTTTTTTTGGTCGCCAAAGGGAAAGACTACTGAAAAGCCAGGATGAAAATTTTCAGCAGTACATTACTCTTGAAGCACCAATGTGCTCTGCATGTGTTCTTCAGCAGTCCTGATCGTGTATAGTGTGCAAAAGGTCGCAGTGGACTTCTCAGACTTGAGTTCTATGCTTTACTTTTAGACTAAGTCTATGCCTTTTTTTATAGGAGAGGTCCCTGCTCATGTTCTCTCCCTGTTTTGTTTATCTTGTTTAAAGAAAGAATTCCCCACCCCACTCAAAAAATAGGTTGGCAATTAACACATGATGCCAGATGAATAGGTCCTAGTGCAGTTTATCAGTCACTTATACTCACAGTCCTTTGAGGAAAGACACCCTACATTGTGTAGGATGTGAGAAATTCTTTGGAACAAAGAACTGCTGTGTAAGCAAGTTCCCGTGTCACAAGAGAATAAGGTGTTGGACCTTATTCCTTCAGGTGGATGCTGTTGTATTTGCATAACATCTTGTCTGGCAAGGAAGTGAAACCTGCTGAGTTGAAAATTAAATTGGCCTACAATGCCTGATGAGAACTGGTCTATCTTGCAGAATTGGGGGGCTCTTTGTCTTTTAACTGACTGCTTTTGAGTTTCACATTATACACCACAATCACACTCATTTCTACAACCTTCCAGATGAATCTTCACCATTATAACCTATCCTCAAAAGTGAAAAAAGACCTTGATGAGGAAGCAGCTGGGTGTCACACTATGTCACGCAGTATACCCTTTTGCCCAAAGAGCTGTACCTTCAAATGTGCATTGCAATGAGTCATTTGGTCTGCTTCAAGACATCAATACTAAACTCCTCTCAAGATACCCTGCTGTTGCTGTGAGTCATGGAGATCCTGCAACTGTGGACAGCAAGACTGGACCCTTCATATACTCTAGCAGCTCATGGATGTTGGGTAAATGTGGGAGTGGCCCAGCTCAAAGCACTTGATCTGGGCCTGCATGGTAGCTGAGTTGGTCAACCTGACAGCTCTTCCTCACCCACACCACTAGGGCCAAATCTCCCTTGCTGCTCAGGTGACTGGTCAGGGACCTCTCTTCCATGCTTACAACATCAGCTTGGCTCTCTGTTCAACACAGGGTTAAGCAGGGCTAGCTTTCAGGAAGGACTCTTTTCTGTCCATAACAGAATTCTTAGTTGAGCTTTAGGAACCTGTGGAGACTCAAATATGTCAGAATAGCACCAGAGATTTTACGTTGTACTATATAATGAAAAAAGATGGCTTTTTCTGAGCACATGATAATTCATTGAAAAGTTTATGAGGTGTCACCGTATTTTATATTTGAGCACACTTATAAAGATCTGGTTTTGACAGTGAGATGTAATTTTCATAGCTTGAACAGTCTAAAGAGTGCCAGATTCTACCACGTGCCATGTGCACTTTTATGGGAATGAGCATGCAGAAGTGCCTTATGGGATTGTTTCCTTGGTATTATAAGCTGGAAATAGCAACTCAAAATCTTATTTCAAATAATAATAATTTCAAATATGTGATAAATGTATGTTCCTGGGCTGAAATTGTCACTTAGTCATACAGTACTTGTCCCAGGATGAACAAGTCCCTAAGCTCCATTTCTAATGCTGAAAACACACTCTACAACACTTTTGATTGCTTTTGGAATATAGTACAATATTTATATTAATCTATAAAGTTTATCTTCCTGAGTTACCTATGAACTATTCGGTTGTAAAACCAAGAATGTACTCAATTTATATACAAGAGATAATTTTATTGGAAAGAAAGAAGAGCATTTGTGAAATTGATTCAGTGTAATGTTTCTAGAGAGACGCAAACTGAAAATACACACCTCTGATAAGAACGGTTTACAGAAGTGTCATGGTGTGAAAAAGGAAGATTAGAAAAAATATATACTCCATTTTTCTTTTCTTAACAATAGAAGTTATTTACTTAACTATTTGAATTAGAAATTGACTTACGCTGCTGGGCAGTGGTGGCAAATGCCGTTTTTTTTTTTTTTTCTCTATATTCTATGTTTACATTCCAAAGGCTTTCCCCTTTCCCAGCTCCCCCCCACCAAATGTTCCATAATTCCTCTCCCCCCAGCTATTCCCCAATCACCCCCCCCCACGATTTCTCTGTTCTGGGTCTACAATACTGGATCCAATCTTTACAGGGCCAGGGTCCTCTCCTTTCTTCTTCGTAGATCTGGAAAATATCATCTTAAGTGAGCTAGCCCAATCACAAAAGAATACACATGAAATGCAATCACAGATAAGTGGATATTAATGAGCCCAGAAGCCCTAAATACTCAAGGCAAATGCCTTTAATCCCAGCACTTGGGAGGCAGAGGCAGGCAGATTTCTGAGTTAGAGGCCGGCCTGGTCTACAGAGTGAGTTCCAGGACAGGCAGGGCGATACAGAGAAACCCTGTCTCAATTTAAAAAAAGAAAGATTCCCCAGCATGCAATAAGGATACATGCTCCACTATGTTCATAGCAGCCTTATATATAATAGCCAGAAGCTGGAAAGAACCCAGATGTCCCTCAACGGAGGAATGGATACAAAAAATGTGGTATATATATACAATTCAGCCATTAGAAACAATGAATTCATGAAATTCTTAGAGAAATGGATGGAGCTGGAGAACATCATACTAAGTGAGGTGACCCAGTCTCAAAAGAATACCCATGGTATGCAGTCACTGATAAGTGGATATTAGCCTAGAATCGTGAAACACCAAAGACACAAATCATATACCAAGTGATGTCTGACAAGAAGAAAGGAGTGGACAGTGGTGCTAGAATGGACCAAAGCATCATTGTGGGGGAGTACAAGAACAGGGAGGTGGGAGGGGTGGATGAGGGAGCAGGGGGAGGTAAAAGGGCATGTGGGACCTTTGGGGGTGGGGAACCAGAAAAAGGGAAATGAATTGTAAATATAGAATATATCCAATAAAAATAAATAAATAGAAAGAAAGAAAGAAAGAAAGGAAAGAAAAAAAGAAAGAAAGAAAGAAAGAAAGAAAGAAAGAAAGAAAGGAAGAAAGAAAGAAAGAAATCGACTATGCTAGCTCATATGCAAGTCCATGCAAGAAAGAGGCACTTTGTTTACCTCTCTGTGAGGTGGGGATAGGGTGGGGTGGGGAGGTGACTGTGTGTGCTTGTGTGTGTGTGTGTGGGGTGATTATGTACTCATTTGCATGCAGATACAAATGCACATGTGTTTGTGTGTAGGTGGGGGCTGAAGGTTGACATCAGGGCGTTCCTGTCATCAATTCTCACCTTGTCTTTTGAGTCAGGCTTTCCCACTGAATGATTTTCACCAATTGGCTAGACTGGGTGGTCAGTAAGCTCCATGTATCTGCCCATCTTCATGCTCCTAGAGAGGTGTTACATACACTTAAGACTATACTTGGTTTTACGAATTATTTAGGATGTGGATTGTAGATTTAAACTCTGGTCTTCATGCTTGCAAAGTCAGCACTTGACTAACTGAGCCATGCTCCTATGTCCTAAGTAGTTCCATCACATAATGTTGGATTAGCCATAGGATGTATACAATGAGTGTTGTTTGCCATTATGTTATTGGACATGTAACATTTGTTATAACACAGACTTAATACATTTCTGTTTTATCTAATAGAAAACTAATTAAGAAGTTACATTGTTAGTGAACAGAGTCTGATATTCTAATAGAGAACAAAGTTTGGAGACTTGATCAGGATCAAGGCAAGGTTTCTCTTTCTCTCTCTATTTTCATAATTTTATTCATATTACATCCCAATCACAGCCCCCTCCCTCCACTTCTCTCAGTCCCATCCTTAAAAATCCTTCCCCTATTTACTCCCTCTTCTCAGAGTAGGAGAAGACCCCTTGGATACTCACCTTGGGACATCTAGTACCAGCAGGATTAAGTAACTTGTCTCCCACTGTGACTCAATTTTACAGTATAGGACCGAGAGAGGGGTTCAATGGCAGGCAACAGAATCAGAGACAGCTCCTGCTCCAATTGTTAGGGGACCAATATGAAGACCAAGTTCCATATCTGCTACAAACCTGTGTGGGCCTAGATCTAGCCCCTGCATGCTTTTTGGTTGGTGGTTCAATCTCTGTGAATCATGTGGACCCAGGTTAATTGACTCTGTAGGTCTTCTTGTGGTATTCTTGACCTGTCTGGCTTGCTCAATTTTATCCCTTACTCTTCCACAAAATCCCTGGATCTCTGCCTGATGTTTCGCCATGGGTCTCTGCATCTGTTTCTGGATAATGTCTCTCAGGAGACAGTTATACCAGGTTCCTATCTGCAAGCACAGCAGAGTATCCGGGGTTAGTAGTGTCAGGGGTTGGCTCTCTCTCATGGGATAGGTCTCAAACTGAGCCATTCATTGGTCAGTCACTCCCCTCAGTCTCTTCTCCATCTTTATTCCTGCACATCTTGTAGGCAGGACAAGTTTTTGACTGGGGTTTTTGTGGGTTGTTGATGATTTCCTTCTTCCACTGGAAGCCTATGACAGGATCTCTTAAAAAAACAAAACTAACAAAAATACACACAGTTGTCTCAGAGAATGGGGGACACCTGTCTGAAAGGCTTACATTTCTCAAAATGTTGCCTGTGTTAAAGATGACTATTGAGTTAAGAACAATTTGGAAGGGAAAAATAGTGCACAGAGTTTCATTTCAAAGGGATGACTGTAAGGTCAGATACATCTCTCCCTCTTATTCCAAAGTTTGTTACATAGTAATCTTTAGATATTTCCTGCAGAGGGCTGGCACACTTGCCTATATTTAAGGGTCCTAGGTGAGTGAGAGAAATAGCACTAAGAAAGAAATAGCACTTATATGAAATTAAGCTGTTATACTTTCACTGTTAGTATGTGTTATGAATGTATATATCTGCATTTACACGAATCTCTCTGTGGATCGCCAGTCTGTTCGAGATGGAGAAATAATGATTTGTTTGCTTATTCTTTCACTAGAGTTGGCTATTTCATGTCACTTGCACTTTTGAAAGTTCCTTAGGTAATTTTAAGCAGTTAATCTGACATTTTTTTGAAGATAGTCCTTGACATGAATTTAGAGAATCCTGAAAACAGAAAACACACACACACACACACACACACACACACACACACAGAGAGAGAGAGAGAGAGAGAGAGAGAGAGAGAGAGAGAGAGAGAGAGAGAGAGAATGGAAGAGCATTAACATGGAATAAGGATAGCATGAAGTGTAATTTAGTTACATCTTATTTTTGCATGGTAGAGTGCCGTTCAAAGCACTGTAAATAAGCAAGTTATGTGTTCTTCCCTGGGGAGGACCACCTCAACATATACTAGGATTATTCAGATTTCTGTAGTTCTTTAAGTAGGTTTAAGGCCTCATAGGCTTTTCTTCACCAAATTTGACATGTCTGTAGGTGTTATCCGTTTCATCCATGACATTGGCTAGTCATGTTAGTGAGGAAATATTTAGGAATATATATGTATGCACTGGCTATTTTTGTGTGTCAACTTGAAACAGGCTCGAGTTATCACAGAGAAAGGAGCTTCATTTGGGGAAGTGCCTCCATGAGATCCAGCTGTGGGGCATTTTCTCAATTAGTGATCAAGGAGGGAGGGCCCCTTGTGGGTGGTGCCATCCCTGGGCTGGTAGTCTTGGGTTCTATAAGAAAGCAAACTGAGCAAGCCAGGGAAGCAAGCCAATAAGAAACATCCTTCCATGACCTCTGCATCAGCTTCTGCTCCCTGACCAGATTGCTTCTTGGTCATGATGTTTGTGTAGGAATAGAAACCCTGACTAAGACAATGTATAAAGCATATATCCATGCAGTGGCAATTAAAGTAAAAAGGACTTGAATTTGAAGGAGAGTGGGGAGGAATGTGTGGAAGGATTTTGAGACTGGAAAGTGAAGGGAAAATATTGTAATTAAATTACGATCTCAAAAAAAAAAAAAACAAAAACAAAAAAAAAAAAACAACCAAATGAAGCCCTGTCAATATATGCTCACAAAGTGCTGACCTCACATGAGGCACAGCACTAGTTGTGAGGAAACACTGAAGAGAGAAGAATGCATCCCTGCAACACCTAGGCTGTGATGCTGTTGGCTCTCCTGTAGAGTTATTTTTACTGCTGCTCACAGGTTAAAAAATACAACAATAAATAGCAGTGGGTAGCCTCTAACGGCAGCCTTTCTGAATGCAAGTGCCTGAGATTTTCTCTAGATTTCAGTGGTACCAGAGGATTGAAGGAGAATAATGGTGATTGCATATATTATACTTAACCAGAGTTTACCTCTGGATCAATGGCACTAAGAGAGAATCGATAATGACTTAATTTACTAGTATACATTGACACGAGAATTCTGTGAACAAAGCAGCAAAAAATGCTTAAATTCCTCTACTGTTGTATCTGAGTATATTCTTCACTGAAACATAGCTGAAGTAATTAATTGTTTTACAAATAAAACACATGGAAGATGGCTACTCCCTGAGGGAAGTTAAGAATGAGACCTGGCCCTTGAAATAGTCTCGAGAGAGCTCCTTTGCCTTTCCCACATAGCTAGAAAGCTCCATCTATGAGCTGTGAAATAGACTCCATCAGACACACAATTGGTCAGTGCCATGATACTGAATTTCTCAGCACCAGAAATTGTGAAAAAAATTCTGTTTGTAGCACACCAAGCCTATAGTTATACTGCTATGGCATCCTAAATTGATTTATACTTTCAAAGAATGCCTTATCATACTCCATTACTCCAATCAAATATGACCTTTAGCTATCCCTCTTGGTCTACTTCGATAAAATAATAAGAATGAAAGAGAAAGAGACAACAGCTGGGAACTCCATGCTGGGATGTTTTCAGTCATTAACTCTCAAATACAAGGTCTATAATTATTGCCAGCACTATGCAATGCCTTCCAAGGAGCAAATTTATATATTCAAACCCCGAAAAATTTCTCCCATCCTATCAAATTATAGGCATGTATTGCTTAACTGCAGGGATTCATTCAGAGAAATTTATTGTTCAGAAATATCCTTGTAGCATTAGTATCATGGAATACAGTTACAAAGATGTAGAAGGTGTCAATTACTTTTCCGCTGAATACATAGACTATATGGCATATATATACACACATCCACACATTATATACATATATATATATACATGCATATCTATTTTTTAACTATATATGTATATCTATATGTATATCTATTTGTATCTCTCTCTCAATATATATATTGCTTCCAGGGCCATGATAACTGAAACAATGCAAGATTATGCTAAGCACAAAAGAAAATATTCTAATCATAAGACAGGGTAAACAGGTGATTTCTGACTCTATATTCTTTTGCAATAAAAATTCATAAATGGAAATTTGATAAATATAATTACCTGGTGAAAGAGCAATAATAATAAATATATATGCATACTTCGAGGTGGGTACTTTTCAGCTCTATTGCAAACCAGTGTAATTAGGGCATGTGTGCCCTGTTCATGACTACATCATGAGGCTGAGAATGACAGCATTTGAGAATACAGTTCACAGTTTAAAGCCATTTCTATAGTAAGAAAGCCTAAGACTTTCAAAAAAATGAAGAAAAATCATGTATTAAAATAATGTGATTTTTAATCACATGTAAATGCAGGTATATTTCATACATATGATTATCTAGGTCAGCATTTTAACCATGGCCTGAGCATAATGACAAAAAAGGGAAATGTTCTTATCTAAGTTTGTTTCTACTGAAATATCACAGCTAGTATGAGAAGATACATTTATTTTATGTGAAAAAATCTTAAAAATTAAATCTCTGTCTTTCAATTTCTATGAAGTTTACCCTTCCAGAGTGCTGTTATCAGTATCTACCAGAAGTGACCATCCCAGTTTCCTCCCATGGCTAAGTAGGCACTGAAGTGAGTATTATATAAGTGGAGACAATTCATAAAAGTGAGATAAAGATTAAAAACAAGAAGATAAACCAAAAAATGCTGCATAGTTCTCCTTGGTCAATGATTCTATACTTGTAAAACTAGGTGTTTTGCTTTTTTACTTCCTGGCGATGTACTTTGATATTTGGAAATTCAGTTTGCTAACAAATAGTCAATTTCATACCTTTGCTTTGTGATAGTTGGGTAACTCTGAAGACACTAGATATATAGATACCCCATATTCTATAGCAGTAGACAACTAGCTACTTCCAAAGTCACCTATATTCTCTTGGGGTTTTAACTTTTTCTGACTATATCTTTGTCTTCCTAAAACAAAGCTTTCTACAGTTCTCCTTTCCCACCAGGGATTTCTGAATGTTACATCTGTGTGGCAGCTTGAAAATACTAAGAGTTATGGTCTACCAGGTCAAAGACAGATTTTTTTTTTGAGTCATTAGAAAAATATTTTCCCTGCCTCAAGAAGCATTGTGGGTGTGGCTGCTGTATCACAAATGCATCAGTGGGTGGCAGAGAAGAGAGAGGATGGATATTCTATATTCAATGATCTGACCTATGAACATCTGAATAATTAGAAGCCTAACATTCCCTCGAAAAAGCCAGACTGAGACCCACCAATCTGGCACTAGACAGGCATGAACAGGCTCCCAGTATGGGGAACAAGCCAGAGACTAGAAGAACACTGTTTCAGACTTCTTGCCCTGGGTTTGGCTGTAATGAAACAGACAACTCGTACAAAGGGTCACTTGAGCAGGGAACAAGCCTGAGACAACCAGTACCATGAGACCTGGACAGGAAGTTAGCCTGTGATGACCACCAGTCTGACACAATACAGGACTGGGGAGGAGGTCACTATGCCCAAGATGATCCCTTTCCGGTGTTATAATACATGAACAGGGCATAACACACCTGAGACCACTCCGGAGATAACCTCAGACACTTAGAGATCCTGGGGGCCACTAAGAGGATCAGGTAAGTGGTGGAGAAGAGGAGGGGAAACAGAAAGATAGACACAACAAAGAGAGGGAGAGCTGGAGATTCAAGGAACAGCCTGACAAGAATAGCCAGCTGGTGATACCATCTGGGACCATGGTGGAGTCCTGTGCTGTTCTGTGCTGCCATGGGGCTTGTGACTTCTGAGTCCTTGGGCTAGCAGCAGCAGCAGCAGCAGTGGTCTCTTACAATCACAGGCCAAGAGGATGTCTCTGGTCTGGACTGTCTACTGGGGACATGTTGCTGTCTGAGGGCTGTGCAGAATTGGCCCAACTCCTCACCTGGCCAGGATGGGAGAGCTGGCCCTGGGGACATGAGAGGAGGAACATTGACCCTACCCTAGCCAACTAGAGTTCTCTGGAGAGCAAAGTGAGCTGGCTCCAAGGATAAGAGCATCATCCTTTGACCCTACCACTCATCTTGCTTATGGTAGCATGGACAAGGGAGAGGTACCCTACTCTCCCCACACTTCTCACCACCTACTGCAGGTAGACTACCTGGCCTTGGGTCATAAAAGCAAGAGAGCTGTCCCTGCTCCTCATCAGCTACACACTAGGAAAAGCACACTTTGTACTGCAGCTGGGCAACACAGCATAGCTAAGCGTGGCCAGAGAAAGGAGGGCAAGCTGGCCAGCGGGTCCAAACATAGGAGAGCTGGTCCCAACAGCCACTTGTCCATCCTGATGTGAAATGGGCAAGGCAGAGATGCCCTCCCTTGTACCTTGCCATCTAAGGCTGGAAAGAGAAATGGCTGTAAGGTCAATCGGAGAGCTGGCTTTGCCTTTCACCTTCTGCAGGTCTCAGGGGATCAGGCCCTGCACCTCACCTAGACTGCATAGTAGAGAGGTCCCTGGATGTGGGGGTTGCAATATGAGGGAGCCAGGCTTGCTTCTTGTCTGTTGGGTGGTGGTGGTATGGAGGACAGAGAGATGAATTCCTCCCCTGCTTGTCCCTCACCATCTATGGCAGGCAGGAGAGCTGGCCCCACAACAATAAAAATGGGAGAATTAGTCATGCCCTTAATTAGTTGCAACACTCAAGAGAACAGGCCCTGCACCTCCCCTGGGTAGAGCTGGCCTTAGTTGCACAGGTGTTGCTGGTGAACTGGCCCAGAGGGCCTGGGAGCAGTAGAGCCTCTCAGGCTGAGATGCAGGGCTTTTTATTGGCCTGCCCTAACATCTACCCCATCAATTAACTGATTGAGTCCATGAGGGGCTGTTGATACAGATCCCAAGCTTCAGGATCTCCATGATCCTGACATGGGCAATGACAGGATATCTAAGAGGAGTCCCAGTGAGGTTCCAGAATTGATAGAGTAGCAAAACCAGAGGGCTCAAAGTCACGGCAATGAGCATCTGCAAGCAACAAAATGTGGACAAAGGTCTACTGTGGTACCCTGGGACACACTGCAGCTTTCACAGAGTTTTTTTTTTTCTTTGCTGGGAGGAGGTTGCAAGGTTGGATGGCAGGTCTGAAGGGTTGATGAGTAGGATTTCAGTGCATGATGTGAAATTCACGAAGAATTTATAAACAAGGAAACAGAAAAAATTAAACAACAACAGAAAACAAAAAAGGAAAAAAGTACCTAAAATCAGTTATTATAATACTTATGATGATTAAAAAAAGAAAAATAATAATCTTCATGATAGTAATCCTTGGGAAAAATACTCCACATCTTTTAGAAATCCCTAGGACAGAACTGCAACAGCCTCATTTACATATTCTCTTTTGGTTTCCTTCGTTTTTTTCTGTCTCAGTTCTCCAGTTGACCTGAAGGAATCTCTTATCTCCCCTTCTTCCTCTTTTTCAAACAAATAAGTGAACAAGAAATCAACAAACACACAAACTCTTAGAATTTGCTTATGAAAAATCTGAAACATAGGTCTTCTTCAATGTTTTAAAATTAACCAGTCAGATAAATAGATACAAATAATAGCAGATTTACTTATTATTAATTTATTATTGAGATTTCACTTGGTTAATAAAAATTTATTTTATGCAAGCTATAGTATTTTTTGTGACACTTAATACTAATAGGTAGATGCTAGTAAGCATTGTATTTATAGATAAGGATTGCTGGGACACAAACTGATTCAGAAGCTTTCTCAAAATGAGATGTTGTATTGTATTCATAAAAAAATGTAATTGTGTAAGCATCAGAATGCATTTGGAAGACAATATTTTGGAATCTGAGCTGTATTCTTTCATACAACTAGCACAATTTTGTCCAGTAATCCTGTGATAAATGTGATAAAATCACAAAGGATACCTTTCATAGGAGTACTGTCAAGGATCTCACAAATGCTGGCTGGAAAGACCTAGTTTATGTAATTCTGATTTCTAGAAAGCATAATCTGGGCTCTAGTTATTGCAGTTCATTCCCTCCAAATCGAATTTCTCATTTTTCAGTCTGTTAAATCCCTTATTTTTCTTACTTAGGTCTTCCTCGCTTGCTTTTTTTTCTCCCTCCACTGCATTCTATGTCTTCATCTTCTCCAGCTTCTCTCCCCCATGCTTTCCCTGTGCTCACAATGGCTCCAAAGTACTTCCTTTCCCTACCTTCCTTGTTTTCCCTCCCTGCCTTCCTTTTCCTATCTTCTTTTTCTTTTTTCTTATTCTGGATGGAGTTCTATAGTTTTAATGTTTATAATTCAACGATCAATTAAAACTAAAAAAACAATTAGGCATTAGCATTGATTAAGATGCAGATGAGCCTGATATACATGCTGGGTGTCACTGACTAATGGGCCTGGCTTGTTTTCTTTCCTCACTTATCCGCAGTAAGAACAAAGGAAATGTATCATTAACTCCAAAAGAATCACATAAGCAGAAAACAATGAAATGGCCAAGTGTAGATAAACACTGCACATTTTAAAATGTTGCATTTTCAAAACCAGTGGGAGAGATGCTGTAAATACTGAAAATTCAAATGGGAATATAAGCCAAGAAAATGTAAGAACTGTAGGACTGAAGGCAGTAGGAGGAGTGTGAAGACACACTGCAGGCTGTGAATATCTATTCCTGAAACAGCAGTTCCCAAATTTTGGTTAGTACACTATTTAATGAGAAGTTATTACTTAGAAACGAGTAATTACTTACATATAATCAATACATTTTGAAGAAAAGGGTTTCAAACAAATTAGAATTTCTTGTATTTAAAAAGCATGCATTTCCAAGAAGACCAACAGTATCAAGTAACCTGGAACCATGGTGGTTCCCAAAGGAAATCAAAGAGCATACATGGGCTATACCTAGGCACCCCCTACAGGAATGTAACAGATGTATCACTTGGTCTTCAGGCTGGTCTCCCAACAACTGGAGAGGGGGTTGTTCCTGACTCTCTTGCCTCCCTGTGGATCCTGTTTCCCTACCTGAAGTGCCTTGTCTGACTTCAGTGGGAGAGGATGCCCCTAGTCCTGCAATGACTTGATGTGTCAGAGTGGGTTGGTACCCAGAGGGAGCCTTCCTCCTTATCCGAGGAGAAAGAGAGGGGCTATGTGAAGGGGAGACTGGGAGAAGGAATGGAGGAATGGTGCAGTCTGGATGCAAAATGAATGAATGAATAATAAACTAATTAATTAAAAAAGAGATGTGTTTCAGACTTGACATATTCATCATAAAATTTCAGGAATTTTGGAGTTTTTTGTCAATCCAGTCTTTGCTAATTTTAATGTATTAAAAAGTTTCTCTTCATAGTTGTCAGACCACTTAGAAGCATTTTTATAGTATGTAGTTTTTTAAAAATGGAGTTTTATGAAGTAATTTTATGTCAGTAAACACTATGTCATCTCAAGATCTGTTTATGGTAATTCCTTTATTTACACAGAATGATCCTATATAATATTCCATCTCTCTATATTTAGACAACTCAAAAGTATATTCTGTTTTCCAAACTGTTGTTTTTCTGTTTCACAATAAGCATACTAATAAGCTTTATCTGGGACTCACAGAAGACACATAGCCATCGTTAGGTCAAACCAACCTTTCCAAAGTTCTTCAGAAATGGATTGGATGACTTGAACTAGAACTTCTAATTAACAGAACAGTAAAAAAAATCTTGCACTATGAAATCCAATATGCTTACTGTCCCCAAAACATCTGATTTTAGGGCCATTCTAGTTGAAAGTTTGATTCACGAGAAAACAGTGTCTGTTCAAAAACACTTATTCATGCATGCGTGTGTGTGTGTGTGTGTGTGTGTGTGTGTGTGTGTGTATGTGTGTGTGTGTGTGTGTATGTGTGAGACAACCAAGTCCACATGTGTGTGCTCCACATATAGAGAAACAATTTGTCCCTTTTCATGTGGAGATTTGCTTCCTGGACAGTCTTCTGTGTGTTTTGCATGTTCATATTTTTTTAAACCTCAAATTGTGTCCATGTGTGCACCTTTGATCAATTTTTGTTTTAGACTTAATTTGTCCTTGTATATTACAAAGCATCTTAAGACAATGTTATTCCCATGGTTGACACTTAGGATGTGTCGTTTATGACAAATAAGTGACAGGTTAGATAGGTGGGACGCATGCATCCAGGTAAACAGAGGTGTGCTAGCTTTCACTCTGACGCTGAGTTTCAAACTGCGGATTGGGGGCAAAGTGCTGCAGTTCCCCTGTCTGGTGCTGATTCACATGGAAAGCTATGGTATGGAATCAGCCTCCAGGCCCCATTGCAGCCATATTCTCCTATGGACTTTTAAGACAGGGAGAGTCAGATAATGGAAGTGACAGAAAGAAGAGAGGTTGTCACTGCAAGCATGATGGAATCCTGAGAAACAAATCCCACCCCTTCAATGGAACAAATTCCCATGCACACCAAACAATGTCTGTAGTCATCAAAGGAAGCAAAACAAGTTCTATTGATTTATTACTTTGTTTTACTTGTTTTCAAGAAGTGATCTCTTCTTTAAAAAGTTTTTTATGTATTTTTATTTAATATCTTATATACCATTGGTGTGGAACTGAGTTTGGAGGGCACCCTATAAAATAACTAGGTTCTTATATCCCAGGACAGATGAATACACTATGGGTATATGGATAGAAATAGGAAGAGTTTATTATGAAAGAAAAGATAGTTGTGAGAGTATGAATGGACTAGTGAGCCAAGAAAAGGCACACATCCCAAACTGCTATGCTGAAACACTCATAACTTGTAATAACTCATTTGCATAGTGTTTCCTCTCTCATGTTACTGTACTGAAAGCTTTTCTCTTGCCTGCTGTTTATTGTGTGTATCCTAATTGGGGAAGAGGTTCTAGTCTTCTGCTATCTGGCTTCTTTTAAATGTTATTGGCCTTAATGCTGCTTTATGTAGACCTTAATTTCCTGCCACAGAGAAAAAAATAGAATATGCATTACCTTTCTCAAATACAATAACTGTTAACAATTTGTTTACAGAAAAACATCTTTAAGCAAAAGAGTTAGTAAATAATATAAAACTAGCAATACCTTTGATAATATCTCTGGTTCTCTGTATCAATCAAAGCATAACCTTTGTTGAACTGTCAATTTCCCATTTACATGAGTCAACAAGATCATTAAGAGTAAAATAGTTCACTTCCCTTTTTGGTTTTGCAAAATAAACTTCTGAAATTGATGCACTTATGTATGTGTTGTGGAAATCTATGTATTTTATTGTCTTATTAGACTTATCCATCAATTTTTGTAGTAAACAATATATTGCATTTGTTGGTTCATGTTTATCTACATATATTAAGGAAGAACATAGTTTCCTAAGAAATAAGTAAAGATTGATGGTTAAAAATTTTAAAGCCATGAATGTTATTCAAATGCTTCCTGGAAAATGTGAGAACTTCAATAGCATTAACCATAAGTTTTGGAATGTATCTTTGGTCTGATGGGCTGCAGTATAAGGTGCAATATCTTTATTGTCACCTGTTATAAAGAAAGGCAAGCAACATCCCCCTGACCCTCCCTTTTCATTAGGATAATAACTTATGTGTGAATAATTAGTAGCACTGTGCTTTCTGTTTACAGCAGCGATGAGCAAGGCCAGCTTAAGCCAAGAGTTTATGAACAAGATTCTGTTTTTGAAGAAACTTGTTAGGAATAAAGAAACAATTTATCCTCATGTTGGGCACATACAGTCTTAAAAATTTAGTATGGCCAGCTCAAACACAAGTATCTCCGTCTAAGTTATATGATATCCTGTCTGTCAATCAAGGTAAAGATCCATTATATCCTAGCCCCTATGAATTGGCTTCTTCCTCTGTCTGTACTCATGAAATGAAGTCCAAAGGAGTTCTCAGGATACTTGAGTCACATGGTCACTCAAATAACTTCCATTACTCTCTAATTTAATAAATACATACTTTGTTGCTCAAGAGCAGTGGAGAACAACTCTTGACTAGTTGAGGAGGGAGCTCAGAGCAACAGCTTGGAACACACACTTTAGTCCTAGTTACTGGTTCTTTGTTATCTCCTAAGTGGTCATGTCTGCCTAGAGCGGTGGTTGTCAACTTTCCTAACACTGCAACCCTGTAATACACTTCCTCATTTGTGGTGACTCCAACCATAAAATCAGAAACATTTCCACAGTTTCTTTGTAACTTTTTTTCTCATTACTGTTATGAATCATAATGTAAAGATCTGTGGTTTCTGATGGTTCTGTATGACTCCTCTTTCAGGCCACACAGTGACTGTGACCCACAAGTTGAGAACCTCTGGCTTAGAGACTCTAAATGTATATGGAGCTAAAGCTCAGGGGTTAGCTGTACACCTCATGCTTGTAGTGGACGGACCAGCATAATCTCTGCTTCAGGCTCACCCAATTCCTTCAGACTAACACCTTAACGAGATACCATTTCTGTGGACCCCCTCTGAGGCTGCTGCGCAGGAACTCTCCCTTTATTCTTTCCATTAGACTATAACAAATAACTTATTCCTGAAACTCGTCCTCTGTGGTGAAATCAGTAATGAGCACTCGAAAGCCACTGTGTCAGTGTGCCTCTAGTAGCAAAGGAGTTTCTGACACCCTGGATCCCAGGCCCATGGTACTGAAGGCTAAGAAAGGCTTATGCACTCCTAAAGATATCCCAATATTCCATTATCACTACCACTCCATGGTTTATTTAATTTTGTTTTCAGGACAGTGCATCATGGGACAATATGGCATCTCTGGAAACATTATCAAGTTAAATTAAATGCCCAGGATTAGACAGTTTATACCTTTTATGCTCATTGTATTCTTACACAATCTGGTTTTGTTCAGACATTGAAGTCTGTTGGTAAGGAAAGACACCAAAACAGCTTCTGAACTCCTCCCCCACCCTCATATCATAAACAAAGGATTTTCAAATAGCTAGCTTCTCTTCCTCCAAGGTAAAGTGGAAAGAGGAATAAGACATTTATTTCAAAAAAAGGGAGATGATTTTGTATTATGGCTTTGTGAAATAATGTTGATTCCATGCCTAAAAGTTTAAGCACTGTCTTGTCATTTGTTGGAGTTCTTTGGAAACTTCATCAAGACATACTCTTATTGACAAATAACGCTTTCTTGTCATTGCACCGATAATATTTAAAGTCTCTCTTATTTGTGTTACTTGCATCTTTCTTTGTCCTGAGCTACTGTTGAAAAGTCTGTTATGCTATAAAAAAGATTTCAATAACATAATATTTAGAACATGATTAAGAAATGTTGGACAGATATCAATATATCAGGCATCTCGTGGTATTCTAGGTATCATATATGATTTTGTTTTAAAGTATATGTATGTTGTAAACAATTGACTATAATAATTGAGTGAGTTCACAAACAACATTTAGTCCAGAAATTTGGGCAGATTTATAGTTCTGGGCATGATTTTCATCACAAAACTTTCTCTATCTGGACCCTTTCGGCCAATGCTCCCTGGGGTATATTTGCTGCATCTTTCTCTTTCCCTGTGTTTGTCTTCTCCTCTCCTTCTTCTTATATTACTTTAACATGTTAATAGTATTCTGTTCATTTAGGATTGTGTGTGTGTGTGTGTGTGTGTGTGTGTGTGTTGATTTTATTTTAATGATATAGATTAGTAGTGTGGAAATCAGAATACTTGAGCATTCCTCAGGATGAATCTCTCTGTCATAATGAGCAAAGGCCTCACATTCTGTATCCCTGATAACATAATTTTGGGAAGTAAAAAAAAAATGGTGGTTGGTAAGTAAAAACAAAACAAAACAAAACAAAACAAAACAAAACAAAAAACAAGGGAGAAATACCACAGTTTGTCTGTGCAGTTTAAAACTTAATGAGGGTCACAACTATGCCTCTTAAAATTTACTACATGAAAAGATAGCCAGAGATTAGACAAAGGGAAGAAAGCAGACAAAACAGAGTTCTTGTTGAGGTCCATGAAGAGACAGTCATCGCCTCATGGTTAAAGGGGGCTATTTTATAGATTTTATATTTTTATCCTGTAGCTCTTTTTAATTTTCTCTCTTACATAATTTTTGGTCAAAAGGATAGAACTGAACCTTAATGGAGACATGTTTGTATGACAGTAAAGTGAGAAGATTACTATCCAGAAAGACACTTTCTGGTAAAGGGCAAAAGGACAGACCACTGTCTCCTCATTTAAGAGTTATCCCAAATGAGCATATATATCACTTGGCAGGAAAAAAATATACCCCAGGAAGGTAGGCAGTTTTAGGAATAACAAAGTCCTTTCTGAGTCAATTTGAGATTCACTGCCTCAAATGAATCAGGTATTACAGGCCTGATACTGGTAACCTGATCCAAAGCCTAAGCCTGGAGAGGTTACAGGCCCTGGAATGGGACCTATTTTTGATGTTTGGCTAAATGGAATATGGTTACAATTCTTTCTGAATATTTCTATTTATACATGTACAATAAATGTATGCTGTCAGCTGGGAAGCAGTGGTGCATGCTTTTAATCCCTGCACTTGGGAGGCAGAGGCAGGTGGATTTCTGAGTTTGAGTTCATCCTGGTCTATAGAGTGAGCTCTAGCACAGCCAGGGCTACACAGAGAAACCCTGTCTTGGGGGGAGAGGAATTATGGGACGTATGGTGGGGGGGGGAACTGGGACAGGGGAAAGCCTTTGGAATGTAAACATAGAATATAGAAAATAAAATTTAAATAAAAAAAAAGAAAAAAAGAAAAACAACAGCAACAAAAAGGTATGTGCTCATCCTTGGTCAGAGAATATTCTTTTTGCATTGTGTAATAGATAGTACAAAGACTTAATATTGGTAAAAAAAAAATGCTGAGAACAAAGTGATTGTTGAGTACTCAGTCCTAAACAAAACCTCTATGTCAGTCCCCATCCACCCAACCTAGGTCCAGGGTGTATATGACAGAAGAGAAGGCAGAAACAATGTAAAAGGCTGAGGAATGAAGGAATCACCTTAAACTGTTTTCATTTCTTTGTTCTGATTGTATTTAAAATAGTCTTTCCTAACTCTTATTTTTATACTCCTTGTGCAGCATGAGAGTTTACAACAATTTAATACAATCTTGGCCAAAAGCTTTCTAACTTGTATATGACTTGGGAAATTGTTAGATCTTCTATTTTAAGGTCTTGCCACATATATCTCTATCTATATACATCATAACTATTTTGTACCATATTGCTGACAAGCTGTAAAAGAGAACATTGCCTTTAACTCAAAGAACATACAAAGCCTGTATTTCCTTCCATTTTATAATTGCTTGTAGGTTTGTGTGTGTGTGTGTGTGTGTGTGTGTGTGTGTGTGTGTGTGTGATTTAATTTAAATAGGAAGACTCTGACTTTATTTGCGAAAGTGTTATTGCTGTGACAACAAATGGAGATGCCTTAAATACCTGTAGAAATTATGGCCACCACGTGTTTCAGTGAGGCAGTGAGGTTCTAGAGAGATGCATTGTCTTCTGGAGGGCACTTTGGTCAGAGTGAATATTTCTCTCCATCTTAAACTGTCTTTCTAAATATTTGTCATGTGATTTTTTTCACTCCACATCTTTCTACTAACCAAGTCATACTTTTCCTGGAACCCATGCTTTCAGATCATCATTCTCAGTTTCAAAAGGAGTAAATGCCAATAAGTCCCATCAATAAAAATCTGTGAACCTTGTGTGAAGTCTGAGTCACTCTCTTGAAATATAAGTAAAACAGAATATAGACACTTGGTCTGATTTAAGGTTTCTTTATTCCACTGTGAAAGGGCAATTTAAAATAAGAAAGGGAGGGGGAAATAAATTCATGACTCACAGACAAATATAAAATGAACAGATGTCAAAGATTTATTTGACTCATTAATGAATAAAGGAATCAGTGAGATATGAGAACAGGTTTGTAAGATAACTTGGTCAGCCACACATTTATATTCAGATAAGGAATGCTACAATAAATTTATAAATGGATGCAAACTGTAATACCTCCTGGATATCTACAGAACCATGATCAGTTTTATTCAATCAGATATAATTTGGACTTACATGGATAAAAATTACTCACATCAGTATAATATGCCGTAAGTTAATTTTTATATGTGTAGATTACTAAAGTACCCAGTCTGGGACAAGGATAAAGATTAGTTGTATGAATAAGAGAGTCTGCATCCCATATCAAAGTCTTTTGCAAGCCTCAATTTCGGATGAATATCTCAGATCCGTCTAGGTGCCACTTGATGTATTTGTTGGGGATGCTCGATGGATCATATTCTACATATTAAATCTTTGTCAAAGTCTTGAGTTAAATCACCATTATCTCCACAGATAACCATATACTAGCTCCACAGCATGCATTATCTTTGTAATTGAGCTTTGTTTATGCTCTTGACTGGAACCCAGCTGCATAAAGGCTGGTATCTATGCTTTGTATGCACTACCTAGTCATGCACTACCTAGCCTGGTCTCAGGTTAACATTAGGCAGTTAAAGAATGCTAAATGAGGAAATAAATGTCCTAAAAGGAAATATTCTAAGGTCATTTTGCTAACCTAAAGTATTATCACTTTTCTTCTTTCTTAAAAAATAGTTATTAAATACAAGACCATAAAGGGACATTGTGATACATCATGCTGATCCACATAACAATGTTTCTGTTCATTTTTTTTTGTTTTCATGAGCATTTTTACTTAGAAAAATTTTAGTTGGAGACAGCTGTGCACATTTTCACATTTCTTCTGGGTTTCAAAGTGTTCTTTGTCCTTTTTCGGAGTATTCGGTATTTATGTTCTGAGAATCAGCTCTGATAATGAGAGAATATGTTTTGTGCACTCCTGGTGCTGCCCATAACATTTTCAAACTAAAAATTAATTTTTAAACAGTAGGCTTTTGTGACCATGACACTGTTATTAAAATCTCTTTTTGGCACAATATTCAGCTTTCCTCAGTTATTGTTGATGCTTTTATTTCTAAAAAGCTATATTTTATGCTACATTGGTAACTCTTTGCTAAAATTAATATTTAATTCAAAGAATATTGGAAAATAAAATAGAAACACATTAACATTACATAAGCCTGAAGTTATCACAGCTTTAAACCTTTATTCAGAAGTTATATCTGGCACAGGATTTTCTTTCTGGTAGCAGATGAACAATACAGGAGAGAAATGCCCACAGTTCAAATAGGGTAGGGCATTCTCCAACATTTGGGGCCCATGGCAAATTAATAAGCATAATATAAATACCTACAAACTGTCACAATCAAAGCAAACTATCTTAGAAATAAGCAGCCACACATTTTTTCACACCTAATTGAAATTTGTATTTTAAAGATGTTAAGATTAACAGGGGAGGACATAAGAATTGGATTTGGAAATCTCTTTCAAATTATTATTCTTTTTAACTCTATCTTACAATCTAAAAGCAATGGTAGAGATACTTAGTTGTAAAGGGAGAGTGAATTTAATAGTAACATGAAAATGCCAGGGGCTGATGTTACACTTTGTTTGAATTTGGTGTTCAGGTACCAAATTGATTTACTAACTCTTGGGGTACGAAGGTAGGCGTGAGGGTGTGGGGGATATCTCCAATCTAAGCCTGCTACTTCCAGAGTAGAATTACTAGTTAGTTGAGTTCAAGTAAGTTCATTAACCATCTTTTGGCAGTTTATTATGCATCAGAGCTCCTTTTAATTATAGAGGTACAAAATAAATGACAGGCTCAGACTAGAGGGAGAGATAAACCCAAATATAATTTATTGTTCAAGGACATAAGATGCTGCAGAGTCACTTAAAATCCACACCCATGTGCTAGGAAATCCTGTTGGAGTATGTGAACCCTGGCCTGAGAGTTGCCTGATAAGTTATTACCTGGGTCAAAAGAGGAAAATAGTTGTCTAGGTACATACACTCTGTCTCTCTCTCTCTCTCTCTCTCTCTCTCTCTCTCTCTCTCTCTCTCTCTCTCTCTGTGTGTGTGTGTGTGTGAGAGAGAGAGAGAGAGAGAGAGACGGAGACAGAGAGAGACAGAGAGACAGAGACAGAGATAGACAGAGACTGAGAGACAAAGACAGAGAGACCAACAGAAATAGAGACATAGAGTATATGAGATGAGATATTTAGACATTAGATGCTTTTCTTTATTAAAAAGTATGATTGTATTTTCAACATGAGGCTTCATATCTCACTGGCTTTCTTCCTTTTATGCAGCCTTTTACTCTCCTGGAAAGACAAATGCATTAGAAAGCAATCATTTAACAGCATTTTAGTTAAATTTTGTTTCTTTTGCCATTAAACCAATCAATATATCTATGTAGGGGATTTAATTAATTTACATTCAAAGTTATTGAACAGGTAACAACCTGTTCTCATTTTGGTCAGTGGTTCTTCTTGCTTCATTCATCCTTTGTACCTGTTTTCCCTTATCCATCATTGTGACCTGGCGATTTAACTCTGGTAATAAGGCTTGGATACCATTCTTTGCATATCTGTCTTTTCTAGTGAGATGCAGGCTTTTGCATGTTTTCCTATGGAGGAGCTAACCTCTTATTCCATAGTTTGGGATTTGCCTAAGTAGTTTTGTAAGGCTAGTTTGTGATTTTGAGGCCAGAGTTTTGAAAGATGTCTTTATTGTGAGCAATACTCTTGTTTAGACATTTGATGTGCTTTTTGTTTCCTTTTGTGCCCAGTCAATATATTATCAGTACACTATAGTTTTCTTCTTTACGTGGTTTCTGTTGAGAAACTTATTGTTGATCTAGATCTCTTACATGTGATTGACATTTTCTCATAATCTTTTTAAGATTGTCTCTTTGTCTTTAAATTTTGACGGTTTGATCATAATGCGTGGTCATGAGGGCTTCTTTGGGACTTTGTGCTTCCTGGGTCTGGGAATCTATCTTCCTTCCAAGACTTGGAAAGTTCTCAGCTGCCTTTTCATTGTATATAGTTCTGTGCCTTTATACATCTCCTCTCCCTCTGGACTCTGATAATGTGAGTATTTGTTAGCTTAATGGTGTCATTTAAGTCCCCAATGCTTTCTCAACCCTTTTTCATTTTTTTTCTCCTCTGACTTGGCTAATCCAAAAGATCTGTCTACAAAATAAAGAAATGTTTCCATGTTGTGCATATTGATTGTTGCTGTAGCTCTTACCTATAATCTTTTACATTCATCGAACTCAGTAGAAATATTTTTTGTTTATGCTATCTCAGGCATTTTTAATTTAAATAATGAATTGCCTTGATTTTTACAGATTTTTTTTATTTTCACTCTTTTGTATCCTCCTGAACTTCCTTCATATCATCCTTTAAATTATGTTTTTAATACATTATTTTTCCTTCCATGTCTGTTACTGAAGTACTGTTGTGTTTTTACAAAGATTCCACTTCTCCTTGGTGTTTTCATATTTCTCTTTCCCCTAATTTGTTATCTATATGTCTGGTTCAAAATTCACCTTGTACCTCTTTGGTGTGGTGAGGTTATTTTCCATAGAAAGAGGTGTTCTACTGGGCTAGCTTTCATAATCTGGGATAGGTAAAAACAAGCTCAGTAGTTGTCTCAGTAGTGTGGCAGCTATGCAGATTACCTAGACGTAGTGTTTCTTTCAGTGACATCTGAATTTGCATCACTGGGCTAGGCTGCAGGTATCTGTGACTAATAGTTCAGTTCCAAAATGCTGAGGGGGCTATGGTGGTTTGGATACTCTTGGCCAAGGGAGTAGCTCTATTAGGAGGTTTAGCCTTGTTGGATGAAGTGTGACACTGTGGGGTGGGCTTTGAAATATTCCTCCTAGTTTCCTGGATATTAGTCAGTCTTCACCCCGGTGCCTTCAGAGCAAGATGTGCAACTGTCAGCTCTTCCTGCACCATTCCTGCCTGGATGCTGCCATGCTCCCACCTTGAAAATAATGGTCTGAACCTCTGAACCTCTAAACCAGCCCCAATTAAATGTTGCGCTTATAAGAGTGGCCTTGGTCATGCTGTCTGTTCAGAGCAGTAAAACCCTAACTAAGTCAGGGAATATCATCTGGATGACAAATTGTTGCATGTGGACCTTTATGAGCATTGTAGGCCATCAGCTAAATGATGAGACTCAAGCAGGTTTGGATTCTATTTAAATTTCTGCTTGATCTGGCTCAAGTATTTGTCATGAGCTTTCCTCTAGCTGGCCAGCTAGCCTATGGAAGATCCAGGTAGCCAGGGTCATCACATGTGCACATTTGGATATGAAGGTAGTGTAGTTTTATGTCGCTGGGTCATTAAAGTGGCTATATTGTCTTCTAGAAGATTGTTAGGACAGAGTAGAATATCCATGAGCATTAAAGTTGCTTAAGTATGCTTTGGCATATGTGGGCATTGTGTTTGGGCTATGGAGAGATCCCTACATGCAATGTTTCAATTGTATTAGTGTGCACAGAGGAGATGAGACATGACTGGCTGGTAGTCTCTCTGCTCGTGCAGTACCATCACTTGGCTGTCTGTCATATAACTTGGAAGCACACAGGGGATATTTTAACATGAAATTGAAAATCCACAATCTTTGTAGCATCAAGTGATGTAGCTACTTTTGAAGACAATTTGGCAGGTTTATACAAAATAAAATAGAGTTTTTAACTACATGATATAGCAGGTATGCTCTTTGGCACTTACCTGATTTAAAAATTATAAATAAATACAACAAGAGATTTATAATTGTCCAAGCTTGAAAGCAACACACATGTCCCTTTAGCTACATAAAAGGATAATAATGTCTGGTATATTGTAATGACATACTACTGTTAAGCCCTAAAAAGAAAGTGGTAAACCATGAAAAGACATAGGAAAACTTTAAGTGAATATTACTAAATGAAGTCAGCCAACCTTACAAAGTCGAACCCCCAGTAACTCATCATAAACCTGGCAGTGGATATTATTCTGTGAAGTCAAAAATAAATTTTCTTACTGTGTGGTCCTATCCTTAAAGTCAATAAAGTCATTTGTCTTCTATTCCCCTCCCTACCCTGTCTCCCACCTACTTTTCTCCCAACTTCCCCAGATGTCTATTTAATTTCCTCTTCTTAGTGTTAGCCAAGCATCCTCTCTTGGGTCCTACTTGTTTCTTAGCTTCTTTGGACCTGTAGATTGTAACATGGCTATCCTGTGACTAATATCCACTTACAAGTGAGTAAATACCATATTTGTCTTTCTGGGTCTGAGTTACCTCATTCAGGATAATCCTTTCTAGTTCCGTCCATTTGCCTGAATTTCATTTTTTTTAATAGCTGGGGAATATTCCATTTTGTAAAATGCACCATATTTTCTTTATGTATTCTTCAGCCGAGAGACATCTAGGATTTGATTTGCCAAGGAGGGTCTGCCAAGATAAGGTCTCCTCTTATCTAAAGAAAAACAGAGGGGACATAGGAGGAAAGGAGGTTAGTGAGCAGTACTGGGAGGAGAGGAGGGAGGAAAGCTCTGATGGAAAGTAAATAAATAAATTAATTAATAAAAAACAACAGAAAATTAAGGCACTAAGATCAGTGTTGTCTAGGGCTTGAGAAACAAAGGAAGGAATGAGTGAAGCACTTAGATTTTTTTAAAGATTTATTTATTTATTTATTTATTTATTTATTTATTTATTTATTTATTTATTATAAGTACACTATAGCTATCTTTAGACACTCCAGAAGAGGATCTCAGATCTCAGTACTGATGGTTGTGAGCCACCATGTGGTTGCTGGGATTTGAACTCAGGACCCTCAGAAGAGCAGTAGGTGCTCTTAACTACTGAGCCATCTCTCCTGCCCCATGACGCACGTAGATTTATGGGTAGAGAGTCTAATATGTATGATGCTCTAGTACATGTCATATAGCTGTCAAAACTCATGTAATGTGCAGTACAAACAGGAAGTCCTAAAATAACCTAGGGACTCTAAGGGCCTATTTGTGTAGACTTATGAATTTATAATGCATTATTGATTTAGTGCCTTTAGTGAATAGTTGTTCTCTTTCTTTTTCAGCGAGTTTTGTTAATTTCTGGGCCACTTTTATGCCGTTTAGTTTGTTTTCCTTACTTCTATCTTAAATTGCTTTTCTTTATCCAATTTTCTGAAATATAAGCTGTGGTAACAGATTTAGACCTCATTTCTTCCAAAATGCATGCTTTTAATGAATCCTACAAACTTCAGTAAGGTGTATTTCTTTAAAAAAATTATAGCAAAACAGTTCTGAATTTATCATTTTTTAAAAAGATTTACTTATTTATTATGTGCAAGTACACTGTCTTCAGACACTGCAGAAGAGGGAGTTACAGATGGTTGTGAGCCACCATGTGGTTGCTGGGATTTGAACTCAGGACCTCTGGAAGAGCACCCATTGCTCTTAACTGCTGAGCCATCTCTCCAGCCCTGAATTCATCTTGATCCATGTTTGTTGGGAGTGTGTCAGAATATCTTCTGGCCATATTTCTGTTGTTGATGTGGGTTCTAAGGACACTTTGTATGATTTTGTTGCTTTACATTTGGAAAAGTTTAGTCCATGTTGCTGCTGAGTCATAGGCTAGAATGTTGCCTTCACTGGTGAATGATCTGTGTGGTTATGAGAATAGTATTTACTGCCATAGATGGAGTGTTCTATAAATATTTTCTCTATCAAGGGGTTCAGGAGGACTGTGGCACTTTGTCTTCATTGTCTTTCCATTTGATCCCAGTTGTTAAAGGAGGGATGTTGACATGCTCATCTGTTAGTGGCCTCTGTCTAAGTTCTCCTTGACACTATTAAGTTTTACTTCACACATTTTGATGCTCTATTGTTAGTTACATGGGTATACAAAGGCCCTGTGAGGGTATTTGGCATCTTTATATCAGTAATTCCTTTTTCCTTGAAATTTCTTTTGTTTAATCTTTTCATTTGAAATTTCTTTAGGCCCTTTAGCTTTCTTTTGAGTAACAGTGCATATCTGTCACCATTTTCTTTTTATTATTTTCATCTGCATCTCCACATTCAATACTGATTCACTGAAGAGTATATACATTTATTTTTTGACCCCTGTCTCCACTCCCACTCCAGCAATCTTCTAAACTCTTATCTGGGACCTTGGGTAGGATAAACAATAGTTTTACCTCTAGACAGTGTATTCATTCCCATTCTTTTGTTTTTATTCTTTAATTTTGAAAAAGAATCTCCTAATCTTCTTAAGAGTAGCTGGGATGATACGCTGTACCAATGTACTAATTTAGAATTTATGTATTTGTGTGTATGTTGGATGTGAGTTCACATATATGTACTGATACATACGTGTGTGTGTGTGTGTGTGTGTGTGTGTGTGTGTGTGTATGGATGCTAGAAATCAAAGTTATATGTCTGTTCTCTATAGCATTCTACTTTTCTTTTATTGAGACAATCTGTCTTCCAGACTGTGAAACTCCTAAATTCAGCTAAGCTGCTTAGCCAATTAGATCCTGTTATCTGCCTCAGCGTCCCACGGCTCTGGGTTATTAAGAGTACGGTGCAACACCCAACTTTTATGTAACTCCTGAAAATTTGAACTCATAGCCTCATGATGGATCCCTAGCTCCTCCTTGATTTTTTTTTAATTCACATGATAATATCTGCTTTAAAATTTGCCTGTTTAGGGCATTCTAATTTCAGAAAATCAGTAATGATTTTGTCATATCTGTTGTCTTTATAAATACTTATCAATGGCTTTTTATTTTATTTTACTCTATTTTTCTGCTTTGGGCTCATAACACAATGTCCCAAGGGTGACACTTTGACATGCTGAGTTCTTTGATGAAAGGAAGCTGGAAAGCTTAAGAAGTTACCTTGGGACTCAAAGTCTCTCTGAATTTCCTCATTTCATGCCTCTGAGGCCAGGGAAGGGCTGGCTCTGAAGCATCCTAATCTGACTCAAGAAACTTTGGGTCAAAGAAATGTGATTATCTTAAAATCTCTCCCTTCTCCTTAAAGAGGGAAGAGTCAAGGCAAGGACTGAGAAGAGAATGCAGGTGTTCCTCATTTACAAGCTGAGCTTTCATTTATGTTTGGGAGAAGAGATGCCTTGGAGAATCATGTGCATCATAAGCTACCTATTGTGTTTAGTGACTTTCCTCCCTTCCCATTACCTTAACCTGCAGCTGTCTCCTCCACAGCTGAAAGAAACCTTGTCAGGCTACATTAAGATCCTGTTAAATAATCACTTACTTACAAACAATGCCTATGTTTGACTGATTTTCTTCGTTCTTAGAAGTAGGCTATATGAGTTCCTGAATCTCACTGAGTGATTGAGTAATTATCCTCTAGAAATGCCCCGGTACTCCGAGTAGGATATGAGAAAGGATAGATATGCCTTTATCTCCTGCTTATCTATTTCAGTTACTTTTAGTGAGCCATCAGAGGACGGCGTGAACATTTCCCCTTTGCATTTCTCTGTGACTTCATAAGCAATGTTTAAGTCACTATGAGATACTGCTGTGCCACTTTCTTCATAGTGCATGTGCCTGAAAGCAGTTACCCTAAATGTTCTCATCTATGATGAAATTGCAATTACTATAGCTTGGGAGGGGCAGGCAGTTATGTACATATGCTACACAAATATATTGTGTATTTGCTTAAAGGGGAACATGATTATGTGTGCGTACAGAAACCAGAGGTTAATACCAGATGTGGCCACCTATTGCTTTCAGTCTTATTTTTCTTAAACAGAGTCTTTCCCAGAACCTAGAGCTGACAAAGTAGACTAGGTAGTTGAGAGACTTAGGAATTGCAGTGTAGGCAGACACAGATTCAGATAACTCTGCATCAGCATCTCATTAAAGGGGAAGGGGCAGGATTTACAGGATCAAATGACTGTTGAGAGCAAATAGTGACAGTGGAAAGGGGACAGGAGGCCTGGGCATAAGTTGCCATCCCTTCTCCAACTCTGGGCTTTTTATTCCGATTAATTTGTTCATTATTTTTGCTTCTCCCCAGTAGGAAGTATTCCTTAATAGAACTTCAATAATTTAATCATTTTCATATATCTTCAACACATTAAATATCATTAAGAAAATACAAACCAAGGGAAAATTGTCCACTAGAAGAAATACACATCACCTTTCTGGTCCACAACTCAGCCCCGAGGCAGACCAGGTGCTCCAGCCTACCTGCCCACACTCAGAGACAGCCTGACTCCCAGGATGCCAGTCATAACCAGACTCACAGGTGAGACCCTTCCCATTACCTGGCCAAACAGATCATATGAAGCTTAACAAGAAGGAAGGCCAAAGTGCACATGTTTCAATCCCACTTAAAAGGGGAAACAAATAGTCACTGGAGACAGGAGGGAGGGATCTGGGTAGAAGAAGGGAGGGGGAGGGATCAAAAATGGAGGGGCAAGATCTGGTATCCAGAGAGACAGGGGAATGAATAGTAATATGTAGCAGTGGGGGGCAGGGAGCAGGGAACTACGAGTAAGTCCTAGGCGCCAGGAATGCAAGAGTCTTCCAGGACCAAATGGAGATGACCTTAGCCAAAATGCCCAATGGTGTGAAGATAGACCCTGAAGAGACCACCTCCAATAGATAGGCAGGGCCCCTCCATCCATCTCAAAAATTTTAACCCAAAATTGTTCATGTCTAAAGGTGACTAAGAGGGAAAAATGGAGGTGAGACTGAAGGAAAGGCCATCCAAAGACCTCTCCACCTTGCAATACATCCCATTTGGAGACACCAAGACTGGAAATTATTGGGGATTCCAAGATTTGCTTGTTATAGGAGCCTAGCATGGCTGTCCTCTGAGAGGCTCTACCACTCTGCCAGCACCTAAGACAGATGCAGATACGTCCAGCCAACCATTGGACTGAACCTGGGGACCCCTATGGAAGAGTTAGAAGAGGGACTGAAGGGAATTGTAACCCCATAGAAAAAACAACAGTATTAACTAACTGGACTCCTCAAAGCTACCAGGGACTAAACTATCGACCAAAACGTATACATGGGCCTCTCCATGGCTCCTGATACATATATAGCAGAAGACTGCGTTTTCTGGAATCAGTGGGAGGGGAAGTCCTTGGTCCTGTGGAGGCTTGGTACCCTAGAGAAGAGGGAAGCTATAGGGGTGAGTCTGGAGTGGGTGGGGGAGCATCCTTTTTGAGGCAAAGGGGAGGGTTGATGAGGTGGGGGCTTCATGGGAACAGACTGGGAAGGGCAACAACATTCAAAATGTAAACAAATAAAACAATAAAAAAGAAAGATATTGGTAGCCTTGGTGTGGCTGCAAAGAAGAAAGGCAGCAGGAGGTAAGAACCCCCATTTTTCTTAATATCCACAGTGACATAATATCATTTTACACCCTATATTCCATCAGCTCTCAGTTGGCCATAGACTGTGGACCAATTCTATACACTGTCCCTTGAAGAAGATTCAAAGTCCAAAACCAGAGAGATTCTGAAGAATTTGCTCCCTAGTATATAGCAATTCTATAATATCTCAATTCATTAGGGTCTTAATGACTACAGCCTTGGAGACTTCCTGCGACTCCAAATATAAGTGGTAGAGAGATTTTGAGTCTCCATGATATTTTTTATTTGCAAGTTCTTTATAATCAGGTTTTAATTATAAAATCTAAATGAGTTTTACAGGAAGATTAAAGTTGTACAATTCCAATGATTCCCCCTTTATTATTAACTTGTTTCTAATTGACATTGCTACCATTGTCTAAAATTATCTAAAGTTATATATAAATAGAAAATCTCTGTTTCTGTCTCTGTCTCTCTGTCTCTGTCTCTCTGTCTCTCTCTCTCTGTCTCTCTGTCTCTCTCTCTGTCTCTGTCTCTCTGTCTCTCTCTCTCTCTCTCTCTCTCTGTGTGTGTGTGTGTGTGTGCATCTGTGTGCTTGTCTTTGTGAGTTTATGTATGTCAATGTGAGTGTGAATGTATGGATGTCACATGACATCCTTGAGTGTTGGTCTTCACTTTCTATATTGTTTGAGGCAGGATTTGCTGCTCTTCTGTGCTGTGTACCAGCAGAGAGTGTTAGCTGGCTTGAAAGCTTTTGGGGATTCTGCAGTCTCTGCATCTAAGCTCCCCACAGAAGAGTTGGGATTTCAGACATAAGCTACCACATTCAGCTTTGTGTGAGTCCTGGGAATCTAAACTCGTGTCCTCAGCAAGAAATTTAAAAATTGAGCTATATCACAAGCCCCAAATCAGTAAATTCTTAAAGCTTAACCTTACTAATACAGTATTAAAATAGCCACAGACTTTAAAAAGAAATACTCTTTAAAGAATTTGATATAGGATCCAGACTAACTCAAGAATATTTTTTTAATGTATGAAGCTTACAAATTTCATTTATAGCCCATAGGGATCAAGTCACAAAAACCAGTAAGATGAGTATAACAAAGCAAACTAAAATAAAAACAACCACAATTAAAGCAAAATGGGAAGAGACTGTTGATGCTGGAGCTGGTCCTGTCTTCTGCTTCCAGACATGATTCGATTCTCTTTTAACAGGAACCACTTTCAAATGAGTCCCATGGCAATTTCCCTCAATATATATGTACATTATGGGTTCAATAGAGAACACGTTTGGGTCATGTACAAACATGTAATTTAATTTCAAACATTTAGGTGTGAAAAAGTTCTCGGTGCATTATATGTATTTACTTACTGATTTTTTTACACAGTTTACTACTGTTGGATACCTGAAATAAGTGACTTTCACAGGCAATATAATAATTCTTTATATATAATATAATAATAATATTTTATTCCCAATTAAGTTTAACATCAAAAGCAAATCTGGCTCTAACTTTGCTGTATGGTTTACCCTACCAGGGCCATCACATCATCAATACCTATATGAGTAAAAGAACAAAGGGAATGTTCTATTTTGCTCCCAGTCCATCTAGGATTTTTCTTTGTGACATAGTGACCTTAATAGCAGACTCATTGGTCTCTTTATCACACACCATTTCTACTCTCTTGTTTCACTTCTTCTTTCTTAAAGCTGTGAATTACTATTGATACCACAATAAGAATCTATATGCTACTAATATTAATTTTCTATATTTATAACCTGTATGGTATTATTATAATACTAACTGAATACTCAACATTGCTACTAATTTTTGAAACAAGATGCCAAGAAAAAGGGTTGAATTTATGACATGAACTATTGAACAGTTTTCTCTTTACTTCCCTTTGCCTACTTATAGTTTCTGCTATTTATCACTCAAATCGCAATCAAAAGACTAAATGATCAACAATATTTCACAATGAATGTCTTGTGAAGGAAAATCATATTTCTCAACTCCGGGATGTCAGGTGTCTTTGGGGATAAATGGTATTTTGGAAATGTTCACTATTAACGTTCCCCTCCACAATGCAGAGTGCGCTTGTTATCCGTTATATTGATGGGGTGTCCTCAGATGGTGTGAGACTAGGGTGGCGGAATGATTGAAATCTGTAGGCGAAGAGACAACTGCCATCCCTGGAGGTGTTAGGAGTTTGCAGCGTTTGGGAGGTCTGGTGCTACCATTTATATTTCTCTTCCCTGGAACTCTTCCTTCGTAACAGATTTTGAACTAAAAATAAAGAAAATTCTCCATACTCTGTTAGAAATTTAATTTTTGAAAGAGATCTTACCACCTTCTTTGAGAAAACTTCTAATGAATTTTACACACTTTCTATTTTTTATACCAAACTGGTTACATTTTTTTTTTTTAAAATATAAGAGCACTGGGGTCAACAATTCCTCTCATTGTCACAACAATCACATTTTCTTTCTACCAATGCTATAAAATTTGGGTTATTGATGCTGATGCTTATTAAGCATATACTATGAATATATTCTACTGTAAAAGTAAAAGTCCATACTAGCAACTAAGTGGGTATACATGTGTCTCCATCAGTGTAAAGAAGGAACACTTGAGCTTTTTATTTTTAAGTAATATAGTCAAGTTTTAAATAAGAAATACATTTATTTTACAACACACAATATTTACACACACATGCAGTTCTCTCTCTCTCTCTCTCTCTCTCTCTCACCTCTCTCTCTCTCTCTCTCTCTCTCTGTGGATTACAGCATGCCTACTTTTTAAATCTCTGCACAATATACACAGAAGATGCTTCTTCTTATATAGAAGATAGACTCATGTTACAACTAAATCTAAGGCTTTATCTGGTTATATGAGAAAGTAGTCTAATTTGAAACATTCATATTTGTAAATGATTATGGTGATATATGTTAATAATATTAACTTTGATTGCAATCAAAATTTGCCATGTTTGGCTTGTATTTCAAGTGGTCAATAGTTAAAACTTACTATTAGTATGCAGAGAAATTATATAAAAGATATATTCTTTGGTTTTATATAGGTAATTTTATTTCAATTTGGGTGATTTTAATATCAGTAATTTTAAAATGCTAATATAGTAAAAGAAGCAAAAGATAAAAGTGCATGACTAATCAAAGTGCATTGCATGTCAATCGAGCGATCAGCCACTAAGGCGGCATGTCTATTACTCCAGACCCATGGCTCAGGGACCATCACAGAAGAAGAGGCAGACACTTAAAAGAGCCTGAGGATTGAAAGAACCAGAACAAAAGTTGTCTTTCTTGGCAACAACATGACTATTGCACTTGTAAATCATAGCAGCTATGGCTGCCTGCAAAAGTTCTACAGGGTTCAAGGTAGTTGACATTATAGCACGGATGAAAAAAAAAAGGTTTAATAAATCCTTACCATTATCTGAGGACTGTGGATAGTTGATGGCTTGGATGGTGTAGTTATTACTCTATAATAGTATGGATTCTGGTAGGCCTATCATAAGTCAGTGATGACACCACATCCAGAAATATATGGCTAGCATAAGTTAGAGTCAGTGGTTTGTTAAAAAATCCTTTAAAAAGCATACATTGCTGGGGTGGGGTGGGGAGGGAACGTGGGCAGGATGTTTGAGGTGTGGTATGTAGATGGAACCAAAATATATTATAGAAAATTCTCAGATGCTTAATATGAGTAATTCTTAAACATAAAAGAGTTCTCTTTAGCCATACTTGAAGAGACTATCTTTGGCCTTGGGAGGTAAAATCTGGGTAAAATGATTTTGAAGGAATAAGGTTATATTACTACTGAAGGAAGAAGAAGGTACTGGAAGTCCCTTGATCAACCTTCTCCAAGATAAACAAACAAACAAACAAAAACCTACTGTAATTCACCTGGTCACATGATGGTCCAAAAAGGGATTTTACAAAACTAGGAGGGTTTTTGGAACTATTTGAGAGATGACCTAATTCTTATACAGTTAATACCTAATTTTCAGTAAATTTACTAAACAAAAATATTCCACTCCCAAGATCTATGCTTCTTTTGAACTTTCAGAATAATTTTCATTATTTTTATCAATTATTTGGAGTAAACTGTTTACACCATCTTCTTCCTGCTTTAACTTTTGCTCAGTCTTTCTCAAACAAGAATTGAGAAGCCTGTTGATCTACATTCTTCAAAGCTCTCGTTCTATAAACTTTTCTCCTTTCTCCCTTTTTTATTCACTTTCCTTAATTTGTGTGGTCATGAATCTTTCCGAAGTTTTATCTTTAATTTAAGCAGTTTGGCCACATAATTTGGACATAGAAATTGGAGAAATTGAGCCTAAACTGTCCCAGAAGCTTTTTGTTCCTGGAAATTTACAAGTTCCCAATCAAAAAAAGAAAGCAATAAATATTCCTACCTAGCTGTAAAGCCTATGAACTACAACAGTGATCATCAAAAGAAGTTATCCTCAAGGATGCAATAATATTCTTATATCTATGATATATGTATTTATGCATTTACATTTAGGAAAAAATTAAGAGACATCTAATTTGACTTATGTTTAACTCAGTACAAGCAGTTCATGCCTGGTACTGTAAACACAGCCATCTTCTCATGGATAGAGAAGTCAGATCCTAGTGGAGAACTTACTAGGACTACTTTCCTACATTGTTAGAATTCATAAGTGTATTCTTACTTTTTCTCTTTATTTTCTATATTGTTTGTTTACATTCCAAAGGCTTTCCCCTTTCCCTGTTCCCCCCCCCACCATATGTCCCATAAGTCCTCTCCCCCCTAACTATTCCCCAATCACCCCCCCCCATTTCTCTGTTCTGATGCTCTCCTACAAAACTGAATCCAGGGTCCTTTCCTTTCTTCTTCTTGGGAATCTTTTGATTTGCTAATTGTGTCTTGAGTATTCAGAGATTTTTGGGCTCATTAATATCTACTTATCAGTGATTGCATTTCATGTGTATTCTTTTGTAATTGGGTTAAATCACTTAGGATGATATTTTCCAGATCCAACCATTTGCCTACAAATTGCATGAATTCATTGTTTTTAATTGCTGAGTAGTACTCCATTGTATAAATATACCACATTTTCTGTATCCATTCCTCCTTTGAGGGACATCTGCGCTCCTTCCAACTTCTGGCTATTATAAATAAGGTTGCTATGAACATAGTGGAGCATGTGTCTTTATTGTATGCAGGGGATTCCGCTGGGTATATACCCAGGAGTGGTATGCCAGGGTCCTCTGGAAGTGTCATGCCCATTTTTCTGAAGAACCACCAGACTGATTTCCAGAGCGGTTGTATCATCTTGCAATCCCACCAACAGTGTAGGAGTGTTCCTTTTTCTCCACATCCTCACCAGCACCTGTTGTCCCTTGAGTTTTTAATCTTAGCCATTCTGACTGGTGTGAGGTTATGTATATGAGTACATTGTAGCTTTCTTCAGACACACCAGAAGAAAATGGCATCAGATCTCATTACAGATGTTTGTGAGCCACCATGTGGTTGCTGGGAATTGAACTCACGATCTTTGGAAGAGCAATCACTGCTCTTAACCACTGAGCCATCTCTCTAGGCCCCTCCACCCACCTACCCCGTATTCTTACTTCTTAAACCAAAGGATGAGTTTGCTCTGCTTAAAGAATCAATAGATGGAAACTATTAAAGGAATTTAAAACTGGTAAAGCAGTCGATGGAGACTAATAAAGAAATGCAGATAATAAGTGACTGTGGGTAACCTGTCCTAACTGGTACATCTAAAACATGACTTGTGTAATCCAAGAAGGCTTACTATATATCTACGTAGAAGATTAGAAAAGATTCTAAGAGACAGATGAACAAGATACCTGTTGAAGGCAGTATTATCTAAACAAAACAGGAAATCTTCAGCCATGAAATCTCAACAATATGGTTACCTAAAAAAGACCTGTATAATGACACTCCAAGTTGGTATGCCAATGTGGATGGAGAACATTTCTTACATGGTAGTCTCACATCTTAATCTTACAGCTTTTTATTTTCTTAAAGAAATCAGAGTTACATTTCATCATTACTGTCATGAAATGTTACTTAAAATAATACATATTTTAAAATAATATGTGACTCATTATCATATTTATTTTAACTTTTAGAAACTTTGTTTGGGGGCATTTCTTTCCACTGCAAATCCAGTGAAAGAATGCATTCATCCAAATCCTCTCATTGCATCAGGTTATAAGACTTCTCTCTGGGGAATATAAAAACTCTCATTTGATTAGAGACTACTCAAGGCCTGCTAAGAAAGAGAAAGTTGTAGAAGCTTAAAATTTTAAGAATTAAAAATAAAAAGTTTATTTGTTTGATTTGCACTTTGATTGTGGAACTGTAAGAATAATAGTAATATTATTAATGTTATTACTACTATAATAGTTTAACAATTAGAATTGACATCTTTGCTTTTAGTAATTAAAACATGACTTTATTTTGTATGTTTACTTTTACTAGAAAACATCATGATTTACTACTTTGCGTGCTATTTAAGTGAATGTCAATAAAATTCATTGAGAACTTCATTTTGGAGATGTGCTTTCCAGTCAAGCTGGATGAATGACAACTTCAATATTTACTATTTATTGCCAGATGATATCTCCTTCAGAAATAACACATGCTGCCTTACTCTTGAGGACAGATGATCTCAATTCCGCCCTATCAAACATTTTAAACAGTAACCTTTTCAGTATCCCTTAAGACACACAGGAAATAGTTAAGCCTGCCTGGCAGGCACATTCAACCTTGAAAGCCTGGCTGAGCTCAGCTGGATGCCAATGGAATGATTCAAAGCAGCGCATGAAAAACTGAAAAGGAATGAAGACTTACTTTAAAATGACATGCTCACGAATGTGTCGGCACCGCTGGGAACAGAGTCCTTCGTATCAGTTGTTTTTTTCTCTCTCATTATTTCCCTAAGAAAAGGCACCTGAAGTACCTATCCAGCACTGATTATTTTGCTCATCTTGAGAGAGTTATAACACCTTTATTTTTATAGTGCTACTTTTTAATGCCTTCAGATAATTCAGTGATGCTTACCTTAGTGGGGAAGACTGACCATGCAAAGATAACTGACAATATATTCTCCTTTACTCTCTCTAGTTAACTTGACATAGAGATTATACAGTGAAAGATATTGATCAGCATCATATGACTTTTCTCATTGGCTACCTGAAAGTTTCATTGTTTCTTTGTCTTCACCTTTCTTTTGCCCTTTCTTTCTTCTCCCATGATGATATTGTGTACAGACGAAACCTAGGGGACTCTACACACTAGCTGACATTCATGAGTGAGCTACAGTGTCAGTCTATTTTATTTAAATTTTTGAGACAGAATATCATGAAAATTTCCATGGCTGCAACTTGAACTTGCTCAGCCACCTAGGAAGTTTCTGAAATTGCAATCCTTAACCTTAGCCTTAGCCTTAGCCTTAGCCTTAGCCTTAGCCTCTTAGCCTTCAGGGTAGCTGGGACAATACATCTAAGTCACCAGGTTTGTCTATCTTATGCTTTTGTTAATTGCCTTCAATAGGGCCATACGTGAATATTTGAATATCTTCTTTAAAGAGAACATCTCTTAGGTGTATGTGGGTGTGGGTGTGAGCATATTTTTCTCAGTTATTTGATATATTTTAATATATATTTACTATCATTTCCATAAATTTGTTTGTTCATTTTGGTTTTGTTTTTCTTTGTTTTGTTTTGTTTTGTTTTGTTTTGTTTTGTTTTGTTTTGTTTTTGAGACAGTGTTTCTTGGTGTACTCCTGGCTTCGGGAACTAACTCTGTAGACCAGGCTTGACTCAAACTTACTTAGAGCTCTGTGTTCCTCTGCCTCCTAAGTGCTTGGACTAAAGGCATGTGCCACAACTACCCAGCTATAAACATTTTTTGAGGTAGTGTGCCTCACCATGCTTAGCCAAATGTTTGAAAACAAAACCAAACCAAACCACAAACCTTTCAGATATATGCCAAAATGAGCACAAAATCCCACGTCTTTAAATTATCTATTAATTCAAAGGTTTCAAAATAACATACATTTGAAAGAGTTTTCACTCTCTGTTTTATTAGTGCTTGGGATAATAGATAAATGCTCTCTCACTGAAGAATATTCTCAGAAGAAAAGTTATTTGATGGTATTTGAAGGATCCTTAACTCTTGAGTATGCATTTTATAAAGATTTGCTCCTTTTGGTTGTGAGCTTATCTTTTTTTGTTTTTAATTTTCACATATTCTATTTAATATTTATATGCACATGTAAGATGTTTGGGGTGAATCCATCCCCATTTTCTTTTCCATTAGAAATTTTCTTTATTTACATTTCAAATGTTATCTCCTTCCCTGGTTTCCCCTCCAAAAACTCCTTATCCCCTCCCCCTCCCCCTGCTCACCAACCCACCCACTCCCTCTTCCCTGTCCTGGCATTCCCCTACACTGGGGCAATGAGCCTTCACAGAACCAAGGGTCTCTCCTCCCATTGATGTTCAACAAGGTCTGCTACATCTGCTGCTGGAGCCATGGGTCCCTCCATATGTACTCTTTGGCTGGTGCTCTGAGGGTATGTGTTGCTTCATATTGTTGTCCCTCCTATAGGGCTGCAAACCCCTCTACCTCCTTGGGTCCTTTCTCTAGCTCCTCCATTGGGGATCCTGTGATGAGCCTATCTTTTAATAGCTGAGCCATCTTGATGCACCAGGGAAGGGGAATATCTGTGAGCTGTCTCAGAGGCAAATGGCAGCTGGGGGAAGAACCCTCTTGAGGAGACTGGGAGGGGTAGCATTTGGGATGTAAATAAATAAAGTAATTAAAGAATAAATGAAAGTAATGGTTCAGTATCTCAAAAAATATAAAGATTTTCTCATATAGGTGAATACTTACTGATAATAAAAATTCACATTGTTGGGACTGGAGAGATGGCTCATCAGTTAAGAACACTGGCTCTTTTTCCAGAGGTCCTGAGTTTAATTTCCAACAACCACATTGTGGCTCACAAGCATCTATAATAGGATCTAATGCCTTCCTCTGGTGTGTTTGAGGAGAACCACAATGTACTCACATACATAGAATAAATAAATCTTAAAAAAAAAAGAAAAAGAAAAGAAAAGAAATTTACATTGGCAAGGGAGTCTATGTGTATTTCACTAGTGTCTTTTCTGATGTTCCTGTTCACCCTCTGAACAAATTACATATTGTATTTTTTTTTTATGTTTGACTACCACATTTCTCACTGTTGAGAGAGCTGGTGGCAGTCAATATTTAATCCAAGCACAACCTTCAGAATTGTGGCATTTGAGAAGTAAAAATAGTCCCACCAGATTATAAAGTTAGGGTTCTTCCTCATCATTGAATACTATTGTGAGGCAAGAGACAGAGAGACAAAGAAAGACATAGAGACAGAAGAGAGAGTGGGAGAAAAGAGGAAGAGACATAAACAGAAGGGAAAGAGCGAAAGAAGAAAGGGAGGGAGGGTGAGAAAGGATGAGAAGAGAGAAAGGGTGTGGAAACAAATAAATCTTTCTTCTCATAGTATGGTGTTCCCTGTTTCTCAGGATTGTATCAGAAAGAATGGCACCATCAGGTGCGGTCCAGAGTTGTAAACCCAAATAAACTGCTTTAGAATTGCATAGTATTGCCAGGCAGTGGTAGCGCACATCTCTAATCCCAGTACTTGGGAGGCAGAGATAGGCAGATTTCTGAGTTCGAGGCCAGCCTGGTCTACAGAGTGAGTTCCAGGACAGCCAGGGCTATACAGAGAAACCCTGTCTCGAAAAAAAAATGCATAGTACGTTTTTATTGTGTTTCTAGCTAAGGAAAGTGTACCAAAATGCTCAGTGTTCTTCAATCTAGAAAATTGTATTTTCCTAATCATGTACTCATTTTTGAAGATTCCAGGGCAATGATTTAATAGAATTATTCTTTTTTTTTGTATATCATAATTTTTTATTGGTGTTTGAAGATGGGATGGATTCCTAGGTGGGGCAGTCTCTGGATAGCCTTTCCTTAATTTGTGAATGTCTGATAGTCTTGTAATTTCATTCAGGTTATGCATTTCTGGCTGAAAAGCAATTAAAGTTATAAGTTTTTCTTCAAGATATCAGATCTGTCATGAATATTATACAATACTTGGTTTTACTTGTATTGTTTCTGTTGTTACTGGTGTGTGTGTGTGTGTGTGTGTGTGTGTGTGTGCTTTTGCTTCCCAAAATCTAAAAGAGTACAAGTAAGAGAAAACACAGTGTCCATGAATGTTTATGGCACATGGTAGTAAGTATTTTTTATTGCAAAATGTATTTTCAGCTTGGATCTACATATGGGTAGTATAGTACTTATAACAAACCATACAAACATAAGAATTCTGAAATATCCAAAGATTAGACAAGTTAAGTGACACTAGGTCTATACCTTAAGGTTGTTAATCCCTATTGGAGTTGATAGATGTAAAATGTTTGGAAAAGTAAAAACTGTAGGAAATGTAAGATTATGTAATGGGACTCAGATTTCAGAATAAAGTTTGCAGCTTTCGCTAAGTTATTTTGAACTATTTGAATTATTGAAGTAATTTGTCTAATTAATGTTACATTACCAACATACTGAAGGCAGCCTAACATGTAACTAAGAGACATTTATTTTGCTCACAGCAAGGTGTGCTATCACTGTCAGCTCAGTTCATGGCACATGGCAGGAAGAGAGAAAGAGATATCATTACCAAGAAGGGCTGGCCTCCTGCAGTCTGAGGATACCCCTACAATGACCCCATGATCCCCCATTAAGCCCCACCTCTGAAGGATTTCTTACCTGTCACCATGGCATGACCTTTGACCAAGTTTCCAGCACCTCATCCTTTGAGAGAATAAACCTCACCTATAGGACAGCATAAGCTAAGTAGCATGAAACAGAGAATGGGTGAGGCTGCAGCTGATTTTAATAATGGTAATTCTCTGACCACTGCAAGGTTTTAAAATGTATTGCCAGAACTTGGGAAGTGCACATTCTCTTAAGATATAACATTGAAAAAGTCCTTGTACATTATTCTTGCTTTTTATGATCTCAAAATTTCACATCAGTGACTTCGGAGTGAACAAACTAGGAGAGTGAAGCCAGCATTGACGTGCTTTTCTATGATGCTCAGGTATTACATTAGCATAAAAAAATCAATACTTTTACTTTATTGGCTCCTATACCAGTCTTTAAGATACAGACCTTAAAGGCACCTACAAATGCCAAAATAATCTACTGTACAGTCTTCTTCTCTGTAGTATAAGAAGATCACCAAGAGTACATGCTCTGATATTTAACTCAGGAATGCATTTTTTAAAAAGTGATTACATGGGGCTGGAAAGATGGCTCAGTGGTTAAGAGCACCAACTGCTCTTCCAAAGGTCCCGAGTTCAAATCCCAACAACCACATGGTGGCTCACAACCATCCTTAATCTGACGCCCTCTTCTAGTGTGTCTGAAGATATATAATAATAAATATATCTTTAAAAATGTGTATTACAGCCTAGAATCTTGGAACACCAAAGACATAAATCACATACCAAGTGATGTCTGACAAGAAGAAAGGAGTGGACACTGGTGCTAGAATGGACCAAAGCATCATTGTGGGGGTGTAAAAGAACAGGGAGGTGGGAGGGGGTGGATGAGGGAGCAGGGGGAGGGAAAAGGGCATGTGGGACCTTTGGGGGTGGGGAAATGAAAAAAGGGAAATGAATTGTAAATATAAAATATATCCAATAAAAATGTGTATTACATATAATATTAGCATGTTTACATATAATAATAAATATATCTTTAAAAAAGTGACTATGCCCATTACATAATCTTACATTTCCTACAGTTTTTACTCTTATTGAGGAAGTTGTTATAAGAAACTGGAAGAACAGTCATTTTCCAATTGTAGTACTCTAATTTGGGTTATCTGATATCGTTAACTCTGGTTTTATGACATAGATGTTCATGGAGGGGAAATTTTCTAATCTGTTAGGGTCCAAAAACTGAAAATATAGTAATTGCTCTTGAAAGATGTTTTCTCCTTAAACTTCAGTTCTGAATCATCACCTCCATTTTATGACTTGTATCTTTCAAGGTTAATATATTTTAAAGGGTTCATTTCCTAAAAGTATTGAACAATATTTGTATCATTTCTATAAATTGTCCTGCCTTTTAGACAAGCTCATTATGCTTATCAGAGAAGTGGTGAGAAGTTCAACACTTGAGTCCATAAAAAATATGTTTCCCTCAAAACTCACAATGGCTCCTTAGGCAGTCATGTTTTTTTTCATGTTGGATTTCTCAGTCAGATTAAAAAAAACAAAGAAATGAATAAACAAACAAACATTCCAGCTATATCTATTATAGCCTTACTTTATTTTCTACAGAGTGTTCCTAATTGGAAACCTCAAGTGAAAAGATAAGGGTACATAGGAAGTCAGAAAGTACAAACAATATAAATTATCAACAACTGTCTGATTGTAACATGTACGAGGACCACACTCATTGTCCCTGTCTTAATAGTCTTTCATTCTTCTCAGTTTCTGTGTCCTTCTTTTTTCACTGACATGAACAAAGATAGCTGGGTACACGGATTGTATTCATCAATAGAGATAAATCTAGCACTTAAAATCAATTAGTATAAATCTTGATTATTACTTTCAGTTTTTTTTTTTTTTCTGAGACAGGATTTCTCTGTGTAGCCCTGGATGTTCTGGAACTCACTCTGTAGACCAGGCTGGCCTCAAACTCAGAAATCCACCTGCCTCTGCCTCCCAAGTGCTAGGATTACAGGCATGCGCCACCAAGCCCAGCCTTACTTTCAGTTTTTATGGCAGCTGTAACACACTATCACAAAGTATATGGCCTGGCTAAGGAATCAATCTTGTTATAAATTTGGATGTTACATGACCAAGATCACAGAGTACCTTGCCAGTCTGAGCTAGCTAAGGAAAAAATTGACCTAAGCTTGCTTTTATGGCTTTTGGACTATCTGAGGCTTCTTTGGTTTTTTGCTATCTTACTCCTATGTCTGCCTTTATCCTCACATATTTGTTCTACATTCCTCCTTCTGTTCAAATTTCCCTGTATTATAAGAACACTCATGACATTAAATTACAAATCCCTCCTATTCTATTATGACATCATCATCACTTAGCAATTTATTTCTGCCTTTATTCTATTACCAAATGAGGTAATATTCTTCTGCACTAGGGTAAAGGACTATAATATATGAATTTGGGTAATGTAGTTAAACTTGTAACACTTATGTCCTAGAAAATGATGGCATGCTTATCTACCTACTTGTTCTGTAATGGCTTGTCTCCAAGCTGAAGTCATATCTCTGCTGGACAATTTTGCTATTCTCTTTTTCCTGCTTTGTGTCTTTAACTATCATTATTAATTCCCTTTAGGTATGTTGTCAGAACATATTTCAAAGAAATAAAGCTGAAAGAGGTTTAACACTAATGAATATTTTTTTTAGTTCCTTTACTTCTTCCTGTTTCAAAGATCACACTGTATCATCTCCTCTCTACCTCATTGTCTTATCTCCACTAGTCTCATTTCATTATTATGAATGGAGCTGTCTATAATTATTGCTCAGACAACACATTATTTCAAATATGGAGTATGTCTTGCAAGGATGTGACATTTATGAATAATTTTCTTATTTATATCTAACTTGCACTTTTTTAAAAAATGCAAGTAAAACTATTCCTATTGAGCGAATAATTCTATGACACTATTGATCATGGGAAATAGGCCTACTTTATTTTAAAATATTTTAAGCCTATGCTAGATTTTTTTAACACTTTTGATTTAGAGCAAGAAATTTTGTAGACTATTTGTTCTTAATGGATTCTAGTTGTCAATTGTTCATTTGGTGTAAAATGGCTTAGAAATAATTATAGCCCTTCTCAGTCTGTATGGACCAATGTTTTATCTGATATCTGAATTTTAAATCAATGTATTGTTAGTGCTTTGTAGTGTAATGTCTTGTAGGCATCTGAACTTGAAGTGTAAATCTAAATTTCATCGATGACAACAGTGAGCTGAAGTTCTCATTTTTTTAATGTGCTCCAATTTATTTTTAAGTTCTTAATGTTGTGACTGATAATTTATTTCTAATTTTATAGCTGTAAATGGTCAAAGTATTTGAGAAGATACCTTAAGGTATAATAGGATGGCTCTGTTTTGTTTTGTTCTGTTTTCCTCAAATAACTGTACCACATTTGAGTAGTCTGTGTTGATCAGGAATAGCCTTCTCTTGATAGCAAATCAATGAGCACTTGGACACCTCATCGTTATGCAAGGATTTATGCATTCCTGGCTTGCCAGGTAACTCCAGAGACCAATGCTAGCTGTTTTCGCTTCTGCACCAGCTTTAGATAAGGAAACTAGAAGTGATAAGAATTTCATTGACTTTACAGAAATGTGGAATGGCTGTTCATAGAAAGAAGATATAGGGATTCACAGATTGTCTCTGATTACTGATAATTATTTCACACTTCATTTATATGCTAACAGTTTAATAATGATTTTCTATGGATAAAAATATAAATGAAATAACTCCTCATTAATATCTGGCTATGCTTGCCTGTACACCCAATATATTTCAAACTGCATGTTGTGAAATTCTTTCCTCAACCAGACCTTGGAGGGGAACAGATATATTTATTCTACCTGTGAAGAATGACATCTAGGCCAGTAAGATGGATCAGTGGATCAAAGAGCTTACAGCCAATTGTGATGCCCTTAGTTCCATCTCTGGAATCTGCATAGTGAAAGGAAAGAACTGACTACATCCAGTTGTCTTCTGACCTTCACATGTATTCCACGGTTATATATGAAAGTCCACACAACATCAACATACCCCCCCAGTAATCTCTTTTTTATTACTGTAAAGCATTCATATAAGGATATATAAATCTTCTTTCTGAAGCCATGGGTTGCCAATTAAAAAATCCAGATCTAGTTGTGAGATACCTCTCCCAAGGTTGCTGGTCAGAAATGTCCAACACTCAAGGCAATACAGACTATTCCCATGACTTTTTGTTACCTATCAAAATTTGCTGTGAAGTGCTTATTGCTGAAGATTCTACACTAAGTTGTCACAAGACAGTTACTGCTGACCCTGATGTTTCCTTCCAGCTGACTACCATTTATAGTCATCAGGAAGGTTCTATGTAGGCTTGCATGTGGAAAAAATGTCACTAGTGCTTCTAACCAGCTGAGCCTGTGAGCTACAGTATGGCCAGAGGTGTAAGGCATGGCTATAGGTACAATAGTAGCACAATTGCTATGGAGTACTGCCTGCTTAGGTTTGAGGTCCATGTGTCTAACTGTGAACCTCACTGAGAACTCATGTTTTGTGTGTTCACAATAGCCCCAGCAACAAATCTACTACTTAAACCATGCTCAATGTATCTAATACTAAATTATCTTTTCTACCCATAGATTAGTGCAGCTTTCAGATCTCATTAGAGGTGCCTCTCAGTGGGACCTCCATATTACCCTCAACCCATGGATCAGGGACCATCATCACAGAGGCAAAGATAGAAAAGTCGAGAGAATCCAAAGTTCTTCCACAGAACTCACATACTCAGAAGAGAATGGTTCCACATCTCATCTGAATGTGACAGGACTGCTGTACTCAAGAACTAAAAAGACTGTGGTTGCCTATACAAGAGCTGCAAAAGATCAAAGTAGACAACATTTAAGCATGGAGGGAGAAAGGGTTAATGAGCTTCAACCTAGATGGCTAATGGCTTTTTAGAGGTCAGAATCTACGTCTTTAAGAGTGTTCCCTCTGGTAGGCCAACTATGCTCAAGTGACAGCTTCGGAGTATATGGCCAGCACAAGTTGGACGTTTCATTATTTTAAACAAAGAAGTTTTTTTTTTTTGAAGATTCTAGGTAGATGCAGGTCGATTTGGGAGGATTAAGGGGAGTAAAATTTGGGAACGTAAAGGATCCAATACATGTAAGAAATTTCAAACTATTTAATAAAGTTTATAATCTATAAACCTAACAATACCTTTTCAGTATATGCTACTTCAGTTAATTTCCCCAAGAATTGGAAAGGCAGCTATCAGTGATTTTTTTCCACAAGAGTCAAAGCTTTTTTACATAGAGAGGATATTCTGTAAGAAACCAGGTTGCCAAGCAATCACGTCTCCTTGCTGTAATGCTAGCAGTTCCTGCTGTGAGAAAAGCATGCAGATTGAAAAGGACAGACAAAGGCAGGACCAGACATAAGAAGCAGTACACAGACCTTACTAGAATACCCAGCACCCACACCCATTGACCTTCACCTTAACTTGATAGTTCTCATAGTTGAATACCTTGTACTTGTAGACTGTTTCCTGATAGACTTTAGCTTTTGTTTTACTTGAGATATCCTTAGACTCCATTACAGTGAGCATATATTCCACAACCTTTGTACTTTGTACTTGTACATACCCCACAGTATGTATTTGTACTGTACTCTCAATCCTACACAGTCCTGTTTACACACAAAGCAAGGAGAAAATAAACTTAAAAAACAAACAAAAGACAAAAATACCAAGCACATGTGCCTGAAGAGCCAGGTAGATTTGTGTTTAAATTGTAAACTTTAAGTGTACATGTTGTTTGGTAATGGTCTGGGACACACTGTTGAATATTTCTGAGCATTGATTTATTTACTTCCAAATACAGTAAGCTTGAGAAATATTCACAGAAACTTAAACTTTGTCTCTCACAAACAGGACCTTGGATCGTGCTGTCCGTGGTGCTGAAAATATCAGGCAGGCCTCCTGTCCAACCTGTGCTCACTACCAGGCTATCCCTTTAACAGATCCTCATTTCCTTGTGTCCATTTGTCCTTGAGACACATTTATGAATAACACGCAACCTATAACTTTGAGCTCTGCTGACAAAATTTCCTCATTGTAAATTCCTTGGGGAGTGAAATTTGTCAGCTTGGGCTCTCTCATGTCACCATGGCTTTTTTATTATGATGGACGGGAAGATACTCGTTACTTATTCACTGAACTTCTCACAGCCTAACATTTGGAAACAAGTATCTTTTCTCAGTAATAACAAATACTGTTTCATGAAGACTCACTCGCATCTATGTTTCTGACTACACCATGTCATTTTTCTCATTTTACACATAAAGAAATTAGGAGTGCTAAGTAATATGACGCTGATAATATACCTTTGATGTGCTCAAGATTCGTTTTTCATCTTAGGCAATATGACTTTAGATACTGTGACATCTTATTTAAATTCTGACTGTCCTTCTGGTTATCTCTGTATCTATCTATCCAACTATATAAATATCTGTCATCTATTTTTCACCAATATATGTATGTGGTACATATAAACACATAGAGACAAGAAGAAGATGTATGATTCCATTTTCTGTAATTCTACCCTTCATTACCTGGCAACTGTCTGTCACTGATTTTAGAGCTAGGTGAGACACAACCAGCCCCATTGATCTTTCACGCTCCAATTTCTCGCAGTGTTGGGGTGGTAGAAACATGTGTAGTCATGCCTAATTTTTGTTCTCCTTGGTGGTGCTGAGTATTTGTGTTCAGGTTCTCACACTTGCACATGAAGCACTATTACTTATATGAGTATCTACCAAGTGAGGATCCATTTTGTGCTCTTAATTACCAAAATGAATTACTGCTGAAGAAAAGAAATGTCTTTGGCAAGATCTTGTAAAAATCATGTTATATGAGAAGATTAAAGCTTAAGCTCACCCGGACATAGTGATATTTTCTTTCTATTTCCTCATCAGAAGCTCATAAATACAGAGATAAACTAATGTGTTAGAAGAAGAGAAGAGAACAGACTATGAGACTGTGCTTCAACATTAAAGAGAAAAGGAAGATTTAGCATAATCTGTTTTGTTGTTCAGGTCTAAAGAAAAGAAAACTGTCTCCACAGAAGCCACCATGAAATGGCATCTAATCCTCCAGTGAAAGAATCTCATTAAATTTTATGTAATTATCAGGAAAAATAAATGTGAAAATGATAGTTATTTAAAGGTGTAAGTATGTATGTGAATTAGGTTAGGCAGAGCTTTAGGGGAAACAAAGTAATATACAAAGAGATAAATGGAGTGATTTTTTAATGTGCATTCAGATATTTCATTAGTTGATCTTACTGAGTGATTTGCCCTTCTATATCTATCAAACAATACCTTGAATAGTTTCTTTAAGCCAACAGCTCTTCCCTTGGACAGTCACTGTAGCATGCAGAGTTACTAAGCACAGGTATTATTGTCCCAGGACAGTGGTTCACCAAAGACACATTTTTTAATGGTAAAGATGGTTAGTCTAGTGTACTGTAAATCATCTTGACTCATGAAATCACATAGCCACACTCTGAATTATATTTTAACATAAGGGCCAGACCTTTTGAAAATATAAGTATTTGACCCATTTTATTTCGTGCAAACCACTTTGCAGGCTATGCCCTGACAAGATGGCTTCTCTCAGAGGAAATAAGAATGGGTTTTCGAAACCAAAGAGTCACTGCCCCAATTGATTTAGATTACTCTGCTTTTTTCACACTTCTCTCTTTTTATTAGTGTGGAAGATCTAAACATAATGCCAATGAGTTTACAGAAATTGCAAAAACTTATTTTTTCTTTATCTCTTGATAATTGTAGCATTTGTCCACATTCTGTTATCTAAAATACACTATTCATTATTGGTACAATCTTCACAAAACAGAAAACTCTGCACTCTGCTTTGTGTCTCATAACTATAATTTATAGATGTACTTTGCCATATTAGCTTCAGCATCATCAATATCTTAAACAATATTTTGACTTCAGTTTCTCCTCCAATGTATACTTCCTTTCCTTACTAAAAAATTTCCAGTGCTCTCTCTTTAAGTTTAACCTTGCAACTAAGACCTCACGAAAATTTTCTTACAGATAATTCTTATTAGATACATTGTTTTTATTTATAATAGTTAACAAGAAGGAATATGCGGGTAGTTTGTTTAATAGCAAACTGATCAAGCTGGAGCTTTAAGCAACTCATTTCTGTTGTTTGTTTTCTGACACCAACCAAGACAAGAATGGATAGAGCTGGAGACGATAGAATTCATGTTGTTGAATAAGTGAATTTTTCCACTAGGTGGCAATGTTGATTCATCCACTCATTAAGGAAATTTTATCTTTTTGAAAGCAGTGAGATGTGAGTTTTTTCCTTATTATTATTTTTTAATATAATGAAAATTCCTGCATAGGAAAAAAGCTGATTTGGGCAATTCTGAACTTGAAAAATGGGTTCTTCGTGCCACTAGAAGTGTTATAAATAAGTCTGTACCAAATACGTGAGTTCTTTTGGCATACAGACAGGAAGGGCAATGACACATATAACTTACATCTGGATTCGATCGGTTTAGAACAAGCTGGGTTTTCCCCCTGATTTTAATTGTCAAAAATCTCATTCATTGTTTATGTTTGGGGATTCTTGCATATACAATTTGTATCATTGAAATACGTTCTACCTAGAATTGGCTACTTTGTTAATCAGACAGTTTGGAATGCCTAAAGAATACAAATTTCCATTGGCTTTTGTATCTATGTGGAGATGAACATTAGAGTAGAAACCTTAGGATTTCTGAGTATTCTTGGTGGCTACTCAACAGTGTGAGGTCTTGGCAAACCAGGTCAAAATGTGAGGTTGAATGTGCAGCTAAGCAACCTTGAGGGATGAGGTAATGTCTTCTAGCAAACAGTAGATTTGCTTTTATTTACTATGAAGTCACTGAGCACCATCTTCCATGCTCACTATTGTTCCTTTCCTAGTGCACATATTTATCATGGGGCTTTGGTCCAGTCCTATTCAGAGTTTAAATCCTGAGAAGTCTATGAAAATAAACACAAATATTTCTTTTGCCATTTGAACAAACCAACTAAACAACCAACAAACCAAACAACCAAACAACCAAATCTCAAAACCCCTTTTAGTCTGAATCAACCTCCCACTTGAAAACAAAAATAGTGTATCTTACCTAATATATAGTATATCTCATAGTTTATTGTCCTGAATCATTGTTATGGCAGAGTAGATTTTATTTCAGAATGGGTCTACAAAATACATTTCCTCAAGACTAAATTTCAAAGCCAATGTCATAGTCTCACCCTGAAGTCATAGGGGCTAGACACAATGTATAATCCTAGGTGGTTTTTCAAAAATATGTTTGCAAAGTACCTGCAGGGATTAGATTAATAATTATTACCACAGTTCTGAGCATTATCCTTCTAATATTATCCAGCTTTTGTGTTTTATAAAGTTTTGTTACTCTGTTGAATTATGTTGAGTAAGTAGAAAACACCAGACAAACATATATCATATCTTGCTTGCCTCTTTGCCTTAGATGTTTGTCACGTGAGATACTCAATTTGCCTCATTTTTCTGTTGTATATAATAAAGAATAAAAAATATGGACAGTTTTTGGTTATATAAATACCATGACAATTTGATGACAGAGTAGATATCAATTTAAGGGTTGCTACAAGTTGCTATGGAAGCAAAATGAATGATACATTTAAGTGAGGCTAAATAAATAAATAAATGAATAAATAAAATTACCATACACAATCCGGTAAAACAAACAAATAAACAAAGAGTGGGGGAAGGCTTAAAGTAACAGCTTCTACATGAATAGGTTGACTGCACAGATGAGATAGTAAAAGGTACCAAGCTTAGAGATCTGAGTAACCTTAAGAGAAGCTAAGTGTTGCACTGTGGAGGGCAAGTAGAAAGGCATTCTATATGGTAATGCTTGAAATGCAACAAACGAAGAAGTCTTCTGATGCCAGCCTCTGTTTTGCACAATTGGAGGAAAGTCTGTAGGGGCACACAAAGAGAACTTTGGTCAGTGGATTTAGAGGGGAAAATGCACACTGCTTTTTAGCCCTGGAGCATTCAAAGTGTATATTATGTGCCAAATAGAAGTGATTTAGAAACAGCGAGACACACAGCTTCCTGACACGGATGAAATTACAGAAAAGACAAATAAGCACTGTTAAGCAAAAAAAAAAATGTAAGCAGAGAAAAGTAAGGCTTAAGATAAGTTTGAGATAGAGATGAATACATATTTCATCCAATTTAAAATTCAGAAAGATGAATGCTCCTTCATTGTTGGTAGGATTGCAAGCTGGTACAACCAGTCTAGAAATCAGTTTGGTGGCTCCTCAGAAAATTGGACATAGTACTACATAAGGACCCAGCTATTCCTCTCCTCGGGATTTACCCACCAGTTGCTCCAAAATATAACAAGGACACATACTCCACTATGTTCATAGCAGCCTTAATAATAGCCAGACGCTGGAAAGAACCTAGATGTCCTTCAGTAGAGGAAAGAATACAGTAAATTTGGTACATTTGCACAGTGAAATGGTACTCAGCTATTAAAACAATGAATTCATGAAATTCTTAGGTGAATGGATGGAACTAGTAAATAACACCCTGACTCAGGTAACCCAGTCACAAAAGAACACACATGGTATGCAATCACTGATAAGTGGCTATTAGCTCAGAAGCTTGGAATACCCAAGATACAATTCACAGGCCACATAAAACTCAAGAAGGAGGAAGCCCAAGTGTGGATGCTTCAGTTCTTCCTAGAAGGGGGTACAAAACACTCACATGATCAAATACAGACAAAATACATAGCAGGGACTGACGGAAAAGCAAACCAGAGACTTTCCCACCTGGGAATCCATCCCATAGACAGTCACCAAACACAGAGACTATTGTGGATGGCAAGAAGTGCATGCTGACACGAGGCTGTTATAGCAGTCTTCTGAGAAGTTGTGCCAGAGCCTGACAAATACAGAGGTAGATCTTGCAGTCAACATTGGAATAAGTACAGGGTTCCCAGTGGAGGAGTTAGAGAAAGAACTGAAGGAGCTGAAGTGGTTTGTAACCCATAGGAAGAACAATATCAACCAACCAGACCACTCCCCCATCCCCAGAGCTCACCGGGACTAAACCACCAACCAAAGAATACTCATGGAGGGACCCATGGCTCCAGCTGCCTATGTAGCAGAGGGTGGCCTTGTTGGTCAACAATGGAAGGCGAGGCCCTTGGACCTGTGAAGGCTCAATGCCCCAGTGTAGGGGAATGCCAGGGCAGGGAGGCAGGAGTTGGTGGGTGGGGACACTTTCATAGAAGCAGGGGGATGGGATGGAATAGGGGGCTTTCTGGGGGGGTGAGTGGGAAAAGGGGGGAAACACTTGAAATGTAAAGAAAAATCCAATTTAAAAAAGAGAAAAAATAAAATACAGTAAAGGAGATTCGTGGATATCTAAGAATGGATGTAAGACTTTACAAAGGTCTTACAGAAATTTCATTGAATATCTTGCCTGGTTTAATGATGTTTAGTGTTTACAGATAATGAATAGAAGAACAAATCATAGATTCTTATATAATTTAAGATGGGGATCCTTTATAGCAGAGAATCTTACTTTTGAGTGAAATATACTAACAAATACCTTGATTCCATAATAAATGTTTTAGATCTTAACTTACTTTGTTATTGATTCCTAAGTACTTTGTAATCAACTTTTTCAATAAGGTTTGCCAATATTTATTTTAGAAGGAATGTAATCTAATACTTATTCCTAGTTTCTTATTTGACATGGATTTAAAAATGGGCTTTTATTGGATTGCAAAGAATAAATAACCCAAATATATTTCAGCTCACACTAAAGCATACTCTCCCCAAATGCTGGTAGTTTTAATTCATTTCAACTACTTTTTTAAACATTTTGTCTTTTTTCCCTGTTTTTTTCCCCCAAGTTTGATTTTAAGATATGCTTTTGCTGGTACACAGTTTGCACATGAATTATTGCCAATTTCATTACCTGAAATCAGGCTGAAAGTCAGAACACACACACACACACACACACACACACACACACATTCACACACACAGTCAATAAGACACATTCTAACACAAAACATGGTGACACCAGCCTGCACAATCTTAGTTAACTGGTATGGGGAAGCAGCAGGATCATATATGTGAGACCTTTCTGTGCTACAGAATATGCTCAAGGCTATCCTTGGTAACTTAGTAATACCTTATATCAAAAGTAAAAGGGAAAGAAAGATGACTGGTTATAACTCAATAGTAAATGTGTGTCTAACATACTCAAGAACCTGGGTTCAACCTTTAGCAATTTGAGAACATACACACAGACACACAGAGACACAGACACATACATGCACACACACATGCACGTGCGAGCACACACACACACACACACACACAGATTTTGATAAAAATGAAAATATCTTGAGTACATCTGGAAAGTTAAAAAAAACAACAATTGTGAAAGAGGAAAAGTATTGATACAAGAAGGTACTTCGGGGGGGGGGGAAGTGACTTCTTAAAATAAAATTGTCCATTTTGGGATATAATTCTTTTTGTTAAGTTTCACTTTCTATCTTCTATCCACTTTATGTTGTTAATGTAGACTGGCATCTCTGAGAAAAAAAAAACCCTTAAGAAAATAATGAGTAATCTTGCAAATCCCATGATGGCCTCTTCTCTTCTGATATCTCACGTTCCCAAGCCACCCAGTGCAGCAGTTCCCTCTAACTTCTCACTTGCTTTCTATGGTTTTAAAATAGCATCTCCTCCCTGTTAAAATGCCATTTTTTCTGCTTTCCTGTAAAAATGTTTGCGATTACACTTCTCCCACCAATGTTTTCACCTTAATTTCTCTCTAATTTGTCAGCAATGTCAGGACAGAAAAAGTGCCATGCTCTAGCAATGAGTGCCGGAGAGTGAGTGAGCTGTAAATTCCTTTAAATGTCTCCTTTAACCCTCCTCTCCTGTCATGTAAAAATAACCACAACACCTGTTCATCTTTCCTCAAGGTTGGGGTGAGAATCAAAAGAAAAAGCAAAAAAATCTATGGTGTTTCATCTGCAGATTACTGTGAATATTAATTACATACAACATTCACAACATCCAAGCTTTGTATAAAGGAGACTTTGAAATTAAATATATGTCAGTTTGTGGTAATTATCTTGCTATTATAACTATTTCTTGGTTTATGCATTTAGGATATATTTGACTGAAAATGAGAATGAGATTGACACAAAGATTATGAATTCTCTATGTACAAGGGTTGTATACGTGCAGAGGATCTAGCTCCATCACATTCATGTTTGCTGGTGGCCAGTTCAATCTCTCTGAGCCCCAAGGTCCCAGGTTAGTTGATGCTGTAGGATTTCTTGTGGTATCCTTGACCATTCTAGCTCCTCAAAGCCCTGCCTCTTCCATAGGATTCCCAAAGCTTCCTGTAATGTTCGGTTGTATATCTCTGACTCAATTTATATCACTTGCTAGGTAAAGCCTTACTTTTGACAGTTATACCAGGCTCCTGTCTGGAAGTATAGAATAGTATTAATAGTGTCAAAGGTTGGCTCACTATCCTGGCATAAGTCTCAAACAGGGTCAGTTTTTGGTTGTCCCATCTCTCAAATTCTTCTCCATCTTTAACTTACACACATCTTTTCTATAGGACAAATTGTGGGTCTAAGGTTAAAGTGGAGGCAGGGACTCTCTCTGACTACATTGCCTGTCTTTGGATCCTTTCCCACTAACTGGACTTCATTCTCTAGCTCAATAGAAGATGAGCCCAATCTTGCTGCAACTTGATATACCAACGCTGTTTGATATCTATGGGAGGCCTCCCATTTTCTGAGGATAAGGGGAGGGTAGGTTGTCAAGGTGTACAAGGGGGGCAAAGTGAGAGAGAGGGCTTAGAAGGAAAGGAGAGAGGGGAAGCTGCAATGGGGATCTAAAGTAAATAAATAACTTATTCACAAGAATGTATTCTTTATGTTAGTTGCAATCTTGAAAGACAATATTCATTTTTCTGAGCTCTTTATTACATTCAATCTGACCTTACATTCAATCTGGCAAGACATTTGATTCAGTAATTCCATCAGTACTCCAAGAATATGCATTATCACCCTGTGGTGATTTTAATATAGGCCATCTGGAACTCCATATTGATCAAATACTGTTATAATCTTGGTCTATGGAAATCCCTGACAATGATGCTCTTCCAATCTGTGTGCTTCTAATTCAATGGTATTCTCTTTCTTGCTGCCTCAGTGATTCAAGGAGACCACTAGACTTCTCTGAGTTTTTGTTCCTATATTAATTCCTGGGGTTGCACAGCTAAGTTTTACAAAGTGAGAGGACATAGACAATGTATACTCATCCTCTTACTGTTCCAGAGGTTAGAATTCTAAATTCAAGGTGCTACAAGGGCTAATATCTTTTAGGAGTCTGGAGATGAATTCTTCCTTGTCTATTTAAGATTCTGGAGGTCATGGGCAAAACTTAGAAATTGTGATTTGCAGTGATTTGCAGATAATTCTAGTTTCTGTCTTCATCTTATGGTTCCTTCTTTATGTTTCCTACCTCTCACAACTCTACTGGACTCAGGGATCATGTTACTCTATTATCATCTCGCTTTAAGCCAATCTGAACAAAAAACAAACTTATGTCCCAGAATAATTATATTTAGTACACATTAATACTGAAATGGATAGCTCTCCAGCTATTACAGTTCTGACACAGATATTCTATCCTTTTGACAGTTGGACCATTGATTAATGATTAATTTTTGTTATTCATTAGATTGGTAATTAATTCAATTGGTAATTTCATTAATAACCAAATTCATGGACTTGATGACATTTGAAAACAATACTTGTTAGTTGGCAGCATAAAATTAATTAATCATGTTTTCTTCTTCATAAGTATAGCTTAGCCTTTGGGCTTCAGTAACAAATGTTCAAACCTTGTATAACTGCTTATGATTCTCATTGGGAGTTTTTGAACAGGATCTAGCTTTCTTATTTTGGCTTACCGTTAATTAACCTGAGGTGAGGACAAAGACATTATGTTTTTAAAGGTCACCCAGGTTGTACTGCTTTGCATCCAGGCTCAGGAACAATTTTTTCTGACTCAGAATTTATTGCTTCATTTGTGGAACTGAAGCTCTACCAGATCTTAATTGTAAAAAAAATTTGCAGATAATGCAGTTTTATATATTTTAAAATATGCCTGCATGGCTTGAACAATAATGCCTAAAATTCAACCAAAATTGAGAGATACATAAAAATCTTATGTAGTTGCACTAGAAAGGATATAATTTAACCTTTTTATTTTCAATGCTTAAGTTCCAAAAAGAATTTTTCTTTTTCTAATTTACAGTTTTATTTGCAAACAAAAATGAGTTAAAAAATTGCAATAATAGCCAATACTATGGCGTTTACCCTCCCAAGTCATCCTGCCTGGGATTTTTAGTTAATATAATGAAACCTTTCAGTCATCTCTTTCACAGTTCTTCTCATGACATAACTTTTGTTAATGTTGAATATCTTCCTCACACTATCTATCTATAATTTGTCTATGATCTGGAAATGCCCCTTTTGCATCTTTGAATTTTCTACATATTCGTTCTTACTGAGTGAGATTGATTTTCTTGCAGCATAGTAAGTCTGTTGGTGTCAGAAATCTTCAGCATTACAGACAGTGAGAATCATCCTGACAGAAATATTATAGAGTATGTGATTCATTTCACCAATTACAGCACTCATCTGCTTCTGGGGTACCAGGTCCTTTTGTCAGCATCAATTGTCACTCCTAGTTTGGAAGGAATGTAAATGACTGTGTAAAGGAACAAATTAGTCTCTTGTAATCCATGTCTTCACTTAGAACTTAAAAACTTTCAGTTTCCTTTAGTGTCACCCTGTGCTTTCGCTTTGTTTGGCAGCTATATCTGACACAGTAGTACGCAAAGCAGCCATCTTTTCTTGTAGCAAGTCACCACAAATTTCATGCAGACTTGACTCATTTCTTTCTGATCAACTTTAGGGCATAAGCTAATGTTTCCATGAGCTGCCAGAGGCTGCTAGATGACACATAAAAGTAGGAACTACTCTGATAAAATAATTGTAGCCAGATTCTTATATTTAATGTCAGAGAAATATTCACTCATTACCTGATGATTTTGTACTTCCAGAGAGTACTTTCTGCCTCCTATCTGAGGCCTTGAAGATGTGGATATGATGAAAGAGATGATTCTGTGGTACCTGGAAACTTTATTTCAAGCACAGAAAAATCAAGAAGAACTAAAAAAAAGTGTTGATTTATGTTAGATTATGACTCCAACTATTTCATTCCAATAGTTACACTGTTGAAAGTTGTGTTTTCTAACATCCCCTTCCATCTTTGTTATACCCTGACTCCTCAAATTATAGTTGCATCTTAGTTTCTTTTCCTGTTGCTGTGATGATAAGAAAGGATCCCCAACAAACAAACAAACAAACAAACAAACACTTCAACAAAAACACCTTACAGGAGAAAGAGTTTATTCAACTCATAGTTGCAGACTCCAGTCTATTATGGAAGGGAATTTGCAGCAATAGGTACCTGAAGGTAATGGATATTTATAGTCAAGAGTAGAGATCAAGGAATTAATGTATGCATTCCTAGTAGTCATTCATTCCAGGGCTCAGTTCATGAACTGGTGTGATCCACATTCAAGGTGTTTTTCCGTATGTCAACTAATCAAATAAGAATATCCCTTATAAGCCAACCTAATCTAAGCAATTCTTTTACAAACTTCCTTCTCATCATTTTTCATGATATAGAGTTGAGGAGAAGAGCCTATAGTGACATCAATTAAAACTATCTCAAACTATGACTATTATATAATGGATTGTGATTTTATCATTTATGTGTTCTCTATACTTAAACATTTTTCTATTCAATTATGACTATTAATGTACATATGCCTGATCATGCTATCTGTGAACTTCAAAGAAAAATAAGATGTCAGAAATGGGGAGGAATCAACCTACCAAGAAGGCTCATTTTGTGAAAGTGTTGGTAATAATCTACCAGTCTTCTACATGGATGTCTTGAATCTGATATACTTCAGGAATACTGTGGTATGTCAATAAATCAAAACTTCTGAAATACTGAATGTAAATCACATATCAATTGCATCATTTTTTCACGATATAGGGTTGATAAGAAGAAGCTAGCATTCCTACCAATCCCAAATTGATGTAGAATACAATTTTACCTATAGAATATCAATGTAACAAATCAAGTTATACTCTGGAAGCTGATAGGCCAGCATTAAAGCAGGAAGGCAGCTTAGAAATAGATATATACAGTTAACACTCTCTAATATTTTCTCATAGACTATAAACCCATGCAAATTACTCTTCCCTGAACAGTAGTGGAAATGAACAGATAATACATTTTTGGGTTTCTTTTTGAAATTTCTCCTTGCTTTGGTTTTCAGCCAAATTACCCTTATTATTTATTTCTTGGTTATAACAGGGAAGGACACTATATACTTAGTTAACAAACTCTATTTTGTTCCTGGTTCTAAATTGAATGTCTGGAACTGGAACCTTGAATCATGAACATCTTAATAGAAAACAAAACTGTCCAGTAACCAAGTTGTTTCCTTTCAAAAATTAGTTTACTTCTCCCTCTCTCTCTCTCTCTCTCTCTCTCTCTCTCTCTCTCTCTCTCTCTCTCTGTGTGTGTGTGTGTGTGTGTGTGTGTGTGCAGGTGCACATGCACGTGTGTGTGCACATGCATGCATGTGTGCAACCATGGGCAGGTGGGCAGGTCACCATGGAATCCAGTAGAGGATGTCAAGGTCATGCACCTGGAATTATGGGTGATCATGAAATTCCCAATCCTTGCCTTTGCTCTTTTGTTGTTTCATATTATACAGAGACAACTATATACATTAAATAGATAGACAGTTTTTAGTGGGAGAAGAAAGCTTCATCCACATGTGACCTGCTAGTAACTAAGGTCTTGCCTCCCTTCACCAAGCTATACTATGCCTGTGACTGGCTTGCTGGATCTGCTGACAAAATTGATTTTATAGACTTCTTGGTGCTGGTGTTTTTGTAATAACTCTGGCCATAACAAGGTGTATTAGAATCCCAATTGTTTGTTGCTATTTCCCCTTACTGATTAGACTTCTAGACAAAAATTTCCAGTTTGGGTGTAGAAACCAGTTTTTTTTTGGAATACATTTTTACAGACATGGATTATGTCCTCATGGTTTCCAGCCAACATTTCAGAGTTTGAGTTTATTTCAAAGTTGTAAGGCCTGGCAAATGGCTTGCTTTGTGCTTATCCAGTCATACACATCAGTCACAGAGCTTCCCTATTACCTGTCTACTAAGGTGGAAACCTTACAATCTATGGATAAATGCCAAGGGAACTTTCCTCTTCACCTCTTTTACTGACCAGCCCTCATGTATTCAGAATTCCCACTGTATTGAGATACAAACTACTCATTTTTAGCATTATCAGAAGGAGAAATATCTGATGAGACATTTTGAATAAAGGACATGGTGGAGAGATCTGGGTGTTACCTATTTTTCAATATTAGAGACAAAATAAATGGCACAGTAACACAAAAAATTTGAGGTTACACAGCAGAATATTATTTAAGACAACACTTGGATAATGCCATCAGTGACATATTAATAAGCAGTTAGAGATGTCTTATCTTAAAGTAAAAACAAAAGGACTGTGGCAAAGGAATGTGGTGGGATTATTTGTATGTAAGCACAATTTTTCTCTCTAAACATTATGAAAATATTTTACCACCAATTTTAGGCATTAAGAATCTGGGGACATAATTATATTATATTATTTATGTGTAGGATTCTTGGAAGATAAGTTTTACTATAGCTAAGTAATTCAGGGTAGGAATCTGATGATTGAATAATGAAAGTTTTTGAATAAGAATTTCAAGAACACACACACACACACACACACACACACACACATCCTTTTGGCCTTTGGTACCTGATCAACTGTACCACTTAAGAAATTTCTCAGGACCCAGGAACCCCTGACCAGCCAGTGGCACAGGTTCCTTCCAGTCTGCACCAGTACCCAGAGCAGACCCTGGGCACTAGCTCCTCAACCAGTCCTACAATGCTCAGAGGAAGCTCATCTACCAGGTGTTACACCCAGGATCATAGGATCTCAGGAGCTTGGTCATACCAGGATTTAAGAATTCCAGAGGCAGCTTGACTCCCAGGACCTCTGACACACCCAGGATCTCAGGATCATAGGATCACAGGATCCCAGAATCCCAGAATCCCAGAGACAGCATGACTCTGAGGAGTGTTGACACAACCAGGATGAAAGGAGGGACAGGCTCCAGTCAGAGATAGCAAGGGCAAGTAGCACTAGACATAAGCAGATGGTGTGAGGCAAGAACAAGAACAAAAGCAACAGAAACCAAGATTATATGGCATCATGAGAACCCAGTTTTCCCACCATAGCAAGTCCTGGACACCCTACCACACTGGAAAAGCAAGATTCAGATTTAAAACCACTTCTCATGCTGATGATATAAGACTTAAGAAGCTCATGAATAAATATAGGAGAACACAGGTAAACAGGTAGAAGCCCTTAAAGAGGAACCACAAAATTCCCTTAAAGCCTTACAGAAAAACACAACCAAACAGGTAAAGAAAATGGACAAAACCATCCAGGATTTAAAATGGAAATAGAACCAATAGAGAAATCACAAAGGGAGATAACCATGGAGATAGAAAACCTAGGAAAGAGATCAGGAGTCATAGATGCAAGCATCCCCAAAGAATACAAGAGATAAAAGAGAAAATCTCAGGTACAGAAGATACCATAGAAAACATTGACATAACAGTCAAAGAAAATGAAAAATGCAGACAGTTCCTAACCTAAAGCATCCAGAAAATCCAGGACACAATGAGACAACCAAATATAGGGATAATAGGTATAGATGAAAGTGAAGATTTCCAAGTTAAAGAAACAAACAACAAAATTATAGATGAAAACTTCCCTAACCTAAAGGAGATACCCATGAATAATCAAAAAGCCTTTAGAACTCCAAAAAGACTGGACCAGAAAAGAAATTCCTCCAATCACATAATAATAAAAACACAAAATGCACAAAACAAACAAAAAATATTAAAAGCAGTAAGGCAAAAAGGTCAAGTAATATATAAAGGCAGACCTATCAGAATTCATCAGACTTCACACCAGAGAATATAAAAGGCAGTGGATCCTGGGCCGATGCCATACAGACCATAATAAAACATAAATGCCAGGCCAGGCAACAATACCCAGCAAAACTCTTAATTGCCATAGATGGAGAAACCAAAATATTCCATAACATAACCAAATATGACAAACCATAAATAATATCTCTCCACAAATCTAGCCCTACAAAGGATAATAGATGGAAAACTCAAACACAAGGAGGGAAATTACACCCTAGAAAAAGCAAAAAAGTAATCTTATTTCAACAAACCCAAAACAAGATAGCCACACAGAATTCCACCTCTAACAACCAGAAGAAATTTGGATGGCTGAGAAGCACCTTAAGAGATGTTCAACATCATTAGTCATCAGGGAAATGCAAATCAAAACAACCCTGAGATTCCACCTCACACCAGTCAGAATGGCTAAGATTAAAAACTCAAGGGACAACAGGTGCTGGCGAGGATGTGAAGAAAAAGGAACACTCCTACACTGTTGGTGGGATTGCAAGATGGTACAACCGCTCTGGAAATCAGTCTGGTGGTTCCTCAGAAAATTGGGCATGACACTCCCAGAGGACCCTGTCATACCACTCCTGGGCGTATACCCAGCAGAATCCCCTGCATACAATAAAAACACATGCTCCACTATGTTCATAGCAGCCTTATTTATAATAGCCAGAAGTTGGAAGGAGCCCAGATGTCCCTCAAAGGACGAATGGATATAGAAAATGTGGTATATTTATACAATGGAATACTACTCAGCAATTAAAAATAATGAATTCATGCAACTTGTAGGCAAACGTTTGGATCTGGAAAATATCATCCTAAGTGCGTTAACCCAATCACAAAAGAATACACATGAAATGCAATTACTGATAAGTGGATATTAATGAGCCCAAAAGCTCTGAATACTCAAGGCACAATTAGCAAATCAAAAGATTCCCAAGAAGAAGGAAGAAAAGGACCCTGGTCCTGAAAAGACTGGATCCAGATTTGTAGGATAGTATCAGAACAGAGAAATGGGGGGGGTGATTGGGGAACAGGTGGGGGGAAGAGGACTTATGGGACATATGGTGAGGGGGGAACTGAGAAAGGGGAAAGCCTTTGGAATGTAAACAAAGAATATAAAAAATAAAGAAAAAAATCTAAAACAAAACAAGACAAAAAAACAGGAAGCAACAATCACTTTTCCTTAATATTTCTTAACATCAATGGACTCAATTCCCCAATAAAAAGACATAGACTGAAAGACTGGATACATAAACAGGACCCAGTATTTTGCTGTATACAGGAAATATACCTCAGTGATAAAGACAGACACTACCTCAGAGTAAAAGACTGGAAAAAAATCTCTGAGTAAATGGTCCCAAGAAACAAGCTGGAGTAACCTTTCTAATATAGAATAAAATTGAATTTTAACCAAAAGTTATCAAAAAATATAAGGAAGAAAACTTCATACTTGTCAAAAGAAAAAATCTACCAAGATGAACTCTCAAATGCAAGTGCACCCACATTCATAAAAGAAACTTTACTACAGTTCAAGCACATATTGCATCTCATACAGTAATAGTGGGAGACTTCAACATGCCACTCTCAGAAATGGACAGATCATACAAACAGAAACTAAACAGAGACACAGCAAAACTAAGAGAAGTTATGAACCAAATGGATTTGACAGATATCTATAGAACATTTCATCCTAAATCAAAAGAATATACCGTCTTCTCAGCACTTCATGGTACCTTCTTCAAAATTGACCATATAATTGGTCACAAAACAGGCCTCAACAGATACATAAAGATTGAATTAACGCCACCCATCCTATCAGATCACCACAGACTAAGGCTGGTCTTCAATAATAACAAAAACAACAGAAATCCTACATACAATTGGAAGCTTAACAATGCTCTACTCAATGATAATTTGGTCAAGGAAGAAATAAAGAAAGAAATAAAAGACTGTAGAATTCAAGGAAAATGAAGCTCCAACATATCCAAACTTATGGGACACAATGAAAGCAGTGCTAAGAGGAAAACTCATAGCTCTGAGTGCCTCTAGAGAACATACTAGCAGCTTGACAGACTTCTGAAAGCTCTAGAACAAAAAGAGGCAAATACACCCAAGAGGAGTAGAAGGCAGGAAATCATCAAACTCAGGACTGAAATCAACCAAGTAGAAACAGAAAGAACTATACAAAGAATCAACAAAACCAGGAGCTGGTTCTTTGAAAAAATCAGCAAAAAGATAAATTCTTAGCCAGACTAACAGAGGGCATAGAGACAGTGTCCAAATTAATAAATCAGAAATGAATAGGGAGACATCACAACAGAAACCGAGGAAATTAAAATAATCATCAGATCCTATTTCAGAAGTCTATATTCAAAAACACTGGAAAATCTGGATAAAATTGATCATTTTTCTAGATAGATAACTGGCACCAAAGTTAAATTGGGATCAGATAAACCATTTAAGCAGTCCCATAACCCCTAAAGAAATAAAAGCAGTCATTAATAATCTCCCAACAAAAACTCCCCAGGACCAGATGTTTTAGTTCATAATTCTATCAGACCTTCAAAGAAGTCCTAATACCAATACTTCTCAAACTATCTCATAAAATAGAAATATAAAAAACACTACCCAATACATTTATGAAGCCAAAGTTACACTGATACCTAAACCACACAAAGACCCAACAAGGAAAGAGAACTTCAGTCCAATTTCCCTCATGAATATTGATGCAAAAATACTCAATAAAATTCTTGCAAACTGAATCCAAGAACACATCAAAACAATCATCCATCATAATCAAGGAGGCTTTATCCCAGGGATGCAGGGATGGTTCAATATAAGGAAATCCCTCAACATAATCCACTATGTAAACAGACTCAAAGAAAAAAATGTGATCATCTCATTAGATGCTGAGAAAATGTTTGCAAAATTCAACATCCCTTTAAGGTAAAAGTCTTGGAGAGTTCAAGAAGTACATGCTGACAGGAGCCTGATATAGCTGCCAGAGCCTGATAAATACAGAGGCAGATTACTGAAGCCAACCATTGGCCTGAGCATGGTAACCCCAATGGAGAAGCTAGAGAAAGGACTGAAGGAGTTGAAGGGGTTTGCAACCCCATAGGAAGAACAAAAATATCAACCAACCTTATCCCCCAGATCTCCAGTTGCATGACTTTTTCACTCTATTTCGCAAAATTCAGAAAGCATGACACTTCCAAATATACACCCAAGTTTCAGGTGACAATTTGAGAAAGTAAAATCATATGATCATTAGAACCCTAAAATGTTATATTAGTTTGAACAGTGATGGTTGCATTTCTATATTTAGCAGATCTATCTTTCAGCTCATGCTTGTATATCTTTCTCTCTTTTGACCCTTGCTTTCTGTAGCTTGTAGTATATGAAAGTACCATCTTACCCATATGTGAAGAGTAAATACAGGAGACTCATTTCTCAACAACTGTTATGCAAAGCTTGTCCTTTCTCTTTCATTTTTTTTTTCAGAATGAATGGTAGTCAATTTTTGAAATGACTGATAATTGAAATAAACTCATTCGTCAAGACAATGTTCGTATTTAGAGATGCAGAGCACCTTGGGATATAATAATATATGGCCAAGAGATGACTAGGGTAGTTTTTCACAATTGTGTGTGAAGAATTCCATCTCTTCTTTTCATATTAAGCAGTTATTAAGGAGCTATAAGAGCTATGTTAGTTCAAAAATTCCCCCCAAATATAAAACTTGTTTGTCTCATGCACTGGGAAAGTTGAGGTGGCATGTCTGACTATGCAGGCTGAAGACTATGCAAGGTCTCAGGTATAGCCAGGACCTTGATGTATACCATAGAAAAAAATTCAGGACAAGTTAATGTCAAGTAAAGTTGGATACTTAGAGAGATTTAAATGTGTTTATTTTTAACAGAAAAATGTCCTTATGTGTCTTAACCTTAGCTACATAGTTGACGGTGTGGTTTTAGAGATTACATTATTCAAAAGAAGTCCTTTAGAACTCTATGTCTAAAAATTAGTAAAGTTTAAGAGTCAAATGCCAGGTCAGGGAAGTGGGATTTGGTAGGTTAGTGAACAGGGAAGTGGGGATGGGATAGGGGGTTTTCAGAGGGGAAACATGAAAAGGGGATTAACATTTAAAATGTAAATAAAGAAAATATCTAATAAAAAAAGTCACACAAAAATAATGAGAATGTACTCTTTTGCACTCATCGGTAGGATATTACTTATAAGCAAGGCTGCAAGGTGTTTATATAGTATCTTATACAGTCTTTGAATTGAAAGAAATGCTATTAAAGATAAATACAACTAAGGGTTATGATAGGTTTTGTCCTTAATCATGATTCATTAGCTTTTGTAATACTTTAATTTGAGCACATGCTCAGAAAAGGGAGTGTAGCCTTCATGGAAGTGGCCTTTGTAGGGGTTTGGTCAGTGATATTTTAAATTATTAATTAATTAGTAATTAGTAATTATTTTATTTATTTGCATTCCAAATTTTGTTCTCTTTCCTGGTCCCTCTCCTAACGTTCTCCACACCCCTCCCTCCCCTTTGCCTCTGAGAGTAGCAAAGGGTGCTTGCCCTCAAATGAGTATCCCCTGTCCTGGGGCATCAGTCTCTGCAGGATTAGGCACATCCTCTTGTATTGAAGCCAGCCCATGTATGTTCTTTGGTTGGTGTCTTATCCTCTGGGAGCTCCGAGGGTGCCAGTTAGTTGACACTGTTGGTCTTCCTATGGGGTTGCCATCCTCTTCCCCAGTCCAAAACTTGGCTGTAAGTATCTGCATCTGTCTCAGTCTGTTGCTAGTAGAGATTCTCAGAGGACAGTCATGCTAGGCTCCTGTCTGTAAGCACAGCATAGCATCAGAAATAGTGTCAGAGTTTGGTGCCTGCCCATGGGATGGATCCCAATTTGGACGGGTCACTAGATGGACCTCCTTCAGGCTCCACTCCATTTTTGTACCTGCACTTCTTTCAGACAGGAACAATTCTGGGTCAAAGTTTGAAGGTGAGTTGATGATCCCATCCAAAGTTTTAATTCTCAAGCTGTAACGGAAACATAAATCAGACACAGAGGGAAGGTATTCTCTTTTATTTTCTTATGTATTCTTATATTTCCCATTTTTTCTTGTCTTATTGCATATATAGTTTTGATGATGATGATGATGATGATGATGATGATGATAATGACAACACAGATAGCTGAGTTTAAAAATCAGAATCTCACTTTTAAAGACAAGCAATATACAATGGGATAAAAGAAGAAAAAAAGGTGAGAATCAGAGCAGTGGACAAGAATGGCAGCTTGGTCGTTCCGGTAGGTATCTGAGGAGGCTGCTAATAGGGCCTTGGTAGGGAAGGCGGAGTGGAGACAGCAGGTGAAGAACTAGCGAGGAGTGGATTTGGAATTAGATTGGCATTCCTTGTCTTCATTCCCAATACTGTTTACTTTTGTTCAATACTATTCAACACTTTTAAAGTATGTCTGAACTGAGCCAAATGTATTAAATGGAAATGGAATGAAAGGATGGAAGAAGTTAACATAAACGTAGGTATGCATTTACACATACAAGAAAACAATACTTGTATGATTTGAATGCTTGCTAATGCTATAACATATCCTGCTTTTAGCTGATAATTTTACTAGAACTTCTATTTTAATAAAATCTCAAATTACTATTCAGGTTTCATAATATAAAATACAGTACATAAAAACCATGGCTTGTGATCTTTTCAAACATGGCTTCAAACACTGTAAACCATGAAACACTCAAGCTTTATAGGAAACCAGAGCTCAAATTTTAGTAGACTAGAATTTTCAGGGAGATTGAAACAAACAGTGAATTAGTTTGGGTCATTCCAATGAACATTTCAGAATTAGAAAACAGGAATGAAAAGCCTGAGATTCTCTGAATATTTTACTGCAAAACTTTTATGCAGTTCTGACCTTGTTGAAAGTTCCTCACTTTCTCTTTTCTTTGCTCTTTAAAATGGTACTTTTGGTTTCAGAAATGTTTCAAAGAGGAACTATGGTTTACTGCCTCAAATAGCATTTAAAATGAAGCAGAATATGAATTATTAAATAAATAATATCTAATGCTTATAGTCTGAAATAAAATGTATTAAGGGCCTAAGATAAAATCTTTCTGTTCTTGTTCTAATCCCCAAGAAGAAATTTTCCTGTCTGATTCCAAACTATCATTAGCCCTTAGAATTACAAGGATATTTCATTGCCATGAAAAGTTTATGGCCATGGACTCACAATGAAGCTGGGTCAGTATGGGTGTATAAGCATGACTATGGGAAAACATTAGTTATGCTTTTATTTTCTCCTCTTTATGGAGCTGATTAAATTATTACTTAAATTTTATTGGGATAGTTTCTAATGCTCACTTAGGCTGTGAGAGTTGGCAATGAAAAATAAGTTAACTATTTTTCCTACTCTTGAAACTAAACACACGAGAGTTTTCATAATTAAATCTAGAAGGAAAATCTGTGTTGTGAATACTGTTATCTAAAAGTGAATATAGAGATAATTAACATAACATTCCAGGTTGCTCAGTAATTGTACAATGTTTAGTTTTCTTTTATGTAGAGCTTGCTTATACCCATATTTTTCTGTATTTATATTATGAATATGTATTTGCTTATATTTTGTAGTAATATATAATTATTATAATATAATATAACATAATATAATATAACATAACATAACATAACACAACACAACACAACACAACACAACACAATACAACATAACATAACATAACATAACATAACATAACATAACATAACATAATATAATATAATATAATATAGTATGATTAGTAACACCAGTGACAGTTCATGCTGTCAAGGATGTGGAGTAAAGGAAACACCCCTCCATTGCTGGTGGAGCTGCAAACTTGTATAACTACTGTGAAAATAAATAAAGTTCCTGAGAAAGTTGTGAATTCACCTACTCCAAGATGGAGCCATACTACTGTTGGTCATATGCCCAAAGGATGATTCTCCTACTACAAAGACATTTGTTCAACTATATTCATTGTAGTTTTATTTATAATGGCCAGAAAATGGAAACAAACTAAATATATATCAACAAATGAATGGAAAAAATATGATGCATTTATACAAGAGAGTGTCATTCAGTTAGTAAAATATGATGGAATGAAATTTGCAGACAATTGGATGGAACTATTAAAAAGTCATAGATAATCCAGACCCAGAGAGATAAATATTGTATGTGCGTATTTACTATTGAGTAAATGATAACTAAGTTATAATCCATAGATTCAGAAAGGTTAGGTAAAGAGAGGGAACATATGCAGGGGCACATGGACCTCCCTGATAGGATTCCTCCTACCAGAATAGATTTTAGATTGGATAGATTTTATAAGCAGATTGTGGCCCATTGGGACTGGGAACAGGAGGATCAGGATGGGAAGAGATAGGCAGAAGTAAAAGAGTGCCAAGATGGATAGATAAAACTGGGGGTAAAAACCTAGTGCAGTGAAAATTTCCTAGAACATAAGACAGAGATCCTAGTGAGACCTCCTGATAACAGAGGATACTGAGTATCACCTCAACATCTCTTGTTGCCAGGTAAGGCTTCCATTGGTGGGTCTGGGTTGTATGTGGAAATCTTCAAACAACTCAGGTTATTGCTAAGAGAAAGGGTTGTTCTTGGCAAACTGACAGCAGGGTCCTATTGTCGAGGACACTACCTACACAACTCATTGAACATGGCGAAGTTCAGCTGGTGCCTACAGAGAGCCTTTAGTACTACCTTCTAATCTCTTATCAGAATGTACCTGCACACTACTGAAATAGAAACATGGACATGAACCAAACCACACGTATACATACAAATGAACCAAGGCACACACATAAACACACACGCATTCCTAATGATATTCTTCTATACTTATAGATCAGTGCCTTACCTATCATCAGGGAGGCCTTTCTGGTAGCATATGGGAAAAATGCAGAGACCAAGACAGATAATATGTGAAGAGAGCCTAAATGGGAGGTTTCCATTAAAACCTTGCCCTCAGAGATTAGAGAATCCTATAGAAGAGGATGCTGAAAGATTTCAAGAGACAACAGGAGAACACAGCCTCTAAAAATCAAATAAGCCAGGTGCCTATAAGCTCACAGAGACTGAGGCTTCAAGAACAAGGCTTATGTGGGTCTGGACTATGTCTATACTTTTCTAACAACAGACATAAATGGAATAGATCTGGAGATGAGAAGATATGAGGAGAAACTGGGAAAAGCAGAGGGAGGGAAAGCTATAATTAGCATATATTGTATAAGAAAAGAATCTACTTTTAATATGAGGGGAAATATGAAAAAGGATTCAAAACAGGTCTCTTATAAAAGAAAATTGTTTTTTTTCACATAATAATATCCTTATTAGAGTTTTTCCTCCCTCTGCTCCTCTCAGTTCCACCTAACCTTTGCTCCCATCAGGATCCAAAACCTGTCTGTCTCTCCTTAGAAAATGAACAGTTTTAAAGTGATAATAATATAATAAATAATAATGAAATATAATGTAAAAGATAAAAAAGAAACAGATATATTAGATTTTGATAAAATAATAAGCCATAGAAAATAAGGGAAGGCACTAGAATTGGAGACTCACTCATTCACACACATGGGAATCACATAAAAAACATTAAACTGGAAGCAGTAAAATATAGGCAGTGGGCCTGGTGCAGACCCTTGCATGATACCTCAGGCTGTGAGTTCATATAAGCTATGTTCATGTTTACTTAGCAGTGGTTCTCATACTGTGAGACCCCTATCTCCAAAAATATTTACAATTCATAACACTAGCAAAATGGCAGTTATAAGTTAGTAACAAAAATTATTTTATGGTTGGGGATGTTACTAAAACATGAGGAGCTGCATTTTTTATCATATGTATGTATGTATGTATGTATGTATGTATATATATATATATATGTGTGTGTGTGTGTGTGTGTGTGTGTGCATGTGTGTGTATGTATGTGCGTGTGTGTGTGTGTGTGTGTGTGTGTGTGTGTGTGTGTGAGAGAGAGAGAGAGAGAGAGAGAGAGAGAGAGAGAAACTGTTGTACCCTTCAGACACACCAATCCCATTACAGATGGCTGTGAGCCACCATGTGGTTGCGGGCAATTGAACTCAGGATCCCTAGAAGAATAGTCAGTGCTCTTAACTGCTGAGCCATCTCTCCAGTCCCAACCCTGTCCCTCCACTTGAGGGAGTCTATCTACTGAAGGTGGACTCTCCGAGTTCCCTCTCCACCTCTGGCTAGCACCTGTAAAATACACCTTTTATTTCCCTGATGTAATAGACATCTCAGAGGCTGTCTGCTGAATATGCTCACCCTTCCTCATTCTTTCTGAACTGGTACTGGCTTGTTTAACTCAGCTATTCTTGCTCAAACTCTGTTCCAAGATGATTGACTCAATCTGGCTTTTCACTGAGTTGTTCTGCTTAGCCTCAAGTTGACTCTGGCAGTTTGGTGTAATCTTCTGGCTCCTTCTTATTCTCTGGCTTCATTTGCCTCTACTGACCTGCATAGCACTGCACTTAACTGTGCTGACTCCCAACTGACACAGCTCCCAACTCACTGACAAACAGACTGAAGAGAACTGACTGACTCTCTCACTGTAATGCTCTTATACTGCATTTCTCCTCAGAGTTGTGTTTATCCTATCTCTGACTCATTTTGTCAAATCTTTGTCTGAATCCTCACTTTGTCTGCCTCTCAATTAGAGATCATTGTTTGGGAATAAAAGTGTGTATAAAAGGATTCCAGCCCGAGGGATTAAAGGTGTGTATTAGCAGAATAACACAGATTTAAAATGCCTTTGGATGTGATCACAGAAGCCATGTTGCTTATTTAAAATTAATCCCAGCACTTGGGAGGCAGAGGCAGGCAGACTTATGAGTTCAAGGCCAGCCTGGTCTACAGAGTGAGTTCCAGGACAGCCAGTGCTACACAGAGAAACCCTGTCTCAGAAAAAAAAAACATAAAAAATCCTCTACAAGTGCTACTTATTGAAGATGCTGTCATTTTACATTATATTCTTTTGGCTTCTTTAAAAAGAATTATTCATTATAACATATATGTTAACACTTATGTTAGTGTTTCCGTGGCTGTAACAAGATAGCATGAACAAAAAGCAAGTTGGGGTGGAAAGGGTTTATTTGGCTCACACTTCCACATTGCTGTTCATCACCAAAGGAATTCAGGACAATACCTAAAAGAGAGAATCCTGCAGGCTGGAGGTGATGCAGAGTCCATGGAGGGGTGCTGCTTACTGGCTTGCTTAACATGGTTTGCTTGGCCTACTTTCTTCTAGAAGGAACCACCCACAATGGGCTGGAACCACCCACAATGGGCTGGGTCCTATACATCAATAACTAATTACAGCCTGATCTTATGGAAACATTTTCTGAGTTAAGGGTTCCTTCTTTCAGATAACTCTAGTTTGTATGTCCAGCCAGCAGACCGTATATGTGGGGATTTATATCTCAATCTTCTATTTGATTCCATGTCTGATATTTTTCTTGTTCTTTTGTGCCAGTACCATGCTGCTTTTATTACTATAGCTTTATAGCTTCTGACAGTCTTAGGACATACAACCTCACAGTAAACCCCCTGATTCTCTGGCCCTTACCATCTTTCTGAACTCCTCTTTCCTAGTCAACGTCAAACACAGAGACCACTGGGATAGAACTGACCAGAATATGGCACTCCCTGAAGACTACCAGAGGTACTATGAAAGCTTCCAAAGAAGAGAAGCAACCCATAACAAACTATCTGCAGTTTTCACAGTTGAGTGTGATTGTTCCTGGCCTCTCTCCTCCAGCACTCGATACACCTTTAAAAACCTTACCTGCTCAAGGGCAACCCCAAGTTTCTTTGGCTGAAAATAGACATTTAGAAGTATTTTTTATTTGGTATATTTTAAATCTCTGTACAGATAAGTCATCTAGTCTCAAAGTTATAAATATTTTGTCAGATTTATTTTGTAGACCACACCATCTTCACTTTCTTAAGATATTTAAAATAAAATTCTGAATAGCATGTCATTTCCCTAAATATTATTCAGTGTGGATTTAACAGTGCTTTTAAAAAGCAATGCATTGTACCAAATTCCTTAAAAGTATTAATATTTGTCCAAATTATATAGAATCAAGTATCTTAAAGCTATTTTGTGAGCATAAATATGCTAATTCAGGATGCAAATAAGTTCCATACATGGATTTTTGCATTATTTCCTTACATGGGAGAATTTATTTTTGTCTATCTTAAATTTAGTTTATTGTATCCAACGATGTCACTTATCTTACTGTCACTGACAAGGCCTGTACATTGGTACTTAGCTCTATAGACGTAATTAAATTTAAGTTCAGTTTTGGAAGTAATATTTTTCACACCCTCTCATCAGGGAGTCACATGACCTGATATGAAGTCTCATATTTACTGATGTTTGCATTCCTGAGTGGGTTAGAGACAGAGACAACTAATTTCTTTTTCACTAATGTCTGTGTCATATTTCCTTCAATGTTTTTAGTAAATCATAATTTTTAACCTCCATTATTTCATTAGGTGTTACAAGATGGTAATAATATAATTCAATCAATCCTTTTGCATTTATTAGTGGGGATGCTTCAGAGAACAATTTTTCACACATCAACTATCTTCTTATCATGAAATGAAGTTTGCAAATGACAGTATAAATGATTGATTTGTTCCCTTTATTATTAAGTCGTCAAAAAAATGAGTTTCTGTCTTAGCAACTTTCAGTGCCGATCCATACGCTTCTTTGGAGGGCATGTAAAATTATGAATTCAGGGATTTCATATGCTTGTTATATTTTTTACAATGCAAAACTCCATTGTTTTTTTAACTGAAAAGTTATTTTTTTATTTAATTTTGAATATAAATTTGCTGGATTTATAATTACAGGTGATTTTGCATGTGCTTATTTTTTTATTTAATTTATTCTTCTCTCATACAGCATATCTTAACTACAGACTCCACTCCCTCCCCTTCTCCCCCTTCTCCTGACCCTTGGTCCCCTTTCCTCCAATTCACCTGCTCTTCTATTTCTCTGCAGAGAAAAGCAAGCTTCTCAGTGATATATACTGGACATAGTATAACATGAAACAATATGACTAGACATAAACCCTCATATCAAGGTTGGATGAGTTAACCAATTGGAGAACAAAGGTCCTATGAGCAGGCAAAAGTGTCAGAGACACCCCAACTCATATTGTTGGGAGTTCATCAGTAAGCCCAAGTAAACAATCACAGCACTTATTCAGAGGTGCTAGCTCAGACCCATAGGTATGTATGTTTCTTTAACACTTTATGAATTTGAATACTTCCTTCTCCTGCCATACTTGTACAGAGCCTCATCTTCCAGTATCTTGCATGTTTCAAGATTTTTTTCTTTGCATCATTTTTCTCAATTATTAGGTAAGGTGTTCAATTGTAGCTTTGTTATCATGGTGGGGACTTTGAAACTCTTTGATCTGTGATGTGGGACAAGTTCTGGGAAGTTTTTGTCTATTATTACTTCAAGCATTTCTTGTATGCAATGGTCTTTTAACATTACTGTGAAAATGCTTCAAGTTTTAAAGATGTCCTGTGGAATTTGGGTGCTGTTTTGTAATATTACTATAACATTCCTTTTGCATTGTATTTTGGTGAGTTAGGTTGAGGTATCGTCAACCTAGTGGATTTGCTTATTTGTCATATCTCATCTATGTCCAGTTACCTAACACACTCTACAATATTGATTGATAGTTTGTATCTCTCTGTTTCCTTTTGTTGTGGTGGTGGTTTTATCTGTATATATTAATTTCTAGTTAATTTTATGATAATTCCATATAGAAGTACTGAACTTATGTCATTCCCATACTTTTCATTTTTCCATAATACCCCTCCTCCATTCCTCTCTAATTAATCTCCTCTTGGTCTTTAATCACTAATTTGTATGTGGCTGTGTATAGGTGGTGCACATGTGTATGTTATATGGGGTTTTCTACCAATTAGTGTCAGGTGTCTTCCTCTGTTACTTGCCATCTTATTTTGAAAATTAGTCTGTCACTGAACCAGGGCCTCACTGATTTACCCAAAGCCCTGGCAGCAAACCACAGGAACATTTCTGTTTTTGTGTCCCCAGTGCTGCGATAAAGATATAGGTGACATGCTCAGCTTTTTATATGAGTACTAGAGATCTGAATTCAGGTTTTCAGACTTCCAATGAAACTACTTTACAAACTGAATCATTTGCCAAGAACACAGAAGATAAGCTTTGGTTTAGAAAGTTATGAGGTCCCAGAGTTAGAAGAGATAGTGAACCAACGAAAAAAATATGACATATTGTTTATTTTAGACTAATTATTAAAATTGATATTCTTGCTTAAATCATTTTAAAGGAAAAAAAAGAGAAGTATCAAGATGGCACTTTTTCTGAGCTTTGTAATTTTCCGATATAAATATAAGAACATATAATTCATACATTGACATGTCTTGATATTTCTCCTATGGAAAATCAGATATATGTGTCCTTCTTTTGAATGTGAGCAATCTCTGTCAGTACTTCAAACACTAATATTAGAATATAATAGACTTCACATTTTCTAGGTCTAGCTCAATATCAATTGGAATCTATCACACATGTTGCCCAGGTACTCTGAGAGAAAATCTATAAGTAAAGGCCCTGAAATAACAAGGAGAGAAGTGGGAGAAGGAGGCTCTTCTGGGCTCAGGGTTGTAGCCTTCTACTGGGACTGTACTTTGTACCCACCCAGACAATTGCTGAAATCCACAATCGACCCTAATGTATATTCACTCAAATTTGGGAGCCCTATACACATTCTGACTCATCAATCAGTGAAACACAACAAAATAGATGGTTTCAGCCACTAGCTTTTGGGGTGAATTATTATCCAAATATATAATATACCCCTTCTTATGGAGAATCTATGGATATGAACCCCACTTAGATATTTCTGAAGTTCATTGCTTATGAAATCCTATGAAATGAAGAACTTCCACTTAAGTGATGAGCATGCCTTCAAAACATTACTCATGCCATAGTATAATCTACTGTCCTCTTTGCCAAGTCACTGACTTGTAGGTTTAAACTTTTACTTCTCTACACTGAATTCTACTTCCCTTTATGTTCTTGGGTAAATGGTGCCTCTCTCTGCACCTGACAGTTTTCAAAGTAAAACACCCACAGAACAAAGACAACCTAGAATGGTTTTTACTGTTAGTCTTTATAGTTTCCCTTTTCTGGAATATTATGCCTGTAAAGCCTCTCTCCAGATGATGCAGCGAGAGTAAATTATTGTGATGTGCTGATGCTCACTTGTCCCGGTTTTACCTTGTTAATCGCTCTCCACTACTAGCTGTAAGTAACTCATTAAAATGGTGCAAACCTTAGTTTTCTTTAAGAAAGCAAACTCCCTACATAGGATTTGTCTCCAGAAGGCCTCTCCTGAAGCACATACATCATGACTGAGAGAATAGATATCTAGAAGCTCTAGCCCAGGAAGGTAAATAGCATTATTCTTCCGTGTAAATGCTTCTGTATTGGCAAATGAATGTCTACTGTGGTTTGGGTCAAAGGACTCTAACACAGCTCAGAATAAAGGTATTTATGGGGGACAGTTGTCAGTCATTATAACTCTCACTGGGATGAAATGAAGATGCTTGTTTTTGATAGAGCTATTTTCCACTGGCAAGAGATATTCTAAGGGAACTCTGGTATGAAATCAAATAGAATAAAAAATGGTGGTTTTATTTCCATTAGTCGTGAGTTCTCTGAGAGTTCTGATACAGCAGCAAGATCTTGAGAATCTGAGACTCAGCAAGCAGTATACCTCTAAATCTTCTTTTCACTAAGAAATGATCTCTGTAGCTTCCTTATAGCATCCATATGAATTTATGTTTACAAAAACACTTTGTGCTTATTTTTAAATTCATACTTATTACCATCCCATGTGGTAAGTTATGCCTGTTAATTCCCTCTATAGATGATCAGAACTAGTAAAACAAAAAACAAAACAAACAACAAAACATTGTGATGTTTCTGTGACTGGACTAAGCCAGAAAGAATTCTTTTCTTTCCAGCAAGATAAAATCAAATCTAATCAAGGAAGTGAACAAAAGCATTTTGCACACCCTCAAGAGAAGAAAAATTATTTCTCTCGTTATTCTTTCTCATTTTTATAAGTTGAGAGTTTTACGCTTCATAAAATGAGTTTTGATCATACTCAGACCCTTAACTCTTCTAGATCTTCCTTCTCTGAAAAAAAGAATTTTTAAAGCTAGATTATTGTGCCCCACCCTGCATGAAATCCTTAATCCCATCTTTTGCCAAGATAACAAGATGCTTATCCTTTGGTCTAAAGTTTCTATTTCTGTTCAATGCAATGGAAGATTAAAAACATGAATGCTCATCTTTTATTAAAATATTCTTAGCAAGCTTGGTGTGACAACATAAAAAGTAGAATCACTTTTAAAGGACAAACTGTTAGCTGTTCAAAAATTTCAAGACAAATTGATAGGAACAACTGAAAATGTAAAACACAGAATAATATCATCCTAAAATGTAGGCATATATACAGAAAGTGTAACTTCTCTTCCAATGAAACCTGATCAATAGTTGGAAAGCACGTCTTGAAATATTAATGTTATAGCTGTCAGAATGAAATACAATTTACCTTTATCAAGGAAATCTGAATGTCAGTTTTCAAATGACACACATTAAAGATAAAAGTACAAGTGTCTCAACAGAAGTTATATCCCCGAAGTAACAGTCCTAAGGGAACCATGAATATACTTTTTTTCCTGGCTTCTGACTGTCACTTTATTTTGGGGGAACTTTATAGTAGGTCTTCAACTAGTCACACTGCTTGGTGACTTTAGTCAGTAAGAATCAGGTCATAGTCATTATCTTCTAAGTTAAGAGTGGAGAACTGTGTTATTTTCTTCCAGTTTCATTTATTTCTACCTCCATTCCCTCCCTCCCAGAACTGAGAATTCTACTCTGAGCCTCATGTACTTTTCACTTACTGTCACACTGTCAATATGGGGATCCTGTGATGACTTAGCACACTCTCATTCTCATCCATATATCTCCATCACATATTTCGCCCAGTTTTTCAAGAATTATGATTTTCTGGAAGAGAACACAATACTGAAGCTTTGGGTTCTGTGTTCTTCAGTTTCACACAATCCTCTGCCCACTGCAGGAAGGTTAACGACCTTGTTTCCTCATATCTTGCATAGGAAAGAATGTTATATATATGTTATATTATATATATATATATATATATATATATATATATATATATTACCTTCTCAGTGTATTTTCTAAACAAGCAAGCATGGAATCACAGTGATTAGAAAATGTTTACTGGTAAAAATTGTTAGTTTGGTTTCTAGATCGTAGGAACATGAACTTTCAGAGAAGAATTGTGTCAGTGGTCATTGAGCAGATCTTCGTTGTGATATACCTTTAATAACATAATATTAGTATAAATTGTGCAAGATCAAAGTGATGCTAATTTTTAATGCTGTAATACCAAATATGCTTACATTGTTCAAAGTGTAAAGTTTTCAGATTTTTTCCAGATTTTATTTAAATTTTTATTTTCTATATTCTTTGTTTACATTCCAAAGGCTTTCCCCTTTCCCAGTTCCCCCCCCCACCATACGTCCCATAATTCCTCTCCTCCCCCAACTATTCCCTAATCATCCCCCCCCCCCACGGTTTCTCTGTTCTGGGTCTACAAAACTGGATCCAATCTTTTCAGGCCCAGGGTCCTCTCCTCTCTTCTTCTTGGGAATCATTTGACTTGCTAATTGTACCTTGAGTATTTAGGGCTTCTGGTCTCATTAATATCCACTTATCAGTGATTGCATTTCATGTGTATTCTTTTGTGATTGGGTTAACTCACTTAGGATGATATTTTCCAGATCTAACCATTTACCTACAAATTGCATGAATTCATTATTTTTTATACAATGGAATACTACTCAGCAATTAAAATTTTTCAGATTTTTACTTTCAAGCATGCTTAGACCTTCTCAAACTTTTTGTGTATACATCCCCAAATGAATGCTAAGATTTTTTTTTAATTTTTAAATGAGATTTAAATTTTATCTTAGAGGACTTAGACAATTTTATTCTTTAAACTGTTAGAAATACTATGAATGTGATTATACAATTGAAATTTTCTTTCTAAAGTTAAATTTTCTTTAATATTCCTTTCCTATGCCATTCATTTCCCTAGGAAATTTACAGAAACCCACTATAAGAATCATTGTTGATGTTATTGAACAACTCTGAGTCCACAATGAAAATAATAAATTCACACTTGTTTGTTGCATGTAAGGCACTAAAGATAACCGCCTCTGCTTGAAATTCTGCTGATGTCTGGCTTGCACTGGAAAAACGCAGGAGTATAAAGAAACTGTGAAAAATTCCTGCTAGATAATTAGAGCTGTAACAATTCTACTTATATGGCAGTAAATGTTTTTCACAGTTGCCATATTAAATTAGCACAATTCTTAGTGGTGAAGGTAGAAAAAATTTATTTTCTTACCACAATCACCCTGAGAAGAGGACTTGAAAGCCCTGTTATTTGTTTACAAAGTATTTTCAGGAGCTGAAGATATTTAGAAGAAAGAGAAACCAAGGGAAGGACTTTTTTTTATTTTTTGGACAGATAGATACAAAACACAGCTTTCACCTCAAAGCTTTCCTAAAGCAAAGGCTGGGAGTTGTTGCAGGGGGGCAGGAATGGAAAATTTCTTTCCTTGTTTTCAATAAGGAAAGTTAAGTGCCTTATATTTGTATATTCTCTCATAATTTCTGCCATGCAGTTCTCTATACTTGCATACTTTCTTTAGGGAGTACCTTTCTGACACTGAAATCTCCCTCTGTTTCAAAGGCAGAAGGATGTCAAGGGTATATAAACAATATTTGAGGGCATAGAGAGAATGTCAGTAAGCATACTGATTACTGGCTTTATCTTTTTCTGTCTTAAAGAAAGAAAACAAAATAGCAACAACAAAAAACAGATACCAGATGGTTGCATGATGGTGTAGGGGAATCAAAAAAAAATCTATCATCTACTCCAGTTTTGGTGTACATCTGGATGCCTGTATAAACAGACCACAGGAATACTCCAAGGTATGTTTGAGAGGGCAGTTTTTATTGTAGATATTAGGGAGACTACAGGAGGGGGCACCTGGAAGAATCCAAAGAAGAGAAAGGAAGTAGTAGACTGACCTTGTCCAGCAGACTGTACTTGGCCATGAGTGGAAAGAGAGGTGGGAGGAGCGTGAAAGGTAGAGAAAGATTACCAATGGGAGGGAGCTAAGATAGTGCACAGCCTAAATACCAGGGTTCTAAGGAGAGTGATAAGTTGAGAGCAGGGGTGGAGGACATGCTCATAAATTGGAGACATTTAGGGTAGGGGATGTGGTGAGAAGACCTGGGGAGGGACAAGGTGTTCTAGCATGCATTCTGTAATAGGCATGTGTGACCCCGGGAGAATTGGAAGGCTGACATGCATTATGGTATGAAAATAGACATGACACATAACCATTTGTCCCTTCTGACAGTGATTAGGAAATGGCTCCTTGGGCAGACAGAAACAAGTTCCAGGATTTGGAGAAGTGGAGTTTCCTTGGGATGCAATACTGCTAGGTAGAACAATCAGAACTCATCCAGAATTTCAGATATCAACCACCTCAATATGTCATGCTTTGCCAGAGTTTAGATGCCTTAATGCCAATTTCAAATTATTTTCAAATTGATTAGTGCTCGCCGAATTTCCCAGGAAAACAGATACCTTTAAGAAAATTGAACATTCTGCAAGGCTGATTACCTGATCAGGATTACGGTGATTGTGGAGGCCTCAAATTGTGACAAATGCAGAGTGAAATTTTCCTTGGCTATCTTAGCTGATAACTAGCCACTTACCTTCCATGTCTACGTAACGCCTAACATTTTTGTGGATGAGTAGATCTCCTTGAAATATAACCCTAGTTTCTGCTAAGCACAAAAGCTAAATATACTGTGAGAGAACATCTAAGACCCTTTGCATGGGTTTCCTCCTTCCCCTAACCTGCTACCGGGTGCTTTCGTCGATGCATTAGAAAAGCCGTCTGATTTATGATTGTTTTTGTTCTGTTGCTGCAAAAACTTCATTCACCTCTTTTCATGTTGCAACATAGAACTTGGAATAACCCGAATCCGTGTTCCTGAGTTAGAGTCACTAACTTGTACTTGACTCCAGAGTACACCCTCATATTCTCTTTGAAGGGATAATCTTTTATTTTTCTGCTGTCACGTGTTTTAGGTTTCCTCACTAGAGGAGACACATCAAACTATTTGACACTTTGTGCTTTGCTAACCAGGTTAACCCAACACAAGGCATTATTTTTTAAATTTCATCTTTACTTTTGGAGGTAAGGGGCTAGGGAGGAGGTGGGGGGAGCAGTCTACAGGGTTCGCTTTTAACTGGTTCCGTTTTGTATATTTCTTCATTCTCCCCTTTCCTCTTCTTTTCCTCTTTCTTGGTCTTCGTCTTTCTCTCTGTCTGTAAGTTTTATGTTCACACTGGATTATATGTGAAGACACATTTGACTGTTCTAATTTCTTTTGTTTTCTCATGTTGTTAAAATCTCTTTATCACCCAGGCATTCAAATACCCCACATACAAATCCCTGAGATAAATAAACAACTCATGGGTTAACTATAATTTATTTACAACTTAGTGACATTTTCAAGTAACAACTGTATTTTTTTCATTGCAGTGATTTTATACATAATTTATATCTTGTTTCTTAGCCTAACAAATGTGTTTTGTAGAGATAAGAGGCCAGTTTTCACTATGTTTGCTCTCTATATGGTGAAACTTTTTTGTAAAGGCTTAAAATATCACATATGACATACTAATCTTTTCCCTTTTAATTGTGCATTTAGACTCAATTTTGCATGCTAAAATGCCTGTCTTTGTTTTGTTGGTTATGATTTGACTTTCAGTAATTTATTACCATAACATAGAATTATTCTTTGTTTCTATAAACACACATTCATATTCTTCTAAATTGACAACTTAAAATAAATGAAAATCTAAAGTTAATGATGTGAAATAAAAATAAATACAGCTTTATCTTGATTTCAAGGAGTTTTGCAATCTTGCTCATAAGTTTTCATGTTTTGGGACTTAGGTACTATTCAACCATTTATTAGTCAAGCTCAGGAAGAAAATTTATGAAATGTTCTCTCTAAATTCAGCAGAAGATGACATTGGAATGTGGAGAAGGCATAGATAAAATTTCCTATGAGGCACTGAAACTTAATAACAATCGTCAGCTTCTGTTTGTTTTTATAACAGTTTATACTTTATATAAAATAATGCTTTTATAAAATTTCTTAAAAACATAACTGGCTTATAACTTCCATACTTACTTAATATTCTAAGAGGTGAATGTGTCCCTGAACTTTTTCTTTTACAATTGTTTATATTTCATAGACCACCATGACAAATTATTCTTAACTATTAATGTTTATTAATATATCATCAAGCAAACTACCCTATACTGAACTTTCCAAGAGTTATGCATTTGAGCATAGCTCGGTTAAATACAGTATGTTACGGATCTTTGTAATAACCATGGGAAACATAGATTCCTGCTTTTATAGATGAGAAATTAACTCTCAGAAGGGCTGTGGAACTCGTGAATGGTTATATACTTTGTTTAAGCTGGGCGTGAACATGAACCCGGTTTTATAAAAAGCTCTTTCCTTTTAATTTTAATTTTAATAGTTATTTGAGTGTTTCCTGTGATGTTTTGATCATATTTGCACCTCCCTCAGCATTCCTTGTTCTATCCCTGCTTCTCTAGCCACCCAACTTAATGTCCCATTTTTCCTTTCTTTTCTTCTTCCTTTCCAACACACCGAGCCTAATTTGTGGTACCCATATATTCTTTGATGTATCGCAGATGTGTCAACAGAATCATGGTTACCTTACCAGCCACTGCATATGTATCCTTAAAGAAAACTGTTTTCCCTTCTCCCAGCAGCTAACAATTGCCAATAGCTCCTTGGCCAGCTTGGAATTTTGCCATAGTGACAAGTTATACAAGAGCCCTGCACTCTCAAGTCTGACCAAAAGCACTGAATTGTTTCACTCAGTCACATGACTTCAATTATAACATAAATGGTGAACTATTATCATATCTCCCTTCCCAAGGTTTCACTCATGTCCTTCAGAAATCAACTTGTATGTTGTAAGGCTCCCTTGCATTTACTCTGGCCCCGGGCACACAGTATCTGGTCTCAGTTGTTCTTTGCAACCATGAAGCAAAACTCCAAGACCCTCTTCAATCCCCCGTCTTTCATGTTTCTTTATCTACTGCCATGGAGACAATACTGCTAAGTTCAAAGGAACCCCTTCAACTTAGGCTTTCCTTCTTTAGATAAATTTAGATCTTTACAAAATAAAGCTTCAGGTGGGTAGACTGGCTCTGAAGCTACCTCTCTTTTGCCCCAGTGCACTGCAGGAGTTGTCTCTGCAGCTTGATCTCTAGCAATTGCAGCTGCCTTCTTAGCATCAACCTGTTTGCTCTCTAGTCTTGAAACATTCTCCGGCATTTTCAGTGAATTTTCATTTACCTTTTCACAGAATGGGGAGAATGAAGTCATAATCTTTGCAACAATTCTCATGGAAACAGCCCCTGGTGGATTCCTTGTTCTGGAGTGTCTAAATTTTTCTCAGCATTCTTGTTTTCCAACATTCCTCTAAAATATCTTACTAAGCTCTGATTTCAATATGTCAAAGCTTTTCTAGCTCCAAAGTACCAGACTCTCCCCGACTTCAGCACAAACCATTCCCAAGGGCTAAGAATCCAGGGCTCAGGTTTATCATGGCAAGGACTCAGTTTCACAGGACCAATTTCTGCTTTTTAGTTTCCATCTCCTACCTGCAGTTTCACAATGTCTATTAGTCAACCTCTATGAGAGTGTGAGCCAATTTCTCAACAATAAATTTTTTGCCATGAATATCTGCAAAGATATTTTATTGATTATATTTATTTGGAGAATTTCTGGCATACTGGCATATAAATACTTTTAAGAAACCCAACAATAAGCAGTAAATTTTATAGTAGTCTGTCACTATTGATGCCACTTGGCACTTCCATTTATGTATACTCAGCTTTTCTAACTATGAATTTTTGGTTAAAAGTGGAATTTAACAACAGTAAATATTTAGAAGATAATTGTACTTACATAGTATTGAGGTTTAATTAGAGATGCAAATAAGTAAGTCAGCATAATAGAGTGCTATTTATACTCCTTCAGGGAAAGTCTAAAATCATTGTTTAGAAAAGCTGAAAATTCTGCAACTGTGGTAATCAAATGGATTTTTAATGAAGTTCTGGATGCTTGAGCAGAAATCAATATTTTTTAATTCTTTAATGATCTAATGTTTATTCCAAATTTTCATGTTTTGCTCCCATTATCCTTTCTTTACTAGGAAAGCCTCAAAATAAGTTTCCAGGAGATTATTGCTAAATGCCATTTCCCATGTATTTGAAAGTTTGCCAAGCCATTTAGTATAGGCAAGCAAAGGTTAATTTGTATGCTTTCTTAAAGCCAAGGATAGAGTATTCCTTTCCAGAATTGTTTTTTAATGGATTTGGTCTAGGCAGCAACCAGGTCATGCTAAAGTCAGCACAAGTATTAATTCATGATTCAAAATCAATGGCAAAGTAACTGACCTTCATTTGGCTCTAGTATATAATTCAGCAGGGTGGGTAGACACATGCATCTCAGCCACCTGGACACCACAGGGGAAAAGGAAAGAAGACACAAAGCTCTACACCTTTCTGGGCTACACGAGAAACCATGATATAAAAATCCAATTAATCAACTGAATACATAAAGAGAGATTAAAATCGAATAAAATACATATGTGTGATAACATCTTAGGGCAATCCAAACTCTTATAGCTGGAGACAAATTAATTGAAACAATCAATCTTTAGAGGATTTACTAAAAGAAGACGGGACAAAATATAGTATATGATTTTATTAACAATAATACAAGTACTAAAATTTTATAAAAAGATACTTAATGTCAGAAAATATTTTGCTTAAACTCTTATGGCAATGTTGGTTTTGTTTTGTTTTGTTTTTTCGAGACAGGTTTTCTCTGTGTAGCCCTGGCTGTCCTGGAACTCACTCTGTAGACCAGGCTAGCCTCGAACCCAGAAAGTCGCCTTGTCCAATGTTTTAAAACAGAAACTGTCTCTCTGCTTATGACATTTCTGACAGCCATGGCATGGGTTTTCAGCAAAGCGATTTACTAGGTTTTAAGGCTGAGGGTTGTGTATTTAGTTTCTAATTAAATAAAATTTCCAGTACCAGCACAGACCTCACTGATTTACTGTTCAGTACAGCAAGATTACCTCCTTTGTTTCAAACACGAAACACAACAGCAGATTGCCAATCACTTATACTTTTTTTTGACTCGGCTACAAGTTTTATTTCCATATTTCCTCCTCAGATTTTGTGATGATGTCCAACGTTTTCTGAGGAAATATGAGCAAGCACCTATTCTTCACAGCTAAGAGACCTATGACAGACCAAATTAATGACCCCACCATAAACAAATGTGAATCACTGAGTTTTAATGTTGGTTCGTTTTTATTGTTGTTGTTATTCTATAACAGAACTATGAGGGGTTATTTACTGGAGCATGAGTTACTAAAAGAGAGTTGGGTCACTGAAAAACCCATGTCAGTGTGGAGTGATGACTCATGAAAACCGAGTCTCTGAATGCAGCACAAGTCAGAAGCTTCATCCTGCCCATCACCTGTCACTGCTTATAGAAGTTTGGGAAGGTGCCTTTGTATCTTGTAAATTTCAAGATCTTCTTGAGACTTCTTTGTTGTTGTTGTAAGGAAACAGTCACTAATGTGAGAATACATTTACCTTGGATAAAATAAAGAGTTTATAATCCATTGACTTGGAATTAAAAGCAAATGCAAAATTTTGGATTTTCTTATTTCTTTATTATATATTATAGATCCTTTATAGTTAAGTATAGGACAGACTTAGATAGTAGAATATTGAGTGGCCCAAACGACAAGGAAGACTTGTTCCTAAATTTCAGTCTTTATTGGCGAGACAAGATTTCTCTTCCTTGAAAGCATCCTTTTGTTGTCCTTGGAAATAGAGCAATTAGGTTTTCATTGCAGCTGAAGGGCCAGCCTGTCTCTGACATGGAAGAGCCCGGTGACACTGGAGAGGTCGCAGCCAGACACATTATCAGGTGCAGGATCAAGCATTCAGAATGGGTGGCTTCACTATAAGTGCTGCGTTGGGCTTTAGCCACAGACATCACGGAGACCCTGGCTTGAGAATTGCTCCTGTCTAAAGGAACTACAGGGACAAAGAGTGGAGCAGAGACTGAAAGAAAGGCCATACAGAGACGGACCCATCTGGGGATTCATCCCATATGCAGCCACTAGATCCAGACACTATTGCTGATGCCACGAAGTGCTTGCTGACAGGAGCCTGATATACCTGTCTCCTGAGAGGCCCTGTCAGAGCCTGACCAATACAGATGCTTGCAGCCAACCTTTGGCCTGAGCATGGTGACCTGAAGGGAGGAGTTAGGAGGATTGAAGGAGCTGAAGGGGTTTGCAACCCCATAGGAAAAACAACAATATCAACCAACCAGACCTCCCAGAGCTTCCAGGGACTAATCCACCAACCAAAGAAGGACCCATGGCTCCAGCTGCGTCTGTGGCAGAGGATGGCCTTGTCAAACATGTATGGGAGGAGAGGCCCTTGGTCCTATGAAGGCTTGATGCCCCAGCCTAGGGTAATGCTAGGGTAGTGAGGTGGGAGTGGGAGTGGGTGGGTTGGGGAGCACCCTCATAGAAACCGAGGGAGGGGCATGGGAGAGGGGATTTGTGGAGGGGAAACCGGGAAGGGCAAAAACATTTGAAATGTAGATAAATATAATAACCAATAAAACTAAAAATAAATAATGAAAAATTCCACAAATCACTGTAGAGGATCAAATTCCTTTTCACCTAGCTTCTGCAGAATCATTTTTTTTTGTTTTTTTTTAATTTTTATTTTCTATATTCTATGTTTACATTCCAAAGGCTTTCCCCTTTCCCAGGTCCCACCCACCATACTTCCCATAGTTCCTCTCCCCCCAACTATTCCCCAATCATTCCCCCTCCCCCCTCGGTTTTTTTACTAAACTGGATGCAATCTTTACAGGCCCGGGGTCCTCTCCTTTTTTCTTCTTGGGAATCATGTGACTTGCTATATGTGTCTTGAGTATTTAGGGCTTCAGGGCTCATTAATATCCACTTATCAGTGATTACATTTCATGTGTATTCTTTTGTGATTGGGTAAACTCACTTAGGATGATATTTTCCAGGTCTAACCATTTACCTAAAAATTGCATGAATTCATTATTTTTAATTGCTGAGTAGTATTCCATTGTATAAATATACCACATTTTCTGTATCCATTCCTCCTTTGAGGGATATTTGGGCTCCTTCCAATTTCTGGCTATTATAAACAAGGCTGCTATAAACATAGTGGAGCATGTGTCTTTATTGTATGCAGGGGAATCCTCTGGGTATATGCCCAGGAGTGGTATGCCAGGGTCCTCTGGAAGTGACATGCCCAGTTTTCTGAGGAACCGCCAAACTGATTTCCAGAGCGGTTTTACCATTTTCCAATCCCACCAACAGTGGAGGAGTGTTCCTCTTTCTCCACATCCTCACCAGCACTTGTTGTATCTTGAGTTTTTAATCTTAGCCATTCTGACTGGTGTGAGGTGGATTCTCAGGGTTGTTTTGATTTGCATTTCCCTGATGACTGATGATGTTGAACATTTTTTAAGGTGTTTCTCGGCCATCCGAATTTCTTCTGGTGAAAATTCTTTGTTTAGCTCTGTGCCCCATTTTTTGACAGGGTTATTTGGTTCTTTGGGGTCTAACTTCTTGAGTTCTTTGTATATATTGGATATTAGCCCTCTGTCGGATGTGGGGTTGGTGAAGATCTTTTCCCACTTTGTTGGTAGCTGTTTTGTCCTTCTGACAGTCCTTTGCTTTGCAGAAACTTTGTAATTTTATGAGGTCCCATTTGTCAATTCTTGATCTTAGTGCATAAGCTATTGGTGTTCTGTTCAGGAACTTTTCCCCTGTGCCCAAGTCCTCCAGGGTCTTCCCAAGTTTCTTTTCTAATAGTTTCAGTGTGTCTGGTTTTATGTGGAGGTCCTTGATCCACTTGGAGTTGATCTTAGTGCAAAGAGATAAGAGTGGGTCAATTCGCATTCTTCTGCATGTTGACCTCCAGTTAAACCAGCACCATTTGTTGAAAAGGCTCCTTTATCAAAGATCAAGTGACCATAAGTCTGTGGGTTAATTTCTGGGTCTTCAATCCTATTCCATTGATCTACTTGCCTGTTGCTATACCAATACCATGCAGTTTTTAACACAATTGCTCTGTAGTACTGCTTAAGGTCAGGGATATTGATTCCCCCAGAAGTCCTTTTATTGTTGAGAATAGTTTTAGCTATCCTGGGTTTTTTGTTGCTCCAGATGAATTTGAGAATTGCTCTTTCTAGATCTATGAAGAATTGATTTGGGATTGTGATGGGGATCGCATTGAATCTGTATATTGCTTTTGGCAAGATGGCCATTTTTTACTATATTGATCCTGCCAATCCAGGAGCAAGAGATATTTTTCCATCTTCTGAGGTCTTCTTTAATTTCTTTCTTCAAGGACTTGAAGTTCCTGTCGTACAGATCTTTCGCTTGTTTGGTTAGAGTTATGCCAAGATACTTTATGTTGTTTGTGGCTATTGTGAAGGGTGTTATTTCCCTAATTTCTTTCTCAGCCTGCTTGTCCTTTGAGTACAAGAAGGCCACTGACTTGCTTGAGTTAATTTTATAACCTGCCACTTTGCTGAAGTTGTTTATCAGCTGTAGAATTTCTCTGGTGGAGTTTTTTGGGTTGCTTAGGTAAACTATCATATCGTCTGCAAATAATGATAGTTTGACTTCTTCCTTTCCAATTTCTATCCCTTTGACTTCCTTATGTTGTCTAATTGCTCTCGCTAGAACTTCAAGTACTATATTGAAAAGATATGGAGAGAGAGGGCAGCCTTGTCTAGTCCCTGATTTTAGTGGGAATGCTTCAAGTTTCTCTCCATTTATTTTGATGGTGGCTACTGGTTTGCAGTAGATTGCTTTTACTATGTTTAGGTATGGGCCTTGAATTCCTGCTCTTTCTAAGACTTTTAGCATGAAAGGATGCTGAATTTTGTCAAATGCTTTTTCAGCATCTAATGAGATGACCATGTGGTTTTTTTTCTTTCAGTTTGCTTATGTAGTAGATTACATTGATGGATTTCCGTATATTGAACCATCCCTGTATCCCTGGGATGAAGCCTACTTGATCATGGTGAATGATCGTTTTGATGTGCTCTTGGATTCGGTTAGCAAGAATTTTATTTAGTATTTTTGCATCTACATTCATAAGAGAAATTAGCCTGTAGTTCTCTTTCTTTGTTGGATCTTTTTGTGGTTTAGGTATTAGCGTAATTGTGGCTTCGAAGAATGAGTTGGGCAGTGTCCCTTCTGTCTCTATTTTGAGGAATAGTTTGAAGAGTATTGGTGTTATGTCTTCTTTGAAGGTCTGGTAGAATTCTGCACTAAAACCATCTGGTCCCGAACTTTTCTTGGTTGGGAGGCTTTCTATAACCCCTTCTATTTCTTTAGGGGTTATGGGACTATTTAGCTGATCTACTTGATGCTGATTTAATTTTGGTATTTGATATCTGTCTACGAAATTGTCCATTTCCTCCAGATTATCCAGTTGTTTTGAGTATAGACCTTTGTAGTAGGATCTGATGATCTATTGAATTTCCTCAGTTTCTGCTGTTATGTCTCCCTTTTCATTTCTAATTTTGTTAATTTGTATACTGTCTCTGTGTCCTTTGGTTAGTCTGGCTAAGGGTTTATCTATCTTGTTGGTTTTCTCAAAGAACCAGCTCCTGGTCTTGTTGATTCTTTGTATGGTTCTCTTTGTTTCTACTTGATTGATTTCAGCCCTGAGTTTGGTGATTTCTTGTCTTCTACTCCTCCTGGGTGAATTAACTTCTTTTTCTTCCAGGGCTTTTAGGTGTGCCGTTAAGTTGCTAGTGTATGCTCTCTCCAGTTTCTTTTTGGATGCACTTAGGGCTATGAGTTTTCCTCTTAGCACTGCTTTCATTGTGTCCCATAGATTTGGGTAGGTTGTACCTTCATTTTCATTGAATTCTAAAAAGTCTTTGATTTCTTTTTTTATTTCTTCCTTGACCAATGTGTCATTGAGTAGAGTATTGTTCAGTTTCCATGTGTATGTGGGCTCTCTGTTGTTTTTGTTGCTATTGAAGACCACTCTTACTCCATGGTGCTCTGATAGGAGGCAAGGGTTTAGCTCAATCTTCTTGTATTTGTTGACATCTATCTTGTGACCAATTATATAATCAATTTTGGGGAAGGTACCATGTGGTGCTGAGAAAAAGGTATATTCTTTAGCTTTAGGATGAAATGTTCTATATATATCTGTTAAATCCAATTGGTCCAAAGTTTCAATTAGTTTCACTGTGTCCCTGTTTAGTTTCTGCTTTCCTGATCGGTCTATGGAGGAGAGTGGAGTGTTGAGGTCACCCACAATTATTGTGTTAGGTGTAATGTGTGCTTTAAGCTTTAGTAAGGTTTCTTTTATGAAGGAGGGTGCCCTTGCATTTGGAGCATCAATGTTCAGTATTGAGAGCTCTTCTTGGTGGATTTTCCCTTTGGCCAGCAAGAAGTGACCTTCTGAGTCTCTTTTGATGACTTTAGGTTGGAAGTCTATTTTATCTGACGTTAGAATGGCTACCCCTGCTTGTTTCCTGAGACCATTTGCTTGTAAAATTGTCTTCCATCCTTTTACTCTAAGGCAGTGTTTGTCTTTAACACTGAGATGTGTTTCCTGTATGGAGCAAAATGTAGGGTCCTGTTTCCATATCCAGTCTGTTAATCTATGTCTTTTTATTGGGGAATTGAGTCCATTGATGTTAAGAGATAGTAAGGAATGGTAATTATTTCCTCCAGACATTTTTGAAATTATTTTTATTTATTTATTTTTATTTATTTATTTTTTTATATTTGAGAGGATATCTTCTTTTGGGTTTGATGAGAGGTTTCTATCTTGCTTCTTCCCGTGTGTAGTTTCCGTCCTTGTCTTGGTGTTTTCCCCCTATTATCCTTTGTAGGGCTGGATTTGTGGAAAGATATCTTGCAAATTTGGTTTTGTCATGGAATACTTTGATGTCTCCATCTATAGCGATTGAGAGTTTTGCTGGGTAAAGTAGTTTTGGCTGAAGTTTGTGTTCTCTTAGAGTTTGCATGATATCTGCCCAGGATCTTCTAGCTTTCATGGTCTTAGGTGAGAAGTCTGGTGTTATTCTGATAGGTCTTCCTTTATATGTTACTTGGCCTTTTTCTCTTGCTGCCTTTAGTATTCTTTCTTTGTTTATTACATTTGGAGTTTTGATTATTATGTGACGGGATGTATTTCTGTTCTGGTCCAGTCTGTTTGGAGTTCTATAGGCTTCTTGTATATTCATGGGCATCTCTCTCTTTAGGTTGGGGAAGTTTTCTTCCATAATTTTGTAGAAGATATTTGCTGGCCCTTTAACTTGTAAATCTTCACTCTCGTCTATACCTATAATCCTTAGGTTTGGTCTTCTCATAGTGTCTTGGATTTCCTGGAAGTTTTGGGTTACCACCTTTTTGCATTTAGTATTTTCTTTGACTGTTGAATCAATGGTTCCTATGGTATCTTCGGCTTCTGAGATTCTGTCTTCTATCTCTTGTATTCTATTGTTTGATACTTGCATCTATGGCCCCTGATTTCTTCCCAAGGTTTTCTATCTCCAATGTTGTCTCCCTCTGTGATTTCTTACTTGTTTCTACTTCTGTTTTTAGTATCTGGATGGATGTGCTCAGATCTTTCGCTTGCTTGATTGTGTTTTCATGTATTTCTTTAATAGATTTTTGTGCTTCCTCTTTCATAGCTTCTACTTGTTGGCCCACGTTCTTCTGTAGTTCTTTATGTGGTTTTTGTCTTTCTTCCTTATTGTCTTCTTCTTTTTGATCCATCTTCTCCTGAATTTCTTGAAGTGATTTTTGTATTTGCCTCGTAAAGGCTTCTAACTTTTGATCCATTTTCTCCTCTATTTCTTTATGAGATTTTTGTATGTGTTCAGCTACCAGCATCCTGACCAGTGATTTTATATCCAAGTCTTGTTTTTCTGGTGTTTTGGGGTATCCAGGGCTTCTTGTTGTTGGAGAACTGGGTTCAGATGCTGTCATGTTGCCTTGATTTCTGTTAGTAACGTTCCTTCATTTTCCTTTTGCCATCTGGTTATTTCTGGTGTTAGTTGGCCTTGTTGTCAGTGGCTGTTATTTGAATCTCCTGTGAGGCTGGGCTCACCTGTTGTTTCTCTACTGGTGAATATGCGTGACTGCTGCTTTAAGGGATCATAAGCTGGCTGCCACCCATGCGATTGTAGCCCCTGATGGAGTCTGTCTACCTGGGCTTCTCCAGCTGTGTCCTGGTTGCAATATGGAAGCCTGCCGCTATCACTGGTCCAGGGGCCGTTGAGCTGGTTGCTGCCCACTGCCTTGGTGCATGGCCAGAGGGCGCGGGGAAGTCCTGCAGAACCTAGGAGGAACTTGGCCTGCCTGGCAGCGAGAGCCTAGCAGATCCCCCCTGTGAGGGTAGCCCTGAGAGGCGTGTCTACCTGGGCCTTTCCGGCTGTGTCCTGGTTGCAATATGGAGGCCTGCTGCTATCTGCTTCTGCAGAATCATTGATAAGAGAGTTACTGTGGGACCAAGAGACCTCTTCATGGGGGTCCTCTCTCCCCACACATTTTAAATCTGAATCTTTTTTATTTATTTATTTATCTTTTATATTCTTTGTTTACATTCCAAAGGGTTTCCCCTTTCCCAGTTCTCCCCTCACTATATGTCCCATATATCCTCTTCCCTCTGCCCATTCCCCAATCACCCCTCCCCCCATTTCTCTGTTCTGATACTCTCCTACAAAACTGAATCCAGTCTTTTCAGGACCAGGGTCCTCTCCTTCCTTCTTCTTGGGAATCTTTTGATTTGCTAATTGTGCCTTGAGTATTCAGAGCTTTGGGGCTCATTAATATCCACTTATCAGTGATTGCATTTCATGTGTATTCTTTTGTGATTGGGTTAACTCACTTAGGATGATATTTTCCAGATCCAACCATTTGCCTACAAATTGCATGAATTCATTATTTTTAATTGCCGAGTCGTATTCCATTGTATAAATATACCACATTTTCTGTATCCATTCCTCCTTTGAGGGACATCTGGGCTCCTTCCAACTTCTGGCTATTATAAATAAGGCTGCTATGAACATAGTGGGGCATGTGTCTTTATTATATGCAGGGGAATCCTCTGGGTATATGCCCAGGAGTGGTAACACACAATTAATTCAATGCAAACAAAATGGAAAATTTAAAAACAAAAAACATAAAACCTTGAAGTAGCTGTTCCCAGGATTTTTGGGTTGGTGGTGCTGGGTTAAGCAAAAGAGTCTTTGCATCTGAAATCCTGGCTGCTCTGGTTTCAGGTAAAGCTCCGTAATAAAGCTAACAGGCAATTTTGGTGACCTGAGTCTGGCCATACCCGGCTAAGGAAATCTCCACTGAAGGACTGCCGCCATCAGATTGGCCGGTTGGCATAGCTGTGGGTTTTCTTGACTATTAATTATGTCGGAGGAGGCCAGCCTTAGGCGGCTGGGCTGGTGTATGAGGCAGCCTGACTGTGAACCTGAACGCAGGCAGTGAGAGCCTGCAGTGAGCAGTCACTCTCTGTGGTTTTTGCTTCAATTTCTGTTTCTAGGCTTCTGCTTGAGCTCCTGTCCCGGCTTCCCTCGGTGAAGACTGTAATCTATGAGCTAAATAAAGTTCCTCCTCAGAGTTGCTTTTCGTCGTGGCTTTTATCATAGCAACAGAATCAAATTAAAACAGCGATCCAGAGCTGGCTGCGGCTGGACGTCGCCTCTGATGCAAACCCAGGATCTTAGCAGCTGAAGTTCACCCTTCATTAAGTATTTGTGTAAAAAGGAGATCTCTGTGATTTGTCATACCTACTCTGTTTACTTTTTGAAGCGCGTTTTTGTTTTCATCTACTGCCTGTTTTAACTGGATACATCTTTGGTAACTATCTCTCCTTTTACTTGGTCCAGAAGCGCCTGTTAGTTGGCTTCCAGTAACCACTCAGGCTGCAGCTTCATCCTGCCTCTAGAGCCTCAGGGCCTGCAGCATTCCCACAGCTGCTGGGCAAGCATTGGCCGAGCCCCTACCATCTTGAGACTTTTGAGATTTTTGCCCTACTGAACTCATCAATTTTCCAATTTACTTTATTTTATTTTATTTTATTTTATTTTATTTTATTTTATTTTATTTTATTTTCTGATCTTAAGGAGTTTTTCTCCTGGATAAAAATATATATGCACATTATTATTCAGCAGGTTATTTGTTATGACAACTCACAGAACTGAAGGACATACTCTGCTTGGCGATACTGTATTATAGGGTCTGTGTGTGTGTGTGTGTGTGTGTGTGTGTGTGTGTGTCTGTGTTGGGGGTAGAACTGACTAGGAAGCAGTACCTTGGTTAATTCCAAGAGTGAATGAATGAAGTATCTTCACTGTTACCGTGTCAGATCCTGCTCCTCTCCTGTTATATACCTATATTTCATTTACCCATCATTTATCTTCATTTACCCATCAATAACTAGAGGCAAGAACCATGTAACTTTCTTATTTTGACACAGGATATTTGAAAAAAACATAGCAACAACAAAAAAACATTTGAATGGAATTTTCATGTCATGATGAAATATTTATTTGTGTGTGTGTGTGTGTGTGTGTGTGTGTGTGTGTAAAAGTACTGATGTAATTGTAGTCTCAGAGGCTTACTGCTGAATAAGCTTACCTTTTCTCTTTTCTTCCAAACTCAGCTGTTCTGGCTCAAACTCTTCTCCAAACTGGCTGATTTAATCTAGCTTCTCTCAGCTTCAGATTAAATTGCTCTGCTTGACCTCAAACTAACTCTGGCTATATGTATTCTAATCTTCTGGCTCCTTTTAATTCTCTGGCTGCAACCTGCCTCTGAGCTGAACTGACTGAACTCAACTGATCTTAGCTCAGTGAACAAATTCAGGAAGGAACTCTACTGCATTGTACCACACTCACCGTGCTGTACTGACTCCTCTGTGCTGTTCTTAAATAGCCTCTATTTCTCACGAAGAGTTCTCATGTCTGATTCATTCTGTCAAATCTTTCACTGAGTTTTTACTTTCACCTCTGTTAGGTATCATTTTCAAACATGGTTCCTTCCTTCTACAAACTACATTTTTTTTTAAGAGACTAATGGTTGTTCTAAGGGTATGTCTGTATTCCAGCCAGAGGCATTAAAGGTATGTGGTGTGTCTGCATTCCAGGTGGATCTCACAGACCTAGGTCTTAGGAAGCAATCCCTTATCAGAGCAGCCATCTTGGTGGATGAAAAGAGCTCTACAGTTTGGAGAGTAACACCTTTGTTTGGAAGCAACTACATACCTTGTTAGCAAGATACAAAGAAATCAAGGTGGGGGATGAACAGAAAGCTTCCTCTCTGCTGGCTAGCTTCCACTGCACTGAAAGGTACAATGCAAAGTCCTGGGAGAGAAGAGATATCAATGTCTTATGAGCCCAGAACCCTATGAATTACAATACCAGCCGTCTAGGTGAGATGTTGCCCTACTGTATAAGAGTGGCATAACTATTTTAAGAGTAGAGTAACGAAGTGCTTTTGATGCATTTTTGAATTGTATCTTCAAGATGGAATTCACATGTGGAACCCTAATTTTTTTTTAGAAACTCATGACTGAGGTCTTAGGCCATATGAAGAGGCCTATCAGTATTATTTATCGAAATTGACACAGTTTCAATTTGCCTTCTTATGTAGACCCATATATGAAGGTTACTTCTAGCCCTAATCCTATAACTCTTTTTTTTTATCTTGCAAAGAACAATGTTGAATATGGAGAGATGTGTGGCTACTCCAGGGGCTGAGAATAACTGATGATTGGTCAAGTGCTCTGTCATGAAGAGGACAGTCATAGTACCACCTCTAAGACTCAGGGAATATTAAAGAGGGGACAAAACATATAAGAAGGAGATGACAGGGAGATTTTGAAATCCCCTCTTCTATTCAAGACACAACTATAATAATTACAATTTTCTGAGCTAAAGGACTTGCACAATAGTGGTCACTGCTAATAGTCAATCATGGTTGAAGAGTGGTGTAGATAATTACTCTTCTCTGCTGAAGTATTGTTTACTCATAGACCAGAGACTTGGAGGGAACTACCGACTTTGTTTTCTAATGTTCTGAAGAGAACCATACTCCATTGGATAGTTCCAAACACAATGTCACACAAGGACCCTGGTCACAAAAGAAAATGAAGGATATGAATTCTGGTAAGAAAATTGTAACGAGATAATGGGCATAGGAGTAACGTGAGAGAAGAAGGGCTCACGAAAATAAAATAAAACGCTAGGATAAAATTGTCACATAACAAACTTAAATTAAACAAATTAGTAATTTGTGAGATCTATTGATCAATATTTGCAACTTAAAATTAGAATAAAAATAGTAGAACTCACGGTGGGCCAGTTATTATCAAATACCCACTCAGAGCAATTTTCTATCCAGTGAAAAGATTTGAAGTACTAGATCAAAAGGTCACAGAGTTCCAGTTAAATTTAGTGAAAATAGACACTCCAAGAAGGAGTAGATAAGACAAGTTCCCTTCAAAGGATGTAATTAATTTTGTGTTAGTGTTTTCCCTCCTGATAATTGAAGGTCAGAAATCAATAGAGTAACATCAGCAGCTTTTAACAGAAAAAAAAAAAAAACTCCTAAAAATTCTGTACTCAGAAGCCAAGATCTCTGAATAGAGCAAGAGAAATGTTCTTGTGACATCAAAAAACAAAAAATTATACAACCTAAGCAATCACACTTAAAACTTACTTAAACATCTACCCAGCTAGTCTCAGCATGCACTACAATTTTTTCAATAATGAAAGTTAATGAAGGAAATTAATAAGTTCTGATGAGCGCTGAAAGCAAAAAAGTTATATAAATAATTATATTAATAAAATAAAAGCTCACAAATGGACCCATTTAAGAGATATAAAAATTTTGTAATAATAGTGATTACACTAAAGTAACAATGCATATATAATAAAATGGCCCATGATTTTCAATCAACAGTTCAAGTGCATATTTACCATGAATTATTTGTTGTAACTGTTAACATGGTTCTAGTAAAGCATTAGGCTCTTGGATCAAGTATGCATTAAATTTACTAGTATTCATAATTAAATATATACAGTACCAATATTCATATTTAGACATTTGACAACTAAATGTTTATATGGGCCCAAGAATTAGAACTTTCGGAAGATTTCAGAATGATATTTTTATGCACCCGTATGTAAATATTTATGTATCCAGCTGCTAATTGTTCTCGGAGATAGCCAATCAAACAGTTATACAGTCTGAAAACAACTTTTCTACTGTTTAAATTTTCCTTATGTTTTCTTAAGATAACAGTAAGGACACAGGAAAAGAAAGCTTGAATATTATTTACTATACTCAAATGTGTCTAAGAGATTACATATTATATTAAGGCTAAGAATATATAGTGTCTTAAAAAATCTAAGAAATTTCTCTGGATGTCTGCTTTCAGATTCCAATATTACTGAGAGATGAAGGCTGGTCTTCAAGACTTTATATGAAATCAACACAGTAAAATGAACTATGAACTGATTGATGTCACCATTGATTCCATATGAATTGAGACAAAATATTTGATTTGTGTGATCAATCTTCTTTTTTGAAGGGACAACTAGGACATACATTCATATAGATCACCTTGATTATATAAATTCTCATTTAGAGTTCTTTCCTGTTGATTATGGGTCATATCACTTTGAAAATAATGCCAACCTGTAGAACATGAGAATGTGGTGATGGGTTAACAAGAGTTAGAATAAATGGAAATGAAAAGAAATTTAGTGAGAAGACTGACATGAAATGTATGTATACACACACATTCTTATGTATATACAAGCACAACACATACACACACACACACACACACACACACACACACACATATATATATATATATATATATATATATATATACACACACACACACCATATGGTATATTTCCTTGGATGAGATATGAGGGCTGGATAGATGGTTTCATGGTTATGAATGCATATTGCTGTTACAGTGGCTTAAATGCTATTGTTACCAACCTCACCTTCTGGGGATCAAATATACCCTCCTAGAGCATCTGCACTAATATGTTCATATATACAAATAAACATAATTATAATAATAATAATTTAAACTTCAAAAAGGAAATGTAATAGCATGGAATGATCTTTTTTCTACATTTTTACCTTTTCATTTCATTACATTAAAAAGGATTTCAATTCCCTTTAGCTCTGTAAAGGTTACCACTCTAGTAAGCATAGTCTAAACTTACAAAATTAATTGGAGAAAGTAAATGAATGCTCTAACTGAAAAGTACACAATGCCATAAATAAACAAAACAAGAGCTATAATGGAAAATAAATGTAATAAAATTATACTCTGTCTCACTGAAACCTCAAACTACAATTGATTTCTTTGCCTACACTGAACAAATGTTTAATTCAGTAACAGTTAATGAAGTAAACCTTTTCATATTTCCCACTGTTGAGCATTTTTATGGAAATTGTTTCTTTATGTTTTTTTCTTTTTTGCTAGTAATAACTTCTGGCTCTGTACTGGTTATCCTGAAACTACCATATACTCTTTGATTCATTAATTCACTTTCAAGACTCTACCCTAGAAAGAATGCAGAGCTATGTATCATGATTTATAAATAAAAACATCTATTTTAGTATTGTTTAGAATAATAAAGCACTAGTGAAAAGTTTAGGCAGCATATAATAAATAAATTATGTCACAACCATGTTTGTCTGCTATTCACTTATTCACTAGCATATTCCCTAAATGTTTTATAAGAACAACATAGAGTAATATTCACTTAAAAATGGCAAGCCAAAAGGTATATGTAATTGTTCCTTTTCAACATTTCACTAGTTTGTCAGTGGCATGTTATCTAAAGATTAAAATTTCTCTTATGCAAACACATACACACAAACACACACACTAAAAGATAAGGTATAAAATATATACATATATTTACATATGATACATATGATATATGTATCATAAAATATCAACTTAGTAAATAGAATTCGCAGGGTCTGCATTTAATACATATGCATATACAATATATGATTCACTTGTTATACATATGTTCTCATTTTAATTAGGATAAACTATAGATGGCACATATTCTAAATTTGTTTGCAATCCAAAAATCCCCTCTAATATTAAATTAAATGATTGCCAATTATTACTGTTTACCATAAAAAGTTGCATTTAAATTTGTAAGTTTATTTCTGTATCTGTAAGTGGTAGAAAACATCTAAGACACCACTAATTCATTATTATATTTAAAATGTAGTTATTCAGAAGTTACATTTTTCCACGATTAGGGTTTCTTTACCAAAGAGGTATTTTAATGAAAATTGAATATAATGAATAATTAAAAAATGAACACTTTCATTGCAGTTCAGATATATGTAGGCAGCTATCCCAGAGAGCCACTTCTTTCCTGTGTTTCTTTCCCTATATCTATCTGCCTCTCTCTGCTAAGTGATTGTATAACAGGAGCATCTTATTCTTCCTTTTGGGGCTGTTGATTAAAAGATTCCAATATAGGATTTGAGAAGATGCTTTTAGATAACTCTATTCTATTTGTTTTGCAAAAAGTGTTTCTAAAGTAATCTATTATAAACTGTGCAATTTTCCAAAAGCCATAGCTCGTTGCCTAGCAACATACTTGGTTATGTCATATAATGAAAGCAATATGACAAAATGGTATTTTCAGGTATTAATGCTTAAAAACATTCTTAACTAAAAGAACACATTTTACCGATGGAATTTTTTGAGCAATGGGACGTACACAAACAATGTAAAAGGAGAAATAGTGTACTAATTGAAAGTCATTTTCTTAATGATACAATATTAACATTTACGACCCGCTGTAAGGACTAGAGCCAAGCACTAGAGGTGTGCTGTCTTTGCCAGATCTCCAGGCTCTATCTGGTGTTTCTGAGGCACTCAGTCCATTAAGGGCCTGCAGTAAAAGGAAAAAATTACATGTCTCCTTAGGCTACTTAATGGTGTTATGACATGCACTGAGCACACAGGGAACCTTAAATGATGCAGGAAATAACTTAGTTTGGAAAAGTTTTTTTTTTGAAATGTCAAAACTATTAGAGCATGAAAACTTAAAAGCTAATTTTACATGTAAACATGAAAATCAGAACAATTATCTCTTGAATTTTTTAAAAAAAATGTTCATTGGTGTTTTTCTTTTCTGTCTGGGAATTCTGGGGAAAAAAACACTACTTAACTGCTTGGGTTTCGACACTTTTCTGATCAACATGAATATAAATGATTGATAAAATTGGTTTTGTTTGCACTTCTATTAAAAATATATCTTTGATCTCCCTGTTTTTCACATTCTTCAGCTTTTTCCTATTGTCTGTTTCTATCACTTGGAATTGAGGGAGGGGATTGTGCTGGGGCATGGAGGAAGAGTTCATAAAATAAGAGAGAATATCTCATAAAAATTCCCTTGCGATTGAAGATGTTGCCTTTCCTGATATTTTGGCAAGCCTGGAATTTAAACCCCTACTACTCTAAGAAACTTTTATTTTTATCTGGTTTCTATTCCTTTGACACTTAATAGTTATTGACATACTGCTGTTCATTACATGTTCATATCCCAAGATGCTGTTTATCAGCAAGGTGTGAGGATGACAGGCAGGGCAAATGACTGCACATCAGTCATTTTAATGTTCCCGTCATTGACAACCAGCTTTTAGTTTGATGTTATAGCTGATGGTAGGAGAACCCATTTTTTTAAAGGGGCTACTCTCCTTTCCTATCTTAAAAAAAGCTGGTATAATAGTCCTGGACTGGAGATAATGTCATGTATCCAAAGATAGCCACTAGAAGAGGCATAGATGTTTTTACTCTGTAATCTAGGAGGGTATAAGTGAATTCATCTAGAGTGGAAGTGAAGCCAGCTATTTGCAGATGTATCTTGCTGAGAATCCTGTGTCTTTGTATTCACATTATAACAAGAGCACTGGAGATGTTGATATCAAAGTTCTAAGAAAGCCGGTTACATGAGGGAAAGTATATTTTTGAATTTGCTTTTTAAAGCTTTTGGAATGAAATTAAAAGCAGTTGAGCAGCAACAGAAAGGTCTCTAGTCAAAGATACAATGCTTAGGGTGACCAGATGACAGAAGTGATGTTTATTTTTTAACTATAATTTATTGCATTTTAATATTTATTTAAAAAAACACACATTGTTGTTAAGGGATTATCTGCTTAGACATTGTAATTAGCAGTTCTTATTTACAGTCACTCATAATCCTTGGCACTCAAGGAGCCTGTAGAAGCAAGAGGTATATTATCACACAAAAACAAGGAATTAATGAGGCTTATAAAATTTCACATAGAGAGATTCTGTCCCCTACCTAATGACATCTTTTTATGTTGAGCATAAATGAAAAATCTATAGTAACAACCCATACAATGAATGACAGCAGGGAATAATCATATGGTAATGATCTCCAGGGAAGACAGTATGTGCCTTGTACATTACAGTTTGTGTGTGTGTGTGTGTGTGTGTGTGTGTGTGTGTGTGTGTGATTCTTTCTTGCTTGCTTTCCTGGTCTATCTTTTCTTTTCTTTTTTTTTTTTTTTTTGCAGTCAGGGTCTCTAGTCCAGGCTGATTTCAAATTGATTACTTAGCTCAGAATGACATTGAACTTCCAATCCTCCTGCTTCTACCTCTTGAGTACTTATTAAAGGTGTTTACCACTGTTGCTTGGTGTATACAGTGCTGGGGATCACATAAATCACTACTAAGACATCCTCAACCACTTTATTCCATTTCTCTCCAGTTAATTGCTAACATTCTGTTATGATGAGGAGTTCCTACAGATTCACCACTAAAAGTAACCACTAGGTCCCTAATCATTGAATTAGCTGTCTCTACTTGACTCTGGAGCCTGTGTCCTTACTAATTTGGCCTTTCTACCTGGGATCTGATTACAGAAAGAATATATTCACTCTGTTTGTTTGCTTGCTACTTTTCCTTTTGTTTTGATAAAATACTTCAGCAAAAATAACTTACAGGAGAAAGGAATTCCTTTTTACCTCACTATCAAAGGAACACTCCATCATGGTTGGAAATTCAAGGCATCACCAACATAAAGCAGTTGGTCATATTTCATTGTAAGTCAGTACAAAAGAAGGATGAATGCATAGCAGTGCTCAGTTCAATCTCACTTTATAGTCTATGATTTCAGTCTGAATTGTGGCACCCGCAATGGGCAGGGCTTCTCAATCATTTAATCAAAATAATCTCCCATAGGTATGTCCACACCTGTCTCCTTGATGGTTTAAAATTCTGTCAACTTGACACCTAATATCAACCATCAGAATGCTTCAATGACAATAATTTCAAGCTCGCCGGTTCTCTCTAGAATTGTTTCTTCTGATCATTGTTATCTTTTATTTTTGGTTTCCTTATAATAAAAAACATGATTGAGCTTCCTAAGTTTTGCATATTTTTAAGTACATCTTTGAGGTTGTCATGGCTCTTCATTCATCTCCAGTGTGTGATGATCAGCCAAGGCAGGAAGGAGTTTTCATAGAGGACTGTCCAGTGCTGTATAATTTAGTCACATGACTTTCTTTTTATTTTGGCAATTGTTTGAAAGAAGCAATAGCTCTTCTCATTCTTCAGTTTGTAGTGGAACTATAAATGGGTCTAGGTGGTCACCTTGCTAGTCATCACAGGGGCTCATTGCTTATCTCTCAAAATCAGATCTTTCTGGTTTTGGCCAAAGTCTCTAAAGACTACCCATTGTTTATGAAGACTATATCATAAAAATCTCCATGAAACCAGCAAATGAACTATCATTATTTATGACAAGATAAACTACTCGCAGGTAATATTTTTGAAAACAGAAACAATCCTCAGCCTCTATCTCCATTAAGGCTGAGAAGTGGTCACACATGAAGCCTCAATTTTTAGCAGATACCTAGCAAATAAAATTGATCAAGTGCAATGAAGTTAATTGTGAACCCAGTGAAACTCTATCCCACATAATTTTTGCTGGGATTGGGTCTAGTTATGTTCACAAATTTACATGTTGGAGGTTTGTTTCCTAGTGTAGTGGTCTGAATATTAAAGGGTGCTTCGAGACATGAGGCCAAGTATTAATCATTGACAGATCTCCTGTCACAAAAGACTGAAGTAGTTTCCATGGACCCTGAGCTCTCTGACAGGGCGTTGTTCTCAAAGGGAGCCAGGTTTCCGAATTCCTCTCTGAATTTTGATATGACTTTTGATATGACTTCTTCCTCTGCATGAGTTCCCACAATAATGACCGCATCAACTATTAATTGCGAGGAGGTGGGCACCTTGCTCTACAGCTACAGAACTCTGAGCTAAACGTTTGAGTTGACTTGCCTCAGTCAACACCCCTAAATGCTCTGCTATACATTGCTTTTATGAAAATTTTCCAAATTTTAAAGTGTACTTTGTAACTTTAAAAGGAGCGGATGTGGATATAACCGATAAATAAGCAAAGAACAAGATTAGTTTATAACCTATAGTGAAATGGGATTTTATGTTGAAAATTAACTGAGAAGTGATGATCTATATTTCTTACATAGAATTGTGACTGGTAATTACTTCTGTGGTAGTTATGGTTTCCACTGCCATGAAGAAACACCATGACCGAGGCAACTCTTATTTAATTGGGGCTAGCTTATAAGTTTAGAGTTCAGTCCATTATTATCAAGGCAGTGTCCAGGCAGGAGGCAGTTTCTAGGAGGAAACTCTATTTTGCCCTCGGGACCTTGGGAAGAGCTTAAGTATAGGACCTCAAAGCCCACCCCCATAGTGACTCACTTTCTTTAGAGGCCACATCTACTCCAAAAGGTCAAATCTCCTAATAGTGCCACTTACCATTATCCAAGCATATTCAAATCAGTATAATACAACTATGCTTACATAGATTTATTTTCTCAAGCTCCATTTCTTGCTTTCTAAAAGCCCTTCATAAACCTCAGAGGGTTTTTTTCTGACTCCTCTGCATTCAGTAGTTTGTCATAGAGTAGTTTGTCAGGTTTTAGAGTCTATCCATCATTTACCTCCATCCTCCCGGATGACTCATAATGCATTAAGTGTTTGCTCCGAACTTTTACACTAACTTCAGTGTTATTACTCATCTTGTCTAGTAATTGATGTCAGAAGTAGAACTTTACAGAATATGAAACTCTATGAAGACAGTTATACCATTTGGAGGTAGTGAGAGTTCTGGAGTTTCATAAATTGGGAGGGATATGTATATCAGAAGCATCAAGGGAAACAATGTCAGTATTTTCTCCTACCCAAGAGGAAAATGATTTAAACATAGTTTTAAAAAGACAGTAGTAGGAATAAATTTTGACACATACCACTTGATAAAGTCATTGTTCCTCACTATGTTTAATGATACTAACAGGATCATAATATGTCTGGGAGGACTTAATCCCAGTGTTCAATAAATATAAATATATTTGTGTGTGCGAAAATGTAGAAGACATTTTTCTCATGGGCTGAGATGTACGAATGAAGAGAACATGCTGTTGTTTTGATTGCATCAGGACTCTGAAGCAGTTGAAGAGAACAATGTTGGATGCCATGGTGTTATTAAATTGACAGAGATGGGTAGGTGAGATGGCTCAGTGAGTCATGCTGTTTGCAATCAAACTGGATGACCTGAAATTGATCCCTGTGACCTCTAAGGCAGAAAGAGAATGGACTCCTGCTACTCGTGCTTTGACATGTTTTGGCATGCATGAGCATACTCTCTCTCTCTCTCTCTCTCTCTCTCACACACACACACACACACACACACACACACACACAAACAAACAAACACACACACACTACACATGATCTTAGCCATCAGGCTGAGAAGCGATTTCATACACTAAATAAATGTAATAACATTTAAAAATAATCATGAGCTCTTATATAATATGATTATGAAAGGCATCTTTCAGAAGCTTTTTCTAGATATTTACAAAAAATTGAGTACCAAGTTATGTTTTACAATGGGAAAGGCATTTGAGGAAGAAAACAGTCAGGTTAAAATCCCTCATGTAATGTGAGGAAGTATACTGCAGGAATGGTCATAATGGTCTTAGAAAAATGGGTTAAATTGTAGAGGATGACTGGCAAAAGAAATAATGGTCAAAATAGGGTTAGATGCAGAGTTTTTATGGATTAGACTTTCAATCTGTGTGCAAGAGAGATCAGTGGATGAGTTTTAATGATATTAGTGTATGTTGAATGAGCAATACCAGGAATGAAGAAAGCAGATATGAATCTTCTTCAAAAACTCAAGGAATAACAATATCATCTCAGGCTACAATTTGTGTAGGGCTTTTTTTTGGAAGAACAATTTGATGATCACTTTGGTTTTCATGTCTCCTCACTCCCATTTCTGCTTGAACTTTCCCACTATCAGAATTTCTTTCTCTACATTCACCTAAATTATATTCCACTGCTCTCTATTCCTTAAGGCAACTCAAAAGTCACTGTTCTAGATTCCTAATTTCTCCAATAGTTCTAGTTAAATGTTTAAAAGGAAATAAAGGCACAGTTAAAATATAGTATGAGGTTCAGTATAACTTTTTTCCCAATTTTATCACTTAACATGTAAATTTTATATTTTATAGATTAGTAGAATTCTATTGTGTATATGTATCAAATTTCATTATATATCAATCAATTGATGAGCATCTAGGTGGTGTTCATGAAGTTTGGATTTTCTTCTCATGTTTATGAAACCAATAGTACATTAAAATCAAGGTAAGGATTTTGTTGCCACAAGAATGTTTTCTGTATTGTTTAAAAAATAATCTGGGAACCTTATACCAAATTAGAATTAGCACCTTTCAGATTTCAAGTGCGTAAATCACACCATTTCAACTTTGAGGAGGAAAGAATGTAAGTAAGGTATATTTGATATTTCCTCTTCTTCTTTCTCTTCTAATATTCTCAGGAGAAAACCTTGAATCTTTGAAAGTTAAAACAAACAAGCAAATAAACCTGGAGAATATTGCAGAATGGCAGACTATGCAAAGTTCTACTGCAAGGTATAGAGTATTTTAATTTAATTTTCACGTGGAAGAAAAGGAAAAAAGAAGCCATGGGTAATTCTGATATGGAAGAATGGAACAATAGGTAAATGGTTAGATCTGGAAAATATCATCCTGAGTGAGTTAACCCAATCACAAAAGAATACACATGAAATGCAATCACTGATAAGTGGATATTAATGAGCCCAGAAGCCCTAAATACTCAAGGCACAATTAGCAAGTCAAATGATTCCCAAGAAGAAGAAAGGAGAGGACCCTGGGCCTGTAAAGATTGGATCCAGTTTTGTAGACCCAGAACAGAGAAACCGTGGGGGGAGGGGGAATGATTGGGGAATAGTTGGGGGGAGAGGAATTATGGGATGTATGGTGGGGGTTAACTGGGAAAGGGGAAAGCCTTTGGAATGTAAACATAGAATATAGAAAATAAAAATTAAAAAAAAAGAAAATAAGGAAGTTCTTCTAGTACTTGGTCCATATTAGAGAGCCATGATGATGGTGATGATAGCAGGTGATAGCTGTCCTGCACCACCTTATCACTGCCACTGCTGGAAGTTACAGACCAGGGAGCTCTAAGCATGCTTGGTAGGGCTCTTTCTATCAGAAATAAAGGAAATTGTATGGAGACCTAGCTCTCCCTGAATGCAAACTCTGGAAAGCTATAACTCTATGTGTTTTCTGCATGTCCCATCATATTCTTAAAATAAATGTAATCTTTAAAAAAAAGAAGAATACATTCATGGTTGTGGCTCATACGTCACAGAGGTGATACACGGCACAAAACAGGTGTCAGTGAGATCTGAGGTCATTGGGCCTATTGTGGTACTTACTCAAAGGACCTGCCTTTGAGCTCCATGATTTTGGAATTGATGAAAAATGGAAAAGATGGAACAAATTATTTTGTCTATTTGAAATGCCCTCCTTATTCAACCATTCTCTATTTTCCCCTATCTCTTTTTGTCATGTTTTCCTACTATTCAGAATTAAATTTCATCATGACTTCTCTTGTAAATGTTTATAAGATGACAGTCTCAATTTCACACAAAGATGTTGCTATTCTTGCTTTTCAAGACAAATTTGTACTCTGTTATTTTATTATCACAATTTCTGTCCTGATAGACTATAGTTTTCTGCAGTCAGGGCAGCTCATCTGCTTACTGTGTCTTTTTAAAGCATAGTTCAGGATTCATACTCATTTAACTGTGGTCTGCAAATGAACGGAAAGCTACAAACTCACTTTGATATGGTTTGGATAAGATGATGTTGTGATAGGCTATCTGTGTTATCAGTTACCAGGATAAGGTGGGCACCAAACCAAGAGGTGGAGGAAGATCTGAAATTCACTTATTTTGGTTTTGAGTTTGACATTTTAGTCATGTAAGGGGATCAATTCTTGGTGTGGATGAAATTTAAATCCAATTTTAAAATGTTTAGTATTCACTCATTGGACAAGAACCTATTTAAAATGCTTGAAGAAGCGTGAACCAACAGAGAGGTATAAGAAAATCTAAAAGAGGAATATGCATATTAACAAAACTAGCAAAATGGCAGCTGTCATAATTAACACCCATTCTCTCTGGAGAAGGAGCTGGAGGAAAAGAACTATGGATAGTGTAGTCTTAACAACATGGCAATGTTAATGCTTAGTCAGTTTCCAACACATGGAAAAATTACCTTTTCTGTTCTTGTTCATATTTATGTGCATCTTTGCACTATAATTTTGGCAGATAGGAAATAGCAGAGACCTTAGTGACCAATCATTTAAACGTGTATCTGTACCAAATGAAAAGTCGAGGGCTCAGACTACGAAATGTTACCTTGGAATATTTTTACATACATTAAGTTGAAGTGGTTTCAGGCTAATTTGTGTAACTTACTGGTGCAATACAACACAATTTGTTAGGTTGAAAGCCAGTGGGCTTTTCCTTCCCACGGGGAACCTATAAATGACAAAGTTCGTGATCTAGATAGTATATTTGTTAAATTAATGGAGATAATCCTTTTTGTTTTATTTGTGTTAAAGTACTCAGAACTGTATTTCATTTTCCCTTTAAAATGACAAAACGTATATCTCTGATACTGGCTAAACAAAATTGAATTTCTCATATAGCACTTTAAATGTTAATCAGAGACAAGGCAAGTTCTTGCCAGCCAGGGCTTTGCTTTACAAACTAATATTTACATTGCACTTTCCATTCGAAGAGCCATTTAGAAACATAAATTAATCTTTACAACACTGCTGAGAAGTAAGTTAATGGCAGGAAGGATGATCATTACTCCCATATTACAGACGAGCAAAGCTACACTGCAAGCTTAGTGACCAAATTAAAATTATTACTCATGTGTCAAATCATTTATGACTATGCCCATCTGATATTTCATGCTTCACGTTTTTAATGCATAATCATCTCTTGGATGGATAAATGCATTGCTCCCAAGTCTTTTTGGGAAAAAAATGCTGAAGTATAAAGACATGCAGAAAGGGTTTGGTCAGCACACGAAGGAACATCATTACCTTCTATTGAACACATAGTGGGTGACAAAACATACATCAGTGACATCCCTCACCACTTCCCTGTACAGGCATCATATTCAATTAAGCACATAGCTCTCTGTCAGCAGACTTGACATGCTCACCTAGGGAATGCCATGACCTCCCCTGGAATCAATATTCATGTTACGATAGACTGACAGTATAACAGATGAGTGAGTGTCCCTTGATTATTACCTATTTTTGTTACAAGAACAGAGAAATGTGCATTTAGTGTGAACAAATAAACTTCCTTACATTTGTGGGACATAGCTGTGCTGTAGCTGTGCTATGTAAATAGGGAGCTAAATAAATAGTGTGTTGAAAAAATATATTAATACAATTCTGATCAGTGAGAAATGATTGAAGTCCTGCCTCAACTGGTTCAATAAAGCTGATTTAGGAAGCCACATGGTCACATGAAAGCAATTACTCTTGGAACTAATTTGTAGGAATCTTTAGTTTGATGGACATCTTTAAGATCTCTTAAGTTTCTAATATATTTGACAAATTTTCTTTTCTTCCTTAATCTAAAAAATGATTCAAAGCCAACTCCAGGGATGGGAAAGAAGACATTTTAAAAGTTTAGCAAGAAAGTATAAAAAATAGAGTTATGAAAAATAGAGTTGTCTGACTTCAGAAGTTTGGACAAATGTCATTCTCTGGCAAAAAGAATTGTGTTCTTATTCTTCTCTTCCCAACCATTTTGCTCTTTGATTTTCCTTTAAGGTTTAAACCTTCTTGGGGATCTTACATGAACTCCCTCCTAGGGCAAAAAGTACTTGTGAACTAAATGAAATGGTAACATCAAGATGGCTCAGAACCTAATTTATAAAATGAGATGGGAGGTAACTGGGCAACTCCACCTAAACATTGAGCATGGCAAAGGAATTGTATAGTAAGGTCTAGAGAAAGAATGTAATTTTGTTTGTTTTGATTTTTGTTCCATGAAGACTTGGAGAACAGAGCTTTTTGTGTGTTCATAAAGGGCTGTTACTCTAATTAAAATCTATAAAATGAAATAAGTTGTTTGTACAACTGAATATAAACAAAGCAATAAATAATGGTGAATTTATAAAAGAACAAATAAATATTATAGTCATATTTAAATATTATTTGTTCTCCTTTGGAGCAGTTCACTTGTTAGAAAAATATAAGATAGGTTCTGAACTTTATAATTCATATATAAACAAGAAAGCCAAGTTGGAAACCCAGAAGATCTGACACACTCAGAAAATCTATTTTCATCATTTTAGATCTAATCCCTATAATGAAAAAGCAAATCATAAGCTAGTAGTTATCTAAGTTGTGACAAGGATTGGTGCTATGTATTCTGGTAATAAATATTCTATCATTTTTCTTATTTTCTATTATTGTTCCATATTTTTTTTTAAAAATTCAGTGCCAATATCATTTAGACATTGAAAAGGAGATGAAAAGGAATAATAAAGATGATGACCACTTTTTCAGTAAAAGCATTAATTCTTACTCTTTCTATTTTTTAAAAAATTCTTTTCTTTCATTGAGTCAATCAAACTTGTGAACATATAGTGTACTAGACATAACAATAAATGAAATTCTCATTTATTATGTTTGACCTTCTTACAGACCTTCAGTTTATATTTTATATTTTCTATACAATATATAGATATATTTCTCTGTAAAATAAATATGTTTGTGTTTGTTTATAAAATAAAAATTATATATATGTATATATTATATATATGACACAGGTCCCAACACAAAATGTAACATGACACAGAATTAAAACAATACATTTCCGTCATTCTAAACATAACTATTTATATTAGGTTTATGTCCATGGCAGTTGGATTTCTAATTTTTTTATTATCTGTTCTCATGTAATGTTGGTGCCTAAAATCTCCTCAGAGATTCTTGACATAGAACACGTGGTACATAAACTTTATATTCCTGTGAAGTGGGTGGACTGAACAATCCAGCTGTTTCCATCTGCTGAAGATTTCATTGCATAGTTTCTCAGTCTGTTTTTCACTATGCTCTTGCCCAACCTGGGCATTTTGTACTTTTAGTCTTGTGCCAATACTAGTGGTTTATTCCAATTTTTGACTTTTCTGTTTCCTTAGAAAGCAGCAAACCCATTAACTTCCACCAGGAAAGTATTGATTTGAAATCTTTATGATACATACTGTTTCTTTTAGAATAATTGGATTCACCCAGTAATTCCCAGAAGGAAAATCCCCTACCTTTTAAGAAACATAGCAAGCACTGATATCACCCAGTGCTGTAATTATAATTATGGGTAAAATATTCATGGCTTCAAACCAGTTAGATATATTTGAAGATAAAAACAAACATAAACTTGGCTTAGTATTAGCACAATGTCCCGTCTCCTGAGTGCTTCCAAACATCTGTGTTGGAATGAAAGAAGCAAATACTCAACCAGGTCCTAGATTCCCCAACTCTGCACGTGTTTTCTGAGATCACACACCAGGGTGTATGCAAGCAAATAATGAGAGAATGTTGTGATCAGCACGACTCATTACCCAAATCCTGTGCGGATTCCTGTTGGCAGTTTTAGTGCTGACGTGTGCCTTATGAGCTCGTTGGTTCTGAGCAAAACAGGAATTCAGATCAGAGTTAAATATAATAATATTTTCATTTCTAGGTATTTAAATGAAACTTTTCAGCTTATAGTTACTAGTTGCTGAAATGGTGGAAGACTGACATCAATATTATTTATAATGGAATCCACTGTGTGTTTTTTCATTACATTATATTGGAACTGTGAATACCAGCAATGTTACCTTGATATGTCCTATTTCTATTACAAAAAACTTTATGCATTGGTGGGCCACAAATATGTATGGATGATGTGTTAAGACGAATGAACTATTCACCTGAGACTGGGGTGAATAAGTCTGAACATGACATCATTCACCATGGGAAAAGCATTTATTGATTTACATTTATTATTTGTTACATGCTATGTTTAGGACTGTAGTATAATGAAGAGTAAAAGTGAGCAGGATTTCTTCCACACACATGCCAGGACCCCATGGGAAAGAAAACTTTAATTATATGATTAAAAACTACTTCTTCAGTAAGTGCTAAGAAATGAGAGTTATTAATTACTAGTCAATTTGGACAAGAGGATAGAGAAGAGTAATTTGTGCCCAGGAATCAGCCATTGTGCAGATCTTGTGGTAAAGGGTTTAGTTTAGTACAGTGGCTTATGTGGAGAGTCAAGTAGAAACATAACTCAAAATGAGGCTGCAGAAATGGAACAAAGTTAGGCATGCTATTGTGCTGTAAGAACAAAAGGAAGCCCAGAGGAAGGACACATTAGAAGCCACAGAAGAAGGACACATTAAAGTAGCTGCAGAGGATAAGGAACAGAACTGATCAGAATGTGTTGAGTGTGGATAAAGATGAATACATGTTTACTAAGAAATATTTCTTAATTCACAAAGGCTTGTGGCTGCTGTGCCAACAGCTATCTGTTAATCTTTAAGACATTTAATAATTGTCTAAAATATAAGATTGTTTTTGTCATCGTGATTTAATTGGAACCCAGGGAACAAATAAGCCTGACATTATACATTGATCATAATACTTGTGGAAATATCCTTATATCATGAAACACTGAGACCAGATGGAAAAGTTGAAAAAGAAAGGAAGGAAAGAAGGGAGGAAGGAAGGAAAGAAGAAAGAACCAAAGAAAGGAAGGAAGGAAGAAAGAAAGAAATAAGAAAGAGAGAGAAAGAAAGAAAGAAAGAGAAAGAAAGAAAGAAAGAAAGAAAGAAAGAAAAAGAAAGAAAGAAGAAAAAATTGAGTTTCATTCTACTTTATTTTTTCTGCAATGGCTGCTCAAATATATCATTGTTACACAAGAGAAAATGGATTCAGTTGTTTTTAAGGTATCATTAACTTGCTCTAGAAGAGTTTTGCTTTCTCCACAGCAATATGTATTACAATTGTCCTAGATTTATTCAGCCATATGCATCTGTAGATGGTGTATGGGGTTGAGGAGGCATCAAAGAACACAGCTTCCCACCTGAGTACAGTGTGCATGTTCAAGGTTGGGTTCCTGATTTTCATTTCCTGTCCCCTCAGTATAAGCAGTAGTATCTTTACCCACACTCTCATGTGTCTAGTTTTTGCATTTAGCCAAATATATCACAGTCTAAGGGCTAATAGAGCCCTCTTGATGGTTACAGTTTTGCCTATTAGTGATTTTGGTCTGGAGTAGAGCAGACAAGATATTTACAACAGAGCTGGCAGTACTAATGGCTTCTGGTGCAACTCATAACCAGCAGTATGTGCCAATAACCTTAAGGCAGGTAGCAGGGGAACTATGGCAGGTAGCTGTGAATATATATAAGCCCATTAGCCTTTACTCCCAGTAGAAGGCGGTGGCTAAATCTGGCTTCTTGGAAAACAGTGCCTTCTTAATAACCTCAAGTCATTGTTTCTCAAGGCCCAGGACTGGGAATTCTAAAAACTAAAAGCTGTCGATAGTAAGATCTACTAATATTAAAAATATTAAGAAAGCTGCAGTTAAATTTTGTTTTTGTTTGTATGTGCATGTATGGTGTGTGTGTGTGTGTGTGTGTGTGTGTGTGTGTTCTGAGCCAAAACCTTCACCTTGAGCTGATTAGTAGCAATGCCAATCTGAGGTAGAATGAAGAGTACAGATTGAGTACAATTACATGGACAATTTAATCATCCAATTATATCTACATCATGAAGTTCTAACTACAATTCTGAACCCCAACGTTCAGGTTAATTTCCTTTGTTGTCAATAAATGCGTCACATATTAATACCAAAATGGGTTCCACATTATAAAAAGAACCTAAGATTATGTCCAGTGAAATGCTTCCTTTTCATATTTTTTCATTGTGATTTTACAGTAATAATTGCACATATGAGTCATAATATGTTTCTACCAGTCAAGAAAGCTTCATAGTTTATTACTGAACTTGCGAGTAGTTTGTGAAAACTATCCTATGATGGCTAATGTTATATGTGAAACAGGCAGACTTACATTACTCAGGCATCTGAAAAAAATGTAATTTTTGATATTCATGTGAATACACTTACACAAGCTATACATATATCAATATACATTACCAATGGCTATATGCACATACAAATATGTACACACATCAATAAAAGTAAAAATGAGGCATATTCAATAGCATTTGAAAGGCAGAATAATTGTAATAATTATTATCAGTAATATAGAAACCTTTCGGTGATTACTGTCAAGTGACTGCATTCTAATCTTACTTCTTTGCCTTCTAATCATTCCTTACGGAAGAGTATGGAAAATAGAGGATGATCTATGATTGCTTTCTTCTCTGTTTCAAATGAGTGTGTGTATTGAACGTGTAGCAAAAGTAAAAGAAAAAAATAGCAAGTAGCAAATAGAAACAGGAGATAGATAGCAAGAAATGATCGAATATGGCACTTACAATGGCTAGCAGCAGTTATTGGGGAAACTTATTTGAAGAAAATAAACAAAGGTAACATCCTCAAAAGGCATGAGGGGGAGCTGCTTATGAACTCAGCAGAGCAAAAGAAGTAGTGCTTCAGTCACGATTGAGAGGTTCTGTCTTAATGAGCTTCTAGCTTCCTGTTTTTACCAAAGCTTATTTTTTTGAAACCATGAGAAAAGCAGCAGCAATGTCTGTTGTCAAGGATACAATGTCTTTAACATCCTTAGCTTCTTGCTGTTGGTCCATTATATAACAGACTAAAGGGCACAGCCTGATCCAGGCCTGGGATTTTGTGAATACTTCACATAAACAAGCATAGGTCTGAAGGAGAGGAGATCCTCTTGCACCTAGAGTTTGCTTTCAACAAGCTTAAACAACACATTGTGATTTAGCAATGTGAAATATATTAACGAAAGCAGTAGAGGCTAGAACTATACAAATATCTGTAACCTGGTACTTTACCAATGGGGAATGGTCCAGGTATATCTTACTGCCTCGCCAGAGGATTTACAACATATAATATATGAATATCACCCTAATATTATATTAAAACATTATGAAAAGTACAGCTCTTTTAAGCAAATCCAACTCAAATTATGCTAAAGGTATGCTTTATTATTTTTAATTGCCTGGACGATTGTAGAGATTTTATGAAACTTATTCAAGAAGTGTCTGGGAAGTACATCTTCCAATCAAGCATCACAGTTGTTTAATACAAAAATGAAATACATAGATTATTTTAAATATGCTCAGATTTGGTGATAAAAATTTCTCACGCGCTAGTCTTTTAAAAATTGTTTCCCTTTGACTTCCTTATGTTATCTAGTTCCACTAGCAAGAAATTCAAGTACTATATTGAAAAGATATGGAAAGAGGGGGCAGCTAGTCCCTGATTTTAGTGGGATTGCTTCAAGTTTCTCACTATTTGCAGATGATATGATAGTATACTTAAGTGACCCAAAAAACTCCACCAGAGAACTCCTACAGCTGATAACTTCAACAAAGTGACTGGTTATAAAATCAACTCAAGCAAATCAGTAGCCTTCCTATACTCAAAGGATAAAGAGGCTGAGAAAGAAATTAGGGAAATGACACCTTCACAATAACCACAAATAATATAAAGTATCTTGGGGTGATTCTAATGAAACAAGTGAAAGACCTATATGACAAGGACTTCAGGTCTCTGAAGAAGGAAATGGAGGAAGACCTCAGGAAATGGAAAAATCTTCCATGCTCAGAGATTGACAGCATTAATAGAGTAAAATAGCCATCTTGCCAAAAGCAATCTACAGATTCAATACAGCCCCCATCAAAATCCCAACTCACTTCTTCATAGAGTTAGAAAGAGCAATTCTCAAATTCATCTGAAATAACAAAAACACAGGATAGCTAAAACTATTCTCAACAGTAAAAGAACTTCTGGGGGAAAAAGTATCCCGGACCTCAAGCAGTATTACAGAGCAATAGTGTTAAAAACTGCATGGTATTGGTACAGTGACAGGCAGGTCAATGAATGGAATAGGATGGAAGACCCAGAAATGAACCAACACACCTATGGTCAATTGATCTTCAACAAAGGAGCTGAAAACATCCAGTGGAAAAAAGATAGCCTTTTCAGCAAATGGTGCTGGCTCAACTAGAGGTCACCTTGCAGAAGAATGCGAATTGATGCATTTTTATCTCCTTGTACCAAGCTCAACTCCAAGTGGATCAAGGACCTCGACATAAAATCAGACAAACTGAAATTAATAGAAAAGTAACTGAGGGAGACCCTGGAGGACATGGACACAGGGGGAAAGTTCCTGAACAGAACACTAATAGCTTATGGTCTAAGATCAAGAATTGACAAAAGGGACCTCATAAAATTACAAAGTTTCTGTAAGGCAAAGGACACTGTCAAAAGGACAAAACAGCAACCAACAAATTGAGAAAAGATCTTCATCAACCCTACAGCCGACAGAGGGCTAATATCTAATATATACAAAGAACTCAAGAAGTTAGACTCCAGAGAACCAAATAACCCTATTAAAAATGGGGTTCAGAGGCCGGGTGGTGGTGGCACACGCCTTTAATTCCAGCACTTGGGAGGAAGAGGCAGGCAGATTTCTGAGTTCGAGGCCAGCATGGTCTACAGAGTGAGTTCCAGGATAGCCAGGGCTACACAGAGAAATCCTGTCTTGAAACAAAACAAAACAAAACAAAGCAAAACAAAACAAAAAAAAAAACCCCAAAATGGGGTACAGAGCTACACAAAGAATTTTCACCTGGAGAACTCCAAAAGGCTGACAAGCAATGTTCAGCATCATTATTCATTAGGGAAATGCAAATCCAAACAATTCTGATTTCACCTCACACCAGTCAGAATAGCTAAGTTTAAAAACTCAGGAGACAGCAGGTGTTGGTGAGGAAGTGGAGAAAGAGGAATACTCCTCCACTTGCTGGGAATGCAAGTTGGTACAATCACTCTATAAATCAGTCTGGCGGTTCCTCAGAAAACTGGGCATGACACTTCCAGAGGACCCTGGTATACCACTCCCGGGCATATACCCAGAGGATTCTCTGGCATGGAATAAAGATGCATGCTCCACTATGTTCATAGCACCCTTATTTATAATAACCAGAAGTTGGAAAGAAAGCAGATGTCCCTCAATGGAGGAATGGATACAGAAAATGAGGTATATTTACACAATGGAATATTACTCAGCAATTAAAAACAATGAATTCATGAAATTCTTAGGCAAATGGCTGGATCTGAAAAATATCATCCTAAGTGAGGTAACCCAATCCAAAACAACACACATGGAATGCAGTTACTGATAAGTGGATATTAGCGCAGAAGCTCTGAATACCCAAGACACAATTCACATATCAAATCATTCTCAAGAAGAAAGGAGAGTGTTCATTTCTGGGTCTTCAATTCTATTCCATTGATCTACTTGCCTGTTGCTATACCAATACCATGCAGTTTTTAACACAATTGCTCTGTAGTACTGCTTGAGGTCAGGGATATTGATTTCCCCAGAAGTCCTTTTATTGTTGAGGATACTTTTAGCTATCCTGGGTTTTTTATTACTCCAGATGAATTTGAGAATTGCTCTTTCTAGATCTATGAAGAATTGATTTGAAATTTTGATGGGGATTGCATTGAATCTGTAGATTGTATTTGGCAAGATGTCGATTTTTACTATATTGATCCTGCCAATCCAAGAGCATTAAATATTTTTCCATCTTCTGAGGTCTTCTTCAATTTCTTTCTTCAAGGACTTGAAGTTCCTGTCATACAGATCTTTAGCTTGTTTGGTTAGAGTCACGCCAAGATACTTTATATTGTTTGTGGCTATTGTGAAGTTATTTCCCTAACTTCTTTCTCAGCACGCTTGTCCTTTAAGTACAGGAAGGCTACTTATTTGCTTGAGTTGATTTTACAACCAGCCACTTTGCTGAAGTTGTTTATCAGCTGTAGAAGTTCTCTGGTGGAGTTTTTTGGGTCACTTAAATATACTACCATATCATCTGCAAATAGTGATGGTTTGACTTCTTCCTTTCCAATTTGTATCCCTTTGACTTCCTTATGTTGTCTAATTGCTCTCGCTAGATCTTCAAGCACTAAATTGAAAAGATATGGAGAGAGAGGGCAGCCTTGTCTAGTCCCTGATTTTAGTGGGATTGCTTCAAGTTTCTCTCCATTTATTTATTTATTTATTTATTTATTTATTTATTTATAACCTTTTTCTCTCTTTTTTTTATTGGATATATTCTCTATTTACATTTCATTTCCCTTTTTCTGGTTCCCTGACCACCAAAGGTCCCCCATGCCCTTTTCCCTCCCCGTGTTCCCCCACCCACCCTTTCCCACTTCCCTGTTCTGGTATTCCCTTACACTGATGCTTTGAGCCTTTCCAGAAGCAGGGTACACTCCTTCCTTCATGTTAGACATCATTTCGTATGTGGATTGTGTCTTTGTTGTCCCAGGATTCTAGGCTAATATCCACTTATCAGTGAGTGTTCTTTTGAGACTGTGTTACCTCACTTAGTATGATGTTCTCCAGCTCCATCAATTTCTCTAAGAATTTCATGAATTCATTGTTTCTAATGGCTGAGTAGTACTCCACTGCATACATATATCCCACATTTTTTGTATCCATTCTTCCATTGAGGGAAATCTGATTTCCATTTATTTTGATGGTGGCTACTGGTTTGCTGTATATTGCTTTTACTATATTTAGGTATGGGCCTTAATTGAAGGCACAGAAATGAACCCACAGACTTATGGTTGCTTGATCTTTGATAAAGGAGCTACAACCATCCAGTGGAAAAAAGATACCCTTTCAACAAATGGTGCTGGTTCAACTGGAGGTCAACATGCAGAGGAATGCAAATTTACCCACTCTTATCTCCTTGTATGAAGATCAACTCCAAGGGGATCAAGGACCTCCACATAAATCCAGACACACTGAAACTAATAGAAAAGAAACTGGGGAAGACCCTGGAGGACATGGGCACAGGGGGAAAGTTTCTGAACAGAACATCAATAGCTTATTCTCTAAGATCAAGAATTGACAAATGGGACCTCATAAAATTACAAAGTTTCTGTAAGGCAAGGGACACTGTCAGAAGGACAAAACACCAACCAACAAATTGGGAAAAGATCTTCACCAACCTCACATCTGACAGAGGGCTAATATCCAATATATACAAAGAACTCAAGAAGTTAAACCCCAAAGAACCAAATAACCCTATCATAAAAGGGTACAGAGCTAAACAAAGAATTTTCACCAGAAGAAATTCGGATGGCTGAGAAGCTCCTTAAGAGATGTTGGACATCATTAGTCATCAGGGAAATGCAAATCAAAACAACCCTGAGATTCCACCTCACACCAGTCAGAAAGGCTAAGATTAAAAACTCAAGAGACAATAGGTGCTGGCCAGGATGTGGAGAAAGAGGAACACTCCTACACTGTTGGTGGGATTGCAAGTTGGTACAACTGCTCTGGAAATCAGTCTGGCGGTTCCTCAGAAAATTCGCATGACACTTCCAGAGAACCCTGTTATACCACTCCTGGGCATATACCCAGAGGATTCCCCTGCATACAATGAAGACACATGCTCCACTATATTCATAGCAGCCTTATTTATGATAGCCAGAAGTTGGAAGGTGTCCAGATATCCCTCAAAGGAGGAATGGGTACAGAAAATGTGGTATATTTATACATTGGAATACTACTCAGCAATTAAAAATAATGAGTTCATGCAATTTGTAGGCAAATGGTTGGATCTGGAAAATATCATCCTAAATGAGTTAAGCCAATCACAAAAGAATACACATGAAATGCAATCACTGATAAGTGGATATTAATGAGCCCAGATGCTCTGAATACTCAAGGTACAATTAGTAAATCAAAAGATTCCCAAGAAAAAGGAAGGAGCTGGGTGGTGGTGGTAAATCCCTGTAATCCCAGCACTTGGCAGGCAGAGGCAGGTGGATTTCTGAGTTCGAGCCCAGCCTGGTCTACAGAGTGAGTTCCAGGACAGCTAGGGCTACACAGGGACACCCTGTCTCAAAAAACAAACAAAAAAAAAAAACAAAAAAAAAAGAAGAAGAAGGAGGAGGAGGAGGAGGAGGAGGAGGAGGTAGAGGAGGAGGAGGAGGAGGAGGAGGAGGAGGAGGAGGAGGAGGAGGAGGAGGAAGGAGATGACACTGGTCCTGAAAAGGCTTGATCCAGTTTTGTAGGAGAGTACCAGAACAGAGAAATGGTGGGGGGATGATTGTGTAATGGGGGGAGTGGACTTATGGGACATATGGTGAGGGGAAAACTGGGAAAGGGGAAAGCATTTGGAATGTAAACAAAGAATATAGGGAAAAAAAGTAAAAAAAAAAAAAAAAAGGGGCAGAGCCCTGGTCCTGGAAAGGCTTGATGCAGCATTGTAGGGGATTACCAAGACAAAGAAGTAGAAGGGGGTTGATTGGATAATGGGTGGAGGGAAGAGGGATTATGGGACTTATGGGGAGGGGTTAACCAGGGAATGGAAAATCATTTGGAATGTCAACAAAGAATATAGAAAATAAAAAATTGCTTATCATTTAAAGTTTCCATAGGCTATATCTTTTAATGCTTGTTTTCAATATCTCACAAGTACATGTAATGAATATATTTCCTAGATGCTTATTCTCTATTAGTCTTATATTCCACAAAAGTAATATACAAATTTCTGGGCTAATTCTGTAAACAGAGATTGTAGAGTCTTGTTTGTTTACTGTTAAGAATTTTTATCATTTTGAAAATAGATTTCTGATGAGAAATTAATACAACTCAAATAATTCTTCAAATTTACACAAGTTACTTATGAAAATCAGGGAACCCTTTCTATTTCAACAGATAGTAACTGCTAGTCTGCTGTCTTAGGAACTTCTGCAGGCATGCCCATCTTCTTTCCTCATTATTGATATGTGACCATGTAACAGCTTAAAACTATTTGGAGTTTTTTAGAAATGGAGATGAAATAACCACAAACACTAAAAGAACATGGAGCAATTTTCAATTTGCTTAATCTTTTAAAAATATTATTTTATTTATTCTCATTTCAAATGTTGTCTCCCTTCTCTGCCCCTCCTCTATGAGAGCCTCACCTCATCTCCCCTCCCCTTCACCTCTAAGAGGGTGCTCACTCACCTACCCACTCCTTACCTTACCCATCTAGCATCCCCCTTCTTTGGGTCAACTAGCCTCCACAGGTACAAGAACATCCATTCCCACTGAGGCCACACAAGTTAGTCCTCTGCCTAATAGAGGCCTATGTGTACTCTTTGATTGGTGGCTTATTCCCTGGGAGTTCTGAGGGTCTGGTTAGTTGATACTGATTTTCTTCCTATGGGGTTGCAGTCCCCTTTAGCTCCTTCAGTTCTTCCCCTAACTCCTCCATGGTGGTCACTGGGTTCAGTCCAATGGCTGATTGTATCTGCATCTGTCTTAGTCAGGTGCTGTCAGTTCCTTTCAGGAACAGCCATGCCAAGCTCCAGTCTGCAAGCACATCTTGGTATCAGCCATAGCATCAGGCTTTGTTTTCTGAGCATGGGATGGATCCCAAGGTGGGGCTATCTCTAGATGGCCTTTCCTTCAGTCTCTGCTCCATTTTTTCTCCCTGCATTTCCTTTAGACAGGAACAATTCTGGTTTAAATATTTTGAGATGAGTGGGTGACCCAATCCCTCAACTGGGGGCCATGTCTGTCTACTGGAGGTGATCTCTTCAAGTTATATCTTCCAGCTAGACTGCTGATCTTCCTACAGGTTCATCCTCCTCCTCAGCTTCTTTCCACCTTTCCCTAATTCAACCACAGGGGTCAGCTGCTTCTGTTCATTGGTTGGGTGCAGATATCTGCATCTGACTCTTTAAGCTGCTTATTTGGTCTTCCGGAATGTGCTCATGCTAGGTCCGGTTTTGTGAGTGCTCCATAGCCTCAATAATAGTGTCATGCCTTGGGACCTCCCCTTGAGCTGGATTTCACTTTGGGCCTGTTGTTGGACTTTCTTTTCCTCAAGCTCCTTTCCATTTCCATCCCTGTAGTTCTTTCAGATAGGAACAATTATGGGGCAGAATTGTGAAAAATCAATTCTTAAGCTAAATCTCTAGTATTTCATAAAATCTGCTATATCGCCTTATATCCCAGCTTGTCTATGTGTCATAATCATGACTAAATTGGCAATAATATTCTGAAATTATACCATGATTGACAATAACTTAGGAGAGATTCAATGATTGCTGAAGCCAATAGGCATAGAGGTAGGACTGTAGCTTGGTTGGTTCAATTGAGATTATGATAAAAGGCTAATATCAGAGTTGTTGATTGAGAGGAATTCAGGATGTTGTCCCACAACAGAGTGCAGATTCATATTTTGATCTTGAGGTCTTGGAAACAAGATAGTACATCCCTTTCATTCTATTTCTGCTCAGTTATCAAAGAGGAGGGCTTATTTCCAAAGATAGTGTATCTGATCCAGACTATGAATAATTAGCTTAAGATAATAATGATACACTCATTTTATCTTATCAGTTACAGGATTAGTGGTAGTGATGTGACTCATATCTAGCCAACAGAAACAGATCTTATTAGAAAAATGACCAGATTCAGCAAAGAGAACGGACTAGGAAGAGGAAGAGAAAGCTCATAAACTCATCCTTTATGCATTGAATTTCCCTGCAAGATGAGGTGTTTGGAAGTGTAGGTCTTCTGTGATTATGCAGAAACCATGGAAAGCTGTAAATAAATCTAACTAGTGCTTTGGTAATACTAAGAATCTAAACTGACTGAAATTTTCTACACTCAGCCTTTCCCCTTATAAATGATTTAAGCCATTTAAACTGGCAGCTTGTTATTTATGGTCCAATGTGCCCCACTGAAATTTGACTCTCATTGCTCTCCCTGTGCCCTTGGGTTTTTTCTTTGCCCTTCTGTCTTGCTCTGGGTCCTGAATAGCTGACCAGTACAGACTACATCACCAGGAACTCTTTGTCCTCTGGTTTCTGGCTAGCATCAGCTAATAGTACAGTCCTAAACATCAGAGCAATTTCTGTTCCTACAATTGTGTCTCTGAATATGACTTTGGTTCTAAGAGATGCTAACTTTGGTCTAGTGGCATTTATATCTCATTGACAGTTCTCAATCAAGTTTAATGACTTGATTTCCTTTTCTGCATTGGGGAATAGAAACATCATTTAGCAATTTCTAGTGCTTGGTGTCTCAATATTTTCCATTTAAATCATTCTCAGTAGACACTGTCTGATTTTCATTGGCCTGCTGACTTTTCTGTGTACTTAATAAAGAGCTCAATTTCAAAATTTTTAACAAGTGTACCAGAATAATGATGTTTCATTTCATTTAAAATTCAGAATACAATTAGGTTAATACAAACTTTTATAATTAAATTGAGAGTGTTAATCTGATTGCTATTGCAATATCACAGCACATAGAATATCATAAAATATGGAGGCAAAAGAATAATTTTGAAGTCTCTTCAGGCTAGAAATATGAATTCAAGACATTGCAAAAGCCCATTCCTTCAGAAGGTACTTGTAATAATTTTCTGGAGACTTACTGGAAATGATAGGGTGATGTTTGACTTCATATACATCAATTTCTGTGCCTTCATTATTAGTCAAGATATATAATTCCATAATGAATGTTCTAAATCACTAAGGAATAAGAGACTGCGATATCAAAGGATCATATTATCTTGGCAGTTATTTATGTCATTGTTTTGTAGTGAAACTAGAAATCTTCTATGAGCATCAGGATCAGTACTTATTTGTTCAGCTATCTCAGAATAAATAGAAATTCTAAGTGAGTAATCTTTAGTCATTGTAGTAAAATATCTAAAATAATAAACTTTTCAAAGAGAAAAGGCTCATTTTGGCTCACAGTTTTAGAGAATATATTTCACTTTCTTTGGATCCCTTGTCTTTCGGCCTATGGAGAGGCATTATAAAATAGAGGAAATACATTCTGGAAGGGATCTTTATCCTTGGCTGTCAGGAAATAGCATGAATTTGAGACCAGAGTCCTGACAGCCCTTTCAAATATATCCCTACCATTGACTTAACTTCTTTCAGATATTACTTCTTAGATATCCTATCAGCTTGTAAAAATATCATAGTTAGTATGATATTATCATACTATCTATACTATCTAAAGGCTTAGTATCATAGCCTTTTTCGCATGGCCTTTTGATAGACATTTTATTCAAAGAAAGTATGCTGCCAACTCAGGTTTCATTTATTTTTAAAGTTTAAATTAATATTTTTAAAATTTTTATTAAAATTTTTTGTTCAATATGTTGATAATATTCCTCCTCTCTACCCCAGATATTCCTCACCTCAGCCTTGCAACTGTATGTTTTTTCTGTCTGTCTGAAAAAACAAAACAACAGGAAAAAAAACCAACAAAAATAATGAAAAGCAAAGGAGGCAAACTTAAGGAAAGAAAGTCTCTCTCTTTTCCTCTCTTTCTCCCTCTTTCTTTTTTTTTAAATTTTATTTTCTATATTCTTTGTTTACATTCCAAGGGCTTTCTCCCTCTTTCTTACACACACAGACACTGACAAAGACACAGACACACACACACACACACACACACTGTTTTCAAATGAAAACAAAGAATGGGAACAAACAAATGGAAGGAACATTTAAAGTAAAAGCATTACTAACACACACACACACACACACACACACACACACATACACTCAGAGAGACTATAGTAGCATGCACAGGGCCTATATTTTTCTGCAACAAATGAGGTCAGGTCCATGTGTGAAGATGAGGAGACACAACCCCATTCCTAATTCAGAAGCTATCTCTAATTGATATCTGCTTGCAAATAAAATAATTAATTCTTCCCCAAAGTCTTACCTCGGGGATATAAACCATTCTTCAGGGTAGGTCCCATGCTCAGCAGTCGATGAACAACACAAAATGTGGAATCACTGGTTTCTTCCTTTCATAATGATAGGATTGAACAGAAGGATTCTAACAAGGTATGTAAAACTGAAAGTAGGTATGCGAAATTGAAGCCAGAATTAGAGTATTTTATCTTTGCTTCCTTGTTTTAGTTATTTTTCTTTTGTTCTAATACAATATCAAGACAATAATAAACTTGATTTATTTAGCCTTATGGTTCCAACTTTGTTGTTGTCCATAATACCAATGGGTACATGGCAACTAGTGGTCAGAGCAGGAAGCAGCAAGATCACAACTTTATACAGAAGCAGAGAGAGAACAGGATACAAGGGGGCACTATTAACTACAAAGTTTGCTCACTGTATCAAATTTTCTCCATCACATCTTTACTTTATCAAGGGTTCTATAGTTATTTAAATACATTAGCCTATAGGGAACATTTCCCATCCAAAGCACCGCACAGTTTAAAGTAGAGGAAGACATTGAAAATAATATTGTCTACATAATAGAACAGCAAATTGGATGCCATTGCAAAAGAGAATGACTGAAGATTCATGTGTGGAACAAGGAGACATATCAATCTAAGCCGTTTTTCTTTCCGTAGACTACTTGCTAATTCCTAGTACTTATTTACCAAACATTGCTTTATTTAGACAGATAAAGTTTGTAGATAAATCTCATTAGCCTCAAGGATGATTAGTTGCCTGTGGTCAGAGTGGGTGTGTTTTGCTGCTGTTTTACTGCTTATAATGTAGTTTAAAGGAATTTTATTACATCTGAGGCCCAGGGCTCTTGTTTTTATCCTTCCATAATTGGACTTCAGTGACTTGAAATACCAATTGAGGTAAATGAAACCTGGTAAGTGAAAAATTTATAGAGGTCCAGTGAAATAAGAAGTGTCAAATTCTTGCTATTATAGGAGATGTATGTCTATGATGTGCCAGAACATCTTTGTTAATAGATAGATAAATGAGTGCATTTAATCTCCTTAGTAATGGTTTGAAATGGATATGCCTATATTTTATAGGCTTGTGAGTGCACTAGCATTCAGAGATGTTGGGTTGTCCAGTACTTGTTGCCCTCCCCCCATCTGTCAGATTCCTTGCTAGACGTTACATAGACTTTCCAAAATTGTGTTGGGAGTGATTGGACCTATTGATTCATATAAATACTTTATATGTTCTATTACCTCTTTATTCTTATAGACCCATAGTATTCCTAACACATTTACGTGTATCACAATGAGCCATGCTTAAATTTCAGGAGGCATGATTCAATAAATCTCTAAGGACAACTGTTTCTTCAGTATTAGACTTTACATCCTACCCAATATCTTGGCATTTTAAAGCCTCTTCACACTAAACAGCTCTGTTTTAGACACAGGTTTTGAAAAGACTCACAGAGTCTGCATATTCAGTATATATTTTAAATAGTCTAACCTTGATAGAGCATTGAGCTATTTTCATAAACAGAAAACTAGAGACCAGCAAGGCTAATGTATCTGCTGTGTTCATGGGAAGAAGGATATGCTCTGTGGCCCGTTCTCACACCATAACATGGTTCTGCCATTTTCAGACTGTAAGTAGAGAATTTTTATGATGTTTTACAACAATAATCCTAAGTGAGAATGTGATTTTATTTTTTCTTAGGTTTAAGAACAAAGCTGTCTTTTCATCACCAAGCACCATGCTTTGCTTAATCTTTGTAGCCCCAATTTTCAATGAAACTTATGGGTAGCATATAAACTCAACAGCAATATAGCTCACTCCTTAAACAGAATTAGGACCATAGAGAAAACTACCACTCATTTTGTTATATATTGTTGCTATGTTCATATCTTAATATTAGGATTTATGAGACAGAACATATTATACTAAATTATATTTATTCTAAAATATATACAGTATGCAAATATATTCTTAAATAGACTTACCCTATTATGGTGTACTGGCTGGTTTTGTGTGTGAACTTGACACAGGCTGGAGTTATCACAGAGAACAGGGTTTCAGTTGGGGAAGTGCCCCCATGAGATCCAACTGTGGGACATTTTCTCAATCAGTGATCAAGGGGAAGGACCCATTGTGGGTGGTGCCTTCTCTGGGTTGGTAGTCTTGGGATCTATAAGTGAGCAGGCTAAGCAAGCCAGTAAGGAGCATCCCTCCATGGCCTCTGCATCAGCTTCTGCTTCCTGACCTGCTTGAGTTCCAGCCCTGACTTCCTTTTGTGATGATCAGCAACACAGAAGTGTAAGCTGAATAAACCCTTTCCTCCCCGACTTGCTTATTGGTCATGATATTTGTGCAAGAATAGGAACCCTGACTAAGACATATGTGTAGTGGAACATCTGAAACATCACATGCTAGCAAATAAAACCCATAGTACCTACCTAAAAAGAAATCCACATTTTGGGTTGCACATAATATTATATATTATGGTGATCTGGACATTGATATAATGTATATTCTCAGTGCTAGTATGTGTTTATGTATTTATAGTAAGTAGCACTAGTTTACTCTCATTTGAGTTGTTGGTCAATGGAGCCCAATTGACCTCCAAATGTTTTATTGTTTGTGCTCTTATTCATTTTCCAGAAATTGGTAGTAAGATCCTTTCAGTGATGAAGCTATCTATCTAAGTCATAAAACATCGTGATATCAAGCTGGTATTCACCTGGAAGCTTCAAGCACACTGGATTAATTTTACAGTATTGAAAACTGCTATGAATATTAGCAGAGGATAAAAACTATCGCTAACCTTACTGAACTCTAAACCTTGTAATCTACAGAAATGGCTGCCCTGCAAGATAATACCCACAGTTACTTTAGAGGCCTGAATGGTATGGGAATACCATCATTTTTCTAACTTTGTCTAAGAACTGCTCAATAGGATAGAACCCATACCTTGCACTGTTAAGAGAGCCAAGACTATATGGTTTGACAGGTCATGATTTCTAGAGGAGAACCTGTTACTATTATCTTGAGGGATAGACATAGTACCAAATCCCTAAGGATTTATTATAATATCCAAATCCTATAATACCTAGTATGCCCATCAGCTACTGTCAAAGAATCCTGCTCCTTCACTAAATGCCAGTGAACAGGGAGGACCTCAACTGGTCAACATGCAGAAAATAAGATATGGGGAGTGTGTGGCTCTAAATTTTAGCTTCACAGCATACCTTTTCATCTTGTCTCAGAGATAATTTTAGACAAGCAGTCAGAAAGATTGTAAAAGTCAAAGGTGGTGAGTAGCTTTAAAGGAACTTTATCTCTTGAGAAGAATAGGAAATTTGAACTTAGAAGTTCATAGTGATTTGTGACAGTATGCACAAAGCCTAATCCAAAATCTCTGCGTGTGTAGGGGAGGGAGGCAAGATGTCCCACTATTAACTGATGCGCTATGTTATTTGATAGTTGTGGGAGAAGGAAGAGTCTGTTTTCTTGAATGGTGTGACCTCTGGTTTGTTAACTATACTCTTGATTAGGTGCCATTCTTAAAAGTAATTTGGAAACAGAATTTGGATGGAGAAGGAAAAGGAGAAGGGAAAGGGGAAGGTGAAAGGGAAGGGGAAGGGGGAAGAGGAGAAGAAGGAGAAGGAGGAGGAAGAGGAGGAACAAGAAGAGAAAGAGGAAGCAGGAGGATGACTCATAGTTGAATGGGTATTATTGGGGTATGGTGGATCTAGGAAGGGCTTGGGAAGGGGTGTGTGAAAAATGATCAAAATCCATTGTGTATATAATTCTCAAAGAATAAATAAAAATGGATTTTCTTTAATCATTTTTTACAGTCCAGTCATTAACCCCTTCCAAGTCTGCCTCTCACTGTTTTACATACCATACCTCCTCCTCCAACCCATGTCTCCAGTCCCACACCCCCAACCTCACCCCACCAGACTTCCCACTCTCTGGGATCTCAAGTCTCTTCAGAGCTAGGTTCATCTTCTCTCATGGAATCAGGACCAGACATTTCTCTTCTGCATGTGTTTTAAGAGTCTCATGGCAGCTACTGGATGCTGCCTGGTTGGTGGATTAGTGTCAGAACAATCTCAGGGGTACAGGTTAGTTGAGACTGCTTGTATTCTTACAGGGTTGCCCTCCTCCTTAGCTTCATCCAGCTTTTCCTTAATTTACCCACAGAGCTCACCAGCTTCTGTCTCTACTGGTTGAGTGTAAATATCTGCATCTGAGTCCTTCAGTTTCTTGTTGGGCCTTTTAGACGGCAGTCATGCTAGCCTCCTGTTTCTAAGTACATCATAGTATCAGTAATAGTGTCCAGTCTTGGGGCTTTCCTTGAGTTGGATTCCAATTTGAGCCTGTCACTGGACCTCCTTTTCCTCAGGCTCTTCTCCATTTTGACCCTGCAGTTATTTCAGACAGGAAAAATGCTGGATCAGAATTTTTGACTGTTGGATGGAAACTGCATCCCTCCACTTGATACCCTGTCTTTCTACTGGAGGTGAACTCTACAAGGTGTCTATCCCCACTGTAGGGCATTTCATTTAAGATCTCTCTCTTTGAGCCCTGAGAGTCTTTCACCTCTCAGGTCTCTGGCACATTCTGGAGGGTCCTCCAAACCAAAGTTGCCTATTTCTATACTCTGTGGTGGCCCTCAGGGCTTTAGTCCTGTTTCCCTCATCCCCATGCCCCAATTCCTGATCATGTTCCCCTATTGCCCTCTCTGTCCCCTTTCCTACACAGGTGCCTCCCTCCTTACTCTCCACTAGTGATTGATTTCTTCTTCTTCCCAATTGGGATTGAAGCATCCTCTCTTGGTCCCTTCAGCTTGTTAACTTTCTGTAGATTGTATCCTGGGTATTCTGTACTATTTTTGACTAATGTCCACTTATTTGTGAGTATGTATCATGCATATCCTCACCAAATGTTAATATATTCTACTGAGTTACCTCCCTCGGGGTAATGTATTCTAGTTGTACCCATTTGCCTGTAAAATTCATGATATCCTCATTCTTAAAAGCTGAGTTGCTTAAATGAACCACATTTTCTGTATTCATTCTTTTGTTGTAGAACATCTGGATTGTATCCAGCTTCTGACTATCACAAATAAGTTCCTGAGATTTCTGGATCTAAAGTTTTCATAATTTTATGTGAAATTCAGTTAAAGGAAGAAAACACATCATATAGAATGCAGCTTTCGGAATGGAAAGGTTTAGGTGTCTAAAGTTTGCAAATTCATTTTTGTCCCTGGGGCAAGGCTGCATGTTTCTATTTAATGTCTAATGAAGTACATCATTTTTGTTTGATAAGCACAGATCCATGCAATCCCTATATAGGAAATATTATAGGTGTTACTTACAAAGATGTAACAAATGTTATTATTAAGAATCAGGGGAAAATAGAATAGCTTAAATTATGATATTACCTATGGCCCTTACCATAAATTCTGAGCTTATTTTTTAGAAAAGCATGCAAGTTCCTTAGGTAATCAAACTGTAATTCATAATTTCAAAACCTTAGAAATATAGCTTTCGTGTTGTATATAATATTAAATATTACGATGATCTACACATTGACATAATGTATATTCTCAAGTGCTATCATTCATCTATGTGTTTATGTAATTGTATAGATGCTCGGTTTTTATTGACTATGTTTTATGTTTAAAAAAGTTCAGAAGGCATGCAAAAAAACCCCACAAAACAGTGTAGTTTAGTCACAAATATTTGAGTCAGGGAGACTTAGGCTGAATTATCAAGGTCTATGACATCTGAGATTAGTAGTGACAATATCATATATATACACAAATATACTATTTCAAAAGTCTCATATTTTAAATACTATATCATAATGTCAGAAAATAAAATGTTCAGTTTTTTTTGGATGGAAATCTTATATGTATATGTTTTCTTTGTTGTTGTGCATTTATGCTATTTTTATATCACACCTTTTTATAAAATATTATGTAATGTATCCTGAGAGAGACATTTATATCTTTTGATATACTTTGGCTTTGGAATTAATATACATAAACTCTATCTACAGCATAACCTATTTTTAAAATAAAATTAATAAAGATATTTCAATAACTAAATAGTATTATTATAATCCTGTTTATTTAAAACCTTTTTGATTTATATAGAATTTTTTAAAAAAATTCATCCATGTGTTATCTTAGTATTCCCCACTTATTTAACAGTACATTGAATATAATTTGTTTTTTCCTTTCAAAAATGTTATTCCTGTTGTTTTATACTCTGTTGAATACTGGAAAGATGAAGTAGTAAATGAATATGTTCATTTGGAAACATTTTGCTGTTTTATTTTACTCCTGACAGTTTCAGTCTAAAAAGTGAGATATTTGGGCACCAATTTGTGATGGTCAGTTTGGTCAATTGTCTGGATCCAGAATCACCTAACAGATACATGTCTGAACAAATCATTGAGAGGTTTTTCAGAGAGGCTCCTTCAAGGAGAAGAACCAATCCTAAATGTGCAAACATCATTTGTTTCCCTGAGGTCCCAGACCGTATGTGGATCAATATTCTCTTTTCTTCTTGGTTGTCATCATGATCCAAGCTGCTCCTGCAAATGTGCATTTCCCACTGTGATTCAATCCATTGCTATGAACTACAAATCAAAGATCAGTTTTCTTTTAATTTGCTTTTATTTTTATTTTGGTCAGGCATTTGGTCACAATAATGAAAAGAGCAAATACTATACTGACTCTTTTATCTCCCTATGCTGTGCTGTGTTTACCCCTCACAAACCTTACTATGTTTAATTCTCAGAGGTTGCAAACTGGAAATTAGAGGATTACAACTAATCTACAGATGTATTTTGTTTGACTAATTTGGTATTGGCTTCCATAGCATTTATACTTTCATCATAAATAGAATTGGGACTTTATTTCATATATGAAGAGTGCCATGTGTTGAAAAATATAGAAGATTTATTACTAGTTGGTCTTTTACTAAATCTGGTCATTATTAACTGAACTGATATCAAATTCTTTGATTCATCATGGTTACCAACATTGTCTTTATAATCCTACACTAAAAGCAATTACCAAATTTTATTTAGTATAATACTGTTAGTGTTATAGTTCTTTCTTAGCATGAGAGAAATAAAATATTTCTTTCATCCTACTTCTGCCTTATAAACAACCAGCATTGCATATTTTATTATTTATAATGCCCTAAAAAGTCACATGATTTTGAATATTAGCTTCATAGGAACAAATAAGTCTTAACAGGCTGAGCCATCTTTCCAGTCTGAGGATTTGGAGGTTTTGATCTAAGTAAATTATTGTTAGTGTAGATAAAGGTTTATCTATCTTGATGATTTTTTCAAAAATCCAACTCTTTGTTTCGTGTATTCTTTATCCAGTTCTCTTTGTTTTTATTTTATTGATTTCAGCCCCTAGCTTGGTTATTTATTGCTTTCTGCTCCCTCTTTGGTGTGCTTATTTCTTTTTGTTTCTAGAGCTTTGTGGTATGTTGTTATTTCGCTAGTATGAGAAATATCTAATCATTTTTAGGTAGGTATTTTGTGCTATGAACTCTCCTCTTAGCATTTCTTTCATTATGTCCCGTAAGTTTGTTGTTTGTTTATTTTCATTGAATTCTAGAAAATCTTAAATTTCTTTCATTAAGACATCTGTGCTTGTAGATTTACTTTCTGTCTGGACTAATTGTTTTATTCAGGAGAGAGTTGTTCAGTTTCCACGTTCTTGTAAGCTTCCTTGTGTGTCTGTTGATTAATCCATGTTTGTCTTTTAGGATGTAGAGAGATAGTTCAGCTTTCTTGTATTTATTAAGACTTGTTTTGTGACCAAGCATCTGGGATAACTTTTGAGAAAGTTTTGTGTTTTGGGTGAAACTTTCTATAATATTTGCTAGGGGTGGTTTGTAACTTCAGTTAGCTCCAACATTTCTTCATTTACTTTTTGTTTGGATGACCTTTGACATTTAATTGGTGAGACTGGCATACTGAAGTCTCCCACTCTCAGTGTGCGTGTGTGTTTGTCAATATGTGATTTAATCTGAAATCATGTTTCTTTTATAACAGTAGTTGTTCTTGTATTGAGGATTATATGTTAAGAATTAAACTTTCATCTTTGTGGATTTTCTTTAATATATATGCATTTCCCAATCTCTTTTTATTAGTTTTGGTTTGATGTCTGCTTTATTATCTATTAAAATGGTTGTATCAGCTTGCTTCTCAAGTCTAGTTGCTGGCAATATATTTTCCTAACCTCTTACCAATGTCTATCCTTGATATCAAGTTGTATTTCTTGTATGCAGCAGAGGGTGGATCCTAGTCTTGCATTCACTATGCTAGTTTATGTTTATTTCTTTAACTTTTAAATGATTCTTTGTGAGTTTTACATACTCCAATCAGTCCCAATTATCTCCCCACCCCTTTGTATCTGCCCTATGCCCTTGAAATCTTCTCCACCAAAAAAAACCCAATAAATAAACAAATAAAACATAGAAAATATCTTGTCCTCTTCATGGAAGATGCAGTGGGTCATAGTGTGTCCATAGTATACCTCTTTATCCACCCACTTTTACTTGAAAACATTTCCATCAATAAGTCACTGGTCTTATTTGAGGCCTCTGGCTTATGTACCAACAATATTGAATCTTCACCAGGGCGCCTCCATTTCTTATTGCCCTGTGTCACAGAGATCCTGATATTTTCAAGCTACAGCACCAAGATCTAGTCTTTTAATGTTCCCAAGCAGTTCATAGATGAGTTAGATTTTGGAGTGGTCAAACTCAAAGCACGTAATCTGAGTCTGTGAGGTAGCTGAATTGGTCATCCCAATAGCTTTTATATACCTGCACCATTATGGTGAGCTTTCTAGCACTGCCCAGACCAGCCCACCCAATGCTACATCCAGCGGGAGTTAGGGCAAGTTCTGTTCTCATTCCCTCTAGCTGCCTCACCTGCACCCATGCCACCAGAGCCTGCTCTATTGTGCTTCTCAGGCAAGGTACAGGCTCTACTCTCCTGACTGGATCAGGACCAGCCCTATCATTCTCATCACAGCAGGGCCAGCTCTCCTGACTGCCACAGATGGTGAAGGGTACGGGAACGTAGGGCATCATGGAAGATGAGTGTGGGGCTAGCTTTGCACCATTCTTTTCGTTGGGGCCAGCTTGCCATCACCCCTGTTACAAGGGTCCGTTCTATTATGCTGCCAAGGCAAGGTGTAGAACCTCTTCTCCAGAGTGCTACAGCAGGTAAGAGATGGAGCCAGGTCTCCTGGGTGCCATGTCCAGTGAGGATCTGGGCCAGTATCGCATAGCCCTTCAAAATCTATGTGGTCCCAGATGCCTGGACAGATTAGTTATGTCTGCTTCATCTTCAGTGGTAATATAAGCCCTGCACATTAACATAGACTAATGCTGCTGCTTGGCCATGGACCCAGACGTAGCCTTCAGCAGCAGCACAGGCTTAGACATCACCTGGTGGCAGGGATGGCTCCTTACAAGAACATGTTATTCCTCTCTACCCTCATGTCTCCAGTTCTACCTTTCTTTGTAATGCTCAACCTATTGGGCTTCTCTTTCCCATTTGCCCAGCGCATATTTGCACATCATAGTGGTACCCATGGTGGGTGGGACACATAGCAGGCAGACCTCTGAGTGTTCTCTGCCTGCCTACATTAATTTTATATCAGTGGACAGGCCTCTGTATGTCTACAGCCTGCCAGTGCCTTATGGTAGTGGACTGGCACAGTCTGTGTCTTTGCGTGAGTCTTTTCGCTGGGTATTGAGAGCATTGGTATTGCAGTTATTAATGACCAATGTCTGTGCTTCCCTTCTATTTTTTTTTCTTGTGTGAGATTATTTATTTACTGAGTTTTTATAGGTATTGTTAACCTCCTTCCTTTGGAGAATTTTTTACATTCAGACATCATAGCCTCCCCAAATTAACTATGATAGGACTTTCTAAGTTTGATAAAACTTGATTGATTTACTGAGTCTCTTAAAATATAATTTACAAAGAGTGTTACTTGTCATGTAAGCAGAAAATATTAACATAAAATGTGAAGAGGTGATATATCCCGAGTTTAAGAACTTCGGGGACTCAGGCCTGGAGCAGGAGCTGTGCACAGAGTAGCGGTTTGGGGGACACTGGCTGAGTCTGTGCTCTGCACTCGCAGGGTGGACCCTGAACTCCCTGCAGCCAGCGCCATCTTGCCAGCTGCTTCCCATCCAGCCGGTGGCTGAGCCAGGCTCAGCCAACTTCCCAGCAGCTTTGGACCAGCAGGCAGAACCAGATAACTGAGATATCCTGACTTTAAGACCTCTGGGGAATCAGGACACCAGAGAGCAAACCCTGAGCAGGAGCAGTGCAGAGCAGCTGCCCAACAGGCAGAACCAAGTACCTGGGATATCCTGAGTTTAAGACCTCGGGGGACTCAGGCCACCTGTCAGCAATCTGTGAGCAGGAGCCCTGCAGGTGTCCCAGTCGCGGGGAAATAGCCTTATGAGCCCACAGGAGGGTCCAGCAGCAGCTAATAACTACAGGACTAACTAACACCAGAGTTAACCAGATGGCAAAAGGAAAACATAAGATCGTTACTAATAGAAATCAAGGCAGTATGGCAGCATCCGAACCCAGTTCCCTGACAGCAATAAATCTTGGATACCCCAAAACACCAGAAAAACAAGACTCAGATCTAAAATCACTGGTCAGGATGCTGATAGAGGAACACTTAGATAAATCTCTTAAAGTAATACATGAGAAAATAGATCAAAAGCTAGAAGCCCTTACAAGGCAAACACAATTAAATCTCGGATATCTCAACACACCAGAAAAACAAGACTCAGATCTAAAATCACTGGTAAAGATGCAGATAGAGGATCACTTAGATAAATTTCTTAAAGTAATAGAGGAGAAAATAGATCAAAAGCTAGAAGCCCATACAAGGCAAACACAAAAATCACTTAAAGAAATCCAGGAGAATATAGAGCAAAAAATGAATCCCAATAAGGGGGAGAAACAAAAATCACTTAAAGAAATATAAGAGAACATGGGTCAACAAGTAGAAGTCATAAAAGAGGAAACACAAAATTCCCTTAAAGAATTACAGGAAAACACAAAGAAGCAATTGAAAGATCTGAGCAAAACCATACAGAATCTAAAAACAGAAGTAGAAACAACTAAGAAATCACAAAGGGAGACAACGTTGGAGATAGAAAACCATGGGAAGAAATCAGGAGTCATAGATGCAAATATCAACAATAGAATACAAGAGATAGAAGACAGAATCTCAGATGCTGAAGATACCATAGGAACCATGGATGCAACAATTAAAGAAAATGCAAAATGCAAAAAGCTGGTAACCCAAAACATTCAGGAAATCCAGGACACAATGAGAAGACCAAACCTAAGGATTATAGGGACAGATGAGAATGAAGATCTACAACTTAAAGGGCCAGCAAATATCTTCTACAAAATTATGGAAGAAAACTTCCCCAACCTAAAGAGAGAGATGCCCATGAATATACAAGAAGCCTATAGAACCCCAAATAGACTGGACCAGAACAGAAATACTTCCAGTCACATAATAATTAAAACCCCTAATGTACTAAACAAAGAAAGAATATTAAAGGCAGTAAGAGACAAAAGGACAAGTAACATATAAAGGAAGACCTATCAGAATTACACCAGAATTCTCACTTGAGACCATGAAAGCTAGAAGATCCTGGGCAGACCTCATGCAGACCCTAAGAAAACACAAACTTTATCCAAAACTACTATACCCAGCAAAACTCTCAATTGCCATAGATGGAGAAACCAAGGTATTCCACGACAAAACCAAATTTGCACGATACTTATCTACAAACCCAGCCCTACAAAGGATAAAAGGGGAAAATACCAACACAAGCAGGGAAACTACACCCCAAAAGAAACAAGATAGAAACCCCATCTCATCCAACCCAAAAGAAGAGAACCACTCAAATCCAAAATAAATAAATAAATAAATAAATAAATAAATAAAATAAATAACGCCCAAAATGTCAGGAAATAATAATCACTATTCCTTAATATCTCTTAATATCAATGGACTCAATTCCCCAATAAAAAGACACAGACTAACAGACTGGATACGGAAACAGTACCTTACATTTTGCTGCATACAGGAAACACATCTCAGTGTCAAAGACAAACACCACCTTAGTGTAAAAGGCTGGAAGACAGTTTTACAAGCAAATGGTCTCAGGAAACAAGCTGGAGTAGCCATTCTAATATCAGATAAAATTGACTTTCAACCTAAAGTCATCAAAAGAGACTCAGAAGGTCACTTCTTGCTTGTCAAAGGGAAAATCCACCAAGAAAAATTCTCAATACTGAACATCTATGCGCCAAATGTAAGGGCACCCTCATGCTTAAAAGAAACTTTACTAAAGCTTAAAGCATACATTGCACCTAACACAATAAGTGTAGGTGACTTCAACACTCTACTCTCCTCAATGGACTGATCAGGAAAGCAGAAACTAAACAGGGACACAGTGAAACTAATTGAAGCTTTGGACCAATTGGATTTAACAGATATATATAGAACATTCCTAAAGCAAAAGAGTGTACCTTTTTCACAGCACCGCACGGTACCTTCTCAAAAATTGATCATATAATTGGTCACAAGACAGACCTCAACAAATACAAGAAGACTGAACTAATCCCATGTCTCCTATCGGGTCACTATGGAGTAAAAGTGGTCTTCAATAGCAAGAAGAACAACAGAAAGCCCACATACACATGTAAACTGAACAATACTCTACTCAATGACACCTTGGTCAAGGAAGAAATAAAGAAAGAAATCAAAGACTTTTTAGACTTCAATGAAAATGAAGGTACGACCTATCCAAATCTTTGGGACACAATGAAAGCAGTGCTAAGAGGAAAACTCATAGCCCTGAGTGCCTCCAAAAAGAAACTGGAGAGAGCATACACTAGCAACTTAACAGCACACCTGAAGGCCCTGGAACAAAAAGAAGCTAATTCACCCAGGAGGAGTAGAAGAGAGGAAATCATCAAACTAAGGGCTGAAATCAATCAAGTAGAAACAAAGAGAACCATACAAAGTATCAACAAAACCAAGAGCTGGTTCTTGGAGAAAATCAATAAGATAGATAAACCCTTAGCTAGACTAACCAAAGGGCACAGAGACAGTATACAAATTAACAAAATTAGAAATGAAAAGGGGGATATAACAACAGAAACTGAGGAAATTCAAAAGATCATCAGATCCTACTACAAAGGCCTATACTTAAAACAACTGGAGAATCTAGAGGAAATGGACAATTTCCTAGACAGATACCAAATACCAAAATTAAATCAGCATCAAGTAGATCAGTTAACAGGCCCATAACCCCTAAAGAAATAGAAGGGGTTATAGAAAGACTTCAAACCAAAAAAAGTACGGGACCAGATGGTTTTAGAGCAGAATTCTACCAGACTTTCAAAGATAGCTTAACACCAATACTCTTCAAACTATTCCACAAAATAGAGACAGAAGGGACACTGCCCAACTCATTCTTCCAAACCACAATTACGCTGATACCTAAACCACAAAAAGATCCAACAAAGAAAGAGAACTACAGGCCAATTTCTCTTATGAATATTGATGCAAAAATACTAAATAAAATTCTTGCCAACCGAATCAAAGAGCATATCAAAATGATCATTCACCATGATCAAGTAGGCTTCATTCCAGGGATGCAGGGATGGTTCAATATACATCCATCAATGTAATCCACTACATGAACTAACTAAAAGAAAAAAAACCACATGGTCATCTCATTAGATGCTGAAAAAGCATTCGACAAAATTCAGCATCCTTTCATGCTAAAAGTCTTGGAAAGAGCAGGAATTCAAGGCCCATACCTAAACATAGTAAAAGCAATCTACAGGAAACCAGTAGTCAACATCAAAATAAATGGAGAGAAACTTGAAGCAATCCCACTAAAATCATGGACTAGACAAGGCTGCCCTCTCTCTCCATATCTTTTCAATATAGTACTTGAAGTTCTAGCAAGACCAATTAGACAACATAAAGAAGTCACAGGGATACAAATTGGAAAGGAAGAAGTCAAAGTATCATAATTTGCAGACGATATGTTTGTCTACTTAAGCGATCCAAAAAACTCCACCAGAGAACTTCTACAGCTGATAAACAACTTCAGCAAGGTGGCTTGTTATAAAATTAACTTAAGCAAATCAGTAGCCTTCTTGTACTCAAAGGACAAGCAGGCTGAGAAAGAAGTTAGGGAAATAACACCCTTCACAATAACCACAAACAACATAAAGTACCTTGGCATAACTCTAACCAAACAAGCGAAAGATCTGTAGGACAGGAACTTCAAGTCCTTGAAGAAAGAAATTGAAGAAGACCTCAGAAGATGGAAAAATATTTCTTGCTCCTGTATTGGCAGGATCAATATAGTAAAAATGGCCATCTTGCCAAAAGCAATATACAGATTCAATGTGATCCCCATCAAAATCCCAACTCAATTCTTCATAGATCTAGAAAGAGCAATTCTCAAATTTATCTGGAGCAACAAAAAACCCAGGATAGCTAAAACTACTCTGAACAATAAAAGGACTTCTGGGGGAATCAATATCCCTGACCTCAAGCAGTACTACAGAACAATTGTGTTAAAAACTGCATGGTATTGGTATAGCAACAGGCAGGTAGATCAATGGAATAGGATTGAAGACCCAGAAATGAACCCACAGACTTATGGTCACTTGATCTTTGATAAAGGAGCCACAACCATCCAGTGGAAAAAAGATAGCCTTTTCAACAAATGGTCCTGGTTCTACTGGAGGTTAACATGCAGAAGAATGTGAATTGACCCACTCTTATCTCCTGGTACTAAGATCAACTCCAAGTGGATCAAGGACCTCCACATAAAACCCGACACACTGAAACTATTAGAAAAGAAACTTGGGAAGACACTGGAGGACTTGGGCACAGGGGGAAAGTTGCTGAACAGAACACCAATAGCTTATGCTCTAAGATCAAGAATTGACAAATGGGACCTCATAAAATTACAAAGTTTCTGTAAGGCAAAGGACACTGTCAGAAGGACAAAATGGCCACCAACAAAATGGGAAATGATCTTCACTAACCCCACATCCGACAGAGGGCTAATATCCAATATATACCAAGAACTCAAGAAGTTAGACCCCCAAAGAACCAAATAGCCCTATCAAAAAATGGGGTACAGATCTAAACAAAGAATTTTCACCAGAAGAAATTCGGATGGCCGAGAAACACCTTAAGAGATGTTCAACATCATTAGTCATCAGGGAAATGCAAATCAAAACAACCCTGAGATTCCACCTCACACCAGTCAGAATGGCTAAGATTAAAAACTCAAGAGACAAGAAGTGCTGGCAAGGATGCAGAGAAAGAGGAACACTCCTCCACTGTTGGTGGGATTGCAAAATGTTAAAACCTCTCTGGAAATCAGTGTGGCGGTTCCTCAGAAAATTGGGCATGTTACTTCCAGAGGACCCTGGCATACCACTCCTGGGCATATACCCAGAGGATTCCCCTGCATACAATAAAGACACATGCTCCGCTATGTTTATAGCAGCCTTGTTTATAATAGCCAGAAATTGGAAGGAGCCCAGATATCCCTGAAAAGAGGAATGGATACAGAAAATGTGGTATATTTATACAATGGAGTACTACTCAGCAATTAAAAATAATGAACTCATGCAATTTGTAGGTAAATGGTTAGATCTGGAAAATATCATCCTAAGTGAGCTAACCCAATCACAAAAGAATACACATGAAATGCAATCACTCATAAGAGGATATTAATGAGTCCAGAAGCCCTAAATGCTCAAGGCACAATTAGCAAGTCAAATCACTCCCAAGAAGAAGAAAGGAGAGGACCCTGGGCCTGTAAAGATTGGATCCAGTTTAGTAGACCCAGAACAGAGAAATCATGGGGGGGAATGATTGGGGAATAGCTGGGGGGGAGAGGAATTATGGGACATATGGTGGTGGGGAACTGGGAAATTGGAAAGCCTTTTGAATGTAAACATAGAATATAGAAAATAAAAATTAAAAAAAATTCCTTCTTACATACTTAATACAGAAAATTCCTGCTAGTTTATCAGTTCCATAATTATTATCTCCAAAATTTATCCTTACTGACTGGTTTTGTGTGGACATGGATTTTGGCTTTAAATATTTTTCTTTGTGCCGGGCGGTGGTGGCGTATGCCTGTAATCCCAGCACTTGGGAGGTAGAGGCAGGCGGATTTCTGAGTTCAAGGCCAGCCTGGTCTACAGAGTAAGTTCCAGGACAGTCAGGACTACACAGAGAAACCCTGTTTCGAAAAACAAAAACAAAAACAAATATTTGTCCTTGCATCAGTTTGCTTTGTTAATGGAGAACACTAGAATCATTGGGTAGTGCATGCCTGAAACTAATGGAGTGCTCCTTCCAGTTCCTCTTATCTCTCTAAGCAGGGCATCAATGTTTCTCAGGCCAGCTTTGAATTAACTGTGTATCCCAGTCTAAACTAAAGAGAGTTCTGTCTCAGCCTCCCTAGTGTTAGTATTCTATCAGACCACAGGAGGTTAATCTGTATTTTCTTTACTCTTAATCCCTTATCACTTCAAATTCTAATTAACATAATTATTTACTTTGAGGCCAGGTGACTCTGCCCCTGCATATACACAATAAATAAATAATTTAAAAAATGTGAAGAGGTAAATATTTTATATAAAACTATTATGTAAAATTTTTTTTTTGTTTTATGAGGAAAGTCTGTTTACAAATACTTGAGCCTATATGGAAGGAAGCTGGGGCCACCTTGTATTTTCATAATGAGAAATAATGTCTGGAGTACAGTTGTCCTAACGTCTGAAGGTGTCATATCTCTGGAACTGCTGGCAAATCCATGTACAATCCATATTTACTATAAATTAAGTCAAGGTACTGAACTGGGTTCCACACCCTGATAAGCAACTGTATTATATTCAGAGACTAATATTTATGTAGAGATGCTAACATTAAATTAAATTGTAAGAATAGGATATTGATTCACTCAGATATGTGTTCATATAAGAATGATCATTAGAGCCAATATATCTCAAGAAAAGAATGGATTATTTACACACTGGGATTCTACTCAGCTATTAAGAATGAGGATATCCTGAGTTTTTCAGCAAACGAGTGGTACTAGAAAAATCCTGAGTGAGGTAACTCAGACCCCAAAGGACATGTATGATATGTACTCACAAATAAGTGGATATTAGCATTCTTCTGCATGCTGACCCAAATGGTGCTGGTTCAACTGGAGGTCAACATATAGAAGAATGAAAATTGATCCATTCTTATCTCCCTCTCAAGTCCAAGTGGATCAAGGATCACCAAATAAAACTAAATATACTGAATCTAATAGAAGAGAAAGTGGGGAAGAACCTGGAGCACATGAGCACAGAAGAAAATTTCCTGAACAGAACACCAATAGTTTATGCTCTAAGATCAAGAATTGACAAATGGGACCTCATAACATTACAAAGTTTCTATAAGTCAAAGGGTGCTGTCAAAAGGACAAAATGGCAACCAACAAATTTGGAAAAGATCTTTACAAACCCTACATCCAACAGAGGGCTAATATCCAATATATACAAAGAACACAAGAAGGTAGACTCCAGAGAGCCAAATGACCCCATTAAAAAAAGGGATACAGAGCTAAACAAAGAATTTTCACCTGAAGAATTTCGAGTGGCTGAGAAGCACCTTAAAAAATGTTCAACATCAATAATCATTAGGGAAATGCAAATCAAAACAACCCTGAGATTTCACCTCACACCAGTCAGAATGGCTAAGATTTAAAAATTAAGGAGACAGCAGGTGTTGGCAAGGATGTGGAGAGAGAGGAACACTCCTCCACTGCTGGTGGGATTGCAAGCTGATACAACCACTCTGGAAATCAGTCTGGTGGTTCCTCAGAAAATTGGGCATGACACTTCCGGAGGATCCTACTATACCACTCCTGGGCATATACCCAGAAGATTCCCCAGCATGTAATAAGGATACGTACTCCAATATGTTCATAGCAGCCTTATTCATAATTGCCAGAAGCTGGAAAGAACCCAGTTGTCCCTCAGTGGAGGAACGGATACAAAAATTGTGGAATATATACACAATAGTGTACTATTCAGCCATTAGAAACAAAGAATTCATGAAATTCTTAGGCAAATGGATGGAACTGGAAAATATCAAACTATGTGAGGTAACCCAGTCTCAAAAGAATACACATGGAATGCAGTCACTGATAAGTGGATATTAACTATCCCAGAAGCTCTGAATATTTAAGACACAATTAACATATCAAATGATTCTCAAGAAGAAGGAAGGAGGGGGCCCTGGTCCTGGAAAGGCTTACTCCAGCATTGTAGGGGAGTATCAGGACAGAGAAATTGGGAGGAGGGTGATTGGGGAATGGGCAGAGGGAAGAGGGCTAATGGGATTTATGGGGGAGGGGGAGCCAGGAAAGTGGAAAGCATTTGGAATGTAAGCAAAGAATATAGAAAAAAAATAAGTGGATATTAGCCAAAAAAGAAAAAGAAAAGAAAAGAACCCAGAATACCCAAGATACAGTCCACAGAACTCACAAAGGTCAAGAAGCTGAAGTGCCTCATTGAAGATGCCTCAATCCCACTTGGGAGGGAGAAGAAAACAATCACAAGTGGGGAGGGAGGGAGGGACCTGGCAGGGAAAGTAAACAAGGGTTGGAAGGGAGAGGGGAACCTGGTCTGGTAATAGGTGAGGGAAAAGGACTGAAGCCCTGAGGGCCAGCAGAAAGAATGGAAACAGGCAACCTCCAGAGGTAGAACCTTGCAGGGGCCCTCCAGAATACACCAAAGACCTGGGAGGTGAGAAACTCTTATGACCCAAAGGGAGGGACCTTAGATGAAATGCCTGAAAGTAGGGAGAGGGAATTTATAGAGCCCACTTCCAACAGGGCATTAAATGAGGGAGGGGGATCACCATTCCACAGTCAAAACTCTGACCCATAATTGTTACTGTATGAAAGAAATGCAGGGATGGAAATGGAGAGGATCCCAAGGAAAGGATGGTCCAGCAACAGGTCTAAAGTGGGATTCATCTCAAGGGGAGGTTCCAAGGCCTGACAATATTATTGATGCTATGGAGGGAGAACTCACAATAAAGGATCTAGCATGAGTGCACTCTGAAAGACCCATCAAGCAGCTGAGCCATATGCAGATATTTGCCCTCAACTAATGGACAGAAGTGGCTGACCTCTTAAATCAGGGAAAGGCTGAAAGAAGCTGAGGAGGAGGGCAATCCTGTAGCAGGACCAGTAGTCTTAATTATTCTGGACCCCTGAGATCTCTCAAACACTAGACCACCCAGCATTCAGCATACACCAGCTGATATGAGGCCCCAAACACATATACATCAGAAGACTGCTGGGTCTGTGTTCATTCAGAGATGATGCACCTAACCCTCAAGAGACCGGAGGCCCAAGGGAGTTTAGAGGACAGGAAGGGTGGAGGTTAGCAAGTGGGAACATCCTCAGGAAGACAGGGGACAAGGAAGTGTGGAGGAGGTATGCAATGTGGAACAGTCAGAGGGGTGGATGGGGATGGTTGATAAAATCTCTAGGTTAGAAAAATAAATCAATAAAAAATAATAACTGAAAAAGAAAAGAATAATGTAAAACATTGTACTTAAAAATATAAATGAAAACACAAATCTTCCTCAGATAAGTAAATTATATCAATAAAAGAAAATTATTATTCACATAGGCAGAAAGAAATCATACATAAATTATGCTCTGGACAGAAAGAAATCATACAAAAATTAATAAATATGTTATATTAATTGAATTAAGGACAGAAACTGTATATAATCACTTTGATACATACAGAAATATAATATGACAAAATATAGTAACACTTAATAAATTAAAATAATGGAGGCCATTGTCCAAATATTAGGAAGTATAGACAAGAGGATCCTATGAATGTGTTCACCAGTCAGTCTAGCTGAGTCAGAGCTCCAAGTTCAAGGAGCGACTGTGTCTCAAAAAGCAAGAGGGAGATTGATGTCAAAAGACACATGACATTGACCTCTGGCCTTATTATATACATATGAGCATTTGTATGTACTACAAACACACTTACATGTGCACCTGAACATAAATACGCACACCCCCATACAGATGCCACATAGACACTAACATATACACTTACAATAAACAAGAAGAGAGAGACGCATACAAACACACACACACACTGAATGAGTGAGTGAGTGAAAGAGATAGAGGAGAGGGAGAGAGAGGGAGAGAGAGAGAGAGAGAGAGAGAGAGAGAGAGAGAGAGAGAGAGAGAGAGAAGGAAGTATTAATTTAAGGAGATGCATTAAAACAGAATTATAGAAAAAAAAAAGGCTGGGAAAGCTAAAACCAGCCAGCTGCACTGCACTTTCTCACTAGCTCATCAACCATGCTCCAAGGAAGCTATAACAGCCTTACCCTTTATCCAGATCTCTTTTCTTTTTCTTCTGGTTCAGAGGTGGCTGTCATTCTATATTTCTCCCTAAAAATCATTTGTGTGACAATTATTGTATGTTGTGACTTTGTGGTATTACTTGGCACTTGGTTGCCAAGACACCATTGCACTGGAAAAACCCTAAAAGAAAGCTATGCTATTGCTATGAAATAGCAGGATTAATATTGTTCAATTGTGCAGTATTTCCAAATTGATCTAAAGTTTGAGTACAATTCCTATCACAACTTTAATGAATGGTTTTATGGAAATAATGCTTAAATTGACAACATATGGTGAATGAAATCAAACCCTTAACTCACCCCATATAAAAGACACATTGTGAAATGAGTTAATAATATCTTAAATGTAAAATTGCTAAATGTAGAAATACTGTCTATAGCTCACCTGTGCCTCTGGGTGTTTCCCTTAGTCTTTTTACCAGCTATACTTTTGACCTAGTGGGCTTAGCTTCCAGTGGTAGACATTCATCCTTTATGATGAAGGTAATTCTGACATTCCAACAGTATATAATTACCTAAACAATATGCTAAATCAGTCAGAAACAGAAGGACAAAGATTAGGTGCTATGTAATTCATGGGGAATCTAAAATATCAAACTGTTAGAAGCTGTGATTACAACTGTAAAGTGAGTAAGGTTGAAAGAGAATAAAGAAGTGTTACTTACATGGCACAGTGATTGTTTAGGTAACAGAAATAAATTGTCATCTGTGCTACAACATGAAGACCACTTAAAGACAGTATATGCCTTAGTTAGGGTGTTCGTTGATTTAAAGAGACAGCTCTTATAAGGATAACATTTAATTGGGGCTAGCTTACAGGTTCAGAAATTCAGTTCCCTATCATCAAGGCAGCATCCAGGCAGACATTGCACTGGAGGAGCTGATAATACATCTTTATCCAAAGGAAGCTGGGAACAGACTGGCTCCCAGGCAGTTAGGACAAGGGTCTTAAAGCCCATGCCCACAATAGCACACCTACTTCAACAAGGCCATACTTCCTGATAGTGCCAACCCCTGGGCCAACCATAAACAATTCATCACAGTATATAACATATTTTAAAACTTTAAAGTTATATTTTAAAGCTCTTACAACATAATAGTAAGTATATGAAGTGTTACATATACTTTTAGCACAATTTAATCATTTACTCTCTAGAGAAGCATTATGGTATTATTTGTACAACTATGTGAATATTTGTGTGTGTGTGTGTCTGTGTATATAATTTTTATTTATCAAATAAAAAAGAAATATATTGATATTTTAAATAAAAAGAGGACTATAGGTCTCTTATCACATGAGGATCCAAATGAGAAGATAGGTATCTATCCATCTGCAAGGCAGGTTGAATGAAATCATTAGACTTTAAAACCTCAAGAACTATAGATTGCAATTGTCCTTTGATTAACCCATGTCTGAAGTTGCTGTAGTAACCTGGTCAGCTTACACAGAATACAGTGATGAACAGCATGGATGCTCAAGTTATGAACTGTTTCTGCAAGTGCAGATAGGTTTCTACTGGTTGGTTTATCCTGGCAGCCTCCCCTTGATTATCTGGGCTATATTCTTCTTACATCCTCCTGCTCCCCCACCTGTCTATCCATTCATGTATATCATACTTGCACAACGATGCAATTGTTTAATTTCTGCTTCTCTTTGACCTTGGCAGATGTCATTGAACATGTTTGTCTTTATCTCTGCAGTCCTTTCAGGAGGACAGATTTTTCACAGACATTATAGCAGACATGGCAATTTAGAAAAAAAAAATTAGAGCTAAACGTCAACTTTAAAATAGATTTTAGGAAACTGAACAACACCCCCCCCAATAGATAAATACTTATGGGCTACTATTGTTGTTCTATCATTATGCATTAAAGGTCTGCTAAGGATTTCTATTTTCTCATGATTTATTTTGTTAAGGTGAGACATTAAATAATTTTAGATGAGCCGGGAATTTGTTCTTTTCTTCTGAGTTATCAATATTGGGCATAGAGTTGTACATAATAATTGAAAAAATACATTCTTCGGAAAACACATTAAAGACAAGGAAAAAATTATATTAAATGTGCATAATTAAGTACTAAGAATAATTACTTGCCCTGCTTTATTTAAATGCAAAATGCTACATTAACAAAATGTTAATTTAAAATACTTTATATACAATGAAGTTTTAATTTGGGCAAATGAACATATTTGTGTAAATTATTCTTCAGGAGAAGTTTTCAGTACAGCAGCACATTTTTGCTCAGAATGAATATTTCAAAGACTATAGAATTTTAATTGCTGCTGATATTGCTCATTTCAGAACTTTCAAGTTTCCTGCCTTAGCCAACCATAGTACAGTCATTGGTTCTAGGGCAGAAATCATAACATTGAACAATTATATTAAAGGACAATAACATTTCAAAATGAGGGATCAGTTGGGAGAAATTACATCACTTTGTGATCGGCAATTCCTGTAATATCTTATTCACTCACATCTTCAGTGATTATTTTCTTCTTTTGTCAGTTTCTTCTTCTCTAACCATCAATTACATAATTACATGTTAATTCTATTTCTCACCTTATTCCCTTATCTATAGGGGAAAAATCAACATCAACAATAAAAATAATCAAAACAAAATCCTACTACCATCACCACCACCACCCCACCAAAACTAACAGCAAAACCAACAAACAATAATGCACAAATTTTAATGGAACTTTTATAACTTAGCTCTAAAATAAAACATAAAAAGCATCTGACTAAAAGCTTGTTGAGTTTCATAGAGAAAATAATTATATATTTATTAAAATGTTTTTGAAGATTATTCTATACATAAAATTATTCTTGCATTAAAAAAGAAAAGAGGGAAATTAGGGGAAATGGTATCATTATAATGCTTACCTTAGAGTTGGAGATGCCCATAATTAATAAATAAACATTCACCATTTTAATTTGTTAAATCTAATAATTTCTTTGTTTTAAAGAGCTGCCTAAAGATTGCAAATGTTAATACTTTGTAAAGGGCCAGGAAAAGCTCACTGAGCAATCACAATTGAGTCAAGACTTGATGAAATTAGAGCACCCAAACATATTCTTATTCAATAAAAATTCTAATAACTAATTGCTATATTTTGAATATAATAATAGCTAAATTTGCTTTTATTCTATATTCTCTTTGGTATAGCCTTTTCTGTCTAAAGTATAAAATTAACAAGATTTCCTGATTGATTTTTAGCACTACAAAATCAGAAGTAGGTTGGTCTCCAGAAGTTTTGAGTGATCTTGTTCCACATAGGTAATTCTAGCTATAGTATCAGGTGCTGTAAAAAGAAACAAGAGGAAAAACAGAAATGAATAAAGAAAGAAACACGTAAAATTTTCATTTTATGGCCATAACTACCAGCTGTGGAAGAGTAAGCTCTTCTGCTTAGATTATGATTTGGATATCAAAGGTAGGATAACCTTTTCAACAATGGTGCTGGTTCAACTGGAGGTCAACATGAAGAAGAATAAGAATTGACCCACTCTTATCTCCTTGTACTAAGATCAACTCCAAGTGGATCAAGGACCTCCACATAAAACCAGACACACTGAAACTAATAGAAAAGAAACTGGGGAAGACCCTGGAGGACATGGGCACAGGGGGAAAGTTCCTGAACAGAATACCAATAGCTTATGCTCTAAGGTCAAGAATTGACAAATGGCACCTCATAAAATTACAAAGTTTATGTAAGGCAATGGACACTGTCAGAAGGACAAAACAGCAACCAACAAATTGGGAAAAGATCTTCACCAACCCCACATATGACAGAGGGCTAATATCCAATATATACAAAGTACTCAAGAAGTTAAACCCCAAAGAACCAAATAACCCTATTAAAAATGGGGTACAGAGTTAAACAAAGAATTTTCACCAGAAGAAATTTGGATGGCTGAGAAGCACCTTAAGAGATGTTCAACATCATTAGTCATCAAGGAAATGCAAATCAAAACAACCCTGAGATTCCACCTCACACCAGTCAGAATGGCTAAGATTAAAAACTCAAGGCACAACAGGTGCTGACAAGGATGTAGAGAAAAAGGAACACTCCTATACTGTTGGTGGGATTGCAAGATGGTACAACCACTCTGGAAATCAGTCTGGCGGTTCCTTAGAAAATTGAGCATGACACTTCCAGAGGACCCTGTCATACTACTCCTGGGCATAACCCAGCAGAATCCCCTGCATACAATAAAGACACATGCTCCACTATGTTCATAGCAGTCTTATTTATAACAGCCAGAAGTTGGAAGGAGCCCAGATGTCCCTCAGAGGAGGAATGGATACAGAAAATGTGGTATATTTATACAATGGAATACTACTCAGCAATTAAAAATAATGAATTCATGCAATTTGTAGGCAAATGGTTGGATCTGGAAAATATCATCCTAAGTGAGTTAACCCAATCACAAAAGAATACACATGAAATGCAATCACTGATAAGTGGATATTAATGAGCGCAAAAGCTCTGAATACACAAGGCATAATTTGCGAATCGAAAGATTCCCAAGAAGAAGGAAGGAAAGGACCCTGGTCCTGAAAAGACTGGATCCAGATTTGTAGGAGAGTATCAGAACAGAGAAATGGGGGGGGAGGTGATTGGGGAATGGGTGGAAGGAAGAGGACTTATGGGACATATGGTGAGGGGGGAACTGGGAAAAGGGAAAGCCTTTGGAAAGTAAACAAATAATATAGAAAATAAAGGAAGAGATATTTAAATGTTGTTGTGGGAAATATTAAAAAATAACTCACTAACCCCCCTAGATGCTGGATCATGCTCCCCTGTTCCTGCCAACTGGAGCACAGGACTCCCACTGGGCCATCTATCCGGCAGGAGCCCCTAAGTTCATATCACTACCATACAATACCCCACACACCCCACAATCTGCATCCTCACCACCTAATTACCCAGTAGAATCAAGACTCTTAATGCTTAATTAATCAATTAGATTTATGTATAAATAATATTACAAATTATAAGATGTCAATACAATAATTTTAGAGCCAATTGATAATGGTAAAAGCTTTCTCCAAATATTTCTAACCTTATAAAAACATAGGTATTTGTGGCTAGTAAATGCCACGCATTGGTCCATATCCAAATCCATCTTGATTCTCCTCCTTTCTCCTCCTGAGATCTCTCTGTCCCCCCAACTCCTAGCTCTCCCTCTGTTTTCCTGTCCAATCACAGGCCTTCCACTGCCCTAGTGTGGTTAGGCAGGAAAAATCCTGCAACAATGTTTGACTATAAGGCTCTGAACATAAATGATGAAGCTATGATAGCCATGGTATCTGAAGTCGGGAGGCTATGTGAGCTAGTCTAGGCAGCAAGCACAGAACAAGGGAAAGAATGAAAACTAGAAGAGTTTGATGTGCCAAAGCTGTGTGTGATTTCAAGGAAGGATACTGAGTTGTATCAAAGGCTACTGTTAGAAATGAACTCTGAACCTCAAATACTGGATTAAACAATATGTTCTGGATGGGTGTGAGTAATTTCAGTCAGATATTGTGACTGTTCTTGCATTCAGGGGCTCAAGGTAAACTGATTGGAGAAAATTAAAAAGAAACACACACACACACACACACACACACACACACACACACACAAGCACACATACAGAATCATCAAGCTAACCAAACCAACCAACCAACCAACCAACCAATAAACAAACAAACAAAGCCAGGATGATAAACAAATATCAGAATGAACATAGAAAGGTGCCAGCTGGGAATGAGGGACAAGCACTTTAAAGTTAAAAGCAACAAATGCACACCAAGTGTTGAATTGGATTCAAGATAACAGCAGAAAAATCAAGAAAAGGGTCAGGTACAATGTAGTCTGAGAAGACAAAAAAACATTTTTTTGTAGCAACTGATAATCTGTACTGCCTCTAGGGAGCAAAAAAGTTTCTATTTGGACATTAAGTAAGTCTCTCCAAGGTATGGTTTTCTTTTTGTGAAGTAAATCTATCTCTTCCTGTATCCAAGCAGAACACATCCTGCTCAAGGAGAAACAGTTTGTCTTTAATGCCTTTCTTTTCTAGCACCAGGGCCAGTCCTCTGCCTTTGTTGAACTGAAGGCTTATATTCATGTATCTTCCCTGCCTTGCTTCTAAGTAGAAAACTACATGGTTTAGCATCTAATTCACAGAGTTATTAAAAATATTTTATACGAAGTGTTTTTATGTTCACTTTCTCTCCTCATAACTTTGAATGTTATAGAGTTCATATTTTAGATTCCAATTTGCACTTATTCTAATACGCGATATGATAGATTAGAAACAGACTCAGATTCATGATATTTGTATTCATTGTATCTGGTTCCTGCTTTTAGTTGTATAAACTTAAGTTACTTGGTTTCATTTACTGCAAATGTTTTCAAGTGTAAATGTGCTCACATGCAATTCCCTTACTACTGTTTAGTGTTATCAATTAAATACAATATTTGTTCTCAGTATTCACCCCATGCATACTTATGCAGTTAAATTCTAGAAATGCCCTTGTCACTGATGAGGTTACCTTTGGGTATATTATCTCATTATCATTACTATAAAGTGCCTTGTGCTTTCCTATCCTGAGCATGAAGTCTGGGACAATCATGTCTCTGAGTTATTGTACAGCATGAAAAATATCATTATGAATTGGGGTTAATGATAATCATCTACATTAAACTAAATGCAAGACTTGTGTGTGTGGAAATCAGTTTATTTTTTTTTCTTTTTGCCATATGAGGTCACTCCGAACTTCCCCCTAGCTTTCCTAGTGGGGAACTGATCTACAGTTTACATTTATTTTTAGTTTGTATACATTCATCATGGGCCTTATTACTTAAGAGGCCTAAACACATGTTTCTTTATATACAGGTATTAATTTAATAATGTCGTATCAGCAAAGACATGGGTGGGAATAACATTTTCATGCCTGAAATTGCACAGTGATTTTGTAGTAATGACATAATTTTGGTTGCAAATAAATTCTATGCTTTAAGTGGGAAAGCAGAAATTTATTTATTTTTTTTAAAGAGTCAGGGTCCTAAGAAAACTATATTTAAAATTAGTTCTACTTTCTGACTTTTCAGCACTATAAGTAACATAATACATATATTGTTTTTGTTTGAGTTGCATGTTAGGAAGCTGCAACAGAAAAGCATCTTAAACGATGCAGTTAGGTCATCAGTGACTGAAAGGCAAAGTCCCTTCCAAATTTCCAGAAGAAATTGTACCTATTTGCTTTACAGCGAATCTTCCATCTTTCTCTGCTTGTGTATATCATGTGTGGATTTGCATGTATATATCATGTGTGGATTTTGGTTAGGAGACTGATAGTTGATACAAGAAGAAAATTGTTCAAATTTATTTAAAATCTGCTTCTACACACATAAGATTTGTTTTATATTGGAGACTCTATAGCAGGATAGGATACATGCACTTACTGCAGATAGCACACAAAACACTGAGTGGTAGAAAGTAATAATTGAAGACTGTAAAAAAACTTAATACGGTGTCATTTGTCTATGACATTGGAATAAATGTTATCAAGGAACATTTTAAATTGTTACATGATAAAATATGCATATTCTTTCTAACATATATGCCATGTACTTTTGAGAGTTTAGCAAAAGACTTGGGGTTATCTCATTTCCCATAAGGTTTATAATCTAACCAAGGAGGTCAAATCCTTAAATATCATGAGAGAATACAAACAACACATCTAACTAGCTCCTGAAAATGTCTAACCTCTTATTTGGAATGGAAAATATAAATAAAGGTTCAGAAACCAAAGAAATTCTCACTTTTTTAAAAGTTGGATGTATTTATTTTACTTTGTGGGCATAAGCACGTTACATGTATATAGGTCTGTGGACCATGTGCATGCCTACGTACCCTTGAAGATCAGAAGATAGCATCAGATACCCTGAAACTGGAGTTACAGATTATTGTGAAGTATAAACTTGATGCAGAAAACTAAACACTGGTTCTTGGTTCTAGCAACAAATGCTCCAACCACATCTGTCTGACTTTTATCGGTTTGTGGGTAGGGTATGTTCACATAGAAGTGATACTGAATGAAGCACAATATATGGTATCTTAACCACTGAAGACCATTGTCATCTGGAGCAAAGTCTCCCATTTCTAAAATATGTTGGTTGTGAATACTTAAAATGGTATTTATCATGCCCTTTCAATTAATTAGTTTCTCTGTTTTAAAAAGCTAATCAAGCACATGTTTATAGATATAGCTATTGAACATAGAAATAGTCTGATATTTCTGCTATAAAATTGTCTACTTTGAAATTTTATTTTATTTTTTTAAGATTTTTTTATTTTCTATATTCTATGTTTACATTCCAAAGGCTTTCCCCTTTCCCAGTTCCCACCCACCATAGTTCCCATAGTTCCTCTCCCCCCCCAACTGTTCCCCAATCATTCCCCCTCCCCCCTCGGTTTCTTTACTAAACTGGATGCAATCTTTACAGGCCCAGGGTCCTCTCCTTTCTTCTTCTTGGGAATCATTTGACTTGCTATTTGTGTCTTGAGTATTTAGGGCTTCTGGGCTCATTAATATCCACTTATCAGTGATTGCATTTCATGTGCATTCTTTTGTGATTGGGTTAATTCACTCAAGAGACAACAAGTGCTGGCGAGGATGTGGAGAAAGAGGAACACTCCTCCACTGTTGGTGGGATTGCAAAATGGTAAAACCACTCTGGAAATCAGTTTGGCGGTTCATCAGAAAATTGGGCATGTCACTTCCAGAGGACCCTGGCATACCACTCCTGGGCATATACCCAGAGGATTCCCCTGCATGCAATAAGGACACATGCTCCACTATGTTTATAGCAGCCTTGTTTATAATAACCAGAAATTGGAAGGAGCCCAAATATCCCTCAAAGGAGGAATGGATACAGAAAATGTGGTATATTTATACAATGGAATACTACTCAGCAATTAAAAATAATGAATTCATGCAATTTGTAGGTAAATGGTTAGACCTGGAAAATATCATCCTGAGTGACTTTGATATTTTATTATCTTACATTTTGATTGCTGCAGTGAAGTTTTAGAGGTTTTCTATCTGAAGACAGATCTAACAGGTGTAAAAGCTGCAGGGCACTTGATCATTAATGATATCATCTAGACACTTGAACACCCAAAACAATGTCTCACCAAACTATGTCACACAATAAAATCGGTTCATTTTTACACTGTAAAAGCAAATTATTTGTCCTTCCAGCATAGGCAAAAATGTCCACAAAAAGCTCCATTTGAAAAACCAGCAAGCGGTGAAAGTTCACCTGTTGCATCTCAGAAAATTCTGTACAGAAAAACTTCACATGCACTGAAAGGACTCTATTTCACGTCTCACTGGAAGAGTGTGTTTTGAGGGCTGACCTTCTCAGTCCCAATTTTTATCATAATTTTCATCTAATACTGTCAAGCAAAGCAACCTAGCTCCTAGAAATATCAGAAAAGATAGTAGAAGAGGAAAAAAGCTGGAGCAGAGCCCACACACACCTTGTCTTCAAGCTGAGAACATTTTATCTATGTTTCATTTTGAAACCTCTGCTTAGAAGGAGGAGCCAATATCCACTCTTTAAGCAAAACAATGAATTGTAAATGGAAAAACTAATGCTTCTCTGATGAATAAATAAAGTTTTAATATTCTATGATATAAAATGCTCCAAGACAGTGGAGCTCAGGGTGGAAAATCTTAAAAATTACACATTTTCTCTCTTTCTCTAATGATTGCTGTTATATCTAAATTTAAGAACCTAGCAGTACACTTTGGAGAATTATGATGCATGTTAATTTCATATTCTCTTCTTACTTTCATGCAAACTAATCACATATCTGTATACAGAACAAAAACACAAGGCAGCATGGAGATGTCTGGAGTTTTTATTATTTACATGCCAGCCATGAACTATTGCTCTTTTCACAATAAAATGCACTTCTAAAGGAAAATTGATATTCTTTGGAAATACGATGTTTACTGTAATATTTCACTGAAATTGCACAGAACAGCGAGTGATGGACAATTCTTCAGAAACTATTCCAGGGATTTAAATGATTAGTTCACCTGTTGTGCTTTTGTTTAATTCATTCTCCATTGATTTATATCCGTCATTTCTCTAACATTGCTCATGTATACTAATACGATGGGCTTATCACACAGCGTTGAAGCATCAAGTAACACTGAAATATGTTGATATGCCTATATAGATGGAGGGGTGCCAGACACATTTCCATCATGCTAACAACACACACAGCAGGACTATCATTTTCTGTAAAGAAACTGTCTCTGCCCTGTATTCAGCTTGTGAAAACAACACAGACTCTTCCATTAATGTTTTTCAGACTATTTTAAGTAGAGTTATTTTTTTTGAAGAAACACATCATTATTAAGATATAATTCCTATCTGAAAGCAAATAGAATTTTTCTAAATAGATCATAGTTCATCTTTCTTCCTAATTAATTATTTGCTGTTTTGATGTTTATTACTGCAATTGCTTTCATGCTTGAAAGAATATCAATAGTCCGTATTAGACTACAAAAATGTGAACAATCAGTTACCACTTCGTTTTACTGACTGCTTCAGTTATGAGAAAATGAACAATGATTTTGTTGGTGGGGGAAATTTCTACCTATAAAATAAACATATATATACTAGGCACTCATATTCTCTATGGATGAAATGATCATTCAGTGAGTATTTTCATGGGTTTATTAGCTTGTTAAATTATGTAAACAATACTAAATAAAGACAAGTGGAAGAAGAAAAGGCAGACCATTTCTAGGTAACTCACCATGAAATTGTGCATAATGTTGTAAGGAAAGCTGGGTTTTATTTTCTGATGACTTGTTTCCTGAGTATTGCAGCCTTGTATGCTACTAGCTCTCTGAACTGCATACTTTAGCATTTTTAGTGTTTATATTATTGGCTATATTTTCACTTTGTAGCATTGCTACCATATGATGGAGACTGAAAACAGAATTTCTTTTCTTCTTTGATCATAACATGCTTATCACAGTACTGAACACAAAACAAACTGCTGTTTGTTTAAAATATATTATACTCATTGGAGCTTACACAATGTGAATGTCTTTAATATTTTTCTGTGTGATGGTGGCCACTAAAGTCTACTCATTGTGAATTCTTCACAGGCATTTGATTAAGAATCAAGGACTTGAAGGGAGGAAAGGGTAGGAGTAACTGATGAAATTATATTGTAATTTCAAAAATTAAAATGAATAATAAGTAAAGATAATAGCAAATATCAGAAGTGAGTCATGAAAGGATCCTAGAACAAAAAGAATTGAAATACTTGTAACAGAAATTTTCATGGGTTCCTGTGGATCCAAGTGACATGAAATATTGTACAGAATTCATTGTTCTTTTTAGGGTATTTAAAAACCCTTGACAATATACCATTTAGTTTTTGTGTGATTCACTTTCTGATGTCAGATCCCAAATTTAATTTCATATGACATCTTTAAATACCCATTTTTAGGTACTCCGCTGTCTTCCAATTAGCATATTATAAATTTATGTAAAAGGATGACTTGATTGACTTACAATAGAAAAATTAGTTTTCAAAGAATCCCTAATAGCAATACCTACATTACAATGGCATTCCGCATTTCAGTTGTGCTCCCTCATTCTTGTTTGCAACTCTCTTTTCAAGCTTTACTGTATTATAAGCTTATAAATCTTTTTTTTAATTTAAATCAAGGTTTTTTCTTTTATTTTCTATATTCTTTTTTTACATTCCCCTCTCCCAGTTCCCCCCTCACCATATGTCCCATAAGTCCTCCTCCCTCCGCCCATTCCCCAATCACTTCCCCACCATTTCTCTGTTCTGGTACTCTCCTACAAAACTGGATCCAGTCTTTTTGGGGCCAGGGTTCTCTCCTTCCTTCTTGGGAATCTTTTGATTTGCTAATTGTGCCTTGAGTATTCAGAGCTTTTGGGCTCATTAATATCCACTTATCAGTGATTGCATTTCATGTGTATTTTTTTGTGATTGTGTTAACACACTTACGATGATATTTTCCAGATCCAACCATTTGCCTACAAATTGCAAGAATTCTTTATTTTTAATGGCTGAGTAGTATTCCATTGTATAAATATACCACATTTTCTGTATCCATTTTTCCTTTGAGGGACAACTGGGCTCCTTCCAACTTCTGGCTATTATAAATAAGGCTGCTATGAACATAATGGAGCATGTTTCTTTATTGCATGCAGGGGAATCATCTGGGTATATGCCCAGGAGTGGTATGACAGGGTCCTCTGGAGTGTCATGCCCAATTTTCTGGGGAACCGCCAGGCTGATTTCCAGAGCGGTTGTAATATTTTGCAATCCCACCAACAGTGGAGGAGTGTTCCTCTTTCTCCACATCCTTGCCAGCACCTGTTGTCTCTTGAGATTTTAATCTTAGCAATTCTGACTGGTGTGAATGGTGCTGGTTCAACTGGAGGTCAACATGCAGAAGAATGCAAATTGACCCACTCTTATTTCCTCTTACTAAGATCAACTCCAAGTGGATCAAGGACCTCCACATAAAACCAGACACACTGAAACTAATAGAAAAGAAACTAGGGAACACCCTGGATGACATGGGCATAGGGGGAAAGTTCCTGAACAGAACACCAATAGCTTATGCTCTAAGATCAAGAATAGACAAATGGGACCTCATAAAATTACAAAGTTTCTGTAAGGCAAAGGACACTGTCAGAAGGACAAAACAGCAACCAACAAATTGGGAAAAGATCTTCACCAACCCCACATCTGATAGAGGGCTAATATCCAATATATACAAAGAACTCAAGAAGTTAGACCCCAAAGAACCAAATAACCCTATTAAAATGGGGTACAGAGCTAAATAAAGAATTTTCACCTGAAGAAATTCAGATGGCTAAGAAGTACCTTAAGAGATGTTCAACATCCTTAGCCATCAGGGAAAAGCAAACCAAAGCTTATCAATCTTAGACTTTCTTCTATTCAACTCTTCTGTAAAAAGAGGGACTTTGTGGTTGGCTGCAAAGCTGCATCATCTATTTCATCTGTCTTATGCAAAGCTAGTTAGTTCTCAGTCCCCTCTTAAAGTTAGGTTACCTGACCCAGGATCGCTGTTGGCTGTAGTTTACACTCTGATCAATGTAATAAGTATGTGGAACCAATCAAAGTAGCATAAGTGTCCCAATCCTTTTGATGCGCTAGAATATAAGGTATATCATTATTGGTAATCTTAAAGTCAACGAAGTTGATTTATAGCTATAACAATCTTAATATTTTTTCTAAATGCCCCACTCATTTAGGCTTTGTAGTGGTTTCCCTTTCTCATTGCTATGACTAATTATCTGGAGAGTATGAATGATTAACCTTTGCTTGAATTTACAGAGGTTTCAGTTCACTACGACTGAGAGTGTATAGAAGAATAGAACAGTTGCCATTATTGTAATAATGGGCCAGAGAGGAAATATCTGTGAATTTTCTTTTCTCCCATTTCAATGTAAATTTCAGCCACAAGCATGTTGTTGCTCACGTGCTCTCATTAGCTCATCTTTTCCACAGAACTCAGTTGTATTGTTCCAACTATATAGGCACATTTTGTGATTAATCATAATCATTTTACTCCATGCCTTGGTTGAAAGCCAAGTATATCCAGTATCTTAGTACCACTCTTGACTTCCAAAACTCTCAGGTCCATGCCCATTGCAAAATCTGTTAATTCCATTACTAAGACTTCTTATAACATCAACTTCTCCAAGATTGTTTTTTAAACCAATGTCCCAGAAACTAAAGGAAAAATCCGAGTTTGTGAAACTTACTAAATTCAAAGAGAAAAGCCCATATTATCAAAACATAATAAATGAGGAGAATCAGGGAATCCCAGGAAGAATGGACCAAAGCAAGACCCAAACCTGCCAGGTAAACACTGTGTGTGTGTGTTTGTGTGTGTGTGTGTGTGTGTGTTTTTGTGTGTGTGTGTGTGTGTGTGTGTGTGTGTGTGTGTATGAATATGTATATCTTAAACTCTATCAACCATTCCTTTCTTGGCAATTCATCCCTTTTCTGGGCAAACTACATGACTTTTAATTCTCACTGAATAATGTTTTAACTCTCACTTTAAACAGCTAAAATCAGTCAGACATTCTCTTTCTACATTTAAACTGCTAGACATCCACATTTCTTCCCTCACATCACTTGGTCTTTCGTCGTTAAACATGACCATCCACAAAATCTCACAGCATGGGTAGAAGACAAACAGGTTTGTTTTCCCCATGTGGCAAAAGAATGGTCTCTCGTTCAATGCCTAACAGAATGAGCTCATCAGAAATTTCATGAGCACAGGCTTTACTGTGAATATGAGCACTCTGTTCAAAGATCCCTTCAGAGTAGTCTATTAAGTTTTGTTCACCAAATTGTAGGGCTTTCTTTTTTTTTTCATGAATTCATTGTTTTTATTTATTTTTATTTGTTTTTGTTTTTTTTTAAATTTTATTTTCTATATTCTATGTTTACATTCCAAAGGCTTTCTCCTTTCCCAGTTCCCCCCCCCACGTCCCATAATTCCTCTCCCCCCAACTATTCCCCAATCATTCCCCCTCCCCCCACGGTTTCTCTACAAAACTGGATCCAATCTTTACAGGCCCAGGGTCCTCTCCTTTCTTCTTCTTGGGAATCATTTGACTTGCTAATTGTGCCTTGAGTATTTAGGACTTCTGGGCTCATTAATATCCACTTATCAGTGATTGCATTTCATGTGTATTCTTTAGTGATTGGGTTAACTCACTCAGGATGATATTTCCCAGGTCTAACCATTTACCTACAAATTGCATGAATTCATTATTTTTAATTGCTGAGTAGTATTCACAGAGATAAACAAATAATTTTCACCAGAAGAAATTCGGATGGCCAAGAAACACCTTAAGAAATGTTCAACATCATTAGTCATTAGGGAAATGCAAATCAAAACAACCCTGAGATTCCACCTCACACCAGTCAGAATGGCTAAGATTAAAAACTCAAGAAACAACAAGTGCTGGCGAGGATGTGGAGAAAGAGGAACACTCCTCCACTGTTGGTGGGATTGCAAAATGGTAAAACCACTCTGGAAATCAGTTTGGCGGTTCCTCAGAAAATTGGGCATGTCACTTCCAGAGGACCCTGGCATACCACTCCTGGGCATATACCCAGAGGATTCCCCTGCATACAATAAAGACACATGCTCCACTATGTTTATAGCAGCCTTGTTTAAAATAGCCAGAAATTGGAAGGAGCCCAAATATCCCTCAAAGTAGGGCTTTCTTTACATGTCTTTGGTACCAGTTTTCTGTGTTAATCAGCTTCCTTCATTGTTATGACCAAACAAAAAAAAATCTCAGAGAAGGAAAGATTTATTTCAGCTCATAGGTTTAGAAAGTTCCATGCTTGCAGAATGATGGAAACTCAGAGAAGAATGCCTTCATTATCAGGACTTCTGTCATTACAACCTAACCCTAACCCTAACCCTAACCCTAACCCTAACCCTAACCCTAACCCTAACCCTAACCCTAACACTAACCCTAACCCTAACCCTAACCCTAATACCTAACCATGTATGGTAGGGTGCTGCTCACCTTCTGGATGGGTTACCCTAGCTAACTCTTTCTGGAAATGGTTACAGGCACACAAAGGTATGTTCCCTCCTACTTCACTAGATGTTTCTCAGTCCAACCAAGCTGACAATCAAAGCTAGTGTCACAAACATAGAGGAAATAAAATGATCATTTAGATAAATTTTATGAAATCAATGTATTTCTTAACTACTTCTATGCTCTGACCTGTAACATAGATAAAAATATTTTGATTTTTCTATATTCTTTTTTTGCGAGAATTTATTTAATTATTTTTATACACTCCATATTTTATTCCCCACCCTGCCAACCCTTGCACACCCTCTGACTGTTCCACATCACATACCTTCTCCCCTCCCACTGTCTCCACGTAGATGTCTTACCTCCCACCCTACCAGACATCTAAACTATCTGGGGCCTCCAGTCTTTTGAGGGTAAGGTACATCATCTCTGGATGAACACAGACCCAGCAATCCTCTATTGTATGTGTGCTAAGGGCTTCATGTCTACCAGTATATGCTGCCTCATTGGTGATCCAGTATTTGAGACATCCTGGGGGTCCAGACTAATTGAGACTGCTGTTTCTCCTACAGGGTTTCCCTCAGCTTCATTCAGCCTTCTCTAATTCAACAGCAGGGGTCAGCTGCTTCTGTCCATTGGTTGGGTGCAAATATCTGGGTCTTCTAAAGTACTGTCATGCTAGGTCCCATTATGTGAGCTCTCATAGCCTCAGTAATAGTGTCAGGCCTTGGGTACTCTCCTTGCTCTGGATACCACTTTGAGCCTGTCACTGTACCTCCTTTTCCTTGGGCTCCTCTCCATTTTCAGCCTTGTAATTCTTTCAGACAGGAAAAATTATGGGTCAGAATTATGGCTGTGGGATGGCTCCCCTCTCCCTCATTTGAGACCCTCTCTTCTGCTGGAGGTAGGCTCTGTAAGTTCTCTCTCCCTACTGTCAGGCATTTCATCTAAGGACCCTCCCTTTTAGTCCTGTGATTCTCTCACCTTCCAGGTCTCTGGTACATTCTGGAGGGTCCCCCCCAACTGCCTATCTCCCGAGGTTGCCTGTTTCCATTTTTTCTGATGGCCTTCAGTGCTTTAGTCCTTTTCCCTCCCCAATGTCAGATCAGGTTCCCCTCTCTCCCTTCTTCCAGCTCTTCCCCACCTCATCTACTTTCCCTCCCAGGTCCCTCCCTCCCTCCCTACTTGTGATTGCTTTCTTTTCCTTCTCAAGTGGGACTGAGGTGTCCTCACTTGGGCACTTCAGCTTGTTGACCTTTTTGAGTTCTGTGGACTCTATCTTGGATATTCTATACTTTATACTTTTTTTTCTGCTAATATCGACTTATTAGTGAGTACATACCATGCATACCTTTTGGGTCTGAGTTACCTCACTCAGGATGAAATTTTTTAGTTCCATCCATTTGCCTGCAAAACTCAGGATGTCCTTGTTCCTAATAGCTGAGTAGTATTCCATTGTGTAATCGAACCACATTTTCTGTATCCATTCTTCTGTCATGGGACATCTAGGTTGTTCCCAGCTTCTGGCTATCACAAATAAGGCTGCTCTCCACAAACCTATTAGATTCAGAAACCTAGTCAATATGAGCTTTGGAATATCAGAAAATGGAGAATTCTGTTTAGGCAGAAATTTTTCCCAAAATGGAAGTGGAAACTGCGCAGAGGAGAGTTATAGAATCTGGAAACACAAACCACGATTTCTTTTTAGAAGGAAAATTTAGAACATGTTAGATATCTTGAACATGTTAGATATGTATTTCTGTATATCAGTAAATGAACCCCCTTCTTGTATAACATTTCTATTGACTCAGATAAACTTCAGTGATGAATAACTTTCTTAGATTCTTTTATAATAATTATACCTGCTTAATTCTTTAGGCAATTCTCACCAATCTTGTCCTTTATTTTAAAGCAGAAATAGCAGCAAAAATAATTTTGATTCAAAAATTCTAATCTGAGCAATTTCTGAATTCTGACCATACTTTGGATACTACAACAGTGATATTTGTTTTTTAATAAAAATTCCTAGAATACTTTGTACATAGAATTTTCATTTTTGTTTTTGTGATCCCAACTGAACAAATTCATTTAAAGGATAACTAAATGTCAGATGTTTATGTAAGCAAAAATAATTCTTAAGTGGGCAAAAACCTCTTTGAGTAGATTATTAATGGAAATATCAGGTCACTGGACAATGTGGCAATAGGGATGAAAGTATGTATGCAAATATAATTAATGTAACTGGAATTATGGCATTATTGTAACTGGTTTTTCTCAATATGTAATTCTGGCCTCACCCCAGTTACTAACTGACAACCCTGGAAACACTTGCTGAGAATATTCCAAGGCAACAGACCAAAGACCTCCATCTCTGTGATATTCACTTTTTCAGATCATTCTTAGAATAGTGATTCCTGGAATGGGAGAGGCATGTACCTTTAATCAAAAATTAAGTTCAAGAAGAAATTTGTTAGAGAATTCTATGAGGAAAGTTGTTTTTCTTACAATTGTTATTCAAAAGATAAAAAACTTCTAGTCTTTGGAAATAACCTTATCATTACAAGAGCTGTCAGTTTCACTGTGGTCTTTGTACTGAATTCTGCGTGAAGCCATTCAGGAGAATAAAAAGCCAAGCAATCTGTCCACATAGGCCTGCCCTAACCTGTACTGCTGGGGCTTACTTACTACTTAAGCACATAGTTTTTTTTTTTCTTTTCTATTATTGCTTTCAGCTGGAAACTTTTTAACCAATATAACACCTAGATTTTAAAACAATCTAATTCTATTCCCTAAAATATAATATTATAGACAAATGGGGCAAATGATTATGTTAATCCCAGATGTTCTAAATAACAATAATTCATTTCTTAAACTTCAGGAGTATTACAAATTATATGAAATTCTCATCAAAGCCACTCTTTAGGTGCCCTTTATCCACTAGAACAGTGCTATTTAAATTTCAAGATGTAAACCTGAAGGGCAGGACCTGAAATAGCAGATGCTCTATAAGCTGCAAGTGGTGTGGATGAAGTTGGTCCATGGAACGCCCTGAATACCAAGGACCAGGCAGAAAGTAATCACTAATTTTAGAGTAGACAGCAAGACAAATATGATTAATTATTAGACTCTGTCATATATTATATGTCTTCATAGAATTTTATTCTAAGTAGATACGCACAGTTCATACTTGTTACCACTTTACAAATGAAAAATTCATCTCACAAGTTTTCAGTGCATTATGGGAAAGATGGAGTGCTGGAGGGGAAAATTCTTGATTGAATTTTCTTTCACCACTTAATTCAATTTCGTAGAAATAAATTGACTGACTATGCAAAAAAATGGGAAAAATCATCGACATATAAATTGGATAAAATAAACATTCCTAAGATACTTATCGAGATTTATATAAAAAAGAATTATGCATAACATGGTTATTCAAACAGCTAAGCCTATTCATTTTGGTAATATGAGCTATGTCCTGGCCCAAATGATTTTGTTGCTAATTATTAGTTACCATACTTTAGAATTGCCCTAATTATTTGTTTTTATTTTCTTTCAAATAAAAACATTTCTTTAGATATTTTTGATATTTTGTGCTACAGAATGATAGTTATTAAAATGGAGAAATTTTAAAAGATATAAATTTTGTATATTCTGAATGTATTTTCCATTTCTACCTGTTCTTTCAGGAACTTCATATGATGATTCCTATATAATTATATTCTATCCCAGTTTGGAAAAGGTAGGAAAATGACACTCTTTTTTATTTGCCTGATTATTTTTTACTAATGTATGGCCACTACGAACCTTATAGTTATTCAATTATAATAAAACCTCTATGTTCACATTCACCTATCTAGATCTATCACTATCTAGCTAGTTTTATCACCTTAAATATAACATGTCTCACCATGGTAACATTATCTTCCCAATCACTATTTTCCCAAATGAAAATTCCTTTAGCAAGTAGTAGCTCAACTGGAGTCTGTGCTTGAGGACTCAGTTTTCTTACAACATCAGCTTTTTATTCCTACATTGTTTCATAATTCTGCATATTGGGGCAATAGAGCTATGACAATAAATATAAAACTGTTTAAAGCCCATGTCCAAGAGTAATAAGACTAACTAAAAAAAATCACCATTGGTAAATAGTCATATGAGTTATATGGGAACTGGAAATTATCCTTGTTTTCAAAAGATACACATGTGAGCACATTTTCCCTAGAGAATTGTCCCAACAATATGAAAACAGAAAGCACATATTGTGGTACACAGTTGCTTCTGCTAGTGTTGTTCAAACATTGCTTGTGTGCTGACATAGGCAAGCCAAGAGAAAGGGAAGACCTGGACTATAGCTATCTGAGATGAGCCTGGGGGAAAATAAAAACAGTTTAGTGCAATGTGAGAAGTAATAAGAGTTGAAAACACCTAGGAAACAGAGCTGAATTAAAAAACTATCTGAGAATTCATGAAATTCTTAGGGAAATGGATGGAGCTGGAGAACGTCATACTAAGTGAGGTAACCCAGTTTCAAAAGAATACCCATGGTATGCAGTCACTGATAAGTGGATATTAGCCTAGAATCTTGGAACACCAGAGACACAATTCACGTACCAAATGATGTCTGACAAGAAAGGAGTAGACACTGGTGCTGGAAAGGATCAAAGCATCAGTGTAGGGGAATACAAGAACAGGGAAGAGGGAAGGGGTGGAAGAGGGAACAGGGGGAGGGAAAAGGGCATGTGGGACTTTTGGGAGGTGGGGAACCAGAAAAAAGGGAAATGAATTGTAAATATAGAATATATCCAATAAAAAACTATCTGAGGGAAGTTAATTATTTTTATTATTATTAATTCTTTTATTTATTTACATTGCAAATGTTATTCCCTTCTCAGTGCCCCCTGCATGATCCTCCCACCCAATTCCCCTTCCTCTTCACCTCTAAGAGGGTGTTCCCACACACACCTACCTACTCCCACTTCACCCCTCTAGCATCCCCCTCTTCTAGTGTATGAACGCTTCACAGAACCAAGCAGATCCCATTTTTTTTAATAGCCGAGTAGTACTCTATTGTGTAAATGCACCACATTTTCTGTATTCATTCTTCAAACGAGGGAAATTTGGGTTGTCCCAGCTTTTGGCTATTAAAAATAATGCTGCTATGTACATAATGGAGCACATGTCCCTGTGATATAGTGTAGCATCTTTTGGGTGTATGCCCAGGAGCAGTATATCTGTGGAGCAGATTAGCATGTCAGCCCCTCTCCGCATCCCACAGTTTGCAGGTCTTCCAGGACATCTGCCACCAGGGACATAGGTGAATTTCCTGCCCAAATAACCACCACAGCTGGGAATGCCATGGAGTCCAGCAGAAGCAGGACCCCTCCCTTCTGTTCTGCACCTCTCTGGGCAGACACGAGTACCTGTACCTCTTCCCACTCCACAGATGGCAGGTCTTTGAAGTGATCTGCCTTAACTAGTGGTACAGGTCTGTATCTCTACAGGAGCATATTAGTGTGCCTCCTCCTCCTCTACACCCCATAGCCTGCCTGCCTTCCAGGAGGTCTGCCATAACCAGCGACACAGCCTGCCCGTCTTCTAGGAGGTCTGCCATAACCATATAACAGGAGATCTGCTCTAACTAGGGACACAGGAAGCCCCTGACACCCCCAGACTCAGAGATAGCACATTCTGCCTCCCATGAGGCCTGCTCTAATCCAGGTCTCAGAGATTCACCTGTCTCCAATTGGATGGTTAATAGCATTGTCTATTATTAAAAAATAAGAAAGCGCAGTAGACCGTGAGTGGGCTACATTCATCTCTTCATTTTGGAATGGCCTAAAATAGACTATGAAGATAGCTACATCTGATTCTTTCTTCCTATTATTTAATTAATTTATTTATTGCTTTACCTTCTGTTCACAGCCTCCTTTTCCTCCAGTCCCTCCCTCCTATATTCCTTTTTCCACCCTTCCCCTTTTCCTCTGACAAGGGGGAGGTTCACTGTGGATACTAAACCACATTTACAACTCAAGCCACTGCAGGACTAGGCACATCTTCTCCACCTGAGGCAAGGAAAGGCAACTCAGGGGAACAGAATCCACAGGCAGGCAACAGAGTCAAGGTAAGCCCCTCTCCAGTTGTTGGGGGACAGGTACAAAGGCTATGCTGGATATCTGCTACAGAAATACAGTGGGCCTAGGTCTAGCCCATGTATAATCTTTGGTTAGTAGTTCAGTCTCTGGAAGCCACTAAGTGCCCATGTTCATTAACTCTGTTGGTCTTTTTGGCTGAGTCCCTATTAGCAGCTTTATCTGTAATAGTCAGAAACTGGAAACAACCCAGATGTTCCTCGATGGAAGATTTGATAAAGGGAGTGTAGTTCATTTATTTATCTATTAAAACAAAAACACCATGGATTTTCAGGCAAATGGATGGAATTAGGAGATATTATTCTGCATGAGGTAACCCAGACCCCAAAGTTCATGCATGGTATATATGAACTTATAAGTGGATATTAGCTGTAAGACATAGGATACCCATGCTACAGTCCACAGACTCAAAAGAAGCTAAATAACAAGGAGGTCCCAAGGAAAGGTTCTTGACTCTCAGAAGAGAATTAAATAGTCACCAGAGACAGATGGAAGGAAGGAACTGTGTGGGAGAGGAGAGGGGTAGGGACTTGTGGGGGGTGTTCAGGTATAGAGAGAACAGGGTGGTGGTGGTGGAACATCTCTAGAGACCTGGAAATGGGGAGGCCCAGGGAGTCAAGTGGATGATTATATTTGAGATTCAGGCAGTAGTTATAGGAGTCACTTGTGTCCATCTTTTGTAATCAGGCAATGCTTCTAGTGGAAAGATATCAACCCACCCACACAACCTCCAACCCCAAATTTGTCTTGTCTATATCTGGTTTTCACAGTATAAGAGTAATGTCAATCCAAAAGAATATTGTAGACCCAGAACAGAGAAATCGTGTGTGTGGGGGAATCACTGGGGAATAGCTGGGGGGGGGACAGGAATTTTGGGACATATGGTGGGGGGGAACTGGGAAAGGGGAAAGCCTTTGGAATGTAAACATAGATTATAGAAAATAAAAATTAAATAAAAAAACTGCATTTGTGTATTCTGAGCTTTTGAGCTAATATCCATTTATCAGTGAGTTCATACCCTGTGTTCTTTTGTTATTGGGTTACCATACTCAGGATGATAGTTTTTAGTTACATTCATTTCTCTAGGAATTTTATGAATTCATTATTTTTAATAGCTGAGTGGTACTCCATTGCATAAATGTACCATATTTTCTGTATCTATTCCTCTGCTGAGAGACATTTCCAGTTTCTGGCTATTAAAAATAAGGCTGCTATGAACATAGTAGAGCATGCGTCCTTATTACATGTTAGAGCATCTTCTGCGTGTATGCCCAGGAGTGGTATAGCTGGGTCCTCAGATAGTGCTATGTCCAATTTTCTGAGGAACAACCAAACTGGTTTCCAGAGTGGTTGTTCCAGCTTGCAATCCCATCAGCAATGGAGGAGTGTTCCTCTTTCTGCACATCCTCTCCAGCACCTGTTGTCCCCTGTGTTTTTGATCTTAGCCATGCTGACTGGTGTGAGGTGGAATCTCAGGGTTGTTTTAATTTTCATTTCCCTGCTGACTAAGGATGTTGAACATTTCTTTAGGTGCTTCTCAGCCATTTTATATTCCTCAGTTGGGAATTATTTGTTTAGCTCTGTACTCCATTTTTAATAGTGTTATTTGTTTCTCTGGAGTCTAACCTATTGACTTCTTTATTTATATTGGATATTAACCCTCTATCAGATGTAGGGTTGGTAAGGATCTTTTCTCACAGACCACATGAAGCTCAAGAAAAAGGAAGACCAAAGTGTGAATACTTTAATCCTTCTTAGAAGGTGGATCAGAGTACCCATGGCTCACAGCCAACCAATGGACTGTGCCTAGGGTTCCCAATGGAGGATCTAGAGAAAGGTCCCAAAATTGCTGAAGAGGTTTGCAGCTCTGCAGGAGGAACAATAATATGTACCAACCAGTACCTCCAGAGCTCCCAGGGACTAAACCACCAACCAAAGAGTATTCATGGAAGGACCCCTGGCTCCAGCTTCACATGTAGCAGCGGCTGGACTTTTTAGACATCAATGAGAGGAGAGGCCATTGGTCCTGTGAATGCTGGATGCCACAGTGTAGGGGCATGCCAGGTCAGGAAAGTGGGAGGGGGGTTTTAAGTAGGGGTAGGGGGCATGGGGTAGGGGATTTTCAGAGGAGTAATGAGGAAAGGGGATACCATTTAAAATGTAAATAAAGCAAATATCTAATAAAATAAAGAAAAAGAAAATCAGCATAAGAAGTTTACACAGCTAACACAGAGAAGAATTCTGTCCCTAACAATTAATACATTACACATTTAAAAATCATACATGCCTAGGCTCCATTCTGGACCAGTATTTATAGTTTTTCTCTGTAGCTATAACCAATTTGGATTATATGTAAGATGGTCAGCAAATTAAATTGTATGAATTTACCTTTAAAAAAAAACAAAACAAAGACTCTGCGTTCTGAAACACCTACATTTGGATGGACTTTCAAAGATTCAAGGTTTGTGTGGGTCATAGACATTGGGATTCTTCCTTCTGTATATTAGCTTGACCTGCAAAGAAAACACAGATACCTGATTAAGTATTATATATGAGTGAGTCTGCTAGTGGGTAGGCAAAGAAGAACCCCCTTAGAAGCAAAAGGCAAAGAAGATGTGATAAAGAACTTGGGGAAGGTCGACTGGGGAGGGGGCAACAGTTGGATTGTAAATAAATAAAATAATAAAAATATTAACCACAGTAAAAAAAAAACAATTAGCATTTCACCTCCTTTATCGTTTTCATGTCCTGCTCAGTTTATTTATAAAATTCTTTGTAAAACATACTGACATTTCATTTGAATGTTTGTTGACTTCTCAGTAGTTTTCTGATTATTCCTAATGAAAATCTGAAAGTGTGTATTAGAATGGATTATTCTGTTTATTTAAACAAAACTTTCCTCTTAAAATGGCAGTGGTACCCACCTTAGAAACAGAAACCACCGGATAATTATTGAGTCAAGCAAAGACAGGAGATGAAGGAAGGAGCATGGTGCAGAATTTAGAAAAATTTTAAATCCGTGGATAAAACAGTAATTGTGGTTTCAGATATTTTGAACATTTTCTTGTTCGAGGAATAAAATAACTGACTTTTAAAATTTCTGAAAAATGTTTCCATTTGACTTGTTTTTACTTTCCTAATTTGTGCTATTTGTCCTTTGCTCTGTATTATGGGATAAATTATATCCCAATAACTTTCCTGAAATATAGCTTAGCTTGTTTTTAGGTACTTCAGAACCTCAGAAATAATCAAGCTCTGCTTTAAAACACATTTTCATTTATTTGTTGATATTTTAACACTCAATGGGTTAAAATTGAGTGTGTGTGTGTGTGTGTGTGTGTGTGTGTGTGTGTGTATTAGTGGTGTAAAAATATTTACCTGAATACAAGATTCTAGGGCTCTCTAAATTTAGGACCATTAGTACTTAAAGTTATTAACAGATTAAAATTGCTGTGTCAAGTGCTTATTCTTCCCTGCTTAAAAGTTAGAAATCTTGGACTGTTTGCCTACAAGTTAAACAAATACTTTTATTTTTAAATTTTTATTTTCTATATTCTATGTTTACATTCCAAAGGCTTTACCCTTTCCCAGTTCCCCCCTACCTATGTCCCATAGTTCCTCTCCCCCCCCAACTATTCCCCAATCATTCCCCCTCCCCCCACGGTTTCTCTACAAAACTGGACTTGCTCATTAAATGCTAGTTGAGACTAGGCACTGTCCTGGGATCTGAAAGACTACATTACTGTCTTAATTATTGTAATACTGCTTTACTTCTGTGATGAAACACCATGAGTAAAGCAGCTTACAGAAGGAAAAATTTAACTGGGGGTTTGATTATAGTTTCAGATGGTTTGTCCAGGGATATCATGGTGAGAAGCATGACTGAAAGCCAGCAGCCTGGTGCTGAAGTAGTAGCTATAATAGCTTGTATCCTGATGCTCAGGTAGCAGGTAGGAGAGAGGGAGTGGGGAGAAAGAGAAAGAAAGAGAAAGCGAGAGAGGGAGACAGGGAGATAGACACAGAGACACAGAGGCAAACAGAAACACAGGGATAGAGAGACAGAGATACAGAGATAGAGATGGTAACACACAGAAAGAAAGGGACACAGAGAAAAGTGGAGTAAGACTAAAAGAGACATAGAGAAAGAGACAGATTGTATGGAGTGGGGTTTGACACCTCAACGCTCACCCTGAGGAGTATACCTTTTCACAAGAGCCAATCCTTTTAATCCTTCCCCAAAAATCTCAAATATCCTGGGATGCCAAGAATGTGACTATGGGGGTGATCCTCACACAACTCATGAAAGTGATATTAGAATCCTTAGGCTATCATAACAATGCAGAATCAGATTTCTTTGCCTATTCATTAGCCACTGGGCATAAAGCACCTTCTATTGAATATTCTTTCTTTTATTTACTCATTCAATCCCTGTATGACAGCTCTTCTAGCTCTATAAATTTCTTTATCTCCATTCCTGGCAGTGGTTTTATACTTTGAGAGTAACTGTTTTTTTAACAGAAAAATAGTAAGGTTTTTTTCTTTTTTTAAAAAAAATAAAAACATACCTACCTCTACATGATAGGATTAATAATACTTCTTTAGCAGAAACTTCATATTGAACACAGCTCATGAAAAGTTAGAAAGACAGAATTGATCTAAACTGAAAGAAAGATTTAAAGGAAAGTTTGAACATGGCATCAGCACTTAACTGTGGGATGTGTCTTCTTTGATTTAGTGTCCCATGTTCTGGTCCTAACATATACAAGCAATAAGTGTGAAGATATTGCCAAGGTGGTGTCAAAACCAGGAATTGAATTTGATCCAGTGTTGACAGAGTGAGATAGACAGAAAACAAGAGGGTTAAAGGTTCAAAGTTCACAGCTATTTTCTTTTTTAAGATTTGCTAGACCTAGCGGATTTTAGAAAATAACTATTTAAAAATTCAGGGTTCTATTTTAACTGAAAATATTGGAAATTTAAATCATCTCTCTAGTTTCTTAGATTTTGAACACAAACATGATTTCATAAGGGACAGAAAAAGCATGAAATAAGTTTCAGAATCAGAAGTGGGAGTTGTGTAGCTGGTCTCTTGCTTGCTCCTGTCTCTGTGTAGGAGAAACTGGTTTTCCACAGGCCTGCCAAGGGCAGGAGCCTTAATCCTCTTAGATCTGACATAGGTGAATTTCTGGGGAGGTACTTGGAAGGTGGACAAAACTCAGAATTTACTGTAATGATGCAAATTTCTTCTCCTGCATTAAGTGGATTGATTATAGTCATCAGGTTATTGAGAAAGAATAATTAATTGGTTATTGGGATCCTGTCCACTTCCTTTTCTCCAATAGTGCAACTGCTGTTTCGGTCAAGGAGTCTGTATAAGAAAATAGATGATAGAGGAGACTGAATTTCTTATGGTACAAGGATAAAGGCAGGGGTTATTTACTTATCCATCCATCCATCCATCCATCCATCCATCCATCCATCCATCCATCCATCTATCCATCCATCCCTATCTTTCTTTCTTTCCTTCTTTCTTTCTTTCTTTCTTTCTTTCTTTCTTTCTTTCTTTCTTTTATAAAAATCATAGAGGACTTTGAAAACTTGAATATACAGAATAGATTTTGCTAGTTCAAATCAGCCTGGTGAAGGTCATATTATTGATTAGAATTAGGTTTATGCTGTCTCTATTCAAATTGCATATCGGTATAAATCCAGAAATTCTGATTTGTATATAATCAATTTCCAGAGATGCAAGGAGATCATCATAGCTTAAGACCACCATCTTATTCTTCATGTATATGCTTGGAAGTCTAAATCACCAAAGAGTTATTGTTCTAAAATGAGTACTCCAGGAATATTAACCTTGTGTGTTATACCTTAAAAATATAATAACTAAGAAGAAAACTATTTTGTACTTTTTGTATTTCAAGATTTCCTATGAATTCTTGGGTATGGGTAGGACCAGAAATATGAGGTTAATCTCTATAACAGCCTGTCTGCTGATAGTGTTGTCTTTGGAAAAAGCACAAAGATTTAGGGCTCTTTTCCTTTTGATATAAACAGCATATGCTTCCTCTATCCAGACGGATTTGTTTTGTGGGTAGTCTTTATATAGATATATCTTTGTGCATTAAGGTTATATTTGACAGACTTGTGAAGATAGACAACTGATACTAGATTTGAGTAACTGCACCTCATTTGAATGCATTAATTCTTTCAATCATGTGTGCTCTAAGTGGATTTTTTTTTCTCATATAACTTTGCCATCTCAATTTATAGGTCGCTAGAATAGTAATGAAAATCATTTCAAAATAAATCTAGTTTGATACATACAGTTCTGGATTAGTATTGTTCACATTCCTGGTAAAGTTTTCATTAGATGAAATCCAGATCTCAAAACTCTTACTCAGTGGTGGAATGTCTGTTTCTGTACTTTCAAACAAGTTAAAATATGACTGCAAGTAATTCTGTTTTGCTTAAGGATATATAATGATTTTTAACTGTGTATGTGCTATAAAAATTAGCCTGATAAATAGTTTGTGAAGATGATGGAGACCAGACATGCTACACAATTTCATAGAGATATAATATAATAATGTAAATAAGCCTAGTTAAAGATGACAGTTTCCCTCTTTACTTTTATTCTCTCAATCATGTATTTCTTTTTAAGAATGAGATGACGTGGGCTATAAATGCTTCCCTTTCTTAAGAAGAAAGTGGATAAGTTTGAAATTCAAAACATCTCTAAATTACAAGAATACCTGAATGCAATCTTAATCTTAGTATATGTATACCGCTTTTACTCATTTCAATCTGAAGTGAGGTGGGTTTAAAGTTAGTTTCCCCAACATATATTTCCATGGTCCAACTGACCTATTATTTGAAAATGTGGAAAAATTCCAGGTGCAAGTTATTGGACACAGAGCACTAAGATTTTGAGCTAGATGGAAATTTAGTGTTCATTTGACTGCATTTCATCATTTTTCAGATTACAAATTTGAGCAGGAGATAGAGTGACATATTTTCAAGGGCAGCTGACTCGCTTTGGAGCAGAACTTAATTTGATCTCAGGCTCACGACTCCTCTGCTATTGGTAAGCTTCCTTGTCCTCCACACTTTAAACCATTTGCTTGATTATCAGACTTGCAATTTGAGGACGGGAATATGTACATGAAATAACCAGAACTGATTTTGTGTAAGTGAAACACAAAACAACATGGGAAAACAAGATTTTCAAACACAGGAAAGTGTTTAATACTCCCAAGAACCAATGCATTTTTTGAAGATATATTGTAATCAGATATGATATGTAATACAAACTATTTGTACATTAAGGCTGCAGTTTTTTTTCTGTTTAACAGTTAAATGTGTTTTATGTTTTCATTTAGATAATCTTTGGAAATAGAAATTTAGTGGAAAATTATTTGCTTTATTCTGAAAAAAATTTAATATGTAGTTCTTTCAAACGTGAGGCTGAGTGCATGGAGGACAATCTGGACCTTAAATGTTTCCTGATTCAAAATAATTTTTGTTCATATGTACAAAATGGTTTTCTCAACTCCATCTTTATTCTAATGCTTCATTTTGAGTTTTAACTTTTATCCTTCTCCTCAAAGCATTTTTGCTTTACTACCGTTTATTACAAAGAACAGAAATAAGAAGCTCATCAGTTTCATGAAGTACTTTAAATACTCAGTAGGGAATATAACTAGAAATACTGTCATCATTGGTACTCAAAGGAGACAATGTGCTCACTAAATGTTAGCCAATACTAGGAATCTGAAAATGTAAGTTTGCTCAAATGGACCACTATGGTCCAATTTAATTTGATGTTTGTGTGCTCAGGAGGTGATTCCAGATCAGGTGGTATTAGAAATTATTCCATTTTTGTGACTTATATTTAATGATTAAATACAGGCCAATTTCCTCTGTAATTAAGAAATCACAGCATTACAATACTTGAGTACTCTGGTTTACAGCTTTTGCAATTGGCACATACACATTGGACATAAATACTCACTTTTAAAGCAGTTGCTAAATATGATTTGTTGGTGTAACATTACTGGAGAAAGGCTCATACACAAATAAAAACTTCAGGATCTCATCGTGAAGCATATGACTTGTATAAAATTTCAAGGATTTTTCAAATTTTGGACAACAGAAATAATTTACCCACATGTGAAGTTTTTGCTACAGTTTTTTTTTTGCCAGAGATTATTTCTCTTTAAACACTTTCCATCTCTTTGAGACTGGTGTACAAAGAATTCTAAGAAAGAAGCATATCTTTGTGGGTTTATTGCCAATCTACAGATGCAAAGAAAATAACATCAGGCTATTGCTATTAAATTTTTAGAAATACTACCCATGCAGTAAGATTTCCTGACCTTGCAGGCTAATAAAATATTTTAATGTATGAGAATCAGCCGAGCATGTGGATGGGTAAGTCACCGTGCTAATGAGTCTCCCCTCTCCCAAGAGCTATATATGACTTAGTGAAGTGTGTTTAGCATCACATGTAAATCAACATTGTTGCGCGGGGAAGCATCATTTCTGAGTCATTTCCATAACTCTGCCACCTTGGCTTTCCAATAAAATTCTCTGAGTTTATGATTCCTAGAGCTTGTAAAAAAGAATGTGGTGGGAAGGAAAATTGATGTCAAGCATAATCATATGATAACCATAGCCCAGTAGCTCTGAGTCGGGATGCATTCCAGATAACTGAAATAAACATGCAAATATGCAGGCCTGAGTACATAAATGAACAATGGTGAGTAAGTCACTTTTATTACAGTTGACCTGCTGCCATTATTCTAGCATTTTTTGCTACTTTATTTACCCATGCTGCTTTAGGATGTGGGTTGAATAAAAAGAAATAGCAGGGTGAAGCTATAGCTCAAGCTGTCTTCCTGGCTGGCATCACATGGGAGCAACAAAGAGAACTCACTCAGTTTTTCCTGTGCATCTTCCAAATAGCAGGGAATAAACCATTAATCAATTAACTAACATCTTGCGTGATTGTCCCACCTCAGCTTTAGACTTTTGTCATAGATTTTATAATAAATTTTGCAAATACTTCTATTCTTAACACCAAATAAACCTACACGTTATTCCACAAAAGGACTGTTAATGAAAGTGTATAGATTTAAAATGGCATAAGATAAAATGAAATGAAATCTGTAGATCGAGATGACAACCTTAAAGATGTCAAGGTCTAACACTATGAACTGCAAAGTTCATTGATTTTGTGTCTTTGTGAAGATTTGAGGATGATAAGGGGATTAAAGATCTGAAATTAAAAAGGGTAAAACTGTTCTCTGTGATGCTTTCATTTCCCCATTTCCCCCTTCATAGTAACAAAAACAAACAACAAACACAAGAACAGAAAACACAAGCTGTTTTGTTCCCCAATTCATTTTCTTGGCTCTATCCTTTCCAACATGGTTCCATGCCTCCTCTCAACTGTATATATCTGAAAAGAGCAAACTATCTTCACTTTCTTACCGAGAGTTCCCTTTGTAAACATTTACAATCTGGCTTCTGTGTCTTAGTATACTGAAATGGTTCTCTTGACAATCGCCAATATAACTCCACCATTTAGTTCTTTGAAAGTCTTCATCCCTCCTTGGGAACTCGTAGCATTTAGGATCCTTAAAAACTCTCTTTGTTTCATCTGTCTCCTGTGCGGGCATAACTGATGCTACAAGCCCAGAAGAGCTTTATTTCCCAGTGTTTAACTCATTACTCTTAACTCTTAAAAAGAGGTCTTAAGTTTCTTTCTTTAAATCTCTTTCCCACTTGTCATTTTATACACACTATATGGATTCAGATTCCTTGCTGGCTTCTTCAGATTTATTTTCTCAGCTTCCACTCTCCTCTTGAATTACTCGGACCTATTTCCAACTATCTGAATGGATATTTATTTGAATTTGGTCTAAATGAAATTATGTTCTCCTCTAAAACCATTCCAACTAATACTCTACCACTGATAATATCACCGTATCAAAATTAAAGCAAATCTGGATATGTTGGCCCATGACAGTAATCTCACATCTGATGTACTACAGTTGTGAGTCTGATGGAAATCTAGACATCTTGGGATAGATAGGAAGACCTTGTATCTAAAAACTATGCATATCTTTATGCACACACAGACTTCGATGCTCTTTCCTTTTCCCTTCTTTCTGTGCTCCTGTTGTTTTCTTGGTAACAGATCCCAGGAGTTAGATAAGGCAAGAAAGCATTCTGCTGCTGAGGTACTGCCCAAGCCTCCTCATCCATTTCTTTTTGATTATGTTTTCATTCATTTATATTCATCTGTCTCTGTCTTTCTGTTTTTCTGTCTGTTTCTCACTTTTATCGATCTCATCTATCTATCTATCTATCTATCTATCTATCTATCTATCTATCATCTATCTCATCTCTCCTTCTCTCTCTCTAACCTTCTATCTCCTTTCATTTTCAGTATTTCTTCTGTTTGTAAGATCTTAAAACACAAAACAGTTGCTATAGTTTCCCAGCTGTAAGACAGCATTTTCCCTCTTATTGAAAATAAAGTTTATCCACACAATATATCCTGATTACAGCTTCCCTTTCCTCCTGTCATCCCAATTCCTGTCTACCTCCTCTCCTATCTAGATCCATTCTCTGTTTGCCTCATATTAGAATGCAAACATGCCTCCGAGCAATAAAAAAATAAAACAAAATAAAGAGTAACACGTTAAAATTGGACAAAAAATATACAAGGAGCAGAATGTAGAAACAAAAATCAGAGATCCACTTATTTTGTTAATGCAGGGATCCCCCAAACCACTAAACTAGAAGCAATAATATATATGCAAATTTATATGCAGAAGATCATGTTCTTATGTGTGCAGCATTAATGTGATGTGTTTTTAATGGCATTCTTCATCCACTTGGCTCTATACTTTATACTTTTTTCCATCTACTCTCCTACAGGTCTTCTTAAGCCTGGATGGGAGAGATTTGGTTGAAATATCCCATTAACAGTTAAGTGTTCAGAGGTCTTCTCCCACCCACACACCCCGTGTGTGTGTGTGTGTGTGTGTCTGTGTGTGTGTGTGTGTGTCTATGTAAAATGTCTGACGTGACTCTCTATACTTGCAGTGGCCCTAAAGTCATATTAGATATTGGTTAGATACCTTAACAAGCTTTGCATCATGCTGGCCTTGACATATCTTACAGGCATGACACCACCGTAGATCAAAGTGTTGATATTTGGGTGGCTGTCTCCATTTATCTTTTGGTAGCATACAAAATACCTTCCTTTGCAGATTCCTTGAACACAGGCATGCAGCATCTATGTAGTTACCAATTTGACTTCTCCGTGTCAAGTGAGTTCTGTAGTAATTGGTCCTAGCTTGTGAGACAGCATCTGTATTGGTATTGTATTTTCTGATCAATATCAGATCAACTATATGCAACCAAACACTTGGAGCGAAGGCTTTTCCCTCTAACTGATTAGTATGACACTGCTGCATTTTCTCCTCATCTTTTGCTTCTTTAGTTCTCACTTCTTTGTTACTATTTCTACTGCCCCTAATGAGGTAGACCAGCATAGGGACAACCTCATTCATCAAAAAAAAAAATCTGTCCATCCTATTCAGGGCATCTTGTTCTTATGGATAATTTGGGTCAGGAATGTCCAGGCAGGAGAAAAGATAAATAAAGCTGGCCAGTGTTTCCTGTAACCTGAGTAAGGATGAGTCTGTCCTTGAAGGGACTTCTTAGGGAGGAATCTTCCATTTGATAGCTCATGTTTTTATGCAGATATTAAAAGTAAAGGACATATACTCTACACCCATGCATATAGTCTTATAATCCTGTCATTCCTAATCCTAGAAACAGCTTTTATTTTACTTTAAACTTATAAAAGAAACCCTGAAACAGAACTTCACTGAGCTCTTACCATATTTTCCTAAGCCTTCTCCATTCTATGGAGAGTATTTTATAACGTTACTTCTTCTTGTTATTGGTTAGAGATGATGCTACTTCCAGACCTTGCTGCAACCTAAAACTTGCTATGTAGAACAGACTTATCTTGAACTCATACTGCCTCTGTCTCTTTCATGTTGAAATTAAAGACATTTATCGCCATACTGAATACTCTCTATGTTTTCATTACCATTTTATTTTATGCAGTTCTTTGTTCAAGGCATCAAGAATGTGGACATCACATTACTGGACACACATGCTCTATAAGTTGCAGAATCCATTGTACAATGCAAAGGTAAGCTTCATTCAACTAAGCAGGAAAAATGGCAAAATTAGTATGTTTCACCTCTTGCGCTTTAATTACATTTTCAAGGTCTTATAACATGTGCATCATTAAATAACAACCCCAGAGTCAGTCGTTAATACTTCAAGACTTATATTATTCAGAATTAGAAAGCAGAACCTATTTCATTGTGAACTAGGCTCAACTTCACTTTTAGTTTGTGGAGGGATTTTTAAATGCCATTATAAACTAAACTCAAGTTATTGTCAGTATCTAAGTGTCTAGGGCTGTATAGAACAATGTGCCTGGAAATTTAAATTTGTTAATTGGTATGTATCTGGAAGAAAACTTTTCATTTACTGTGTGTGTGTGTGTGTGTGTGTGTGTGTGTGTGTGAAATTAAAAACAGGATCAACATCATATTCATATCTAGACAGCAAGCTGGCTATTTAGTCTAAATTTATAGGCAGTAAAATTAACAATGTCAAACCTGTTTGCTGGTGATCAGATAATAAGTCTGATAGTTGCATGCTACCAAAATCTACCAAACAAGCAACCCCCTATGAACAACAAACACAATAACCCCACAAAAACTAACACTTTCACATGGATGTTAAAGGAAGATATGGTTATTATCTTCACAAGACAGTCAGATATTAATACATGCTTGTGGTTTTTTGAAATATCAATCTATTAGACTTTCATTCCCTTGTGTGAGAGTGCTTATATTATATGAGCAATCTGCTTTACTAAGTGTAGACTATCAATTCAATTAAAATATCTTTCCTTTCCAAATATACACCCTCAAGCACATATAAAATATTTGATGAAGTAGTTGTGTACTTTGTTACATGGTCAACCTTAGCTATAAACATAACCACTGCAGTACATTTATTTTTCTAAGCAGCCAATTTAGGGCCTTAATGTCACCCTAGGCACTTGGATTGAGATAATAGATACCATCATATGGCTTGTGCAGCTCTCTTACTGTGTTGGGTTTGAGTTTTGTGCCAAGGGTTTTGTAGTTCTTAGGAGTTAACCACATTTTGCTTATGCATGGTAAGAGAGTCAGAGAGTCACATAATTGTTAAAGATCTGTGGTTCAGTTTAGAATTGTAAGAAAAGCCTTAAATCAAAACTTGTTTGAAAAAATAATGTGATGAAAATAATTACACAGATTTGCATATCAGTGGAGAACTGTAAATTGCAGAGCTCAATTAACTTCTGTATTTTGTCTTCAGTGTTTGAAAATATGAGAGCAATGAACTGAGCAATTCAGGATTTTAATTCCACAAAATACTCCTATGGAAAAATAAACAGAGACAGTTTTATGTTGACTGTAGTTTTTCCTTTCAAGATCAACCTTCTTCAATTTACTATTATTACATACCTGAATCTTGTTATAGAACTTTATCACTAGAATTAAATGAATAATAAGTGTAATAAATATTTAGTAAGTGCACACATAGCACTAAGCACAATAAAAAACAAGTTCTATATATAATTAATTTACTTATTTTAACCTACATATCACTTAACCTTTCTGCCTTTGTAAATTTGAAATCCACTTCCTGATACTTTTTATTAATTTCCTCAGTTTCTGTTGTTATATCTCCCTTTTATTTTCTGATTTTGTTAATTTGGATACTGACTCTGTGCCCTCCAGTTAGTCTGGCTAAGGGTTTATCTATCTTGTTGATTTTCTCAAAGAACCAACCCTTGGGTTGGGTTGATTCTTTGTGTAGTTCTTTTTATTTCTACTTGGTTGATATCAGCCCTGAGTTTGATTATTTTCTGCCTTCTACTCCTCTTGGGTGTATTTGCTTCTGTTTGTTCTAGAGCTTTCAAATGTGCAATCAATCTGCTAGTGTACATTTTCTCCATTTTCTTTTTGGAGGCACTCAGAGCTATGAATTTTCCTCTTAGCACTGCTTTCCTTGTGTCTCATAAGTTTGGGTATGTTGTGGCTTCATTTTCATTAAATACTAAAAGGTCTTTAATTTCATTTTTAAAATTTCTTCCTTGACCAAGTTATCATTGAGTAGAGTGTTGTTCAGCTTTCATGTTTATAGGGTTTCTGTTGTTTTTGTTGTTATTGCAGACCAGCCTTAGTCTGTCGTGATCTGATAGGATGCATGGGATTAATTCAGTATTCTTATATCATTTGAGACCTGTTTTGTGACCAATTTTATGGTCAATTTTGAGAAAAATGTGTATTTTTTTAGGATGAAATTTTCTATAGATATCTGTTAAATCCATTTGGTTCATAACTTTTCTTAGTTTCACTATGTCTCTGATTAGTTTCTGTTTCCATGATCTGTCCATTTCTGAAAGTGGGGTGTTGAGGTCTCCCACTATTATTGTGTGAGGTGCAATGTGTCCTTGGAGCCTTAGTAAAGTTTCTTTTATGGATGTGGATGCTCTTGCATTTGGAGCATAGATGTTCAGAATTGAGAGTATATCTTGGGAGATTTTTCCTTTGACAAGTATGAAGTATCCTTCCTTTTCTTCTCTGAGAACTTTAGGTGGAAAGTCGATTTTATTCAATATTAGAATGGCTACTCAGGCTGGTTTCTTGGGAACATTTGCTTGGAAAATCATTTTCCAGCCTTTTACTCTGAGGTAGTGTTTGTCTTTGACATGAGGTTCGTTTCCTGTATGCAGCAAAATGCTGGGCCCTGTTTACTTATCCAGTCTGTTAGTCTATGTCTTTTTATTGGGGAAATGAGTGCTGCACAGATATTAAGACATATTAAGGAAAAGTGATTATTGCTTCCTGTTATTTTTGTTGTTAGAAGGGGAATTATGTGGCTGTCTTCTTTTTGGTTTGTTAATAGATTATTTTCTTGCTTTTTCTAGGGTGTAGTTTTTCTACTTGTGTTGGAGTTTTCCATTTAGTATGTTTGAATGGCTGGATTTGTGGAAAGATATTGTGTAAAATTCTTTTTGTACTGGAATACCTTTGTTTCTCCATCTACTGTAATTGAGAGTTTAATTGGGAAAAATAGCTTGGACTGACATTTGCATTCTCCACACTTGATCTTAGCCAAAAGGCCGAGAAGCATTCTCTTAGGGTCTGTATGATGTCTGCTCAGGATCTTCTGGCTTTTCTAGTCTCTGGAGAGAAGTCTGGTGTAATTCTGATAGGTCTGCCTTTAAATGTTACTTGACCTTTTTCCCTTTCTGCTTTTAATATTCTTGATTTGTTTTGTGCATTTGGTGCTTTGATTATTATGTGAAGGGAGGAATTTCTTTTCTTGTCCAACCTATTTGGAATTCTATAGGCTTGTTGTATGTTCATGGGCATTTCTTTCTTTAGGTTAGGGCAGTATTTTATTCAATTTATTGAAGATATTTTCTGGCCCTTTAAGTTGGGAATCTTCACTCTATTTTATATCTATTATCCTTAGATTTGGTCTTCTCATGGTGTCTGAGATTTCCTGAGTGTTTTGGAATAGGAGCTTTTTGTGTTTTTCATTTTCTTTGACTGTTGTGTCAACGTTTTCTATGGTATCTTCTGCACCTGAGACTCTCTATTTTATCACTTGTATTCTGTTGCTGATGCTTGCATCTATGACTCCTGATCTCTTTCCTCAGTTTTCTAAATCCAGGGCTGTCTCACTTCGTGTTTCTTTATTGTTTCTATTTCCATTTTTAGATCCTGGATGGTTTTGCTCATTTCCTTTGCCTGCTTGATTGTGTTTTTCTGTAATTCTTTAAGGGACTTTTTGTGTTTCCTCTTTAAGGGCTTCTAGCTCCTTCCCTGTGTTCTCCTGTATCTCTTTAGGGGAGTTGTTTATGTCCTTCTTAAATTCCTCTATCATCCTCATGAGAAGTGATTTTAAATCTAAATCTTGCGTTTCTGGTGTATTGGAGTATCCAGGACATGTTGTTGTGGGAGAAGAGGGATCTGATAATGCCAAGAGAATGGAGACCCCAGGGAGTTTAGAGGGTGGGGGAATTGGGGAGTTGGGAACATCCATATGGAGACATAGGGGTTGGGAAGAGTAATGGGATGTGGAACAGTCAGAGGGTTGAGTGGGAATAAAATATGGAGTGTAAAAAATATTTAATTGATAATAAGACAGAATTTTTTAAAAGTCCATTATCAGCATTATGATATGTGATTTTTACATCCAAATCTTGCTTTTCCAGTGTGTTGGCATAGCCAGGATTTACTGTGGTAGTAGAACTGGGTTCTGATCATGACAAGTAGCCTTGATTTCTGTTGGTAAGGTTCTTGTACTTGCCTTTTGCCACCTGGTTATACCATTAAAATGGCACTCTCTTTCACTGAAAATGTAAAGTTAGTGCCTCAAGCAGAATAGCTATGCAGATGCCCATATTTATAAAATCATCCTGGTTGCTATACTGAAAACAGAATAGAGCAGAAATCACTAGAAACAAAGATATATAGCATATGTTTGTGGATAATGGTAGCCTAGATGATATCTTGATGAAATATTAATGCATTCTGGATTAATTCTGAGTATAAGCCTAACAAAAAATAACATATTGGTACATCAGACTGCTGATGAATAAACAAAATTGTGTACAGAAAGCAAAATTGCATGCCATTTTCTAAGAAGAGACATCATCAGTTCTTTGGTAGACATGGTATTTCAATTCTATTATTAAGTGAAGGCATATTAAGCAATTGACCACACAAACCAACAATACCAAGATCCTTACATTACAGTGTTGTCAGGTTATAAATGATGCTCAGAACAGTAATGTTAGCTGACTTACTATAAGAAGATGCATATGTAACTGATTGGTGGCCCAGGACAGCAGTCCTGTCTTCTTCTCAGTGTCCTTAACAGACATGTTAAGGCATGGGGAGATTATAGAATCCTGGACTACAGCTTGTCTTGGGAGCATATTGAAGAAAGCCATCCATGATAATACTTTTCTCAAAGAGTAACTACTGTTAATTTTTTAGTGAATTTAGTGATGTAAAAATTATTTAGTGATGTAGAATTGTCATTTTGATAAATGACTTCCAGTGGACTGATAGGGTACTTGAGAAGTGGAGGGATTTGCAAGGAATACAATGTCATTGGACCAAAAAAGTATTGAAAGTTCCTGGATTTGAGGTTTGTTTTTGCTTGTAAAGGTGACAGAGAAAGCGTATTAAAGAAAAATTATTAGAAGAGAATTTGTACTTTACTGGAAAGGGTGTAGGAGGAATTTTTAGTACTGTTTATAGCTATAGAAAAGAATTGCCTCATAATCTTAATGTCATCTAGGAAGTTATTTAGATAATAAAATGCTATCCTTATCAGAGTTCCTTGGAGAATGCTAAAGGCCAGTATCCCTACAGAAGCCAGTGAAGGATGACAAGCAGGGGAAATATTGGATAGTTACTTCTGCAGTGTTTGGACATGAAAATGAGGAAGATTTCATCTGCTTAAATTTATATTGACTTCATGAAATTCTTAGGGAAATGAATGGAACTAGAAAATATCATCCTGAGTGAGGTCCCAATCACAAAAGAACATACATGGTATTCACTTACTGATAAGTGAATATTAGTCCAGAAGCTTGGAATACGCAGGATGCAATTCAAAGACCACATGAAGCTCAAGAAGAAAGAACAAAGTGTGGGTGCTTCGGTCTTTCTTAGAGAGGGGAACAAAATTCTCATGTGAGAAATATGGAGACAAAGTGTGGAGCAGAGACTGAAAGAAAGAGCATCCAGAGTCTGGCCCACCTGGGGATCCATCCCATATACAGTTACCAAATCCTGACTCTATTGTGGATGCCAACAACTGCTAGCTGACATAAGCCTGATATAACTGTTTCCTGAGAGGCTCTGCCAGTGCCTGACAAATACAGAGGGAGATGCTCTCAGCCAACCATTGAACTGAGCACAGCGTTCCCAATGAAGGAGCTAGAGAAAGGACCCAAGGAGCTGAAGGGCTTTACAGGAGGAGCAACAATATGAACCCGCCAGTACCCCCAGAACTCCCAGAGACTAAAACACCAAGCAAGGTTGGTGGGACACTTGGCTCCAGCAGCATGAATGGCAGAGAATGTCCTTGTTGGTCATCAATGAGGGGAGAGTTTCTTGGACCTGTGAAGGCTTATTGCACCAGGATAGGCGAATAGCAGGTCAGGGAATTGCGAGTGGGTGGGTTAGGGAGCAGGGAAGGGGGGATGAGATCGGGGGTTTTGGGAGGGGAACTGTGGAAAGGAGATAACATTTGAAATGCAAATAAAGAAAATATCTAATAAAAAAGACATGGAAATAAAAGTCAAAGAAGACTAGTCTTTGTTTTAAAGATACTCGTTAAAAGCACAAACAGTTGAATGAGAAATGTAGAAAATATATTTGTAGTCAAATATATTACAACTAGTCTTAATTTTAAGGCTGCTTTCATGTAAAACAGTGGGATTATAAATAAAAAAAATAATGAGACTTTTGCAAAGTCGCAATGGCAGAAAAAAATTAGATCAATGTAATTTGACAAGGATTTAATTACAGAGTAAACTCTCTGTTATCTCTTCTACATACTGAAAGTACTGCTCTTGTCAAACAGAATTTTAATTAATAAAGGATTATCATGTACAATATATAGGAAGGTTATCAATTTGCCAAAGATTTAGAATACGGTAGAATGTACTTAATACTAAATTAAATCAAGGACAACTTAATTAGTGTCATGACTCCAAAGTTTACTCTAAGTACTTTTGCATATGTAAAGTAGATCCTGCAGCTGTAGAATATGCTCAAACAAAAGGTATAGGTACAAACTAGGTTAATGAAGAGATTATAATTTAAGTATGAGAGTATTTGGAGAAAGATTAAAGTTCAGAATAAAGTTTATCAATATGGAATATAATGTTTGTGACAAGCTTATCTGTTCATTTAGTCTTCTGCATTTACAGAAAACGTGAAACAGGCTTGGTTTTGTTTTCAAGGAAATCTCAGTGGCAGTCATTTCTGAGTAAGCTCACATCTCTAAATTTGAAGTCCTGAGATTTCTTAAAACCTTATCTTTAAGGAATATGGTAGCATTTTTAATGGGAAGAAAGAGAAGTGGGTAGTTCCATATAAATATACTATAGCTCATGTCCAATAATACTGCTTGAAATAATTGGGAAGTTATCCCAAAAAGAGTTCTAGTGATAACTGAGAAAATGCTTGAATACCAAAAATAGGAAAATTTCCCCTCAAAGGCAGAGTTTTATATGTTATTTTTCTCTTATTTTTAATGGCCTCTAGGATTATATCTGAAAAATTTTCTAAAATTTATATATTGATTCTAAAGTGCAATAAACAAAATGTGTGCACAGTAGGAATTAAGGAATGTTCTATTACTCTGTAATGACATTAGTTCTTCAGGATCCAGCCAGGCCAAGGAAGCACTGGGGCTGCTTGTTTCTTTCTATCATTTCTAGTTGTTGATTCTTATCCTAAAGCATTTGATATAAAGAAATATCACTTATGAGAGGTCTAGTGGTGTATAAGAAACACACTAAGGTATGAAGTGGTGGTAAGGCTTGGACATTCACAGTCTGGAATCACTGTGAAGGGAAATCTGCCCTAGGAGGAGGAGCGATTGCTCACTCAGTTGAAGCTGGTGTCTTTGAGGGAGCACCACAAACCTGACTTCTGCAAAGTGTTGGGAAAAGTGCAAACTGAAATCAGCCACTGCTGCTTCTGAGATGAAATGCCACTGCCAGGTGAAAAAGTGCCACTGTGGCGATGCTGTGAGCAGTGCGAAGCAAAAGCAGGGACAGGAAACTAAGAAGGAAGAGCAACTCTCTCTCTTCCCCTCATCCTGTCAAGTGCTATTCTTACATCCTCTGGAAGAGAGTCAGCAGCCAGCTGAACACAGCAGAAATAGCTCAGCAAGTCATAGACACGCCAGCACATCATTCCAGAGCACAGAAGTTAGGCTGGGAGCCCAGAGTGATCAAAGTATGTGGGACATAGTTTACAATGGACTCCCCAGCACCTAATCCATGTGAACACAATTTTTTCATTAGTATATAAAACCTGAGTTGCAGCATGAGATTTAAATACTGTCTAGGATTTCCTTTTGCCCAACAGAATTGAATATTGACTGTGCAGTCCAAGGTGTCTGGCAAAAGAAAACCCCAGAATATTTATAAACTCTTGTTACATTTTCCTCCAGCTCAGCTGAGTGGGTAATTCTTTGTAGTCATTTTATTTCTTTCTGTTGTTCTGAGTTTTTTTTTTGTGTGAAGATTTTTCTTTAATTATGCAGGTGTATAAGAATACAGAATATAAAATATTTATTGTGGACACACTGTTTTATACATATTTCCTTGTTCGTATCATTAAGAGAATAATGCTTTGTTCTAATCCTAAAGTGACGTCAATGCCCGCTTATTCTTTTACAGTTTTCTCAATTATCAATTAATAATTAGCAATGAAAAAAATCCATTAGCCTCTGGTTATCTTCACTGAAATCAGAGAAGAGCATGAGATTAGAATTGGCATGATCTAAACTTCTGGAACCTTCACAAAAAGCCACTCAGGAAAGTCACTCAACGATGAAATAGCATTTACAGGAAATTATTTATTTTATTTTATTAATGGCAGTGTTAAATTGTTCAGTTGGGCCTCATGTCAAAAGAAAGTTTTTGTTTCTTAAGGGAACAAAAGGTAGACAGAAAAAGTTGATCAGGCAGAACAAGAAGAAATAAGATTTTGTGAAATAAGTGGATTTTAATTGCATCAATTGCTGGTGTTGTTTTTCCCTCAAGTGTTCTCAGTCAATTCTTCCTTGCCTCATTGCATAATACCAAGGCTACTTATAGATCTCATCTAGAATATTCAATTCTTAACTCCGTTCCCTAATCTCGGAAGCCTTTATATTCTACTTAGCTATTAAGAAGAATCAATGCATTTTATTAGCTTCTGCAGGACTCTGAGAAAAAATATCATAGCCTCCTAGAGCTCTGGTGTAAGATTTTTAGTTCATTCGCTGAAATCATTAATGTATTGGGAAATTTTCAGTTTTAAATTGAAGTGTATACCTATGAGAAACTGAATTACAGTTTGTGTTTTTGATGTAGAAGATTAAAGACAATACTCTTAATAATTTACAAAGAGCTATCTTCACATTTCTCCCTTGAATAATATTTTCAGGTTACACAAAAGTCAATATGATGATTTTATCTAATTAATTAGTTAAAAATTCTCAGTTTAGATTAAATAGGTGAAAATATTTTGAGAATCTAATATTTACCTGATTATAAACTCAAATTTTTACTCAAATGTCTTGAGAATCTGATATTAATCTGATTATAAACTCAGATAATCTGAGTTTATAATCAGATAAACTGTTAGTAGAAAATTTAAAAATTCTTTTTTAAAGCAAAGGATAAACTATTTTGTCCTGAACTTTGCTAACATAACTAGTGATATGTTTCTTTCCTTGCAATGGGGAGGGGGAGGGAGAAGACTTCGGATGATTTGGAAGTGAGTGTGATTATCAGGGTTCATGACATGAAATTTTCAAATCATCAATTAAATTAAAAAAAATAATTTGCTTAAATGTTATAAAGGATAATAAGAGCACTGATAATAATAGCAGTCTACATATCACATATACAGACTTCTATAGCAGTCAGTTAGACTTGATGGAATGATTTATTGACTAAACCTTATTATTCTACATTATTATGATATCAAAATTAAAATGAAAAATCTGTCATTGAAGGTAGAATTAATGGAGATTTTATTAGGTTTTTGAGTGGCTTTGATGAGCTAGATCTTTAACTTTTTTATTTTTCTTCATAGACATAAAATATGCTGTAAGATTTGAAAATATGATTTTAATATTTCATTCATTTTCATATAATCCTATAATAAATGCAGTTGGCATGCACAGTACACAGTAGTGCTAATTCAAAATAAAGAGTTGCAGAACTTCTTACATTTCTTGTTTTTAATTTAATCTTTTATGTATGTATGTATGTATGTATGTATGTATTTAATTTTTCACTCCAGATTTTATTCTCCTCCCAGTACACTATTGCACATCCCATACCTCCTCTCTGTGCTCCCATCTCCATGAAGATGTCCTCACCCCTTACCCCCACCCCCACCCGAGCAGACCTCTAAACTCCCTGTTGCCTCCATTCTCTTGAGGCTTTAGGTGCATCTTAATTGAAACCAACCATGGCAGTCCTCTGCTGTATATGTGTTGGGGATCTCATATCAGTTGGTGTATCCTACCATTTTGGTGGTCCATGTGTCTGAGAGATCTCAGGGATCCAGGTTAATTAAGACTGTTGGTCCTAGTACAAGGTTGCCCTCCTCCTCAGCTTCTTCCAGGTTTTTCTTAATTCAGCTTCTGTCCATTGATTGGCTATAGACTTTTGTAGTGGGATCTGATAATTTTTTGAATTTCCTCAGTTTCTGTTGTTATTTATCCCTTTTCATTTCTGATTTTGTTAATTTGGATACTGTCTCTGTGCTCTCTGGTTAATGTGGCTAAAGGTTTATCTATCTTGTTAATTTTCTCAAAGAACCAGTTCCTGGTTTTGTTGATTCTTTGTATAATTCTTTTTGTTTCAACTTGGTTGATTTCAGCCCTGAGCTTGATGATTTCCCTACTTCTACTCCTTTTTGGTGTATTAGCTTCTTTTTGTTCCAGGGCTTTCAGGTGTGCTGTTAGGCTGCTAGTGTATGCTCTCTCCAGCTTCGTTTTGGAGGCACTCAGAGCTGTGAGTTTTCCTTTTAGCACAGCTTTCATTGTGTCCTATAAATTTGGGTATGTTGTGCCTTCATTTTCATTAAATTCTAAAAAGGTTTTGATTTCTTTCCTTATTTCTTCCTTGACCAAGGTATCATTGAGTTGAGCATTGTGCAGCTTCCATGTGTATGTGGGTTTTTCGGTTGTTTTTGTTGCTATTGAAGACCACCCTTATTCCATAGTGATCTGATAGGAGGCATGGGATTAGTTCGATCTTCTTATATCTGTTGAGGTCTGTTTTGTGACTAATTATATGGTCGATTTTGGAGAAGATACCATGAGGTACTGAGAAGAAGGTATATTCTTTTGATTTAGGATGAAATGTTCTATAGACATGTGTTAAATCTATTTGGTCTAAAACATGTTAGTTTCACTGTGTATCTGTTAAGTTTGTGTTTCCCTGATCTGTCCATTGAAGAGAGTGGGGTGTTTAAGTCACTCACAATTATTTGTGTGGGATGTGATGTGTGCTTTAAGTGTTAGTAAGGTTTCCTTTACAAATGCAGTTGCCCTTGTATTTGGGGCATAGATGTTCAAAATTGAGAGTTCTTTCTGGTAGAACTTTCCTTTGATAAGTATAAAGGGTCCCTCTGTGTCTTTTTTGTGGTTGCTGTTGTTGACTTTTGGTTGAAAGTCAATTTTATCCTGTATTAGAATGGCTACTCCAGCTTGTTTCCCGGGACCATTTGCTTGCAAAACTGTTTTCCAGCCTTTTACTTTGAGGTAGTGTTTGTTTTTGTCACTAAAATGCATTTCTTGTATGTAGCAAAATTTTGGGTCTTGTTTCAGAATCCAGTCTGTTAGTCTATGTTTTTTATTGTGGAATCGTGTCCACTGAGATATTAAGGAATAGGGATTGTTGCTTCCTGCTATTTTTAATGTAATTTTTATGTTGTGTGGTTATCTTCTTTTGGCTTTCTTAAAAGAAAATTACTTTCTTGCTTTTTCTTATGTGTGGTTTCCCTCCTTTTGTTGGTGTTTTCCACTCTATCCTTTGAAGGGCTGGATTTGTGGAAAGATACTGTGAAAATTTGTTTTTGTCATGAAATACCTTGGTTTCTCCATCTCTGGTAATTGAGAGAATTGCTGGATATAGGAAACTGGGTTGGCATGTGTGTTCCCTTAGGGTCTGCATAACATCTGCCCAGGCTTTTCTGGCTTTCATAGTCTCTGGTGAGAAGTCCAGTGTAATTCTGATAGGTTTACCTTTACATGTTCCTTGACCTTTTCCCCTTACTGCTTTTAACATGCTTTCTTTGCTTAGTACATTTGGTGTTTTAATTATTATGTGATGGGAGGAATTTTTTTCTGGTCAAATCTATTTGGAGGTCTGTAGGCTTCTTGTACACTCATAGGCATTTCTTTCTTTAGGTTAGGGAAGTTTTTTCTACAATTTTTTGAAGATATTTACTGACCCTTTAAGTTGGAAATATTCACTCTCTTTTATACCTATAATCCTTAGGTTTTGTCTTCTCATTTTGTCCTGAATTTTCGGGATATTTTGGGTCAGGAGCTTTTTGCATTTTTTCATTTATTTTTTACTGTTGTATCAATGCTTTCTATAGTATTTTCTGCATCTGAGATTCTCTCTTCTATCTCTTGTATTCTGTTGTTGGAGCTTGGGTCCATGACTGCTGACTTTTTACTAGGTTTTCTATGTCTTGAGTTATTTCCCTTTGTGATTTCATTATTGTTTCTTCCTCCTTCTTTAGATTCTGGATGACTTTGCTTAATTCCTTCACTGTTTTGTTGTTTTCCCTTACTTCTTCAAGGGCGTCTCCCTGTTTACTTGTGTTCTTCTGTATTTCTTTAAAGGAATTATTTATGTCCTTCTTGAAGCCCTCTATGAAGCCCTCCATCAGCATCGTAACCTGTGATTTTAAATCCAAATCATGCTCTCCTGGTGTGTTGGGGAGTGTCCAGGACTTCCTGTTGTGGGAGAACTGGGTTTGGATGGTGCCATATTGCCTTGATTTCTGTTAGCAACTTTCCTATGTTTGCCTTTTGCCATCTGGTTATCTCTGGTTTTAGTTGGTCTTGCTGTCACTGGCTGGTGCTTGCCCTTCCTGTGTGCCTGCAGGCCTATCTCAGTAACTCTGGGTGACTTGCCTTCCCCTGGCACAAATTGCTGTGGTGCTGCTGAGTTCTTGGGTGCAGGTGGAGTCCTGGTGGGGTGTGTCCCAAGTGATTCTCTACTCTGGTGATCTCTAGCTACCAATCTGTTATACAGTCACAGGAGTAAAGATGGCGGCTGAGATCCACTCTCTTGTAGATTTATTTGGGTATGTTGCTCTATGGCCCAGATCAACTCAGGATGCAGGCTGTGCTGGCTCTCTCCTCAGATCCACTGGGTGAATAGCTGGCTTCCTGAGCCACTTGGAGATGGCAAGCTGTGGCTGGGGATGTTCCTGATAGGGAGTCAGAAACCAGAAGTCTCCTGCCAGAGGCCTCTGGATAGGATCCTCAATTCTGCAGGTCCGGTCTCACCTGTGCAGGCTACCTCCTCTGCACTGGCTGCTGGGTGTATAGCTAGCTTCCTGTGCTGCTTGGAGATCTATTTCTAATTTCTAAATAGGTTCACATTCTCCTTTGGCCCATCAACCTTTCCTTTCTACTACCTTTAGTGGATGGTGGACTAAAGGGAGGTTAAAACATTTATGTAGCCTTATTAAAAGTAGGTTTTGAAAATACAAGTCTACATGATGGCATCAAAAATTTAGCATTATACTCAGCAAATGAAGTGCAAAATGGGTTCACTCCAAACTAAGTTGTGAAAAAGTGCTAAAAACAATATTGTTTTAAAATACCCCAAGTCATAGATTTAAATACAGATCCTCAATTTCAACTTAAAGGCTTTTATATTTACTCTAATCTTTAAAGAATGGTAATGTGGATTGAATTTTAGGCACATGTCACGCATGGTAGTGCTTTATTTTTCATTGAAGGAATTTTTACAAGTCCAAGGAAATGGAAAAAAATAATAATAAAGCAGTGGATTGGAACAAGTCTGGACCTAAGTAACTGGAGGAAACTGAACTCAGCACCATTTGCATTTAATTCAGTGTACTGGCAGATCTGGAGCCACCCCAGAAAGAATGGCTGCTCCAGAGATTTAGTAATTAAAAGAACATGTTACAGGAGCAAGGTATGCCTACTAAAGGATGTTGAAGATTACTTTATCACAGAGGTAATAAGTAGAAACAAGCCTTAATTTTGAACTGTTTCTGAAGGGCATGAGTTGTACATAGAGTTCAAGACTAATAAAATGATGCGCTTCCCTCAATGCATTAAGAAACAAATCTCTACAGTTCTGTGTCTCAGGGCTTTATTCACAGTTGGTTGTGCAATTGTTTCTTCTCACGCAGAAAGCTTTTGGGTTAGACTGAGGGAGTTCCATATTATCTGTAACCTAAAGCAATAATACAACAAGAATAAAAAGAAATGGACAGCTGACATGTGCTTCCCATACACAGGGTAGCAAAGACTACTCCTCAAAGCAGTGTCTCAGAAAATAAAAAACTCATGGATGTGATTTTATTATTCTAATATTGTGTATGAATAAATTGAAGCTTGGAAAGGAAACTCACATTATATTACATTTCAAATAATGAGAAAAATTTGAAATCAAGCCAGTATCATTTGACTCCAGAATACAAATTCCAAAATTTATTGTTACATTGTTTCCATTCATTAGAAAGGAGTTGAGGCAGAAATTTACTATAAATAATGAACAAAAGTGTTCTCCATTATATGTGTGTAGCTGTACTAAGTACAGCAAGAGTTTTATACTTTTGAGTAGGAGGAAAATAAAACAAGTAAACGAATTTTAATTGACATTGACAGAACCATAAAAGGAAAATTATTTTAGGTCAACACAAGGATTGCCCTCTTTCCAATTTGTAGAAAATACTAAAAACAGTGCAAGAGGATATTTAGAATAACTTGTTAATTTTTCGTAAAGCCAGTTAGTGATGTCATAACACAATTTCAATTTTTGTATTACTGTCTTAACCTAAAATTTCTGTAGACTATTTTGTTTATTCCATGCATGAGTGAAAAGGATTACACCAGTGCTTCCATACTGTGTTTCTTTCAGATTATGTGGCTTAATGGAAGAACTAATTCAAAGGAATCTAGGTTGACTTGAAAACACAGTAAGGTCTTAATAATATTTTTCATCTGACTTTTGAATGTGTTCAGGGTTTGACCACATCTCATCAGAGCCAGCTAGTATATTGAAGCTGAACACACCATGAAAGTTTAGACAATATGTTCTGAGGATATGACATATTTACTCATAAATGTTGATAACATTCTGAATTCAATTTCTAAAAATACAACTTACAGTTTATGAGATAGAGTTAAGGTTTAACCATTTCTCTCCTTTAATTTTCACTGATATATTTGGTCTTAAAAGAGGTTTTAGAGAAAGGTAGAAAGTAAACAACAGCAACAATAAAAGAAGTAAAAACACTATATTTGTTTCACGTTCTGTAAATATGAGTCTACTCAGAGCAAGGTGTCTCAGTCTCATCATTTGCATCTTTATCTTTATATATAACATATTTTCAATTGTGAGAGTTTCCTACAGTGAATTTTGATTATATCTACTCTTTGCAAAACACTGCCAAGATTCACTCTTTTCTCATACAGCCAGCTTCATTTTCTATTTTTTTATATAATCCACGGAATCCAATTTGTCCTATACATAAACCCTTGGGTATGGGGTCATCCACTGGAATATGGATAAGCTCCTAAGAGCTGTACCCTTAAAGAAAACTGACTGTTCCCCAAAGGCACCAACTATTCATAACTTCTCAGGTAGATGTTGGGGCTTATAAAACCATTTTTTCCCTCCATAGTAGAAGTTAACTGCCTTCATCTTCTGCCAGTGTTCCTCAGATAACTGTAGTTGAGGTGTAATAGCTCTTGTAACATATTGATATAGTAATCAAGTAGATTTAGCTTTATTAAGAAATGTAGTAATTATAGAAGAATAATGTATTTCCCCCCTCTGGAGGCCATTCAGAGATTCACCATATCTTCACAGTTGTTATTTTCTCTGACTTGTGGCTTTAAAAATATTTATCTCACTGCTCCCCTTGGTGATACCTGTACCTTGCAGGTAAAGCGAGATGATGTACATGTATCACTTGTGGTTGAATACTCTACTGACACTCTCTGAACACTGGGCAGTTGCAGGTTTCTGCATTAACAACTGTCCACTACACACAGAAATATCTGTGGTGGGGTTGGGAACTGAATTAATCTATGGCTATAGAGACAGGAATGGAGAAGGCGTGTTTCACTATGTCCATTTTGCAAAATAATAGTTGTAGGTTCACCTAAAGGGACTCTGTGCTCCTAAACCATGGGTTTTTGAACAGACTTAAAATTGCAGGCATGTGTTTCCTTCTGTGGACTGTGTGTAAAATCCAATAAACAAGGAGTTAGTTCCCTCCTTTAGTTATTCAGTGATAAGTTCCAAATATTGAAAACATTTATGCTCTGTTCAAAGTCTATTTTAAGTTATGGTCCAATTGTACAAGATAATAAGATAACTTAACACCTACAAAGAAAGTGTTTTTCTGTCACTAAGAAATCATGTATACAAAATTTGGCATTTTGTTAAGTGTTTCATATATTCCTCCAAGAAATTTATGATTTGAAGATACAAAATCCCCTTTTCTCTATTCATACATTCTTAAAGTCCTCTGAAATAAAGAAAATTGTCATACTATTTTTTTGTGTGATTGTTCTAAGGTTAAAATTAAAACAGGGCCTACACAATTTTCTGCACAATCTGGCAAATTTCTGTCTGCTTATAGTAATAGCTTTTCTATAAGGTTAAAAAAAAGCTTGATTCCTGGAAAGTGATTGCAGGAAGTCAATAGTGCAGTGAAGGATGCTCATCTCACTTTGTTAACTGAAACCATTGGCTAGTTTGAAGGACTACTGTATATACAATTAGGCAAGCATTCTACACTGCCCTCCTTTGTTAACTAGTTTTGAGATATTCTGTTGGACAGAAAATTGATAAGCATGGTAAACATGCTCCAGTTACCTAATTAGCTCAGGTAGTACAATTACAGCTATTCAATACCTAGTTAGAAAGTAGAGGTGCTTCCAACGTCATCAAAATACTAGAAACAAGGAAGAAGCACTGGAAAGTTCACATGACTGGTCATCTGAAAGAAAGCTGATTTATTGTTAATCTTGAATTGTGCTGTAAGAAACTCAGTTTAGGGAAGAAAGACAGCAGACCAATCCTTCCCAGGTTTGATTTTTCCCATGTAGAGGATCAGAAAGGGATTTAAGAGGATATCTAGATTTTTTTTTTTTAAAAAAAGCCCATAAAATATTTCTTTAAATAAAGCAACTTCCCCAGTTCCAGCACAGCTTCTTTTCCTTCAGTCTCTCTCACCATGCTACAGAGTTTATCAGCAGGCTTCAAGAATAGTCTATTTTATTTTACAGCATGCTATGAAATTTCTACAAGTACAAACATGCAGTGGCTTTCCTATTCAATTTATCATTTTTTTTCTGGAATATTTTTTCTTCTACTGCATTTTGCTAATTCTTATATAAAATCTTATCTTTTCTCCCAACTTTGGTTATTAAACAAAGAATATAGAAAATAAAAAGAAAAGAAAAAAAAAGAAAACAGGAGAGAAGTATAATGAAAACGGTACACTTCCTGTCTACCTACTATAAGACTACAGAACTCTATAGTATACTGGCAGGAAAGCTAGTTCAAGTAGAGGAATAAAACATCTCGGAACTCTCTGTCCTTTCTCAACAATTTTGATAAAAACATAAAAATAAAGACTATTTAAACTTTTTGAAAAACCAAAGAACTACATTTTGTTATGGGTGATGGTAATATGTTTGGAAAGGTCTTGTTCTATGAAGAATGGTAGGTTTTGTTCTATGAAGAATGGTCAGGCTTTTACAGAAAGTCACAGCTGCTTTCCAGTGTTTATCTGTCCTTCCTAAGATCCTGTGATTCAAGGAAGTTGACTCCATGCTTAGATATAGGTAATGGGCAATCCAAAGCCACTAACCATTTTACTGCAAGACTTTAGTGAAAGGTTTAGCATCTCTTGTGTGAGTTTAAATTTATGGGCTTTATGCAATGTTCTCTCTAACAACAAAATTCCTATTAGTTTATAGAAGTCCGATTTAGAAATTGTATAGAATATGAGTATCAGGATGAGAAAGCTTTGGTTCTCTACCAATAGTAGAAAATACGCCAAAGAAAAGAAACAGTAACATCATATTCAAGAAAAGAGTAGCCCCAAGAAACAAGACCCATGCTATGAATCTGACCTCAAAAATTCACCTTTTATTTACGAACTACATGTGTCTTTAGTCAGATATATATTTTGTAATACTTATATTCACATTAGTAGGAATTAATAAAGCAGGGAAAGTCATTGGAAAGGAAAATACAACATTTTCAGTTCTCATCATTTTTCTACAATGTGCTACTGAAATATACACATATGTAGTATTTTCCCATTCAGAGAAGTCAGGATCACCTGTTTTACCAGTATATTACAAAGGGAATCTGCTTACTCATTCGTTACTTTGCTAGTGCAGTTCATAGTTCTAATTATCTTTAGGTGTCAACCTGACCTAGATAGCTAAGAGGAAGGAACAGCATTTGAAGGGTTAGCCAGATTAGATTTGTCCTGTGAGCATATGTGGTTGATTCGCTTCATTATTAATTGATTTGGAGGACCTAGCCCACTGTGGGTATTACCACCCTTTGGACACATAAGCTCCCCAAACTCCCTGAACATAAGTCAGTGAGTGAACCAGAAAGCAGCATTCCCTTATGGTTTCTGTTGAGCTGTGTTGGCTCTAAGCCAGTTCTTTGGGCATTGGAGAAGAACAAATTGGCCTTACTGTTGTAAGTTTCTGCCCATCTTTCCTCAGAGATTGCCAGTAGCCTATAAACTTAGAGAAATTCACCCCTCCCTTAAGTTGATTCAGTTAGAGTATTTGATCACTGTAACAGAAAAAAGCCTAAAACATATGTTAATACCATACACTAAACACACCAAGCAGGGCAACCTGCTTATCACCATTGACTTCAGTTTCTTCTTAACCTTTTAGAGAGTACCAGGTAGTTCTTTTGACTATTTTTTCAACTCAGTCTTTTCTGTTTTTTGTTTGTTTGTTTGTTTTGTTTTGTTTTGTTGTTTGTTTTTGTTGTTTTCTGATTTTTTAAAATCTTGCTTTAAATACAGTTTTCCTTTTCTTTTTTAAATCAAATACAGTCATTTTTGTATATTTGGAGAGAGATACAATTAAATCAGTAGAAGTCAATCAGAACCACTGAGGAAACAACACCTTAGACATTCATAGTTCTGGCTTCATTATTGCTCTCCTTCATTGAAATTCTCTACACATCAATCTTATGTTTCTGTAGTTAACACATTTTAAACTCTCTTTAATTTGTTCCAACCTCACAAATTCTTTATTGTTTGTTTGTTTATTTATTTGTTTCTTTCTTCTTTTTTCTTTCTTCCCTCCTTTCTTTCTTTTTTAGATACTTAGCATACCTCTCCTTACCACACAGCCTTTCTAACTTAAAGGTAGGTCTGGAGAACACTAATTTTTATTTCAAATTTCAAAACTTCAAGCCTGCATTCAGATTCCTTCCTCTCCCTGTTGCTCTTAAGTCCTGCAAGGGCACAGGACAGAACCTTTTCTGAGTAGTGTAGCCATCTATATTAGAATACTTTCCAGTTACAATGCTAATTAAATCTGTTAAACTGAAATTGGTAATACATTCAATGTTCTGGTCTTAAGAGATGAGTGTTTTATTTAAAATATTTTAGAGAAGAGTTTAGTAAAATGATGACTCAAAATCATTTCCAGAACAGTCACTATACTTTAAGTTGTCCTAAGTATGTAGCAAATAGGACAAATCATTATATCAGTGATCTAAAGGAAAGCTTCCCATCACTATTTGTAAATCAGTCTCAGCACATATGTCTTTAGCTACTGGACTAGGATGCTTGGGAAAGTGAGGTAATGTCTGTTGAAGGAAAACCTGTGATAAGTAGATGGAGAGATGTCACCGTTGGAAAGGAAACTTTCTTTCAATATCAATGACTTCAAGTCACCCCTCAGGAGCCTCAAGGTTGAAAGAAAGAACAGATTCCTGGAAGTTCTTCTCTGTCCTTAACAAACTGTAACAAATACAACCCTATACATAAATGCAGTTAAACAAATGAATAAATGCTTTAAGGCACAGTGATGTGTTCTGTGAATTTATCATACTATCAGATAAAAACTAAGAATTTTTGCTTAAGGCTACACTTGATAAACAATGGCCAAGAGGATACACACTTTTATGGTGTGTTAATAGACAAACTTCTAAGAAAGATGATAATAAATAAAGATATATGTCTAAAAAAACACTAAGTAGTGGATACTACACATGTTTGGTAATTTTGCTTCTAAGAAGTAGATGAAAACTAGATTGCCTTTTGCCAGACCCAGCAGCCTTTACTACAATTCTTTTTGAGCATGCAGATATCAGATCTATAGCACCTATTACTGTGGCTTAAATTCCATGTGGACGATGCCTCTGAACTATATGTTAATTATTGGAAGAAATCCTTTCTCCTTTCTTCCTGACACATATGCTAATCTCTCATTGATTTTACTTGTATTTCCTGCAAAAGCAAGCTTGACACTATAAAATATCATGCAAGCCACCAATGTCTTAGCTTCTGCAGCAGGAAAGGGGCAGGATTGATGTCTGAGGTGCTTCACACAAGTGCAGCAGTAAATTTCCCCAATTTGGTTGTCATTTGCCTGCCTCCTCCAACCTTGCTACATGCTGGGCTTCCTCCTCTGTGGCTTACAATGGCTAACATTTATTAGCTGAACATTATTCATAGTTGTTACCATTAATTACTTTGATAGTAAATCTGAATAACAATACTCAGCTTTAAAATAAATTAAAACTTGTGGCTGCTTTTATTCTGGATGCTGACTTGGTTTTAAGCATTGAAGAGAAAGCAACAAACTTCTAAACAGAATAATCTATTACCAAAGCAAAGCAAAAGTGCTAAAATGCTATTTAAGGACTCAATTCAATAATTTAGATTCAGGAAAAAAAAACTTAAATTTTTAAAATAAAGCAAAATAATTTATTGTGCACTAACTCCACCTTATATGTGCTACTTGCTCATTTCTATAAAATATTAATAACCTCCAGAGACAAAATAAGGCAATGCAGACATTTGCTTGTATCTGCGTTTGTTCCATAAGCTGTTGGTCTCTCGAAGAAAATTCTACCTTGTTCTTTTGCTGTAATTGCTATGTTAAGACAAGAATTTTCACTTTGGCCTTTAAGGACTTTAATTTTGGATGTAAAACAAATGGAAAAGAGATGTGTCTACATGAGAGCATAACAATCTGAGAGCTGTCAGGTTTTCCTTTTTCTTTTCTTTTTTTTTTTCCTGAAAAGGTCATTAATAATTCATGAAAGAAAGAAAACCCTCTCATCCATGGGCATTTTGGTCTCAGAGGTGTAAACTGAGGTGTAAGAAAGAAATAATACATTCTATGGAAACTTATGTAGCTACCAGCTTCCTGCTGATCTGGTAACCACAGCCTTGTAGAAGAGAAGCCTGGTGGTAGGAGATGTAAACCCCCACAGCTTGTTGGGAAAACAGAAGCACTGCATTCAAAAGAGTTTTCACTTGGAAGTAGAAATGGTGCACAAAGGGGGCCACAGTACCCTGTCACTCACAGAAGCACTGGTTTTTCTGACCCACACTGTAGTTACAAACTACATCGCACTGGTTCTTTTATAATTATTATTTCCATTGGCCCCTTAATATTCACAATGAGAGAACATATTAGAACCTGGATGCATTCCCTCATTCGAATTAAAGACCACAACAACTTTCAAGTTTTGCTTATATAGTTATTAGGAATATACATGCATAGCACCTAAAGCTCTCACCTGTTTTAGGAATAAAATCCATTTTGCAATTTTACAGACTTTTCTTTGAGCCTAGTCCTATAGCTGTTTGTAATTTATCAATCACTTTCCAGTCCTTCCATATGTTTGTCCAGACTTCTAAAATAAGAAAACCTTGTAAGTCAAAACTATTTGTCAACTTTTGGCATGTGGAGTGATATTTTACATAGCTTTCAGCCTCAAACATGCTATCTATGAATCTTTTTCAATGACTTGGTATGAAATAAAGAAAACAATAAAAAAGTTCTGTACAGCAGTCCTGATGAACCTCCATGATCTCTTTCGTTCATTGATATACAAATTTAAAGTATAATTTTATAAATATTAAACTTACTTCCATAAAAGATTCAAGGCATACTATGTTCTATCTTATCTGGAATATCAATAGTTACCCACTATTATAATTCTTTGTCAAAATAGTACTAAATTAGTTGTTTTAGTACTGATGAGTACTGGGGTTTTAGCCATGTTCACTAGTCATTGGTCATTGGCTTTGCCCTACTTTACTTTTTTAAAAAAAAATTGTCTCCTATATTTTAAAAAACAATAATAATATATTTATTATTATTTATACATGTACTCTGTAGCTATCTTAAGGCACACACCAGAAGAGTATATCAGATCCCATTACAAATGGTTGTGAGCTACCATGTGGTTGCTGGGAATTGAACTCAGGATCTTTTGGAAGAGCAGTCAGTGCTTTTAATCACTGAGCCATCTCTCCAGCCGCTGTCTTAATTTTTTAAAGACCAATTTTACTAATTTGTTTACCTTTTAAAAGTCAGTTGGTTGCTACTGTATTTTGTAATGAGATTTGTTCTCTCAATTAGTACTAGAAATTTTCACAGCCTCTCTGATGGATTTTGTTTAGTTTATGGTACATTATCATATAGAAATTAAGCTCAGAGTAAAATATGCTAATGGATCAAATAATATGCACACATGCTTAGTTTATCTTAATGGCCTACAAATAGTTTATTTTATCCATTTGATATTTTAGTGAGTCATATTATTTTTATAGTCTTAGGTAGGGTGATCCACCATTATTTTCTTCTACTCCAGTGAATAGCTTTCCTCTCAATATTACCATGCTGGGGCACAGGGCTTGAACAACTGTTTCTGGGACTACACAAGCAATGAGTTGATAGCACTACATTCACCCGTGTTTTTTCTTGATTTAGCTAGAAGCTACATTTGCTTGCCCATGTTAAAAAAATAGCTTTTGCTTTCCAGATACATTTGAATTAAAGTTTCATCAAATGAGCTTAATAACACCCCTCAAAATTAGTTGTGCTAACTGGTCTTATGTAAAATTGACGTGAGTTAGAGTCATTTAAAAGGAAGGAACTTCAACTGAGAAAATGTCCCCATGAGGTCCAAGAGTATGACATTTTCTTCGTGATTATTGGGGGAGGGCTCAGCCTTTATTGGGTGGTGCTCCTCCTGGGAGGTGGCCCTGACCATTTTGCACTCAACCAATCACCCTGAAAACATATATAAAAGTAATATTATATAGATTCAGTGGGATATATTTAGGAATGTATATGCATGTGTAAATACATTTATGAATGCACTAACTATTAATCAAAAAGAAAACTGTGAATCTGATGGCAAACAGGGAGGTGTATGTGGGAAGGCTGGAGAGAGAAAACAGAAGGAAGACATTTTGTGATTAAAATAAGGTTCCCAAAACAAAGGAACAAAGATCCCCATCCTGGGCATCATGGTGACAAACTGCAAGGAAACAAATAGTATTCCTAATTGTCCTTATCACAGCTCATTGTCCAAAAAAGCATTCTGTTAATGTCAGAAATTCCACTTCACTCTGAGGTGAGCGCGTCATGTGTACTCTGGACCCAAACATAAGTCTTTAGTATCAAATATGATATATATATATATATATATATATATATATATATATATCACTATGAGTAAGATTGAATCAATGCCAGTACAAAGCTCACTTCTGTGATTTTTCCCCCCTTTGGTGGAGCGTGTATAAATTTGTTTGACAATAATTATTGAATTCAAATAATCAAAAGATTAAATGTCCACTCTTTAAATAATAATACTGATTATAAAATATAAAGATGCCTTTTAACCATTAAGTTATAGTTGACTTGTAAGCACAAAGTTTATTTTCATTTCTTACAGAAGAAAATTTATTCAGCCACATTTTGAATGATAAAATGCCATCATTTTATTATTGTAATAAAATGGATAAAATGAGTGACTTAACAGAACTGGCAAAGACAGATATCAAATGAGACTACTCTGCTGTGTTTGAGGACCCAGTCCTTGCAGGCTCATTTCTCAAAAATAAAGTGGTACAGGGAACAGGGAGTAGGGATAGGCTCCTGACCCAGATTTCTTTACTTGTGAAATACACATTAACCCTGCCCCTGCAATGGCTCAGAAAGTACCTCTACAGAAAACACAATTAACTTTTTAAATTCAACTTTACAATTGTTGATTGCATTAGAGAGTGACTTACAACAGAGCATTAGCACAAAATCTACAATATATCAAAAATATTCCTCATAGCAGAGAACTTTGAAAATCGTTTTACAGTGCATACCCTTAGAATGGATAGGAACTCCACAGGAAGACCAACATAATCAACTAACCTTTACCCTTGGGTCTCGCTGAGAACTGAAGCACCAATCAAAGAACATATACAGGCTGGACCTAGGACTCCTTGCACATATATTGCAGATTTACAGTTTGGTTTTCATGTGGGTCCTGAATAACTAGAGTGGGGACTATCCCAAAAGCTGTTTCCTGACTGTGGGATATGTTCTACTAGCTGGACTATCTTAACTGGCCTCAGATGTGCCTAGCTACTCAGATAATTGATGTATCAGAGTTGGGGGAGACACAGGGTACCTCCACCTGCTTAGAAGGAAGAGGAGAAGGGTAGAACGAATGATTGTGGGGAGGAGGATGACCTGTGAGTGAGATGTAAAGTGAGTACGTAAAAAAAGTAAATAAAATAAATAAATTTTAACAAAGAATGGTCTCAAGATCACCACCTTCTATTAACTACACTTTTTCTTAGGAGCTGCAGGAGCAAACAATTTGCTTCTATCTGATGCTACATGGCCAACATGATGAGATGAAACCCCTATGACCACCTGTATTAGGGAAGACTGTCCAGATAATAGATTCAGTGGCTTGGTGACCATTATATAAGAAAGCAAATTATCATTTGCTCAACTGCAAGTGGTTCTGTTCCAGGCTCCGACAGGGTAGTAGAAGAGTTCACTTCCATCTCCTAGGTGGTGACCTCTGCTAACAAACTAAACTGGTTGGGAATTGCATCCATTTGAAGCTAAGTGAGGTAAGTACTGTTGCTGTCTGTCATTGTGACCTACTGGGAACCCTGTGAAGCTATGCTCACAGACACCATGAAGTATTAAATGTGTACTGTTCAAGCTGTTAACTTCAGGGTTATCTATTATGTAGCATAAAAAAACTAACATAAAAAGGTGTTGAAAAATGAGCTAGAAAATAACTCAGTTATTTTCATTTTCCTTTTGCATTATGATAGTTGATAATAAAAGAATATTTATTTTTGCGTCCTAAACTGGAAGCAGGTTCTGTTTTGAGAGTTGAAGAGAATCAATGAGTTGATTATTGAAGATACATTTTATAGGATAATGACAGTAAAAATTTAAGAACCATCGACAAAATGAGACTTCACTGCTCGTACTTCATAATATGGACAACCAGATGCGATGCCAAGGGTAGCATTCAGCTCTCTTTAATTATAGTTTTAATGTCTAGTGAGAAGTTATTTATTACAGAGATAACTTTTTATTTTCTGTCCCAGTTTAGTGACAGGCCACTACAAGGAGTTTTGAAAAATGATTGCATAAATATTCAGTTAAGTATAACATATAATTATCAAGCAGCCACTAATATAATAAAGAACTGCAATGCGAGAATCATAGAGGCACATATTAAAACACTAGTCTATGCCAGAATTCTGGTGACAACAGGTGATAATGCTCCTTTTTCATTTTATTTTACGATGAACAATGTTAGGCATCTTTGTGTGTCCTTAGAGATATTTTTGCCAAGGATTGTCTGCTTTTATTCCCTGACCATTTTCCATGTATATTTCTGGTTTTTACATTGAATTTTTGTTAGCTTTACTCAAATACATTGTAGAATGCACTCATGGTTCAAAGTTGTTGAAATAACAAAGCTATCTAATTTTAGACCATGAATCACTTGGAAGAAATTCAGTTCCTGTTAGCTATACTTTCATATCCCCATTCTTCCCCCAATTCAACTCCCTAGGTATAACAACCACTAATTCAATCCCTGACACCATAGTTTTGCTTATTCTGAACTTTTCATATAAATGGAGTCCTAACATGAGTAGTCCTTTGTGGATGAATTCTTTAACCTAGCATGATGAGGCTGGAGGTCCATCTTTGTTGTATCAGTGTGGATACTTAGTTCTTGTTCTACTATTACACAGCAGTCTATTTTATGAATAAGCTATTTGTTACTCAGTCATCAGATGATACACATTCAGCTTACATTTAATTTGACAATTCTAAATGATGCTGAAGTATACATTCTTGTATGTGTGTGTGTGTGTCTCTCTGTGTGTGTTTTGTGATCATAGTCATTTTTGTAGCTGCAAAATACATTTTTACAGCCTTAGTTAGCATTCCTATAGCATTGAAAACATTTGGGAACTTGGAAAAATTAGCAACTGAACTTCATAAAGCCTTATATGGCTATTTAATATTTCCTATTGTCTCTCAAAGACTCTATTCTCTGGCTGATTTGTGTATATTATACAGGTATTATTAGACATTCATATTGAATTTCACATTTTTTCAACTAAATATTTTTTCTCTATCCTTTAACTTCCACCTTCAAATGAAATTTCCATAAAAAAGAGAACTTATGAGTGACATGAACAGTGGAATTATTAGCATACAGCTTACAGGAACATATATATTTCCAAAGTGAAGTGAAGACTAATGTGGTGGCTTAAAAATAGGAGGCTATAAAGTTGAGATCATTAGGAACTAGCCACCATTTTTGTGTCTATCATTTTGTGAAGAAACTCTGGACATAACTCATATATTCCAAAACCATTTTTAAAAACAAAACCCTAACATATAACCATCTTTATACTTTATGAATTTTAGAAAGATTTTTTTTACTTCTCCTCCCATTTTTATAATTTGTAAATTCTGTAAATTGGATGCCTGGGTCCTAGGAAATATAGAATTTGTGGAAATCAGAATTCATGATCAAGGGTGTGGGATATAGTCGAACCTATTCTAAGGATATCACTATGTAACCTGGCTGGTTTGAAGCTTGCTGTGTAAAACACCTGTCCTTGAACACACAGAAATCAATCTGACGTGGACTTCCAATGCTGGCACATTTCTTGTTATCTTTTTGTCTGTGGGGTGACATGTTCTTTTTTTCTGATTCATCTTAGCAGAGATTATCCATAGTAGTCATACTCAGAGAATATACATCTTTAAATCATTCAAAATACCAAAGATATGCTGGTGAAAGTTCCTTGAGAATCTTTGTCAGTCTTATGGATTTGGTACATATTCTTTTGGTCTACATCATATTTCTTGCACATGATTACTTTGTAATAAAGAATATGAAACTAATTTATTCATATAGGAATAATGATGAGATCAAAGATTTAGAACTACTTTTGCAAATCTGTAAGGAAAAACTCAAACTACTACTACTATAGGAATGGTGAAGAAAACTGTGTCAATAATGGGTACTTGAAGACATTTCTAGTTTTCTACATATAGAGGAAAATCTTCTTTCTTTTACCCTGAGGCTATATAAGCCTATCAACATGAACCAGGCTTATAACATGAACACTGGATGAGAAAACCTTGTTTTTTCTATCAAGACAGTTATCAGTTACACAATGGGTACTCTGGAATCCTGAGATAGAGTATGTTTAAACTTGACTTGAGTAATATCACCTAGGGCAGTTTTAATCATCTGTGTAGTCTTCAAATGATACTTGGATGTCTTTGTTTCAGTGTTATATTTCAGCACAAGCACAAATGCAGATTAAAGATTTTTCTCCAAAGGTATATTAAAAATCTTCCTCCAAAGGTGAGCTAATATCGAAGGACAAAGTAAGAAAAACACAAACATTTTTTCCTCATTTCCACCAATGACTCAAAAGCTGAACTACTATGATTGACAGGCAGGGGATAGAGAGAAAAGTCACTTTTTGATGGTTGAGTTGGGGATAGCACAATGGAAGCCTTGAGCCATTTTTAATAGAAAATTATGAGATTATTTTGCACTACAAGGTGATGAGAATCAAATTATTACATGTGTCCTGGAAGAAGGTCTTAAATACTGGTATTTTCTCATCATCACATCTAAGTGACTAATGACAAGATTGAGGTTGTCCTTTATTAGGCCTCCATTTTCAAATAGCTTATACTTTTCTACTTCTGACCCAATTCCAGCAATTTATTATTATTTGTATTAAGGTATTATAGTAGACCGGATTCTTAAAATCTGTAGTGTAGCTTTTTCTTTGATTCTGTGTTTCTGTGCCACAGTATTATGTAGCTTTCTTTCCCTGGATCTCCTTTTACTGTCCTTCGATGTTCCTTAAGAAAATATTTTTCTTCCTTGCCCATGCCATAAATCTAAATTTATTATTCCCTCTGCTATTGTTTAATGTTTAACACTAATAAAATTGCTACTTAGCATTTACACGAGGTTCATATTTTAAAGTATTTTGCAAGGACTATTACTCAGATCATTTTAATGAGGGCATTTTCAGAGGTAATTTGTATGAATATTCAGGAAAAGTTATGCACGTAAAGTTGAAGCCCTAGTCCTAGTGTGGAACTGAGCTAGGTGCGTACTCTGGGTACAAGGAAAATGCTTTTCTAGTAACAGAAAAGGAGAAGCATTTAAATTGTATTGAACTCAGAACAAACTACTATTATCTATAGATCTCTATAAATATATATATATATCATTAAAATATATTCTAGAACACAGATTATGAAAATAGCATTCTAAACATCTTGATCACATTGATATTAACATACAATTTATTAAACCAAAAATTTTTTCCATTAGTTTGAAAACAAGCTCTATTTGTTTTTCACTTAATGTTTTCTGGTCACGTTTACTTTGTTGAGTCATTATAGATGACATGTCCTCCAATTATACTAGAAGCGAAAACATTAATTTCTTCCATTTATATATTCATAGTTTTAACATAAAATCTACTGATTTCCACGATAGATTCTAAATATATATATATATATATATATATATTTAATATAAATTAAATATATATAAATATAGATATAAAAATATTTATTTCACCATTTTAAAATAAATTCACCATCAGTTCTCTGCAATAAGGAATTCTATAAACTCAATTACTGAATTTATTCATATGGAAATAAATTTAGTCATTTTTTTATTCCTATGGAATATATACACAGTCAAACTCAGATGGCTTTTGCCATATATTATATGCTCAGTAAGTGCTGTGGCATGCTTGGTACTGGCCACGAATTTTGCAATGTTATTTCAAACAGTACAATATCTTATAATGGAGGTGATGTTCAATATTGACTGCACAGAAAACGATTTGTTATGTTTAAGAAGTTTGCAGAAACATTGTAACTGACACTGAAGAGAACATAGTTTCATGAGTATTTTTAGAATTACTTCCTTGTTTATATATTTGTACATATTTGTGAGTTAGTGTGATGTTTCTACTCATGCCTACACTAGCTGTTTATCCAAGTATGATGATTAATATACTTATTTTTATATAGAAAAAAATCTCATGATGTAAATTATGTGCATCTTTCTGTACTACAGAACAAACCTCTATCCATTATAAAATAACACTTTTTAATTGATTGATTTCTTCACTTGTCCCCAGCATTGTCTTGAGTCTCTATTAGCAAATATTCTATTCTAAATTTCTATAGTATTAACATTTTCAGTTTTTACTTTCAAGAAACATCTCAAAGTGTTGCTATTTCTTTCTATCATAAGCACACAAGCCTTAGTAGCCCTGCTTCTGTTAATCCCCAATGTCTAGCATGAATCATGCCACAATATATGGAGCAAGTGTGTATAACAAAGTCTACTCTTTATTGGTTTAGCGTATGTCTTAACCAATAATGACTCACTATAAGGATTCAGAAAAAATAAACAATGGCCAGAAAAATGGCTTCAGTTGTAAGTGCTCTTGCCATCCACATGAACACTTGAGTTCACGTCTCAGAATCCATGTAAATGTGGAAAGAGACAACTGACACCATAAAGTTCTCTCAACTCCACATGCAGACTGTGTTATGTGTCCCTCGACAAATAATGAACATGTTGCTGAAAATATGTGTACTGTCTTTCATATTAGCACATTTCTTTGTATGAATAATAAAGGAACTCTGTATCTATACATATACATTAACTGAAAATAGATGAATGAATTAAAATAATCATTTTGAAATAATAATATATTTAAATCAAGGTGTCCAAGTGTGTTAGAAATAGCCCAAGTTGCAATTACTTATAGAAAGAGAAGCTATACTTGGTGTGAACTAGGATAGAAATAGGTACTATATAACATATAATAATAAAAACATTTAGCCTTAGTTATTTTTCTCACTTTTCTATGTTCACCTTCCTTATATATACAATGAAGAAACTAATGCTCTCTATTCTACAGAGTCATTACAAAGTTTAACTGAGGGAGTAAAGAAAGGACCCAAGGAGCTGAAGGGGTTTGCAGCATCATAGGAGGAACAATGATATGAGTCACCCAGAACTACCAGAGCTCCCAGGTACAAAAACTTCAACCAGATAGTACACATGGTGTTACCCATGGCTCCAGATGCATAGGCAACAGAGGATGGCCTTGTTGGACATCAAAGGGAGGAGAGGCCCTTGGTCTTGAGAAAGCTAGATGCCCCAGTATAGGGGAATGCCAGGACAGGGAAGTGAGTGTGTGTAGATTGGAGAACAGGGGGAGGGGAGATGGCTTATGGGACTTTCAGGAGGGGGAACCATGAAAGGTGAAATCATTTGAAATGTAAATAAAGAATATATCTAATAAAGAAAGAAGAAAAAACTGAGGGACTACTAGAGTTGGTATCTTGTTCAAGCTAGTAAAATTGATACTATTTTTGGTATTAATCCTCAAAAATTCTGCCTTAGGAACATGGTTTCATATCAGTTACTAATATTACTAATTATTTTATCAAATAGTCGTCATTAAATACAATTCTTTTATTTAGCCTCAATTGAGGTAAAACTATATTTTTAGGATTACAAAGGACTTCTTTCATATTATACTATTCTCATATATGATTATGAGCTACTTATTAAAAAATAAGTTTTTACTTTTCTCATCACACTTTTAAAATACTTATATACACTTTCTTAGTCTTGCCAAATCATATAATTTTATTTCTCCTTCCTCCCCCACTGTATATATTGTATTGACTTCAATAACCATTTAAATATCTATATTCTGACTATTCACCAAATCTCTTCAATAATTTGGAAAATATTAGCTAAGTTAAGGAAATTTAAAGTATATGATTTCTTTTTTGCAATTGAAAATAAATTTGTATTTCATACAATATATTCTTATTTAGTTTCTTCCACCAATGTCTCCAAGATCTTCCCACTTCTCCACGAACTTATTACACACTCTTTCTTTCTCTCATTAGAAAACAAACAGGCATCTAAATTAAATTAAATTAAATTAAATTAAATTAAATTTAAAAAATACCCACAAAACCTTTGTTCCAAAATTTGTTCTGCCTAAAAGAAGTGCAGTGACAAAGATGGAACAGTGAATGAGGGAAAGGATAAACAATGGCTGGCCCAAATTGAGACACATTGTATGGGCAATAACTGATCTCTGACACTATCAATAATACTCTGTTAAGCTTGTAGACATGAGCCTAATTTGACTGTCCTCTGAGAGGCTCCACCCAGCAGCCAATGGAAACATACTCAGAGATACATAAGCAAATGTTAGCATTCTGGAAGTTATGGGAAGATTTGGGGGGAAGAATTGAGAAATGTAGAGGGCATAGGAACTCCACAAGAAGACCAACAGAGTCAAATAAACTGGAACCTTGAATACTCCCAAAGACTAATCCATCAACTGAAGACTGAGCAAGGACTGGACCTAGGCCCCCCTGCACATATGTAGCAGATGTGCAACTTGGTCTTCATGTGGGTCCCCTAACAACTGGAGCCGGAGCTTACAGAGACTCTCTTGCTTGCCTTTGGTTCCTCTTCTCCTAACTGAGCTACCTGTCTGTCATCAGAGGGAGAGGATGTACCTAGTCCTGCATTGACTTGAGGTATCAGATGGGTGGGTACCCAGTGGGGATCTCCTCTTTCTCAGAAGAGAAGTAGAGTGGGTTGTATGCGGAAGGCTTGTGTGACAGGGAGACTAGGCAGACAGGGAGGCTGCAATGAGGATATAAACTGAATAAATTAATGTTGAAAAACAGAACAAACAAACTAAAACAGAATGGGGCAAAAACAAACCAATGTGAAAAAGTAGAGAAAGAACTAAAGCACCAAAGAAAAAGTACAAGAATCAAACTTATTTCCTTATTTTTTATTTATTCTTTCACACTCCAGATTTTATTCCCCCCTATCCCGGTCCACCCTCTGACTTTTCCACATATGATGTCTCCTTCCCACCCTGTGTCTCCACAAGAATGTCTCTACCTCCACCCCCCATCCCACCTGACCTCTTAACTCCCTGGGGCCTCCAGTTCCTTGAAGGTTAGGTGCATCATCTGTGATTGAACACAGACCCAGCAGCTGAAAGAGTCAGTTGCAGGTATTTGTATCCAACCAATGGCCAGAAGCTGCTGAACCCTGTGGTTGAATTAGGGAAAGATGGAAAGAAGCTGAGGTAGAGGGAGACCCTGTAAGAGGAACAGGAGTCTCAATTAATTTGGACCCTTGAGATCTCTCAAACACTGGACCACCAACCAGGCAGCATATACCAGCTGATATGAGGCCCCCAACACATATACAGCAGAGGACTGCTGGGTCTCTGTTCATTCAGAAATTTATTTTCAATATAAATCTGATGAGCAATGTGTTTTGTAAATATGCTTGTCAAACTCTATCATAGAGAGCATTATTATAGAACCTTGGATATTTCTCTATACATGCCAAGATTTTGAATAGTTTTAAGCATACTCAGAGACACTCATCTTCATTATAGAAAATATGCAAATATCTGAGAATCACTCAGTTGCTCAGAATGGCATACATCCCTTGAAGACTGTCTGTCTGGCCTTAGTAGGATCTGCCACTTGCCTCCAGCATCCAAATATGACTTCTAAAAGTTCAACTTTGAATCCAAAGGCAGTCCTTGTTTGTATCTTTCTTCTATTTTCTGTAGTAAATTGATTATTACAAAGATTTTGGATAAGACAATAGTCTTTGTGTATACACCATTTGTTTTTTATTCTGTATTTAGAACCCACTGTCATTTAAAAAATTTTATTAATCATTCCATTTGTTCACATATCAAAGGCTATCGCCCTCCCCAGTTAACCCTCCCCAATTGCCTCCATCCCATCTGCCCTCTCCCCTGCCCCTTTGCCTCAATGGGGGTGCTCCCCACCGACCTCTCCACCACTCCATCATCCCCCTACACTAGGGCATCAAACCTCCACAGGACCACGGGCCTCCCCTCCCATTGATGTCAGACAAGGCCATCCTCTGCTGCATATGTATGTGAGGCCATGGATCCTTCCCTGTATACTTATGGTTGGTGGTCTATCTAGTCGCTGGGAGCACTGAGCGGTCTGGCCTGCTGATATTGTTCTTCCAAGGGGGTTGCAATTCTGTTCCTCCAGTCCTTCAACCAGCTCCCCCACTGGGATGCCTGAGCTCAGTGTGTTGCTTGGCTGTGAGCATCCACATCGGCATTGGTCAGGTGCAGGCAGACCCTCCCAGGGAATAGCCATACCTGGTTCCTTTCAGCAACACCTCTTGGCAACAGCAACAGTGTCAGGGCTTGATGTTTGCAGATAGGGTGGATCCCCAGGTGGGGCGGTCCCTGGATGGCCCTTCCTTCAGTCTGCTCCATTTTTTTGTCCCTGTCTTTCTTTAGGACAGGATCATTTCTGTGTTACAAAGTTTGAGATGGGCGGGCGGCCCCATCACTGGACTGGAGTCTGTGCCTATCTACTGGAGGTGGTTTCTAAAGGTTCTATCTCCCCTCCTCTGCACATTTTGGCTAAAATCATCCCTGTTGGGTCCTGGGAGCCTCTCGCTTCCCTGGCCTCTGGAACCTCCAGTAGCTACCCCCAGTTCCTCATCCCCCACAGCTACATATTTTTATTCAATTTCCTGATCCTCTATACCTTTCTCCATTCCCCTCCACTACCTGATCCTGCCCCCTTATTCCTCCTCCTTCTCTTTTCCTCCCAGGTCCCCCTCCCTCCATCTCCTGATATTGTCCTGTTCCCCCGTCTATGCAGGACTGAAGATCTACACCCTGATCTTCCTTCCTCCTAAGCTCCCTATGGTCAGTGGAAAACCCACTTTCTTTAGAAATCATGGTGTTCTCATGGGGACTTTAAATATGCCTAGCATAATACTCCATTTAGAATAAACGACAGTCGATTCTTTTCTTGGTCATAGGAATATACTCTCGAGTGGGGAGCATTTTCTATCACGGTCTCCACTTCTAAATAATGTCTATTTTTGTATTTCTTATGTTTCAGGAACATTAAAGGTATGGCAGAACGGATACCTGGAGTGACAAGCAATGTCAGATAGGATGCTATTTCTTATATCTGAGTTCACGTTTTATTAGGGGCAGATTATTCAGACTTTTGTCATTTGAGAAAAAACAGTGTGGTGTGTGCATAGTGGTGTTTTCTCTAGACTTGTTAATCTTTTTATAAAAACTACATTCACAAGGCAACATGTTAGCTCTCTGAAACATTTGCCAAACACAATATAAGAAGTGTTTAATATAGTATAGAGCCTAACACATATATTTTGGCGCTAATATTTGTGAGCAAAGGATCTCAGAAGTTGAGTTTTTAATTTATAAAATGAAGGTAACATTGAACTGATTTGAGTAATGATGTGAGAATTAAATGTGATCATTGAGATTTATTAAAATGTAAAATTGGTGAGGTATACACTGCAATAAAATTGTCACACTTTCCTGGCACATTTGTTGAGTGCTAAGATGTAGTGCCAGTACAGAGGTAATGTGGAAATTTTAGCACCATTTTTTTTTTATCAAGTAAGCAATCCAATATACCTTAAGATTTTCACATGTTCTTATTTCAATAGTTTTAGTTGATCAATCAAGTCTATTTATAAAGATTCTTTCCTCTCATTTCATAACATTCCAATACTTCTAGAATTTGTCAAAATAATTAGAGTTGTTTAAGATTCTGCAAGACAAATTTATTCGGCAAGATAAATCCCATGGAGTTCAATTGCTATATATATAATTCTTCAGAGGATTTCTTTTACCTATTAAAAATGTTTATAATCTTTAATAGTGTTTTACCCTGTCTGGTGACATTAAAAAAATAAGAAAGCAAAAAAAAAATCACTGATGTCTTAAGGTTGTATTTTAAACTAAAATCTTTCAAAATAATAGAAAAATGTTAGATCATTGGCAATGAAATTAATATCTTTTAAATGTGAAGAATTACTTATATGGAAAAGAAGTTAAAGGACTAATTTTTCAATTAATTTTTTTGTTTGTGCTTATTTACTTTACATCCTGCTTACTGTCTGCTTCCAACTCACCCCCACCCACAATCCTTTAGCTCTCCCTCCCCTTCTCCTTGCAGAAAAGTATTTTTCATGAAGAGACACCGAACAAGTTCACAAGAATTGTTTGTCTCATCTTACTTTGTAAATCATGAAATACAGGCTGTAAATGAAACTGGAAGTCACTGATCAATGTAACTATAATCCTGTTCTATAGTTTAAACAACTCAGCAGATTCATAGGAAGTATACAATTCTTGGATGTTGTAGTAGTTGAAATATTCTAATTCTTGCTATCACTGTAACATTTAGAGCAAAAAAATATACTTCATTCATGTATTTTCCTTGGATAACTTGTCACTAACCAGCTGACAATTGATTATTCAGAGAGAGAGAGAGAGAGAGAGAGAGAGAGAGCTAGGTGGTATCCAACTGCCTTTGTAGCAGTCGTTCTGAGCATTAAGGTTGATGGCCATCAGATCTCAGTACTTCTGCAGTATTACTGCTTTTGACTTTGATATCAAAGGGCTAACACTGATCATGAAGCATTAGAGCTTTGTCAGCCACCTCCAGTTGTTGGTTTCGGTTTTATTTTATTTTTTCCCAATTGAAGCCCTCCTTTCTGAAGGGATGAGAGAGACTCAGAGGACTCACCACATTTATACAATTCATAGATCCACTCTTTCTCCTTATAAAAGCAGTAATTAATAGAAAAGAAAAAAAGGCTCTTCTCTGGTTCTTATGAATGAGATATCATGAGAAGAAACTACGTCTACAAAGGCCAATTAAAACTTCAGTGACTGTGGGTAGGTTGTGATGTTGAAGGTGCAGAGCTTGAGTACAATATTTTTTTATCTTTAATCCTTTTTTTTTTACAGTCCAGTCATTATTCCCATCCTGTTCTGCCCCTGAAAGTTCCTCATCCTATTCTTCACCAGTCTTCAAGAAGATGTCCCCACACGCCCATACACTCTCATACCCTACAATACCTCAGCATTCCCTGGCGCCTCAAGTCTCTCAAGGGTTAGGTGCTTCTTCTCTCATTGAGGCCAGACCAGGCAGTCCTCTGCTGTGTATGTGTTGGGGGCCATGGACCAGCTCGTGTATGCTGCCTGATTGCAGCTTATGAGTATAATTTTTCTTTGGTTCTCTTTAGTCCTCTGAGTAACTATTCCAATCCCATGTCTGCATCAGACCTAATGTTCTGATAAACATATAAAAACACAACTAATGGGCTAAGGATGCTACTAGATATCTGAGGTTCCTAGTTGAGCTTTCTCTGCCTGGCTAGTACATGTAGATAACCCATCCACTGTTTTTCTTTTATTCTAATTAGAATAAAACCACATCCACCAATGTATTTTGAAAATGCCTCAATTTCAAATTTATTTGTACTATTACCATAAAACTCCATAAAACTATTTCTGGAGTTTTATTCTGGAGCTGGAACAAAAGAACTTAGGTTAAACTCAATTTATATTCCAGGGCAGGATGACTTAATTTTGGCTTCAGAATAAATTACTATTGATCTCTCTTGAATTTTGTGCTGTGAATTGGGGTCTACAGTTATGGCAGCCCAATGTGTCTCCGGGTGCAATCCATTTTTCATAGAAGTAGTCAGTTTGAATGGTGCCATGTACCATCACAGGGACCCCTGAGGCCACCATCCCTCACCACATCCTTGAGTGTAAATTAGTAACTAGGCAATGGTGAAAGGCATCTAAAGACACAGACACAAAATCTGGCACGAAATGAATATGATGTAGTGCCCATGCCCAGTGTGCAAAATTGCTTCTGTTTTCATTTCAAAGACACTGAGCAGTAAAGACCATCACTATATACACAGCCACCAATGCAGCCTGGAAACCTGGGCTCATGTTAGACTCTTTGTCCGGTATTGCAGTACTTATGTTCTATGCAAATTTTCTGCCCATATACAAACACACTGACATGCAAATGCATATATTTATGAAAACAATAACTTACCCTAATTTTTTCCAGTTTAAAAACTACTGTTCAAGTTGTTGAATTAATGGCCTCTGGATTCATGTAAACACACACACACACACACACACACACACACACACTCACTCACTCACTCAGACTCTACTCAGACCATAAACTATTATTTGTATTTATGCACTATCAGCCTGATTGGCATTAGATAATGAATTGGTAGCACTTCTGGGAAGAGTCCACTGTCAGCATCCCTTAGTTGCCTATACTTCTTTTTCTATGGTTGAGGTTCAGTGGGAATTCATCCTCCTGTGTTAAGCACATCTGCTAATATAGTCTTTGTTCATGTGTGACTTCTCATTAAAATTATTCTTTCACTATTTGAAGTGCATTTTGAGATTTTTTGTTTTAATTTGAACACAGTGATGGTTCATTTTTGTTGTCAACTTTAGGCAATTTAAGCATCATAATGCAAACAAACTTCTGGCCGCGTTATTGAAGGAGGTCTAAAATTTAGTTATTTGATATATGCAGACCTACCTAACTGCAGGTTACATCTTTTCATGGGCTCTCACCATTTTCTGCCTCCGACTACAGGTACAGTATGACCAGTGACTTCAAGATCTGCCATCATGGGTGCCCTGCCATGACACACAGCGCCCTCAAACTATATGAATGATCTTTTCTTCTTTCCTTAAGTTGATTTTTCAAATATTTTCTCACAGAAACAACACAGGCAAATAGTACAGGTTTGACACTGTAATTTTTCTTGAAGTGCTTTTCAGGCCCTGAAATATTTTGATTCATGTATTCCAATTCCTTTTTTGACAATTTTATTTGAACCACACTTTCACTTATCTGAAATTGTTGGTCATTTTTAACATGTTTTACCTTTATATCCAGTAATAATAGTTATCGTATATTTTTATTTGAAATATTTTCATATTAATGAATAAAGTAGATCATGAATTCCCTATTTTAGGAGACATCATGGATGATTACAGATGCCAAGAAGTTCTTGCTGACATGAACTTGATATAGCTGTCTCCCGAGAGGCTCTGAGAGAGTTTGACATATATAGAGGTGAATGCTTACAGCTAAGTATTGGTCAGAGCATGGGGTCCCCAATGGAAGAGTTAGAGAAAGGACTGAAGGAGCTGAAGGGGCTTGCATCCCCATGGGAAGAACAATAATATCAACCAACCAGACCCCTCGGAGTTCCTAGGGACTAAACCGCCAACCAAAGAATACACATGGAGGGACCCATGACTCTAGCTGCAAATGTAGCAGAGGATGACCTTGCTGGGTATCAGTGGGAGGAGAGGCTCTGGATCCTGTGAAGGCCCAAGTGTAGGGGAATGCCAGGGCAGGACATGGAAGTGGGTGGGTTGGTGGGTTGAGGAGCACGCTCATAGAAGCAGGGGAAGGGGGAGGATATAGGATGTTTCTGGGGGGAAAACCAGGAAATTGGTTAACATTTGAAATGTAAATAAAGAAAATATTCAATAAAAGAAAAGAGAAAAAGAGAAAAGTAGTAACATGATTTTTTTGTTAGTCTACTGAAAGATACATAGATTATATTTTCTGTCTGAGTAGACATTTATGCTTTTGGAGAGTGATTTTCTGTAGTTTTTGTGACTCTATGCTTTAATAGCTTCTCTGTTACTGTATACCCATTATAAGATCCACTGAGATAGTCTGAAAAATTATTTGTGGGATTTTTGATGATTAATGCTTATATTTACACTCATATAAAACAATATACCATATAATTACATGGTATAATGTAACAATTATATGGTATTTGCATGGTATTATATATTATTATATTATATACATCATGGTATAATGTAACAATTATATGGTAATTGCATGGTATTATATATAATTATATTATATACACCATGATATCTATAACTGAATAATACTATACATCATATAATAAAAACCCAGGATAGCTAAAACTATCATCAACAGTAAAAGAAATTCTGGGGGAATCAATATCCCAGCCCTCAAGCAATACTACAGAGCAGTAGTGTTAAAAACTGCATGGTATTGGTACAGTGACAGGGAGGGAGATCAATGGAAAAGGATCAAAGACCCAGAATTGAACCCACACATCTACGGCCAATTGATGTTCGACAAAGGAGCTGAAAACATCCATTGGAAAAAAGATAGCCTTTTCCATTGTATAAATATACCACATTTTCGGTATCCATTCCTCCTTTGAGGGATATTTGGGCTCCTTCCAATTTCTGGCTATTATAAACAAGGCTGCTATAAACATAGTGGAGCATGTGTCTTTACTGTATGCAGGGGAATCCTCTGGGTATATGCCCAGGAGTGGTATGCCAGGGTCCTCTGGAAGGAACATGCCCAATTTTCTGAGGAACCGCCACACTGATTTCCAGAGCAGTTTTACCATTTTGCAATCCCACCAACAGTGGAGGAGTGTTCCTCTTTCTCCACATCCTCGCCAGCATTTGTTATCTCTTGAGTTTTTAATCTTAGCCATTCTGACTGGTGTGAGGTGGAATCTCAGGGTTGTTTTGATTTGCATTTCTCTGATGACTAACAATGTTGAACATCTCTTAAGGTGTTTCTCAGCCATCCGAATTTCTTCTGGTGAAAATTCTTTGTTTAGCTCTGTACCCCAATTTTTGATAGGGTTATTTGTTTCTTTGGGGTCTAACTTCTTGAGTTCTTTGTAGATATTGGATATTAGCCCTCTGTCGGATGTGGGGTTGGTGAAGATCTTTTCCCACTTTGTTGGTTGTCGGTTTGTCCTTCTGACAGTGTCCTTTGCCTTTCAGAAACTTTGTAATTTTATGAGGTCCCATTTGTCAATTCTTGATCTTAGTGCATAAGCTATTGGTGTTCTGTTCAGGAACTTTCCCCCAGTGCCTATGTCCTCCAGGGTCTTCCCAAGTTTCTTTCCTAATAGTTTCAGTGTGTCTGGTTTTATGTGGAGGTCCTTGATCCACTTGGAGTTGATCTTAGTGCAAGGAGATAAGAGTGGTCAATTCGCATTCTTCTGCATGTTGACCTCCAGTTGAACCAGAACCATTTGTTGAAAAGACTATCTTTTTTTCCACTGGATGGTTGTGGCTCCTTTATCAAAGATCAAGTGACCATAAGTCTGTGGGTTAATTTCTGGGTCTTCAATCCTATTCCATTGATCCACTTGCCTGTTGCTGTACCAATACCATGCAGTTTTTAACACAATTGCTCTGTAGTACTGTTTAAGGTCAGGGATATTGATTCCCCCAGAAGTCCTTTTATTGTTGAGAATAGTTTTAGCTATCCTGGGTTTTTTGTTGCTCCAGATGAATTTGAGAATTGCTCTTTCTAGATCTATGAAGAATTGAGTTGGGATTTTGATGGGGATCGCATTGAATCTGTATATTGCTTTTGGTAAGATGGCCATTTTTACTATATTGATCCTGCCAATCCAGGAGCAAGAAATATTTTTCCATCTTCTGAGGTCTTCTTCGATTTCTTTCTTCAAGGACTTGAAGTTCCTGTCATACAGATCTTTTGCTTGTTTGGTTAGAGTTACGCCAAGGTACTTTATGTTGTTTGTGGCTATTGTGAAGGGTGTTATTTCCCTAACTTCTTTTTCAGCCTGCTTGTCCTTTGAGTACAAGAAGGCTACTGATTTGCTTGAGTTAATTTTATAACCAGCCACTTTGCTGAAGTTGTTTATCAGCTGTAGAAGTTCTCTGGTGGAGTTTTTTGGGTCACTTAAGTAAACTATCATATCATCTGCAAATAATGATAGTTTGACTTCTTCCTTTCCAATTTGTATCCCTTTGACTTCCTTATGTTGTCTAATTGCTCTCGCTAGAACTTCAAGTACTATATTGAAAAGATATGGAGAGAGAGGGCAGCCTTTAGTCCCAGATTTTAGTGGGATTGCTTCAAGTTTCTCTCCATTTATTTTGATGTTGGCTACTGGTTTGCTGTAGATTGCTTTTACTATGTTTAGGTATGGGCCTTGAATTCCTGTTCTTTCCAAGACTTTTAGCATGAAAGGATGCTGAATTTTGTCGAATGCTTTTTCAGCATCTAATGAGATGACCATGTGGTTTTTTTCTTTTAGTTTGTTTATGTAGTGGATAACATTGATGGATTTCCATATGTTGAACCATCCTTGCATCCCTGGGATGAAGCCTACTTGATCATGGTGAATGATCATTTTGATGTGCACTTGGATTCGGTTGGCAAGAATTTTATTTAGTATTTTTGCATCGATATTCATAAGAGAAATTGGCCTGTAGTTCTCTTTCTTTGTTGGATCTTTTTGTGGTTTAGGTATTAGCATAATTGTGGCTTCAAAGAATGAGTTGGGCAGTACCCCTTCTGTCTCTATTTTGTGGAATAGTTTGAAAAGTAAAAATAATGAATTCATGCAATTTGTAGGTAAATGGTTAGACCTGGAAAATATCATCCTGAGTGAGCTAACCCAATCACAAAAGAATACACATGAAATGCAATCACTGATAAGTGGATATTAATGAGCCCAGAAGCCCTAAATACTCAAGGCACAATTAGCAAGTCAAATGATTCACAAGAAGAAAGAAGAGGACCCTGGGCCTGGAAAGATTGGATCCAGTTTTGTAGAGAAACTGTGGGGGGAGGGGGAATGATTGGGGAATAGTTGGGGGGGAGAGGAACTATGGGACATGGGGGGGAACTGGGAAAGGGGAAAGCCTTTGGAATGTAAACATAGAATATAGAAAATAAAAAAAAATTTAAAAAAAAGATAGCCTTTTCAACAAATGGTGCTGGCTCAACTGGAGGTCAACACGCAGAAGAATGAGAATTGATCCACTCTTATCTCCTTGCACTAAGCTCAACTCCAAGTGGATCAAGGACCTCCACATAAAACCAGACACACTAAAACTAATAGAAAAGAAAGTGGGGAAGACCCTTGAGGACATTGGCTCAGGGAAAAAGTTCCTGAACAGAACACCAATTGCTTATGCTCTAAGAGCAAGAATAGACAAATGGGACCTCATAAAATTACAGTTTCTGTAAGGCAAAAGACACTGTCAAAAGGACAAATCAGCAACCAACAAATTGGGAAAAGATCTTCACCAACTCCACATCTGATAGAGGGCTAATATCCAATATATAAAAAGAACTCAAGAAGTTAGACCACAGAAAACCAAATAACCCTATCCAAAAGTGGGGTACAGAGGCAAACAAAGACTTTTCACCTGAAGAAATTCGGATGGCTGAGAAAAACCTTAAAAAATGTTCAACATCATTAGTCATTAGAGAAATGCAAATCAAAACAACCCTGAGATTTCACCTCACATCAGTCAGAACGGCTAAGATCAAAAACTCAGAAGACATCAGGTGTTGGAGAGGATGTGGAGAAAGAGGAACCCTCCTCCACTGCTGGTGGGACTGCAAGCTGGTACAACCACTCTGGAAATCAGTTTGGCGGTTCCTCAGAAAACTGGACATGATACTTCCGGAGGACCCAGCCATACCACTCCTGGGCATATACCCAGAAGATTCCCCAGCATGCAATAAGGATACATGCTCCACTATGTTCATAGCAGCCTTATTTATAATAGCCAGAAGCTGGAAAGAACCCAGATGTCCCTCAACAGAGGAATGGATACAAAAATGTGGTATATATACTCAATGGAGTACTATTCAGCCATTAGAAACAATGAATTCATGAAATTCTTAGAGAAATGGATGGAGCTGGAGAACGTCATACTAAGTGTGGTAACCCAGTCTCAAAAGAATATCCATGATATGTAGTCACTGATAAGTGGATATTAGCCTAGAATCTTGGAATACCAAAGACACAATTCACGTACCAACTGATGTCTGACAAGAAGAAAGGAGTGGACACTGGTGCTGGAAAGGATCAAAGCATCAGTGTAGGGGAATACAAGAACAGGGAAGAGGGAAGGTGTGGAAGGGGGAGCAGGGGGAGGAAAAATGGCATGTGGGACCTTTGGGGGGTGGGGAACCAGAAAAAAGGGAAATGGATTGTAAATATAGAATATATCCAATAAGGAAAAGAAAAAATATAATAATATAAGATATATAGTATAGTATCCTTATATACTTGAGATTTTCCATGTGAATATTCTCCTCAGTTTATCTGGCCAATAAACAGCTTGAGTCTATGATTGGACAGTGGAAGGGAGAGGTGAGACTAGAGATTTGAGAGACAGGGTTGCAGGTAGAGAGTAGGAAATGAGAGGAAGAGGGAAGAGGGAAGAGGGAAGAGGGAAGAGGGAAGAGAAAGAAGCCACCATGGACCAGAAACAGCATATAACATTGTAGCTGGGGAAAAAGTTAGTATAGCCCTACATCTGCCAAATCTAGGAATATGGTTTGTAAATAAAATATCTGGATTGGATGTCTTAAGGCTCGTTAGGATTATCAATTCCTACTACTCAAGAACATATATCATAAGAAGCAAGACATATCACCAATCTCTTCTACATACTAGCCACTTTTCTTACTGAGCCACATCATTAAGATCTCTGTACAGTCACCTTCTCCATTTATCCTGGGCGAAAGACAGACTTGCATACAACTGCAATGTCTTATCAATAATTTTTTAGGTGGGGAAACACCCTTATAGCAGCAGGGGCAGGGCAGATGATATAGAGGGTTTCTGGGGAGGGAACTGGGAAAGGGAATAACATTTCAAATGCAAATAAAGAAAACATCCAATAAAAAAAACAAGGAAAATTATCAAATTTAGTACATAATCTATAAAATCTGCCTTCACTTAAGTTCTTCCCCGTTTATGATGTTAAACTTAATTGGAAATTTGAAAGAATCTAGAATAATTGGGAGATGAACTTCTGGGCATGTCTGGGCATAGATCTTGACTGCATTAAGTTGAGGTCAGATGACTCATATACTCTGAATGGCAGTCCCCTAGGTGAGATCCTGTTCTATTTAAAGACAGGAACTGAGCAGCAGTGCGTTCACATATCTCTGTTTGGTAATTATGAAGTCAATAGGAGTCAATGCTTCAAGACCCTGTTGCTTTGATTTAACCTAGTAGCATGGACCTTATCCTTGCATTTTAAGCCAGAATAAACCATTCCTCATGATTTTGCCTGAGTATCAAAAATAGCTCACAAAATTAAGACAATTATGCTCCATAAATCAATTGGATTTCTTTGATCACAATTACTGATGACTCTGTTGATACAAATTGATGAGTATCTTCTAACAAACTCACCGGGTATGAACAACAAGCCTTTTTATATAAACCAAGTGCTGCATTCTGAAACCTGAGGTCAGTTTTAAAATCATGAGTAATATCACATATAAACATCTGGGTGATGGCCACAGCCAATTCCCGGTAGCAAATGAATCCCTTAAATCGCCATGGTTATCTGGACTGTAGTGCTGAAATTTCTTCCCTGCACCAGTGCTTTTCCCAGCCTCATTTTTGCTCTGGTATTAGATGATGTAGAAAGGTTACAGCCTTTGTATGAATGAGCTTGGAAGCTGTCTACTTGGTGTGGACAATTTCTAAACACCCAAAGCTAGAGTCTTAGGCTGATTCTTAGGTCTTACCACTGTTACTGCCCAAGGAATAGTCACAGTCACCAGATAAAAATCATGAGCAAATTGCTCTATCATTAGAGTACAGAGCAGTTTTGATACTTTTCTTGTGCATCTGTGTGGTGTGGAAGGAATATTTGTAAGAATTTGGATCTCAGTAACTGCTATTCTTCTTCAGAAGCCCTGAAGCTCAGTATGGATTTAAGCATGAGTCTTTATTGACCAGTGTTAGTGTTCTTACACCATCCTCTATATTTTACAACTCACAAAAGTGTTTGTTATACTTCGCCTTTACACTAAGCACTCTGTGGTTGCTTTCTGTCCATAGCATCAATGTTATTTCATATACTTTGTCAGGAAGAAGTTTTTCAAGTCATTTTTTATTAGAACACAAAACATTCCTAGTCTCCCGAACAATGTTGTCTCACATTTTCTCATGGTGCCACATTGGTGTTAAAGGCCACACTTTCCAACATTGCATGTGTAAGAGCGAGCTAGCAATTGCTTCTGTTCTGAAGTACAGTAATCACCTTTATATAAGACTCTCTGCCTATGTCAGATTACTTTTTACTCCCTTCACCCTTTCATTGGACATATTTTGGTGATACCCTGTAACAACTCCTATTCTGACTTGCCACATAGAATAGGAAGAAGCAAAATCCTCTTCCAAGGTAAATACCATTTAGGTAAAATAAAAATAAATGTTTGCATAGTTCACTTTTAGTTACAAATCATCTCTTTCAGAGGATAATAAGAGTACACATAATGTAAAGATAGAAAGCACTGAAGTAAATCTTAGAAATTGATCTGGCTAAAGATAGGTGACAATAGATTAGCTCACAGAACGGAGGCTACTGAGATTTTCTCCTAATGGATGGGAAGGCTAGGTGTAATTTGCAGTCTTTCTAAAAGATTTAGAATTGACACAAAACTTCATTACTTCATAAAGTAAGTTATGCTCCCAACTTCTGAGTATTTGTAACCACTGAGCAGAATGCAGAAAAGATTCCTACAGCTACTAATTGACAGGTTGATTTAATCTTGAGTCACAGTTTCACAATAATTTTCAAAGCTCTTGGAAAGTGGGCCTCCAGACACTGGCTGAAGGGGATTCACCGTGAAAGTTCTCTCTTGGTAAGTGATACTAATTGAGAAATAATGGTCAGCTATAGCCTACTCATTTGACTTATACCGACAGATGAATGGTTTATTACTTTTTAAGCCACCAAATTATAAATTCAATATCCATCCAGAACTCCTTTCAGAATTACCTTGGAAAGGAGCCTGTGCATGGGCAATATTCCTGTTTGATAGATGCCAAGCTGTGAAATCATCATAATTGAAGTCATTATTATCTTAGCACCTCGACATCCCCAACTAAATCGCAAGGACTGATAGATACAGATTTCTTTTGAATCTTGCTTTCCAGAGGTTTCAAACTTAGCTGTGAAATTGCAATTTTCCCTAGGCATTTGATATAACACATTTGTAGAATAAAAATAACATATTCAGTATTGTTCAACTCCCTTCATCTTCAAATGCTTAAAACAGGCATTTATTAGTACAGTTCAGGCTTGGTTAACGATTTCACTTATTGATGCTAAAGATATATTAGAGTGCTTAGGATAGATTTAGAGATATTGACATCTCACTGAATGAACTTGAATTATGAGCTGGGAATTAGCTTATGCAGAAATGACAGAAAGTTATGGTTGGACAATGAAGTAGTCTCACAGCCTCCATATATGAACACTGGATCCCCAGCTGCTAACAATTTCCTTGTAGGAATGGGACTTTGGAGTACTGGGTGTTACTGTGATATGCAGATGATTATGGATAAGTCTCTGAAGTTTATACCCTGTCTACCTTCCTGGCTCCTGTCTGCTACTAAATGGAATGGAACCACAGCAAGTTCCCAGCTACATGCTCTGGAGCTAGTAGGCCATGACTTTGTTGCCAGTGTGGCATGAAACTATGAGTGGAAATAAACAGTTACTTCTACAGTATTTCCTAATCGTAATGAGAAATATGCCTAACTTATTTGTGCTTTCAAAGTATCTTACTGTGTCTTTGTTTTTTCCTCTCAAGAAACGTCTATTTCTTTTCTCATTTATTTACGCATTTGCATATGCTGGGGTTTGGATACAGGACCTTGCCCACATATAAGGCAGATTCTTTGTCATGGACTGAACTATTTCCAGGCTGCTTCAACAATTTTTCTTTCTTTTTTATTTTTAATTCACTTTGCATCTGGGTCACTGCTCCTCCTTCCAGTTACCTCCTCCCACAATCCTTCCCCCCCACCCATCATAACTTCCCATTTTCTCTGAGAGGGTAGAGCATGCCTGGGTATCATCCCATCCTGGCTACTCTGCCCTTTCAAATGACCTCTTATGAAAAATACCATGAACATAATGAACGAACACACAGACACAGTGCTTCATTATAGATGATTTCTGAAGGCATCTTCAACTCCTGTATACCATGGACAGCCACAAGGCCCGTGAAATGGGAACACTGGCTTTTCTATATGATGTTCTCTATTTTTTAAAAACCATGAATACAGTTTTCTAGTGATTAGTGTCGCACTGCCTAGTTTTCTCATTGCTATGATGCAATATCTGGCAAACAAGTCTAAAAAAAGAAAGGATTTACTTTTATTCAAAATTTAGGATACACGCCACCATAGAGAAGAAGGCACAGTGTGTGCCATTAGATTCCTTTGCACATTATACCTGGAATTAAGAAACAAGGAGATGAATGTGCTACTTTGTTTTTTTCTGTTTTATAATGTTTGGGAATTTAACCTAGCATTTGATGCCACTCATATTCAAGGAAAATATTTCATCTTCAGTTAAATCCCATTGTAAACACTCTCAGAGATATGCCCAAAAGTTGTTTTTCTTTTTAACTTAAACAGTTATAAATCATATCTATGAACAACTAAAATATCCTATTACAAATTTCTTGCAAGTCAACCTGACAGACAAGCACATCACTTTTATTTTATTTTTTGGGTGTGTGTTGTATGCATGTTTGGGGTTAGTTTGTGGATGTATATATGTATGTGGTATATATTGACTATTGGGCAAAGTCATCAAGTAGCTATGTATTTTAATTTTTTAGATAAAATAACTGGGATGACAATTATGTTACTAAGAAGTTGGTAATATATACAGGGTGGATTCAGTGGACAAATGATTGACATTTGTCTCAAAGCAGCAATAATGAATTTTATCACAGTACACATGCAACTTGAATTTAGTTTCTATTAATACTTTGAATCATTGTTTTTTGTGAATATTTGAAACCCAGAAGTTTAAATCTATAAGGAGAGTAGTATTGAGTAACCATATGTATATTATATGAATGATTCTCTTAACTATTCTAAATATCCACTTTCTTCACTTATAAATAAAAATAGTTTAAATGTTACTTTCTAGATCTAAGGAAGAAAATATGTAGACTATTTACCACAATACATACCACATTGAAATTGTATAGTGTATAGGTTTTCATCTTACATATTATTTATAAATGAAATTTAGCACTTATTATTACTAGGTTTTAGGTTAAAAAAGTCATTATTAAAGGCAAGTTTTATTTCTTATAAAGTTACTTTAATTTATATTAAAATAACATTTTGGGTAATTTTGTCAACTTGACCCAAACTAGAGTCTTGTAAGTGAATGAAGTCTCAACTGTGAAAACATGTCCATAAAACTTACCTGTAGGCAATCATGTTTTGTGTTTTTTTTTTAATTAATGATTGATGGTAGAGAGCTATCCCTGGGTCCCGGATTCCATAAAAAAGCAGTACTCATTCCATAAAAAAGTAGTACTTCCCAATAGTTCCTGCTTCATTTTTGCATTAAATTTCCCGTCTTGTGTTTATATAGTTATGGATGAAATCCTGTAAGCTCAAATGATCCCTTTGCTTCACTAGTTGCTTTTGATCCTGGCCTTTCATCATAGTAATGATGACTTTAACTAAGGCATAAATGAGGGAGAAGACAAGGCTGCCCACTCTCACCCTATCTATTCAACATAGTGTACGAAGTTCTAGCAAAAGCAATGAGGAAACAGAAAGAGATCAAGTGATACAAATTGGAAAGGAAGGAGTCAAGGTATCACTATTTGCAAATAATAGGAAAGTATGCATAAGTTACCCGAAAAATTCTACCAGAGAACTTCTACAGCTGATAAATAGCTTCAGCAAAGTGGTTGGATATAAAATTAACACAAGCAAACCAGTAGCCTTCCTTTATACAACTGATAAAAGGGCTGAGATAATCACAAATAATATAAAATATATTGGTGTAATTCTAACCAAACAAGAAAAATATCTGTATGACAATTACTTCAAGAAGTCAACCTCAAGAAAATTGATGAAATAAATTAAAAAAAAACACTGAAAATGGAAAAAAATCTCTCATGTTTATGGATTAGTAGAATTAAGAGAGAAAGTGTCTTAGACACTAAAGGACAAATCGGCAACCAACAAATTGGGAAAAGATCTTCACCAACCCTACATCTGACAGAGGGCTAATATCTTCCTTCTAAGAAGGAAGGAGTAGGACCTGGTTCTGGAAAGGCTCCAATGTATACAAAGAACTCAAGAAGTTAGACCCCCAGAAAACCAAATATCAAAAAATGGGGTACAGAGCTAAACAAAGACTTTTCACCTGAAGAAATTTGGATGGCTGAGAAACACCTTAAAAATGTTCAACATCATTAGTCATTAGAGAAATGCAAATAAAAACTACCCTGAGATTTTACCTTACACCAGTCAGAATGGCTAAGATTACAAACTCAGGGAACTGCAGGTATTGGCAAGGATGTGGAGAAAGAGGAACACTCCTCTACTGCTGATGGGACTGCAAGCTGGTACAACCACTCTGGAAATCAGTCTGGCGGTTCCTCAGAAAACTGGACATGATACTTCCAGAGGATGCAGCCATACCACTCCTGGGCATATACCCAGAAGATTATCCAGCATGCAATAAGGATACATGCTCCACTACGTTCATAGCAGCCTTATTTATAATAGCCAGAAGCTGGAAAGAAACCAGATGTCCCTCAACAGAAGAATGTATACAAAAAATGTGGAATATATACACAATGAGTACTATTCAGCCATTAGAAACAATGAATTCATGAAATTCTTAGAGAAATGGAAGGAGCTGGAGAACATCATACTAAGTGAGGTAACCCAATTTCAAAAGAACATACATGGTATGCACTTGCTGATAAGTAGATATTAGCCTAGAATCCTGGGACACCAAAGACACAATCCATATACCAAATGATGTACTACAAGAAGGAAGGAGTAGAGCCTGGTTCTGGAAAGGGTCAAAGCATCAGTGTAGGGGAATACCAGAACAGGAAAGTGGGAAGGGGTGAATGGGGGAACACTGGGAGGGAAAAGGGCATGTGGGACCTTTTGGGGGGCAGGGAATCAGAAAAAGAGAAATGAAATGTAAATATAATATATATCCAATAAAAAAAAGAAAAAAAGAGAAAGTGGCCATTCTACCAAATGCAATCTACAGATTCAATTTAATTCCGAACAAAATTCTAACAAACTTCTTCACAGACATGGAAAGAGTAATTGTCAACTTCATATAGAAAAGCTGATAACCCAGGATAGTGAAAACAATTCTCAAAAATATAAGAACTTCTGGGGGTATAACTATCCCTGACCTCAAGCTATACTACAGAGCAATAGTGGTAAAAGTTGCATGGTATTGCTAAAGACAGGCAATAAATGCACATACCTATGAACACTGAGTTTTGAATAAGAAGTCAAAACCATACAGTGAAAAAACAAATCTTCATCTTCAAGAAATGCTGCTGGTCTAACTGGTGGTCTGCATGTAGAAAAACACAAATTGTCCCATATTTATCTCCTTGTACAAAGCTCAAGTCCACGTGGATCAAGCAACTACATGTAAAATCAGATAAATTGAATCAAATAGATGAGACCTAGTAAAAACAAATGGTATTCATGCAAAAAATAAAAATATAGATTTCTAAAGATATTCTGCTATATTCATAGATCAATGTCTTATTCAGTTGCCATCAAAGAAGCTGCCTCCTCCGCGAAGCAAATGTAAACAAATATAGGGTCTAACAGCTGGATATTTCATAAACACACACACACACACACACACACACACACACACACAGGGAAGGGAAGAGAGGGAGAAGGAGGAAGTGGAGGAGGAGGAAGAGGAGGAGGAGGAGGAGGAGAAGGAGGAGAGAGAGAGAGAGAGAGAGAGAGAGAGAGAGAGAGAGAGAGAGAGAGAGAGAGAGAGAGAGAGAATTTGGGACATACAACTCTAAATGAAATATCTCCATCATATCCCTCCTGTTGAGAGAACCCTGAGGAAGAGGAGGCAGAAAGATTGTAAGAATGGATGGCAGTGGAGGACACCAGGGCAATAATGTCCTCTAAATCAACTGAGTAAAGCTCATAGAGATTAAAGTAGCAAACATTTGACCAACCTGGTTATGTACCCAGTCCTCTGAGACTGGATTTTTAAAATGTTTAAATTTTTAGAGACTATAGGACTTCTAAAGTTATATATTGTGTTATACTGTAACATTAATATGGCATTTTGGGGATAAATTAGAATGACGAGGCTGCAGTTGAATAGTGATAGTCAACTGAAAGGAGGGAAGCTCAACTGAAAAAAAATACCTTTGCAGAGAGACTTTTGGACAGCCTATTGGCTATTTTCTTAATTCATTAACTTTATAGGAGGGCCCAGAACATTGTGGTTGGTGTCACTGCTGTGCAAATGGTCCAGGTTGCATTAGATAGAAAACCTAGCAAGCGATAAGGAGCAAGCCAATAAGCACCACTGCTGCAAGGTCTCTGCTTTAGACTGTACCTTCAAGGCCATCCATTGATTGCCCTGTATGATGGGGTATGCACTCTAAGGTGAAATAAACCGTCTCCACCCAAAGCTGCTTTGGCCATGTTACAGCAACACAAACCATACAGACAGAAATAAAATTATATTACTAAACTAAAAAACATTAAGTTGTATTCAGAGCAATAGCAACCTTATTAAATCTGAATTTCTCTCTACCCCCATTCATGCAGAAATCTCATTTTTTGGTAATGTTTTTGGAGAACTTAAATTACATTCACAATTAATTTTGTCATACAGATTTTGAATGATAAATTAAGTGTTATATATGTTGAGTTAGTATTACTGTATAGGACCTTTTAGTATTGTTAAATTTCAGATTTTTAAACTTTTATTATTGAATTTATTTGTTTATTTTTATGGAAAGTGAGTATGAAGTGTACATGGGAAGATTAGAAGAAAAATTTCTTTTTTATTTAATTTTTATTTTCTACATTCTATGTTTACATTCCAAAGGCTTTCCCCTTTCCCAGTCCCCCCCCACCATATGTCCCATAATTCCTCTCCCCCCCAGCTATTCCCCAATCATTCCCCCCGCCACGATTTCTGTGTTCTGTGTCTACAAAACTGGATCCAATCTTTACAGGCCCAGGGTCCTCTCCTTTCTTCTTCTTGGGAGTCATTTGACTTCTCATGTTCTACATAGATTTGAGCCACTGAGCTTTGGTGCTGAGGCCGGTCCTGGAAGGGCTGAGGGACTGAGCATAAATTATTCTGCTTGATGGAAAGCTGATTTACCTCTTGAACAATCTCATCAGCTCATCAGACTTAAAAAATCAAATTATCTGACAAGGATGAACACAGAGAAGAAACATACAAAATGGAGATCCCAATTTCACTTCTTTATAGAGGAATAATGGGGAGAATTTTACCTTAAAAGGTCCAATTATTTGCCTTTGAGAGAAATAACTGGAAAGATTTAGATAAGCATTTTCACTCTAACTGTTCAGTGGTAACACTTTAGTTAAAGTAAGGCATGAGATTTCGATTCATTCACAGGGCCATCCGGCCATTTTTCTTGTTCCCCCATACCTGATCCCGAAAGTCCACATTCCTTTCCCACTGCCTCACCACTGATGCCCATCCCTTCTCCAACCCAGTACCCTCTCTCCATTTGCCTGTTTATGACTCTTCTATTCCATTTTCTAGGTGAGATTCAAGCATCCTCCATTGTGTCTTCCTTCTTGTTTAGCTTCTTTGGGTCTATGGAGTATAGCATGGGTATCCTGTATTTTATGGCTAATATCTACTTGTAAGTAAGTACATACTATGCATGCCCTTTGGGGACTGGGTTATCTTACTCCGATGATATTCCCAAGTTCCATCCATTTGTCAGATGGCCACAAGAATGAATGGAAATCTGCAACTGACAGAGGTAGTGGCATCTCCAGGACATGACAGTGACCTGAGAAAAGAGAGGCACCCAAGAATCAATGGAGATAACCTTAGCTGTGACTCATAGCATTGACGATATGGAGCCTGAAGAGGCCATCTCCTGTGGCCAGGTAAGAACCCCAGTAGAGTGATAGGGACCCCTATGTACCCACAGAACTTTCAATCCAAAATTTATCTTGTCAACAAGAAATGCAGCGACAAGGGATGGAGTCGAAACTGGGGGAATGAACAACCATTAACTGGCTCAACTTGAAAACATACCATGGGGAAGCACCAATCCCTGACACTCTTAATGATACACTGTTATGTTTGAAGAGAGGAGTATGTTGTTCTCTGAGAGGTTTCATCTAGCAGTTGACTCAGACAGATGTAGATACCTACATCCAAACAGTGGATGGAACCTGGGAACTCTTATGGAAAAGTAGGGGGAGGGGAGAGGGGTTGAAAGGGAAAGTTAATCCACAAGAAGACAAACAGAGTCAACTAACCAGAGACTAACAACCAACCAAAGAGCATACACTTGCTGCACCTAAACTTCCATACTCATATGTAGCAGATATGCAGCTTGGTATTCATCTGCGTCATGAGCAACTGGAGTGAGGGCTATCCCAAAAGATGTTGCCTATCCTTGGGATATGTTCTTCTAGCTGGGCTGCCTTGTCTGGCCTCAGTTGGAGATGATGTGCCTAGCCTCACAAAGACTTGATGTGCCAGAGTGCGAGAATAATCAGGGAATTCCCCACAACCTGCTCAGATGAAAAGGGAGGGGGAGGAGGAAGATTATGGGAGTAGGTGACTGGGAGTAGTGAGCAGGCTGAGAAATAAGTAAGTAAGTAAGTAAGTAAGTAAGTAAATAAGTAAGTAAGTAAATAAATAAATAAATAAATAAATAAGGCATGAGAAGGTTCTTAGCAACTAAGCATCAGGTAGGTTTCTTTTTATTCCCTCTCTTGAAATTTCATTTAGATTTTCATCTGTGGCATCAGTTTCTCTCTTTACAAACTACAGGAAGAAGTGATTTATGAATATGCATGTTATAACACACTGAGTAAATATAGTGACATTCTGTTATATAGCAATATTTCAAAAAAGACTGATATAATTATTATTTAAACAAAATACAAGTATTTTTTTACAGATTTTGACATTTTGCATGAAGATTATGATACAGAAATAGAGACACAGACACAAAAAACTGATGGAATCTAAAAGTGAGTGGTTTTATTTTTTTGTATAAGCATAGGTACCAGCATAATAAATTGCCTCTATCATGCCTAACCAACATGTTATATAGCCTTATAGCTCACAGTTAAAACACTCTGTCCCTTTCTCTCTGTATCTACTGGACATACCAATCCACATACATAATACCATAGTGGCATGTTTGGATTCTGTACAGCATGTGTTTTTCAAAGATTGTATAGGCAATATTCTTCTGTCAGTGTCCAGTTTATTGAAATAAATTGTATAAATTTAAATCAACCATTTTTCTTTCTCTTAATTAGGTTTATATTTTATTATGTATAATATATCACTATGTATCTAAATGCTTTCATTAAGTAAAAAATTTAATCAAATTAGGTATGGTCATTTAAGCCTTCCTAATGTCAGAATAGTTTTGCTGGTAGAAAGATTTTCGTAAGGTTGATGGGTGTTTACTTATTATTGTGATCATTTTAGAATTCAGTCCAGCTTCTGCAATTTCTTACGATGAAAAAGCAATCAAGTTTGTTGCATAGATTGACTTTTTGCTTTCAGGAAAAGAGCTGTCACTAGAGTGTCATAGTATTAATCACTTTAAAAATGTTATAAAATTGGGGACAATAATCTGAAGTCTAATGGTGATTTACCAACTAAATATGCACTATTATAAATCTTTTGTTTACATTTTAGCATGATTTATCATATCTTCATCAAGAGCAGATTCACTAAAAATTATTTTTGAGGAAGCTAAACAAATGAAGTTTTGCCTTTCAATAATGGGCACCAATCTGACTTCCAGAACCCACAGATAAATATTCTAAGCGTTCCTGATGTCCTAGCAGGAAATGTGGTGGCAGCAAGATTACCAGGGCTTGTTGATAAGGTGGATTTGCCCAGGACTGGGGCTCTAGTCTTATGAGATGCCTTTTACAAAAGTGAGTCTGTAACATATCTGACCATGATGGTTAGCTATAGCTGCCACATATACACATGCATATCTACCTACACATGTATAACACACACATACATGCATGCATAAAAGATATTCATTTCAAATTACTTTGAAGGGAAACTACTCATGTACGTTAGCTTAGGCCTTACTGCTGTAACAAAATATGATATTAATGGAAACTTAAGTTAAAAGGGGTTTATTTAGTTTACCTATCCTGAATTACAGTTCATTTCAGGCAAGCCAAAAAAGGAATACAAAACTGTCAGGAACCTGATTGCCTGAGCTAGTATAGAAGCTGTGGAAGAATGCTGCTCACTGGCTTGTTCCTATAAAATCCAGGACCACCAGTCCAACTGTGTCCCCAGCCACACTGATCTCGACCTTCTGAAATTAATAACTGATCAACAAATTAGAGAGTTGCTCACCCACAAACCAGATCTTAGGGACATATTTTTCTCAGTTGTGGTCCCTTCCGTCAAATGACTGTAGCTTGTGCCAGGTTGACAGAAAAGTAGCCAGGCACCATCCGCTGAAATTTCATAACACTGTAGCACTTCCTTTGTCCTTCAAGCTTCACTTGTCTTGCCATTTCTGCCATTTCTGCAGTTCCTTCTATCAGTTCTTAACATTTGGGTAACGGGATCAAGTGCTTTCAAGTTCCTGTTAGTGTTGCTATATTGGCCTCCTTCCACATATCTTGAATATTCTTAATGGCATCACAAAAGGAAAACAAAACAAAAATTTGGTTGATTTACTTTCCCCAGATTCAACAGAGGAGTTTCATGTAGGGTTACAAAATGTAACTCATAAGTATTAAGACTCTTGCTTGGGTCATGGCGCATAATGGCGGCCACATTGGAAGGCATGACAGCTACATTATTCACACTGAAGGTTTTCACTGAAGTTGTTAAGGGACCAGGTAAATAATAATGTAATATAGTGTTATGATTTTTCCCTCATAAGAATGTTTCAATGGGGACTTAAAGCTTGTTATAAGCTAATACGTTGCATTCATGCATTGTTGTCCTGTTGTAGAGGGAACAAGCAGAATAGAGCATACAAATATTAATGACCCAGTAATTTCCAAAGTGATAGATGACCATAGCCTTTAAGTTAAAACCACAAGGTGCACTGGCCCAACTCAAAGAATCAGCCTCAACTTGTTGTGATTATAAAAAGATAAAGAGGTCAAAGAATGTGTTCTATGGGGGTGTGGTGAGGTGTGCGTGAAGGGAATGCCAAGGCATCCCCCTCCCCTAAGTGACCAGCCACAGAATGGTATAGCATAGAATAGAGTTTATTTAGGGCATGGGGAGGGGAGTTAAGAGAGTTGTATTAATGAGCCCAGAAGCCATAAATACTCAAGACACAAATAGCAAGTCAAATGATCCCCAAGAAGAAGAAAGGAGAGGACCCTGGGCCTGTAAAGATTGCATCCAGTTTAGTAAAGAAACCGAGGGGGGAGGGGGAATTATTGGGGAACAGATGGGGGGGAGAGGAACTATGGGAACTATGGTGGGTGGGAACTGGGAAAGGGGAAAGCCTTTGGAATGTAAACATAGAATATAGAAAATAAAATTAAAAAAAAAGAGAGTTGTAGAGGCAGAAAAATGGGGAGAGAGAGAGATAGGAAGAAGGAGAGAAGAGAGAAGAGAGAAGAGAGGAGGAGAGGGGAGGGGAGGGAAGGGAAGGGAAGGGAAGGGAAGAGAAGAGAAGAGAAGAGAAGAGAAGAGAAGAGAAGAGAAGAGAAGAGAAGAGAAGAGAAGAGAAGAGAAGAGAAGAGAAGAGAAGAGAAGAGAAGTAAAGGCCAGCCATGACCATGTGGAGAGAGGGAGAAAGGGAATAGGGAGAGAGGGGGATCAAGAAAGCAAGAGGCAAGAGCGCAAGAGTAAGAGACCAAGAGAGAGAAGAGGGGGCAAGCAGACTCTCTTAGAGTCGGCCAAGCCTACCTGACTGTTACCAGGTAACTGTGAGGTGGAGCTTAGACAGAATCCTAACACCACTTATAACTCAGATAATGACTGATCTTCTCATACTGGAAAAGTCTTCTTCCCGAGTAAACACACTTCACCTGTACTGAAAACTGGAACTATCATCACTAGTAACCTCAGTCACATCCTACAGATTTGCTTCCTTTCTACTTCAGCCCTGCTATGTTAGGGAGACAGCTTCCCTCCATGAATCTCAACAACAACTTCTATGCCCTTCATATTTTTCTTCTGTAATTTCTTAACTTCTCTCAGATTTGAACTAGAATTTTCTTTAAAGGATTGTTTTGAATTTAAAAAGAATGTATCTGTTATACTAAAAATTCATACTTCTTCATACTAGCATTAGGGATTCTTCTCTCTCTTCATGTATTTCACTCTTTTGCATTTTTTTGAGCAATAGTTTTTATTATTCTGTATTATGTACTTGTATTCTACATGGTGTCTGTTTCTTGGAAGAAGGTCTATCTTTCTGGCTTTACCACAGCCTGGGGCAGCATCACAGACCACGGATATATACATGGCTTCCAGGTGAAGTATGAAATATGGTGGTATTTCAAGGAGGTCCAATCCAGTATATGAAGCATTCTTCATCTCAGACATCCTGTAGCTTCTCAGAGCCAAGGCAATCATGGGGCTGAGATGGGTGTTCAGTGGCTGAGTCTGCACAAGCTGGAGGCTGCTGAATATCACTCTGCTAACTCTACTGGTCAATGAATGACATATCCCTCCACTGACCACAGCCTGTCACCTAGTTTTACCTCTCTCCACCATTCACACACTATTCAATTCCTCCATCTTTCCCACCTCTCCATTACATATTCTCTTGTTGTAGTGGCATTGGATACTGCAGTGTGTCACACAGTGTGTGTGTGTGTGTGTGTGTGTGTGTGTGTGTGTGTGTGTTGTGTTGTGTCTATGTCTGTGTATGTGCATGTGTATAATTGGTTTTTTATTTACATTTCAAATACCCCCTTCTCAATTTCTGCTATGTAAGCCCCCTATTCCCTCCTCCTTCCTCCCTGCTTCTATAAGAGAGCTCACATACCCACCTACCCCTGCCTCACTGCCCCTAAGATTCCCTGATGCTGGAGATTCGAGCCTCCACATGTCCAAGTGTCTCCCCTTCCACTGATGCCCAACAAAGCCATCCTCTGCTACATATGCTACTGGAGTCATGGGTCTCTCCATGTGTTCTCTTTGGTTGGTTGTTTAATCCCTGGGAGTTCTGGGGTGGGGATCTGGTTGGTTGATTTTTTTGTTGTTGTTCTTTCTATGGGGTTTCAAATACCTCCACCCCTTTCAGTTCTTCTCCTAACTCTTCCATTGGGGTCCCTATACTCAGTCCTATGGTTGTTTGGAAACATCCACATCTGTATTTGTGAAGCTTTGGCAGAGCCTCTCAGGGTTCAGCCATACCAGGCTCCTGTCAGCAAGCACTTCTTCGCATCAGCAATAGTGTCTGGTTTTGGTGTCTACAGATGGGATGGATCCCTAAGTGGGGCAATCTCTAGATGGCCTTTCCTTCAGTTTCTGCCCCACTCCTTTTCCATGCATTTCCTTTAGATATGAACAATTCTGTGTTAATATTTTTGAGATGAGTGTGTGGCCTCCATCCCTCAACTGGAGACTGTGCCTAACCTCTGCCTTCAAATATTTAAAATAATATTTATTCCTTAGATTCTGAAGAGAAAACCATCTTTCAACTTGAAAGGGTTATATTGAACCTCTATTTTACAGTTAATAGGCCAGGAAAATGAAAGGAGTCTTACAGCCTTTTTACATATTATTTCCATTTTAGCTAGTTTATATACTTCCTGATTGAGCTCATATTTTCATAGGTATTCATTTTATGCGAATTTGTTATATTGTATTTCATTAATATCTGTGCATTGTTTCATCCTTATAAATAACGTTCATCATTCAGAGAAAATACAAGGTGGGCAATGGCTATACCTTCTTTACATTAAGATTTGAGAAAGTCCATAGCTAAATTTTGTAAATAGCACTACTGGTTCAGGGACATCGAGGATGAAGCATTTGTGAACAGTGAGACTCAGGCTTTCTGGAAATGAAGAAGTGAGGTTCAGAAATAATGTCCTCTACTTCTTCATCCAATTCGCATATTCCTTTCCTTTATGTGTCATCCTAAATGACTGTCTTAAACCAAACCTGACATTTTATGCAACACTTGTATGATCTTGCCTTTTTGGGCCTTTTCATATTTATATTGTTTAGACAATGCTGTCTATCATACATTAGTAGAAGTCAATCAAAGAAAAACGGCCTTATTTGTTCCATTGGTTTCTCTGACATGGTATCTAGTAATCGACAAATATTACTTGATTGATTTAATCCATAGGAATGAGACCTATAACGCTAAGAGTTAAATTTGATAGTGACCATTGGCGTTAACAAATTAGGAAACTCAAAATTCTAGGAAGATAAGAAAGAAAAATGATAGGTGGCAAGAGTGTCACCTTTGAAAAATGCCCAGGGACAGACATACTTTGATTAAACTGAAAATATAAAACAATGTAAAGGAGAATTTCAGGACTCCACACAGTTTATGATCAATTTGTAAACATCATCAAAAAATGTTATGGAAATGATCATTTAAATCCAAGGGGATAAATTATTTTACTAAAAATGGTTTTCAATTTATGATATGGAACATGCAGGTGATGTTATATTATCTATGCATTTTTAAAATTTTTTAAACTTTTTAAATTTCTACATATAAATTTGGCTGCATTTTAACAAAACCAAAGCTACAACATAATATATGCAATGATATACAAAAATATCATTAGAGAAGATAATATCTTTCCATCACATATTAGATTTTAGTGTTTAAAATCAAAAGCCGTTCCAATACACTATCAATATAATAATATCCCACTGATTTATTGATTTTAGTCTCCTATTAGCAAGTGGCATTACTCTCCTATTAGCAGTTTCAGTATAATGTGGTATCTCTAATAGATGGAGAATTTTTCTGGACTTAAACTTTAATTTTCAGCTATTTCATAGAAAGAAAAGTTATACTTCTGCCTCGTAGAAGATGCAGGAAGGCTGATTTTCAGTGGTTCCTTTACTAAGGCAGCCAAAGCGTTTTACTTACAGGGACCTCAAAGACTATACATCAGTGAAGGTTTCAGCTTAGATTTTATGGTGTCTGTGAACTTTCACTCTTGTCAGAGCACCTTAAAATGTTGAAAGAAGGTGCGAGGAAACAGAGACAGATGGCATAAGGGGACAAAGGGACACGGGGCAGAGCTATTGCAAGGAGGTAATGGCCCTGGAGAAAAAGCCAGGAAATTTATGTGGTGCTGTGGAAACTTTTACCTCACTTCGAGATAAAGGGCACAGCCATTGTCTTCTTTGTCTCGGGTTTGAGTTCTGACTGCTATTTATACAGTAGCAATTACATTTAGTTTATTATTATACAACCATAACTTTAAATAATTGGTTATTTTAAAATTAAAAAACAAAACTGGTATCAAAGGCAAATATGAATCTGGTGGAATTCACGTGTCCTTTGACAGATTTAAAGTGGCAAAACTCTAAAATTTTTTTGTCTTTAAGAGAGAAAATGTTTGCAGCAGAATTTCTTTGTCAAGAGAAATTCCCAGGCAAAGATAATCATCAAGCTATTTTTGCTACATTTCCTAAGATACTAAGAGTCTGAAAATGAATTTGTCAAACGTTCCTTTATTGATGTATGCCGGGTGAAATGACCTCTGTCCTCATTTAAATAGATCAAGTAGCTAGTTAGAATGATTATGTGTCCCCCCTCTCTCTCCTTCTGTCTCTTCCTCCTGTCCTCCTTTCTCCCTCCCTCCCTCCCTCCCTCCATCTTTCCCTCCCCCTTCTCTCTCCTTCTCTCTATGTATATATCTCTCTTTTTTCTGTTTTGGTATGTGTCTTTGAGGGAGATCATCTACAGGAAACAGAAGAAACTTGCCGTGGAACCGAAGCTGTAGATCTTTGCCAGGTTCTGATGCACTGGTCCAGACAAACAGGGCCTGTGGTGCCAAGTGTCATTTGAATGGAGCTCAGCATATATTTAAAAAAAAAAAAAGAGCCAAATTTGGGAGATAAACTGATCATTAGTTGTCGTTATTCTGTCTGGACTCTGGAAGTCTAGCCCAGATTTGTAATAAAGCCACATGCGAGGAGGGAGAAACAAGTGTGAGTGACAGATGATGCTTCCAGCTTCCAGCCAGCAACACGGTGCACGGAGGGCAACTCACGTCAGGAATAAAGAGGGCTTAGCAATACTGAGTTTGCGATTCGCGATTCGTCAGAATTTCTCAGGAGGTTTTCAGTGTCAGTGATGATGCAAATTGATTTTATTGGGGCATTCTGTGGTATTTTTTGCTTAACAATAACATCATGTACTTCTTATGTCCTCGGGGATAAATGGGAGCATTCTTTCCCATCTTCTTTTTTTTTTTTTTTCTCAGACACACAAAGCCAATCTCAAGCAGTTCTATAGTAATGTAACTTACTATAAAAAAATAAATTTCAAGGTTGAAAGTGTACTTAAAAGAATAAATAGTGTCATCATTTCTCTGCCTGAGTTCCTTGGGTAATAGTTTAATAAGTGGTTGCCAAGACCACATTGTCAAGGCTGTCATTGCCTACTGAGGAAATACATTCAGACCATCGATGACACTGAATATTACACACTGCCCTCCTATCTGTCTTATTGGCACCAGCCGATTTGTCCTATTATCCAGTGTTATGCAGAGACATTTTTGAGGTTATTAAAATGACCTTGTATGACCATTTTTATTTTCAACCTGGCTATATATTTTTCCCAAAACTAGACCTCCTACAATTGTGAATATCCATTCATTTCTTTATAGCATTTAATGTTTTTTCTCTATTGAGGTGCATTCCGATTTCTTGGCCTAGAAGGATGATTAAAAATAAGTCATAGTCAAACTATGTTTATCTCATCACGAGTTTGTTATTAGAGTTTGAATAAAGAAATGCAACATAGTAATATTTAGAAACATCTCCAATGAACAATTTGAAGTATTCGGATAATAGTCTCTTGTGCTTGTACAATTTTGATTTCTCTGAAACAACTAACATGTTAACTATTTTTTCTGCTCATACAACCAATTCTCTGTACTTTACATTACTACTTCAGGTTTAGAGATGAGTACATAAAGGCAAAGTGGAATTATACAATTTTGTGAAATTTGTTTGAATCCTGATTCAATTTCTCATTTTTACTTTAATGTGTGTGTGTGTGTGTGTGTGTGTGATGTGTGTGTGTGTGTGTGTGTGTGTGTGTGAGAGAGAGAGAGAGAGAGAGAGAGAGAGAGAGAGAGAGAGATGTGTGTACATGCAAGTGCATGTCTCAGTGTTTATGTGTGGTGTACATGCTTGAGTCATTGTGTCCATGTAATTCAATATATGTGGTATAGCCAATCAGAATCTGAGGAGAATAAAGAGAGTAAGCAGTGGGTATAGATTGATTGGTAAATACTAGGTTATAGGCTAGCTGGCACAAGTATTTCTGGTGTTCTTTGCACAATGAATATAATATGTTGTATATAATGTGTTCTATGTTTCAAAATAGTATATGAAATATATGAATGTCTTACAGTTTTATTGCTAAGAAATGATGGCACTACAATAGGTACTCTTTTTATTTTCTACTTTATATATTTAGTTTTTCACTTCACATCCCAATCACAGGCTCCCTGATTCCTAACCTCCCCCCTCAAAACCCCTTCTGCCAGCCTCCCATTCCCTTCTACTCTGGAAGGGGAAGGCCCATCCTGATTATCCACCCTGGCACAGAAAGTCATTGGAAGACCAGGCACATCCTCTCCTACTGAGGCCAGACAAGGTAGTCTGTTCCCACTTAGGGGAACATTATCCACAGGCAGGCAGCAGAGTCTGAGACAGCCCCAGCTCTATTTGCTGGGCGACCCACATGAAGTTGCATGTAATTTTAAACACACTCTTATTCTTTCTTGGGAGTGCTCCCTGAGTTCCTGGCTATGCTCTGAGAACAGCCACCAGCATGCTGCCAGCTGGTGTTTTCCAGAGAGTGTTGCTTTTTCCTATGGCTGGCATTGCTAAGCCACCCAACAACAATGCCTTCTGAGAACAACTGGAGAAACTGCTCGAATTCAGCGGACTGTCCACCACCTTGCCATGCAATTTTGCCCCTTCTCCTGCCCACCTTACTCTGTGGATGGAAAACACCAGATAATCTTTTTTTATTATTATTTTCTATATTCTTTGTTTACATAACAAACGATTTCCCCTTTTCCTGCTTCTGCCCTCCCCATAAGTCCCATAGCCCTCTTCCCTCTGACTGTTCCCCAGTCAACCCCCTCCCACTCTCTGTCCTGGCAATCCCCTACAATGCTTCATCAAGCCATTCCAGGACCAGGGCCCTCTCCATCGTTCTTCTTGGGAATGATTTGATATGTGAGTTGTGTCTTGCGTATTCAGAACTTCTGGGCTAATACCCACTTATCAGTGATTGCATTCCATGTGTGTTCATTTGTGAATGAGTTACCTCACTTAGGATGATATTTTTCCAGTTCCAACCATTGGCCTAAGAATTTCATGAATTCATTGTTTTTAATTGCTGAGTAGTATTCCATTGTGAAAATATACCACATTTTCTGTATCCACTCCTCCATTGAGGGATATCTGGGTTCTTTCCAGCTTCTGGCTATTATAAATAAGGCTGCTATGAACATAGTGGAGCATGTGTCCTTATTGCATGCCAGGGAATCCTCTGGGTATATGCCCAGAAGTGGTATAGCAGGGGCCTCCGGAAGTGTCATGCCCAGTTTTCTGAGGAACCACCAGACCGATTTCCAGAGTGGTTGTACCAGTTTGCAATTCCACCAGCAGTAAAGGAGTGTTTCTCTTTCTCCACATCCTTGCCAACACCTGCTGTCTCCTGAGTTTTTAATCTTAACCATTCTGACTGGGGTGAGGTGAAATCTCAGGGTTGTTTTGATTTGCATTTCCCTAATGACTAATGATGTTGAACATTTCAGAAGGTGCATCTCAGCCATCCAGAAGTTCTGCAGGTGAAAATTCTTTGTTTAGCTCTGTACCCATTTTAATAAGGTTATTTGGTCCTCTGGAGGGGTCTAACTTCTTGATTTCTTAGTATATATTGGATATTAGCCCTCTGTCAGATGTAGGGTTGGTGAAGATATTTTCCCAATTTGTTGGTTGCCTTTTTGTCCTTTTGACAGTGTCTTTTGCCTTATAGAAACTTGATAATTTTATGACGCTTGTCATAAAATTCTTGATCTTAGCGCATAAGCTATTGGTGTTCTGTTCAGAAACTTTTCCGCTATACCCATATCCTCAAGGGTCTTCACAAGTTTCTTTTCTAGTAGTTTCAGTGTCTGGTTTTATGTAGAGGTCCTTGATTAACTTGGAGTTGAGCTTAGGACAAAGAGATAAGAATGGCACAATTTGCATTCTTCTGCATGCTGACCTCCAGTTGAACCAGCACCATTTATTGAAAAGGCTATCTTTTTTCCACTGGATGTTTTCAGCTCCTTTGTGGAAGATCAAGTGACCATAGGTATGTGGGTTCATTTCTGGGTCTTCAATCCTATTCCATTGATCCCCTTACCTGTCACTGTACCAATACCATGCAGTTTTTTTTTTTAATTTTTATTTTCTATGTTCTATATTTACATTCAAAAGGCTTTCCCCTTTCCCAGTTCCCACCCACCATAGTTCCCATAGTTCCTCTCCCCCCCAACTTTTCCCCAATCATTCCCCCTCCCCCCTCGGTTTCTTTACTAAACTGGATGCAATCTTTACAGGCCCAGGGTCCTCTCCTTTCTTCTTCTTGGGATTCATTTGACTTGCTATTTGTGTCTTGAGTATTTAGTGCTTCTGGACTCATTAATATCCACTTATCAGTGATTGCATTTCATGTGCATTCTTTTGTGATTGGGTTAATTCACTCAGGATGATATTTTCCAGGTCTAACCATTTACCTACAAATTGCATGAATTCATTATTTTTAATTGCTGAGTAGTATTCCATTGTATAAATATACCACATTTTCTGTATCCATTCCTCCTTTGAGGGATATTTGGGCTCCTTCCAATTTCTGGTTATTATAAACAAGGCTGCTATAAACATAGTGGAGCATGTGTCCTTATTGCATGCAGGGGAATCCTCTGGGTATATGCCCAGGAGTGGTATGCCAGGGTCCTCTGGAAGTGATATGCCCAATTTTCTGAGGAACCGCCAAACTGATTTCCAGAGTGGTTTTACCATTTTGCAATCCCACCAACAGTGGAGGAGTGTTCCTCTTTCTCCACATCCTCGCCAGCACTTGTTGTCTCTTGAGTTTTTAATCTTAGCCATTCTGACTGGTGTGAGGTGGAATCTCAGGGTTGTTTTGATTTGCATTTCCCTGATGACTAATGATGTTGAACATCTTTTAAGGTGTTTGTCGGCCATCCGAATTTCTTCTGGTGAAAATTCTTTGTTTAGATCTGTGCCCCATTTTTTGATAGGGTTATTTGGTTCTTTGCGGTCTAACTTCTTGAGTTCTTTGTATATATTGGATATTAGCCCTCTGTCAGATGTGGAGTTGGTGAAGATCTTTTCCCACTTTGTTGGTTGCCGTTCTGTCCTTCTGACAGTGTCCTTTGCTTTGCAGGAACTTTGTAATTTTATGAGGTCCCATTTGTCGATTCTTGATCTTAGAGCATAAGCTATTGGTGTTCTGTTCAGGAACTTTTCCCCTGTGCCCAAGTCCTCCAGGGTCTTCCCAAGTTTCTTTTCTAATAGTTTCAGTGTGTCTGGTTTAATGTGGAGGTCCTATACCTAAACCACAAAAAGATCCAAGAAAGAAAGAGAACTACAGGCCAATTTCTCTTATGAATATAGATGCAAAAATACTAAATAAAATTCTTGCTAACCGAATCCAAGAGCACATTAAAACGATCATCCACCATGATCAAGTAGGCTTCATCCCAGGGATGCAGGGATGGTTCAATATACGGAAATCCATCAATGTAATCCACTACATAAACAAACTGAAAGAAAAAAACCACATGGTCATCTCATTAGATGCTGAAAAAGCATTCGACAAAATTCAGCATCCTTTCATGCTAAAAGTCTTGGAAAGAGCAGGAATTCAAGGCCCATACCTAAACATAGTAAAAGCAATCTACAGCAAACCAGTAGCCAACATCAAAATAAATGGAGAGAAACTTGAAGCATTCCCACTAAAATCAGGGACTAGACAAGGCTGCCCTCTCTCTCCATATCTTTTCAATATAGTACTTGAAGTTCTAGCAAGAGCAATTAGACAACATAAGGAAGTCAAAGGGATACAAATTGGAAAGGAAGAAGTGAAACTATCATTATTTGCAGACAATATGATAGTTTACCTAAGCGACCCAAAAAACTCCACCAGAGAACTTCTACAGCTGATAAACAACTTCAGCAAAGTGGCAGGTTATAAAATTAACTCAAGCAAGTCAGTGGCCTTCTTGTACTCAAAGGACAAGCAGGCAGAGAAAGAAATTAGGGAAATAACACCCTTCACAATAGCCACAAACAACATAAAATATCTTGGCGTAACTCTAACCAAACAAGCGAAAGATCTGTACAACAGGAACTTCAAGTCCTTGAAGAAAGAAATCGAAGAAGACCTCAGAAGATGGAAAAATATTTCTTGCTCCTGGATTGGCAGGATCAATATAGTAAAAATGGCCATCTTGCCAAAAGCAATATACAGATTCAATGCGATCCCCATCAAAATCCCAACTCAATTCTTCATAGATCTAGAAAGAGCAATTCTCAAATTCATCTGGAGCAACAAAAAACCCAGGATAGCTAAAACTATTCTCAACAATAAAAGGACTTCTGGGGGAATCAATATCCCTGACCTCAAGCAGTACTACAGAGCAATTGTGTTAAAAACTGCATGGTATTGGTATAGCAACAAGCAAGCAGATCAATGGAACAGGATTGAAGACCCAGAAATTAACCCACAGACTTATGGTCACTTGATCTTTGATAAAGGAGCCACAACCATCTGGTGGAATAAAGATAGCCTTTTCAACAAATGGTGCTGGTTCAACTGGAGGTCAACATGCAGAAGAATGCGAATTGACCCACTCTTATCTCTTTGCACTACCATGCAGTTTTTAACACTATTGCTCTGTAGTATTGCTTGAGGTCCAGGATACTGATTCCCCCTGAAGTTCTTTTATTGTTGAGAATAATTTTAGATATCCTGGGTTTTTTGTTATTAAAGATAAAGTTAACAATTGCTCTTTCTAACTCTATGAAGAACTGAGTTGGGATTTTGATGGGGATCAGGTATAATCTGTATATTGGTTTTGCACAATGGCCATCTTAACTATATCAATCCTGCCAATCCATGAGCATGGCAGATTTTTCCATTTTCTGAGGTCTTCTTAGATTTCCTTCTTCAGAGCCCTGAAGTTCTATTCATACAGATCTTTCACTTCTTTGGTTAGAGTCACACCAAGATACTTTATATTGTTTGTGGCAATTGTGAAGGGTGTTATTTCCTTAATTTCTTTCTCATCCTGCTTATCCTTTGAATATAGGAAGGCTACTGATTTACTTGAGTTTGTTTTATAACCAGTCACTTTGCTGAAGTTGTTTATTAGCTGCAGGAATTCTCTGGTGGAGTTTTTTGGGTCACTTAAATATACTATCATATCATCTGCAAATAGTCATAGTTTGACTTCTTCCTTTCCAATTTGTATCCATTTGACTTCTTTATGTTGTCTAATTGCTCTAGCTAGTACTTTAAGTACTATATTGAAAAGATATGGAGAGAGGGGTGCAGTCTTGTCTAGTCCCTGATTTTAGTGGGATTGCTTCATGTTCTCTCCATTTAGTTTGATGTTGGCTACCGGTTTTCTGTATATTGCTTTTACTATGTTTAGGTATGGGCCTTGAATTCCTGTTCTTTCCAAGACTTTTAGCATGAATGGATGCTGAATTTTGTCAAATGCTTTTTCAGCATCTAATAAAATGACCATGTGGTTTTTTCTTTGAGTTTATTTATGTAGTGGATTGCATTGATGGATTTCCGTATATTGAACCATCCCTGCATCCCTGGGATAAAGCCTACTTGACTATGGTGAATGATCCTTTCGATGTGTTCTTGTATTCGGTTGGCAAGAATTTTATTTTGTACTTTTGCATCAATATTCATAAGGGAAATTGGCCTGAAGTTCTCTTTCTTTGTTGGTTCTTTGTGTGGTTTTGGTATCAGTGTAATTGTGGCTTCATACAAAGAGTTGGGTAGTGTTCCTTCTGTTTCTATTTTGTGGATTAGTTTGAAGAGTTTTGTTGTTAGGTCTTCTTTGAAGGTCTGATAAAATTCTAAAGCACTAAAACCATCTGGTCCTGTGCTTTTTTTTCTTTTTTTTTTTTTTTTTTTTTTTTTTTGGTTGGAAGACTTTCTATGACTCCTTCTATTTAGGGGTTATGGGACTGTTTAGATGATCTATTTGATCCTGACTTAATTTTGGTATTTGATATCTGTCTAGGAAAGTGTCCATTTCCTTCAAATTTTCCGGTTGTGTTGAGTATAGGCTTTTGTAGTAGGATCTGATGATTTTTTTTTAATTTCTTCAGTTTCTGTTGTTATAATTCCCCTTTCACTTCTAATTTTGTTAATTAGGATGCTGTCTCTGTACCCTTTGGTTAGTCTGGCTAAGGGTTTATCTATCTTGTTGATTTTCTCAAAGAACCAGGTCTTGGTTTTGTTGATTCTTTGTATGGTTCTCTTTGTTTCTACTTGATTGATTTCAGCCCTGAGTCAGATAATCTTAATATTTTAAAATCAGCCAGATGACTCAACCACAGGGCATGGAATATATTGTCCTAAACTCATTAGCTATCCTATATCAGAATTCTTCTCATGGCAGAAGGGTTCTAATAGCCCCCAGACCTACATAGTATCTGTGCTCCTCCTTCCAAAGACTGGCCCAAAATCCTTTAGAGTATTTCATCTTCTCCTCTTCCTCCTGGGACCTGAAAAACCCACTTCTATATCTTTGTCCAGGGATTGACTTCTGATATATTTGTTGACCAAATCAAATAATTAGGGAACCTCCCCTACACCAAGTTGCACATCTGCTATATATGTGGGGTAGAGGAGTGGCTAGTTCCACTCATCTATGCTCCTTGGTGGGTGGTTCAGTCTCTAGGGGCCCCCAAGAGTTCAGATTAATTGACACTATTCGTCTTCCTATGGTGTTCCTATTCCCTCTGGATCCTTCAATATTTTCTACTAGACTCCCTGAGCTCTGTCTAGTATTTGTCTGTGAGTATATGCATCTGTTTCTGTCAGATGCTGGCCTGAGCCTTTCAGAGGTCATGTTAGGCTTCTGTATGCAAGCATAACAGAGTATCATTAATAGTGGAAGGTATCACTTTTTTTGCCCATAGAAAGGCCAATTATTGGTTGCTCAGTCATTTTTCAATCTTTGTCCCTGCATTTCTTGTAGTCAGGACTAATACTGAATTGAAGGTTTGTGGGTGGGTTGGAGTCCTTATCCTTCCCCTGGGAGTCCTGCCTGGCTACAGGAGGTGGAACCCTCTGCCTCCATATGCCCCACTCCTTGGAGTTTCAGTTATATTCACCCCCCCAAGACTCCCGGGAGCCTCTCCCATGCATATTTTTATTCCTTCTCCTGTCCCCCGATTCCTTCTCTCTCCAACTCCTTAGTCATCAGGTAAATGCAAGTGAAAATGACTCAAGATTCTATTTTAAACTCATCCTAAAGGCTAATATCAAAACTCGAGCAATATCACATGGTGTTGAGGATATAGAGATGGAGAATATTGCTGGTGGAAGTGCAAACTTCTACAACCACTCTGGAAATCAATATGATGGTTTCTTATAATATTGGGAATAGTTATACCCCAAGCTCCTGCTATCCGACTCCTGAATTTATACACAAAAGATGTTCTACCATTCCACTATGGGGAATCTAGTCCCAGAAAGTATAGGCACATTCTCTCCTACTGAGGCCCAACCCAGCTATACACAGGCATACTTGCTCCACTATTTTCATATCAGTTTGCTTTGTAATCGCCAGAAACTGGAAATAATCAAGATGTACCTCAAAGACTGAATAAATAAAATGTGGTTCATTTTCATAATGGACTACTCTTCAGCTATTAAAAACAAGAAAATTTGCAGGCAAATGGATAGAACTAAAAAAAAAATACCATCCTGAGTGAAATAACCCAGACCCAAAAGAACATGGATGGTATGTACTAGCTAAAGGAGCATGCCATGGTTGTCTCCAGAGGGGCCCTGCCAGAGCCCTGCAAGAGCCCTGCAAATACAGAGGCAGTAACTAGCAACCAACTATTGGACTGGGTGTGGGGTCCCCAATGGAGGATCTAGAGGGTGGTCTGGAGGAGCTGAAGGGGTTTACAGCCTCATGGGAAGAACAATGACTTTGGCCACCCAGACACCCCAAGACTGACTCCCAGGGACTGAACCATCAACCAAGGGGTAGACATGGTTCCAGCCAAAAATGTAGCAGAGGAAGGACTTGTTGGGCATCAGTGGGAAGAGTGGTCCTTGGTCAGGTAAAGGCTCAATAGAGACCCCAACAAAGGGAAACGGGGGGGGGGGCGGGGAAGCAGGGGGGAGATGGGAGTGTGTCAGGAGGAGAGGCATATATGTGGAGGCAGGGGGTGGGAGGAGGGGTTGGGGGTCTTTGGGGAGGGGGGAAATTGGAAAAGGTTTTACCATTGGCAATGTAAAGGAATATTTTCAATAAAAATAAATAAATAAATAAATAAATAAATAAATAAAGTTGATATTAAGCAAAAAGTACAGAAAACCCACTCTACAATCTAGAGACCCAAAGAAGATAATTAATAAGGAAGTCCCATGCAAGGACATTTGAATCTCACTCAGAAAGGGAAACAAAATAGTCATTGGTAAAAACATTAACTCTTATAAAGGAAAGCATTTAGTCTGGGGAGAGCTTACTGACTCAGAGATTTAGTCCATTATCACAATGGAGGAAAGCAGTGGCTTGCAGGCAGAGAAGTTGCTGGAGAAGGAGCTGACAAGTCCACACTTTGATCCTGTAGCTCCTAATAGTGCCACTCCCAATGGCCAAGCATTCAAACATATAGATTTATTGATGTCATTCCTATTCAAACCAACAAAATGAGCAAAAAGATACATTAAATATAATTTCAACTACATGAAATGTTGCACATATCAAAACATCACATCTTACAATAAGAATAAATGCATATTTTTTTAATGTCAGCTCAAAACTGACTATGGAGCATTATGTGAAACTCTCAAATAACCAATAAAAATTATGTAGGAAAATTTTTATTCAAATGTAAAATAATTAAATGTAAGCAAAACCATTTTGCATTATTAATACAATATATACTGAACAATTGATTTACTACCAAGTCTCTGGGACAAGTATCTGAGAATTAGGTTATGGAATTCTAAACTATTTATTTCAGCATTTTTCCCAATTAGTGCTTCTCAACTTAAGCAGGAGCAAAAAAAGTATTGCTGTCAAGTGAGGAATCAGCTTCACTATATAGCCTACTAGGAATACCAGATACAAGAATCACTGAACCATTAGACCCTTCAGCATTTGTTTGCCAAATGTTTGACTCTTAGAGGCATTGCTTTTGCTGTGTTCTGATTTACTCTTCATTTTTCTAAGAAATAATAATTATGGACGTCAGAATTATGAAAAACGATTGAAAAATACCATTCTCCATAATCATTCAATTTAGGTATTAACTTTGTCAAGTAGCCTGTCTTTCTGTGTGGCATGCACTGACATGACTTTCAAGTTAGTTTTGACTTAAGCTCTATGCATCAGAATTCTGTTTACACAGTGACTGCCATATTGAATTCATTAGCGAAACAATTCAGTGTATGTATGTATGTATGTATGTATGTATGTATTTTAAAAGGGAAATGTCAAACCCACAGTTAGCGTAAAAAAAAGCAAAAGCTATCAACTTATCAAGAAATATGTTTAAAACACAATATATTATTTCATAAATATATAAATATATTATGTACCAGATGATAAAATGAAGGAATCTTCCTTGAGGAATATTTTTTTCTCACTCTCTCAGTAATTCTTAGTCATTGTCCAGTTTAAGGACCCCTTGAGATTTTACTGCTTTCATTTTATTATGTCTGTTGGTGCCCTCCAGGCACATACACATTCCTAAATACTTAAATACAACTTTTGAATTTTGTATAAGAATTTATGTCTAGGCACTTGAAAAGTTTCTACATTGATCATACCTACTGCTGTATATCTCAGCTTTAAAAATGTTTTGAAGTTATGCTTCATGCTTTATAGCAATCTTCTAGTTCATAAAAATGCACAAAACCATAAGCCATGCATTGCTTTAAACCAAACAGTTTTTGCAAGAATAAGCATTTTATTGGTATAATAGGATAAATATTCAATGAGGATGACAAAAAATACCTAAGATTTTACTAACTCACTTTTTCACTGACTTACTTTTCACTTTACCCCTTTTCAGGATAAACCAGTAATGACCTTGAGAGCAATAAGAAGATGAAAATGTGAGGCATTGTCTAATATACTTTCACATGTATGCACTATTGTGTCTTTATGGAGCTGGTTTCATTTGATGTGCTTTAGGTTGTGATTTTTTTTTAATCTCATACACAAGTAAACAATGCCTACTTGGTTCTATCAGGAGGTAAATGCAAGTTAACTTGTAGTCATTATTCCATGCAACACAAATATATATATATATATATATATATATATATATATATATACACACACACACAAACACACACACACACACACACACACACACACACACACACACAGAGCCTTCCCTCATAATACTTAATAGTTACATAGTTGGCCACAATTCCATGATTAAAGAAGCCACTGTGCCACTGTACCCTTAGGAGGTTATAAATCATCTCCTTTCTACGTGCAGATTAGAACAGAAATGGGACATCATCACTTTTGTGGATCGTTGCTTCAGATTAGGTGAAATACACAACAAGTATATTTTCTCAGCCACCAAAATAGCTCTGGCTTGCTGTGGTTGAGAGAATATGTGTCATTTTCCTTAAGAACATCCATCAAACAAAATTATTAAATCAACATGCACCATTTCGTATAATAGAACTAAATTCACTGTTATATAATATAATTCTGGGATTGATTTTTCCCTGCTCCGAAAAATAAACAACTTGGCTCTGTGCTTATGGTCACGTAACAGCAGGAGATCATTATCTTGTGAAAAACACTGTTTTATTGACACTGCCTCTAAATGTTCCCTTGATATGATATATACAATATAATATATATTCAATTTAGAAAAATTCCATTCACTCCATACTGACACAGATCTATCATTACAATTCATTTTACAAACAACATTTGAATCCAAAGGATATTCATTTATTTCTGTGATGTTTACTTTCTGCTTATGACATACAGCACAAATACAATGTTGATGTTAATTTATATTCAGCACAAAGTTGCCAACACTAAATGCTTTCAGGATGGACCCTAACACTGGTAGTTTGCTCTTGAATAAAGTCCTTACTATCTCTCCAATTTTAGTTCATCATCAATGAAACAGAGATAGTAACAGAAACACTGTTCACATTATATTGTCTCATTTATAGTTTGTATAATTTATTTAGAATGCTATCACACATGTATTTGGAGTAATATGATCAGCACTCAGTTTATAATATTTCAATTTCTTATTCTTACAGGCCAAAACAATGTATGTAAATTGTCTAAGCTACTTTTTACTGATTAATACACACCATCTTCAAATTGCCTGTAGTATAAAATATGTTGATATTTATAAAAATTACTTTTAAAATATATATGAAATTCCTGATGTAAATGATCCATGACACTTTTGGAGAACTCTGAAAAAGTTGTTGTTAGGATATTTAGATATTACAAGGAAACCATATGCTGCGTTTTAAAAATATTGTTCCCAAATTAAGTACATATTGCTCACTTTTTTTCTGTTTTCTCCTCACAGGTTTTATAGTTGTTTGTTTATTATAACTCTGTTCCAGTCTGCCTGTGTCTGACAATTTACTGATCCCATGCCTGTATATATTTTATGGCATCCCAGTGAGTTTAGCACGTGCACGCACACACACACACACACACACACACACACACACTCACATACACACACAAAAAAAAACACGAAAAAGCAAAGATGGAGTAGTTTTTGTCAAGCATTCCAGAATAGCCCCAGGAGTACAAACACACCCACACATCACACCTTCCTCTACAGTCAAAGCTAAGGAAAATTTGAGTATGTGTTATCTTGACTACCTTCACCAAACTACAAGGAAGTACGTGTGTATCTCTTTCCTCACAACAGCCTGTCTCCACTGTGGTTCTGATAACTGCTTCATCTCTTGTCATTTAAACCTAGGAGAGAGTTTTCTAGGTGACCCAATTTTCCCTATCCTACAGGTATCTTTCAAAAATAATTGTAGAATATTCTAGATATGGGACATGTTAAGATAAGAAGGAACTGAGAAGTGATATCCATTCCAGTGCCTTTCAGAACAGAATATCCTTCATCGTTTTGCCTCACCAAGTTACGTAGCTCCAGTGGGTGGAACATTACCTTATAAGGGACTTCAGCTGGGATTTGGATGTGCACTATGCCACTTAAACTTCAACATTCCATGCTTACTTTTCTATACTTTTGATTAGGGGAATGCTCACAAATTCTAGGTGTCTGTTGTCCCTTGCTGCCTAAACAAGGTAAGAAATCCACTTGGATCTGTTAAAGAGGGGAATGCTGTCTCTACAGACACTATTTCCTAAGGATTGCACAATGGACTGGCTTACATAGTCAGAGAGGTCATAACATCCAGGAAACCACACTACTGCTGCTAGCTCGCCTTTCTGGAGAACACCTTTGCTATGCTGTGTTGAGAGCTAGTGTGAGCACACCATCTGCTTAGCATCCCGACCCTTCGTGAACCATGAACTCTGATTTGTGTAAACAGTTATTTCTATAAATGTTAAGCGCTTTAGAGAGGTGAGTTTTATGCATGCTAAAGTTCTTCAGAGTATGCAGGGTGCTGTGTGAACTGCCTGTTTTATGTCTAATGGTTTTCAGTGTGTATTTATCACTCCCTCCATAATGAAAAGAAATCAAAAAGTGCTAAAAAGCAAGCATGGCTTCTGGGACCATGAGGTCGGATCAGTATTTACTTGGAATTCACAAGGTAACTGAACGCAGATTTGAATTGTAAAATAGACTTGCAATTATCTTTTTAACAGTCACGGTAACACGTTTTGGCACCTAACACTGTAATTATAGACATTGTGTTCAGAACAAACTTCTATTTTTTTTTGACAGGCTAGAAGATGAAAAGATGCACAAGGACTTCCTGTTGTTAGTCTCCCTTCTTATCTCTTTATCTCTCCTTACATCTGAAACTATGACCCAAATGGGATTTATGCTTCATTATATATGACATATTATTCTCCTTAGAGGAATAAAGAAAACATGCCTTCATAGAGTAAGGTTGATTTTTAGTGCTGACATACAATTTATTGTTTGTCCACTGATAATAATCTTTCTAAATAATAAAATGTGCCAAGATATTGCAACTTAGGATAGGGTAAATAAATAACCATGCAAATTATAGTAGAAATGAAGCAATTCCTAATAATAGAGTGTAGCAAATCAGACATGTTTGGAATAACAAACTACATCATAAAACCTGGAAGAAATTCTTTAGCAGAATTGTAAAGGAAATACAAAAGGTTGTTTCTGTCATTTGGTCGCTTATGATTCTTAGGAGCAGTCAGTGCAACTCTTTGTAATTCATGTAACTTTGTCTTAGCACAAACATAATGACAAATCCCACAGTTATCAAACAAAGAGGTGTGCATTGTGGTAAATGATTCTGGGTTACCTGCTTATGTCATACTTCCTTGTCTAGCTGTTCCCTCCCATACTTCCTCCCTCCCCTGAACCCATTGATTTGACATGTACTAGCGCGTAGTGGGAATTATTAAAAAAGAACTGCCCCATCAGGCCTCAGCACCAAATCCCCTGGCTGGATCCTGCACAGCTTTTCTCTCTGCTGCCACCTAATTAATCTCTCCCACCTAGCCTGATCATATCTCAGGCAGGGATCCTGCGCTCCTGCCTTTTGTCCATTCTTTCCAAATACCTGGTAAAGCATGACTCTTAATCTTAAATAGTTAACCAGTTGTATTTATGTATATTAAACTCACAATTACATGATGCCAATTTACAATGATAACAGTCTTATCCCAATTTCTAACCTTTAGGTAATCTGATGTCTGATTCCATCTTAATATGTATCTCTCTCTTCTATGCTCCTGGGTCTACCCCCTCTCCCTCTGGTGCTTCCACATCAGCTTCTGACCTCCCAATCCTTAGCTCTGCCTCCTCTCTCCTCTCCAATTACAGATCTCACTGCCTCAATGTCATTGGATAGGAAATATCTTGAAACACTAGTGTGATAAGGAATACTAAGAAAAAGTTGCTTCTCCTAGAACTAAAATCCAATGAATGAAAATGAAAGTCTTCTCTAATTTGGTTTGAGATGACACTCATACATGTATTTGGGTCATAGTATGGTTAGGTCAAGAGTAAAGCAAGGCAGATCCTGTTTAGGAAAAAATAAAATCAGTAAAATGGGTGGCAGGATTACAACCTTTAAAGAGAACATTTAGATTATCTTCCATTCATTTTTTAAAATATCTTTTAATTATTTAATAACCTTTAATTGTGAAAAATCTTTTTGTAACATGTACATCATTTTATTTTACTTTCCTTCCCATTTACTGTCACAAAAGTGGTTCACATGTGAGTTTTTAATTTTTATCTCCTTATCCTATGAAATTGCAAGGCAATTTAATAAAACAGGAAGGCCAATAACTGTGTTCTAGAGCAAACGTTTCTACTGAAGCACTAGTTTTAGCAATTATTAACTAATTGGTATTTACCATGGCCAGATAACTTGGGAGAATGAGATTTAATCAGGTGTTCCTGAGTGCATTGTCTAGAAATAAAAGCAGAATGCCTTACACCTGATAATTGTCTTGGGCAAAGTTTAAGCACACTATCATCATCATCATCATCATCATCATCATCATCATCATCATCCTAATCATGTAGTGGATGGGAGGACTTGAAGACTTGCAGGTGTTGGATCTGAATCTATGCTATTGCATCAAAATAATCTATGTGGTTTCTTTCCTTGTGTAACCTCTTATATTAAATAAATGTAGTTCAAGGAAAGAAACTATTGTGTCTTATGAAATGATTGACATTTGAACCCAGGATAAGAAAAGGGTTTTGATCTCTCTTGTCACTATTCCATATTTTAATAGTTCTGATTGCTTGTCTGCTTTCTCTGTTGTCAGATGCGAAATATTCGGGCCACTGATCTTCCAGCACATTGGACTGACCTCCTGCCTTCTTTTAGGAAAACTGTCCACTGAAGTCCTCTGCAGATGAATATCACAGTCTTTTGTTGTTGTTATTGTTGTTGTCTTCAGGTCTTACTACTTTTGCCTCCTCTGGCATTTGACCCTACTGATCTAGCTCTGCAAGATCTAACATATGGTATGTTACTCTACTGGGAAAATTTTTTTTTTTCCTTTTGACATCTGGGATTCAGCTAAGTTGCCGGAAAGTCTCCAAGCTTGTGTCCTTATAAATGATGAACAAGGTTGAAGTGCATTTGCTGTTTTCCCTTCTGTTGGCTGTGGGGTCTTTGCTCATACTGGACTCCTGTACACCTTTGTCAGTGCCTATTTCTGTGATTTTCCTTAAAATTTCCTTAAAATGCTCTTAACAAAGTCAAAAGCCTGTGTTAATCACCTTATCTTGTTTTATAGAGACTATTTCCTCTTGTGTCCTAAGATATTACTTGTCTCCTACATGAATTATATGAATGTACTGAAATTATAATATTCTTCTAGCCTACATTTAAAAGATATCAGTATTTGCAATAAATCAATACGAGCAAACATATTTTTAGACATTTAAAGTTATGAGCAACTTTATCCCTAATATCATAGAACTTATATGTATCTAAATAAAATACTTTAGCATGTATTGCTTATATTAAAAATAGTTACATTTTTATGCTTTTTATACTCATAAAAACATTTTTTACATTACCCTCTTCCACTCTCAGCAATTTCTTCCTCTCCCCACCAAACAACATTTCTACTCATGTTTTCATTCCCTTTCTTTTCATTCTTCCCATTGTGAGTCAGTGAGTTTCATTGGAGTGTATACAAAAACTTGTGCTGTGGTTTGTTGACTGAAGGATAATCACATTACTAATGGCTCCACCACTAGAGAAAATTCTTTCCTTCTCTGATCAACCGTAAAATCCATATCAATTCTCAGTAAGGTGTGGATATCACAACAGCTCTCTTTCAATGACAAGAGTATTTCTTGACATTGCCAGAGTTGTATAGATCTTGTGTAAGCAATGGCAGCAGTTGTACAAGAGTATAACAGCCAGAGTAGGTTCATATTGCTGTTACTCATATGGGGCTGTAAACCCTTTCAGGTCCTTGGGTCCATTCTCTATCTCCTCCATTGGGGACCCTGTCCTCAGTTCAATGGTTGGCTGAGAGCATATCCCTTTGTATTTTTCAGGCACTGGCAGGTCCTCTCAGGAAACAGCTATATCAGGCTCCTGTTAGTAAGTACTTGTTGGCATCTATAATAGTGTCTGGGTTTGTAACTATATATAGAATGGATCCTCAAGTGGGAAACTTTTTGGATGGTCTTCTCTTCAGTCTCTGCTCCACATTCTGTATTTTCATTGGTATTTTGTACCCCATCTAAGACAGACCAAAGTATCCACACATTGGTTTTCCTTCTTGTGGTCTGTGAATTATTTCTTGGGTATTGCAAGATTCTGGGCTAATATCCACTTATCAGGGAGTACAAACCATGTGTATTCTTTTGTGATTGTGTTACCTTATTCAGGATGAAATTTTCTAGTTCCTTCCATTTGCCTAAGAATTTCGTGAATTCCTGAATAGCTGAATAGTGTGAATTCATGAATAGCTGAGTAGTACTCCATTATATAAATGTACCACATTTTCTGTATTCATTCCTCTGTTGAGGAATATTTCAGTTCTTTTCAGCTTCTGGCTATTATAAATAAGGTTGTTATGAACATAGTGGACAATATCCTCATTACATGTTGGAACATCTTCTGGGTATATCAGGGTCCTCATAATACTATGTCTAGTTTCTTGATATACTTCTAAACTGATTTCTAGAGTGGTTGTACAAGTTTGCAAACACACGTGCAACAGAGGAGTGGAGGAGTGTTCCTCTTTCTACACATTCTCTCCAACTTCTGCTGTCACCTGAGGTTTTGATCTTAGCCATTCTGACTGGTATCAGGTGGAATCTCAAGGTTGTTTTGATTTGCATTTCCTTGATGGCTGAGGATGTTGAACATTTCTTTTCTTTTTCTTTTTCTTTTTTTTTTTTTTTTGAAAATTCTTTTATGAATGAGGGTGCTCTTGCGTTTGGAGCATAGCTGTTCAGTATTAAGAGTTCTTCTTGGTGAATTTTTCCTTTGACCAGCAAGAAGTGACCTTCTGTGTCTCTTTTGATGATTTTAGGCTGAAAGTCAATTTTATCTGATATTAGAATGGCTACTCCGGCTTGTTTCCTGAGACCATTTGCTTATAAAATTGTCTTCCATCCTTTTACTCTTAGGTAGTGCTTGTCTTTGACACAGAGATGTGTTTCCTGTATGCAGCAAAATATAAGGTCCTGTTTCTGTATACAGTCTGTTAGTCTATGTCTTTTTAATGGGGAATTGAGTCCATTGATGTTAAGAGATATTAAGGAATAGTAATTATTACTTCCTGACATTTTTGATGTTATTTTTTTATATTTGAGTGATTATCTTCTTTTGTGTGTGATGAGAGGGGGTTTATATCTTGATTCTTCTGGGATGTGGATTCCCTCCTTGTGTTGGTGTTTTCCCCTATTATCCTTTGTAGAGCTGGGTTTGTGGAAAGATAATGTACAAATTTGATTTTGTCATGGAATATCTTGGTTTCTCCATCTATGACGATTGAGAGTTTTGCTGGGTAAAGTAGTTTTGGCTGAAATTTGTGTTCTCTTAGAGTCTGTATGATATCTGCCCAGGATCTTCTAGCTTTCATGGTCTCAGGTGGAAATTCTGGAGTAATTCTGATAGGGCTTCCTTTATATGTTCCTTGGCCTTTTTCTCTTACTGCCTTTAATATTCTTTCTTTGTTTAGTGCATTTGGGGCTTTGATTATTATGTGACGAGAGTTATTTCTGTTCTGGTCCAGTCTGTTTGGAGTTCTGTAGGCTTCTTGTATATACATGGGCATCTCTCTCTTTAGGTTGGGAAAGTTTTCTTCCATAATTTTGTAGAAGATATTTGCTAGCCCTTTAAGTTGTATATCTTCCCTCTCATCTATGCCTATAACCCTTAGGTTTGGTCTTCTCATTGTGTTCTGGATTTCCTGGATGTTTTGGGTTACAAGCTTTTTGCATTTTGCATTTTCTTGGACTGTTGAATCAAAGGTTTCTATGGTAAATTTGGCATCTGAGATTCCTTTTTTTTTTAAAGTTGAATATATTCTTTATTTACATTTCAAATGATTTCCACTTTCCAGGTTTCCACCTCCCCAAAAGTCCCATAAGCCCTCTCCCCTCCCCCTGTTTCCCAATCAATCATCCCTGCCTTCCTATGCTCCTACACTGCTGCATTAAGCCCTTTCAGGACCAGGGGCCTCTCCTTGGTTCTTCTTTGGCTTGGCAGGATATAAAATTAACTCAAGCAAATCAGTAGTTTTCCTATACTCAAAGGATAAACAGGCTGAGAAAGAAATCATGTAAATGACACCCTTCACAATATCTACAAACAATATAACGTATCTTGGTGTGACTCTAACCAAACAAGTGAAAGATCTTTTTTTTTTTATTTTCTATATTCTATGTTTACATTCCAAAGGCCTTCCCCTTTCCCAGTTCCCACCCACCATAGTTCCCATAGTTCCTCTCCCCCCCAACTGTTCCCCAATCATTCCCCCTCCCCCCTCGGTTTCTTTACTAAACTGGATGCAATCTTTACAGGCCAAGGGTCCTCTCCTTTCTTCTTCTTGGGAATCATTTGACTTGCTATTTGTGTCTTGAGTATTTAGGGCTTCTGGGCTCATTAATATCCACTTATCAGTGATTGCATTTCATGTGCATTCTTTTGTGATTGGGTTAATTCACTCAGGATGATATTTTCCAGGTCTAACCATTTACCTACAAATTGCATGAATTCATTATTTTTAATTGCTGAGTAGTATTCCATTGTATAAATATACCACATTTTCTGTATCCATTCCTCCTTTGAGGGATATTTGGGCTCCTTCCAATTTCTGGCTATTATAAACAAGGCTGCTATAAACATAGTGGAGCATGTGTCCTTATTGCATGCAGGGGAATCCTCTGGGTATATGCCCAGGAGTGGTATGCCAGGGTCCTCTGGAAGTGACATGCCCAATTTTCTGAGGAACCGCCAAACTGATTTCCAGAGCGGTTTTACCATTTTGCAATCCCACCAACAGTGGAGGAGTGTTCCTCTTTCTCCACATCCTCGCCAGCACTTGTTGTCTCTTGAGTTTTTAATCTTAGCCATTCTAACTGGTGTGAGGTGGAATCTCAGGGTTGTTTTGATTTGCATTTCCCTGATGACTAATGATGTTGAACATCTTTTAAGGTGTTTCTCGGCCATTCGAATTTCTTCTGGTGAAAATTCTTTGTTTAGCTCTGTGCCCCATTTTTTGATAGGGTTATTTGGTTCTTTGGGGTCTAACTTCTTGAGTTCTTTGTATATATTGGATATTAGCCCTCTGTCGGATGTGGAGTTGGTGAAGATCTTTTCCCACTTTGTTGGTTGCCGTTTTGTCCTTCTGACAGTGTCCTTTGCTTTGCAGAAACTTTGTAATTTTATGAGGTCCCATTTGTCGATTCTTGATCTTAGAGCATAAGCTATTGGTGTTCTGTTCAGGAACTTTTCCCCTGTGCCCAAGTCCTCCAGGGTCTTCCCAAGTTTCTTTTCTAATAGTGTGAAAGATCTTTATAAGAAGAACTTCACCGGGCGTTGGTGGCGCACGCCTGTAATCCCAGCACTTGGGAGGCAGAGGCAGGTGGATTTCTGAGTTCAAGGCCAGACTGGTCTACAGAGTGAGTTCCAGGACAGCGAGGGCTACATAGAGAAACCCTGTCTCGAAAATCCAAAAGAAGAAGAAGAAGAAGAAGAAGAAGAAGAAGAAGAAGAAGAAGAAGAAGAAGAAGAAGAAGAACTTCAAGGCTCTGAAGAAAGAAATCAAAGAAAACTTCAGAGGATGGAAAAATCTTCCATGTTTGTGGATTGGCAGGATTAATATAGTAAAAATGGCCATCTTGAAAAAAGCAATATTAAGATTCAATGCAATCCCCATCAAAATTCCAACTCAATTCTTCATTGAGTTAGAAAGAGCAATTCTCAAATTCATCTGGAATAACAAAAAACCCAGGATAGCCAAAACTATTCTCAACAGTAAAAGAAATTCTAGGGAATCGGTATCCTGGACATCAAGCAGTACTACAGATCAATAGAGCTAAAAACCACAAAATCCATAAAGATTTCCTGAACTGAACATTTCTTTAGGTGTTTCTTGGCCATTCAGTATTCCTCAGTTGAGACTTCTTTGTTTAGCTCTGTACCTAATTTTTAATAGGGTTACTTGGTTCTCTGGAGTCTAACTTCTTTAGTTCTTTTTTTTATATATTTATTTACATTTCAAATGATTTCCCCTTTCCTGGATTCCCCCTCCCCGAAAATACCATAAGCCCCTTTCCTTCCCCCTCTCCTCCCATCCACCCTTCCCAATTCCCTGTTCTGGTATTCCCCTACACTACTGCACTGAGTCTTTCCAGAACCAGGGGCCACTCCTTCCTTCTTCTTAGACATCATTTGATATGTGGATTGTGTCTTGGGTATTCTAAGCTTCTAGGCTAATATCTGCATGTCAGTGAATGCATACCATGAGTGTTCTTTTGAGACTGGGTTACCTCACTTAGGATGATGTTCTCCAGCCCCATCCATTTGTCTAAGAATTTCATGAATTCATTGTTTCTAATGGCTGAATAGTACTCCATTGTGTATATATACCACATTTTTTGTATACATTCCTCTGTTGAGGGACATTTGGGTTCTTTCCAGCTTCTGGCTATTAAAAATATGGCTGCTATGAACATAGTGGAACAAGTATCCTTATTACATGCTGGGGAATCCTAGGCTTTATCCCAGGGATGCAGGGATGGTTCAATATACGGAAATCCATCAATGCAATCCACTACATAAGCAAACTCAAACAAAAAAACCACATGGTCATTTCATTAGATGCTGAGAAAGCATTTGAAAAAATTCAGCATCCTTTCATGCTAAAAGTCTTGGAAAGAACAGGAATTCAAGGCCCCTTCTGAAACATAGTAAAGGCAATATACAGCATACTAGTAGCCAACATCAAACTCAATGGAGAGAAACTTGAAGCAATTCTTTAGTTCTCTGTATATATTGAATATTAGTCTTCTATTGGATGTAGGATTGGTAAAGATTTTTTCCCACTATGTTGGCTGCTGTTTTGTCCTATTGACAGTATCCTTTGTCTTACAGAAGCTTTGCAATTTTATGTATTCCCATTTGTCAATTCTTTTTTTAACATTGTATAATATGTTTATTTAAAATTAAATAAATTTTTTTATTCTAATGAAATAATTTCTTTTTTTATATATTTTTTTAATTTAATTTTTATTGATCGTAGATCATATGTTTTTTGTGTTTTCTTCAGGAACTTTTCCTTTGTGCCCACGTGCTTGAAGGTCTTCCCCCACTTTATTTTCTATTAGTTTCAGTGTATCTAGTTTCATGTGGAGGTTCTTTATCCACTTGAACTTGAGCTTTGTACAGGGAGATAAGAATGGATCAATTTGCATTCTTCTACATGTTAACTGCCAGATGAACCAGCACCATTTGTTGAAAATGCTGTCTTTTTTCCAATGGATGGTTTTTGCTACTTTATCAAAGATCAAGTGATCATAGGTGTGTGGGTTCATTTCTAGGTCTTAAGTTCTATTCCATTGATCTACCTGCCTATCATTGTACCAATACCATGCATTTTTATCACGATTTCTCTGTAGTACAGCTTGAGGTCAGGGATGGTGATTTTGTCAGAAGTTCTGTTATTTTTGAGAACAATTTTAGCTATCCTGAGTTATTTGTTATTCTAGATGAATTTTCAAATTGTTCTTTCTTCATTGCTCTATGAAGAATTGTGTTGGAATTTTGATGGGGATTGAATCTGAATATTGCTTTTGGCAAATGGCCATCTTTACTATAATAATCCTGCCAATCCATGAGTCTGGGATATCTTTCAATCTTCTGAGACCTTAGATTTCTTTTTTCAGAGGCTTGAAGTTCTTGTCATACAGATCTTTCACTTGTTTAGAAAATTCTTTATTCTCTGATCAACCATAAAATCCATATAAATTCTCAATAAGGTGTGGATATCATGGCAACTCTCTTTCAATGACAGAGTATTTCTGGACAGGGACAGTACTGTATAGCTCTTGTGTAAACAATTGCAGCAGTTGTTCATGAGTGTAATAGCCAGAGAAGGGTTGAAAGTAAGAGAATCACGCTTTTCTGATTGTTCCAGCTCTTACATTCTGCCTCTTCCCCCTTTTCATTATATTCCCTGAGCCTTGAGGATAGAGATACAGATGTCCTCTTTGTGGTTGGCAATTCAACTTAAAAACAAAAACAAAAACAGTAACAGTCACTGTTGGTCAATTTAAAAAGAAGTTTCTATAACTAAAAATGACTGTAGCTACTAATCTGTGGGCATAGCACATATTTAGAATGGAGTTTCTTAGATATGCTCTATCTATTTGGCAAAGTGACAATAAAAGCTTCAACATTGTAGCCACATGCTTCTGATCAGGTGTATTATAGTCAAGGCAAATTCTCTCCTGTGTAGCAGACATCAATCCAATCAGAAAACAGTGTGCTACTTGGAAAATAGACTACACGCTAGTGAAACAGTAGGCTCAGCTTACCTGGCTGATTGGTGTTGGTGCATTTAGCATCTACATTTGAGTAAGACTGTTCATAATGGTTCCCTCCCATTGTCCATCAGCCTATACAATACATTTGCTCCTTTTCAGAGCCAGCTAGTAGGGAGGAAACATCTTGATTTTATCATGTTCTAAAACCCTGGCATATGTCATGTTCAGCAATAGGTTCTTACTCTCAAGTACTAGAACTTATATTTCAATGAGAAGAAATAAAAATAATATATGGACAAGAAAAGTGAAGAGAGCAGAAAATACCACAAGGATCATATGGGTGATGAAAGAAAACCTTTCTGAGAAGGTGCACCTGAGATAGTATTAGAAGGAAAATGTCAAAGAACAGACTCTTCAAGAATGCAAGTATTCAAGTGAAGCAAAGAGAACACAGAAGAATCAATCGGAAGCTATGTGAAAGAGAATGATGAAGAGGAAGACTTCCAACTCACATAGTGATTTTGACCATATTAAAACATTTGCAATTAAGTCACATTACAGAAGGAAAGTTTTCAAAATTTCAGGGAAATATCTGTAATGATATATTTGGTCATTTCCAAAGGTCTCTCTGGGCTTCCTTGAATTTTATGCTGACAGGGTATCAAGGAAAACAAAGCAAAGAGAAAGAGAGCTTGTTCTGAGATCTTAGATATATTAGAGAGGTGGTAATAACAAAGTCCTGTAACTTAGAAACTACACAAGTTCTTCAAATATTAGTTCCAGAGAATGAGATAAAAATTCAATTCTGCATTTTTAGCTGAATCAGTATGCAAATTAGTTTTATCGTTATAGAGATTGGAAAATTAAGAAAATGATCACTGATGTAAAAGCTGTGAGAAAAGAGGGTAGTAGATTTTCTATTTAATATGTGAAACTAGAGACTTCAGTGGAGATGTCTAAAAGTTGTTTTAATCTAGGTATTTGATGGTTAGATTAGGAATTCCAGGCTGTAGCCAGAAACTGAGAGTCTCTAGCACTTTGGCATTTAGATGAAGGCATTGGGAAAGAGAAGGTCTAATATCTACTTGCTAATACTTGAAATTTGAATAAAAGCAGAATTGGCTTAGAATCACAGAGAAGAGATGGTGTGGAGGATGAGTCAGGAAAACACTTCAGGAACTATGGAGGGGCTGGCTTTGACCATGAAGAATTGGGTGCAGAGGATCTTATTTAGCTTGCCAGAGTTAGTTCTTATCCATCTCCTGCAACAATACTGGCCAAAATGGCTCAAGCATTTCAGCTAAATGTAATCCCCAGTAAGAAATCTGATTATGAACAGAGGTGAGAATATATCAGCGATTTCTGTCTGTCCCTTTGTCAAATTCCTGACTTGTACTATATGTTCTTCTCTAGGACTTCGCCAGGCAGCCCTCCATTCACAACTCTATTTTCCGACTGATAAACATATCTTTCCTTCACTATCCAGGATTAGGGTAATTCATTTCCAGCAATGACCTTGAATATCCATATCACATCTGCAATATATTTAGAGCCATTCAGCAGCTTGTAAATAAACTTCACATTTGACATTTTTCAACCCCTCAATGTATTCAAAATGTTTCTTTTATGCTTGCAACGAGCCTTATGTGAACTGAATATCATGTCTATTTTTTGGCCAATCCCATGGGACAGTGCACAAAAATGACATTGGTTTTTAGGGTGAATGTCTTAGTCTTTCTTGACAATTTCAAGAACACAATAAGGTTTAAGGGTGAGAGGAGCATATACAGAGGGAAAACAGCATTAGAAGATAGGATTGTCAAGAACGGACTACATTTTTTTTTAGCAATTTCTTTTGCTCTAAAGAGTATAGGACTTTGGGATAGGTTGCAAAGCAAATGGTGTGTGGTAAAAGGAACAGTATTGAGATGGAGAATGAACTGAAAGAAAATGAAAGCACTATCATCTATAGCAAGAAATTCTTTCACAGAGAGGATCTGGTTATATTTCCTTTCCCACAGTGGAGTCCTTGGTGTTGCAGTTCTCATGGGAAACCCCAAGGTTTCCTCCCAGAACACATAGAAAGCAGCAGAGAGGGCTTTGAAATTCTTTCTAATTTTCTTAGATTTTTCAGAGTGATAAAGGAAGGAATGATGAAACCAATGCTCACTGATTCTTTTCCTTCATAAAGGTGATTTCTCCTGAATTATTTAAGTCAGAGAGCTTTTGAAGAATGAGCATTTAAGGAACATATGCATCTGGATAGCTTCACACGTTTGGTAAACTGTTGGATAAATAAGGCACTCAAACTTATTATGCACAGTTAGTGACACATGGAAAGTGTAGCCAACGTCACACATTCAAAATGTGTTTCCAATGTCCTAATGCTAGCACATGTGTATGGCAATTTGCAAGGTGTTGGTGGAAGACACATCTGTGACAGTAATGACAAAAGAGAAGAGGCTACATGATCAAGGATGCTGAGGGAAAGTAAGGTTACTCACAGATACTTGCTGAGAGGTATCTCATAGGTTTCCTTTGGTTATTAACCAAGGAAACATGTAAGAGGCTTTAGGGAGGTGTGAGAACACAGCTGAGTAGAGAAACAATGCTGATCTAAAGTTGGTCTATAGAACTGAACAAACCCCTTCAGCTGTCTGCCTTGTCAAACAAGCTTTCTGCCCTGTTTATGACTGTATCACTTTCAGAGGGTATTCTGTGCTGACGTGGGTTTAGCGAGTTGCCTCTTTGGTTCAGTCAAGCTGAAAAATGGTATACACTCCATTTGTATTACATTCAAAACAGCTATTTGCTTTTATGGTTCACTTGATGGATTCATTTGAATAATCAAATTGCATTACTACGCAGGCCCTCAATCTCAAGTTTCAGCAACATGTTTATCTCATTAACCCATCACTGATTTTACATAAATAATTACAAAATAAAGTAGAAAACAAGTGCATCCAGACAAGTCAAACAGAGAAGCCCCGACAGTGCTGCAGTCTAAAGACTGGTGAATTAATGTGCTTTAAATTAGACATTCCCATATCATTAGGTTAATAACCTTATGGATTCAATATAGCAAGAAAGAAAACTTGCTAGTCTTAAATGTCTTAAACCTGAGGATCATTTTGTTCAGCATGCATCTACTGTAGAATCCCAAGCCTTCCTGTGTTGGGAAATGTTAATATCTAGTATACAGAGATTCAGAGCTGAAGGGACACTTTGAGTTAGTAACTGTTTCCTAAGAAAAAGTGAAAGTCATCTTACAGAAATGACACCTAATAGTTCCTGAATAAACTGTCTCAAACTGTGTGAGTTATTCCACTTCTCCAAGTAGTGAAAGTTATTTATTTACAATCAAGGAATAGATTTCTGTGATTATATGTTGCATTTCTAGGAAATGTGATAATCCTCTTAAGGAAATAAACATGAGATGGTTGGTTGGAAATGATGGTTTTTTTTTTTTTTTGTTTTTGTTTTTGTTTTTGTAAAACGATGAAAAGTGGTGACTCAGTTTTAGTAACAGTTTTTCTGGGTTCTGTAGAACAATATCAATGGCTTACCAAATTTTTATAGCTTCACAGATTACATTATCACTTGACCAGTGAGATACACAAGACACTTTGATTAGGCCATGACTTCTCAAATCTTGTCATAACAATTTCCATAGGGAAAGTACCTATGGGAAGCCCTGTCCTCTAGTGTTCATTCCTGATATCTATGACTGCTATATATTGGTTACACTCTTTTTGTAATTAGGAATTTTCCCTATAAGTTCATGCTAGACTCAAACACACAACTGTTTTGTCTCATCCTTCCAAGTGTTAGGACTACAGAGAATTTTCACAGAAAATGAACCTTCCTGTGAGTATCAATGTAGGTTCCAGTGTGTCTTTCTTCTTCTTCTTCTTCTTCTTCTTCTTCTTCTTCTTCTTCTTCTTCTTCTTCTTCTTCTTCTTCTTCTTCTCCTTCTCCTTCTCCTTCTCCTTCTCCTTCTCCTTCTCCTCCTCCTCCTCCTCCTCCTCCTTCTCCTTCTCCTTCTCCTTATCTACTTACATTCCAGTCATTTCTCCCCTCTTTTAGGACCCCCTCCTACAGTTCCTAATCCAATATCTCCTCCCTCTGCCTCTGAAAGAGTTCCCCTCCCAATCAGACCTCCTCCTTCCCTGGGGCCTCAAGTCTTTCTGGAGGAGTCTGTGTTAGTTGAGATTGCTGGTCTCAACGCATATCATAATATCACTTATAGTGTGAGGTGTTGGTGTTCCCCCATGAGACAGATCAAAATCTGAGCTCTTCATTGGACTGCCTTTCCTTCAGTCTTGTCCATTTTTGTCCTTGCAGGTTTTTTTATACAGGAACAATTCTGGGTCAGAAATTTTAACTGTGGCTTGGTAACCCAGTCCCTTCACTGTGTATCTACTGCAGGTAGACTCTTCTAGTTCCCTCTCTCCAATGGATGTCTTTTTAATGACCAAACCATTCTTAATCAGTAAAATTATAATTTGTATGAATTAAACAGTTTAGATTTGTAAACACACACACATGCTTGAAAAATGAATCTCTTCTTGAAAGGGTGGGGAAGATCAGAGACCATCTATCATTTGGTATCCATTTGCTCCTTACCCCTTGTTGCGTGCAACACTGTCTTCATTGCAAGTGGCCTCAGGGAAGAGCTACAGTATATAGTCCAAGTAAGACTAGATGAGGGAACCTCCATTTATGTGACTGTGAGAACAGTCTATAAGGAACTAGAGTTATTTCAAAGACATGAAGTTCTTGTAACTGGAAGCAGGAGAAATGCAATCATAGGAGAAAGAAGAGCCTACCTTACAGTAATTGATGAATAGGAAATGTGATTTGCATAGTTGCTCTCTTACATTGTTGCATGCATAAACAAAAAACAGCTGTGCTCAACAATGCAATTAGAAAGAATGAAACTTGATTAGGACTACACTTGAGGGGATGACAAGCATTACATGATCACACTGTGAAATAAGGTCTATGATTAGGCTGACAAGAGAATGTGACCAGAAGAATCTGACAACAATCTCTGTGGAAACCACTTTAGTTTCCATTCAAACTTAGATTTCTTGTAAACATTTTCATGGTCTAGAATCCAAAAATAGAGTAAGTTCTGTGTGACCGAGAACCTGACAAGTGTTTCTTGGAAGTCTCCAGCGACTCTTGCTACTTCCTTATGTGGCTTATAATGCATTAGTGACTACTTCTGAGTCATCAATAACACATGGATGTCTGTGACTTGTGTCTTGGTTATTCTGAGCTTCTGTGCTAATATTCAGTTATCGGTGAGAGCATAACATTTGTGTTCTTTTGTGATTGGGTTATAAAAAGACTTTGACATTTCCACACTTTGGTCATCCTTCTTGGACTTCATGTGGTCTGTGACTTGTATCTTGGTTATTCTGAGATTCTGTGCTATATTGGGTTACTTCACTCAGGATATTTTCTAGTTCCATCCATTTGCCCAAGAATTTCATGAAGTTGTTGTTTTTAATGGCTGAGTAGTACTTCATTGTGTAAATATACCACATTTTTTGTACCTATTTCTGTTGCGGGACATCTAGGTTCTTTCCAGCTCTGTCCTTCTTAGAAAGCAAAACAAAATACCCTAAGTGGAGACGGACAAAGTGTGGAGCAGAGACTAAAAGAGAGGCCATGCAGAAACTGCCCCACCTGGGGATCCATCCCATATATAGTTATCCATCCCAGACACTATTGTAGATATCAACTAGAGCTTGCTAACATGAACCTGATATAACTGTCACATAAGAGGCTCTGCCAGTGCCTGACAAATACAGAGGTGGATGCTCTGAGCCAACCATTGGACTGAGCACAGGGTCCTCAATGGAGGAGCTAGAGAAAGGACTGAAGGAGCTGAAGGGGTTTGCAGCCCCATAGGAGGAACATCAACATGAACCACCCAATACATCCAGAGCTCCCAGGGATTAAACCACCAACCAAAGAATACATATGGAGGGACCCCTGGCTCACCACACATGTAGCAGAGGATAGCCTTGTAGGATATTAATGGGAGGAGAGGCCCTTGGTCCTTTGAAGGCTTGATGCCCCAGTGTAGGAGAATGCTAGGACAGGGAAGCAGGAGTGGGTGGGTTTGTGAACAGCTGGAAGGGTGATAGGATAGGGGGTTTTTGGAGGGAAAAGTGGGTAAGGATATAATATTTGAAATGTAAATAAAGAAAATATCTATAAGAAAGACTTGGAATGTTTCAAAAGCACCTTTAAAGTGTTTTTTCTTTAGACTGTGTGATGTAAAAGGCAGACATTGGTTCTTATGACATGGTGATATTAATATGAGATCTTGGAGATAAACAGAGAGGGAAAGCTTGGGGTATACTAAAACATTGGCTTGTCAAGTTGACCAGTAACCACTTGTCCATGTTGGGTTTTCCTTGTTTGCTTCATTTTGTTTTGTTAACACAACACAAACTAGAGTTATCTGAGAGGAAGAAAGCACACATCAGAAAATTACTTTCTAAGATTAGTACCATCCTTTGGCAGGTATTCTTGGGGCATATAAGAAAGCAGGCTAAGCAATGCATGAGAAACATGCCTGTAAGCCTCATTCTTCCATAGCCATTGCTTCTGTTCCTGTGTCCAGGTTCATGATTTAGGTTCCTGTCCTCACTTTCCTAAATGATAGCATATGATGTGAAGCTGTATGCTGAAATAAACGTTTCCCACCAGAGATGCTTTTGGTCATGGTGTTTATAACCATGATAGAAAAACTAAGATTCATCCTTTACATGATTTACTTCCTACTTGATGATATTGTGAGTAATTCTGAGTGTTTCTCCACTTGTTCCTCATTTTCAAAGGACAGCAGTGTTGTTGCTCTCTATCCTTCAATATGGGGGAAAATGTCCCCAAACTCTTTGATGTCTCACCTGGGATAAACCTATAGCCACAGAGAGATCAAACAGGGATACTAACAGCCTCTCAGGACAGCTCTGTCTATTCCTACTTCATACAAAATTTCCTTTCTTATTTAAATTAATTCTTTTGATCTTAGAATCCCTTGCTAATTTTATAATTTTTTTCAAAATATAATCGCAATATGTATATACTTAAAAATAGTAGTATGGCTACTCTACCTAACTTAAAAATTAAGTTTTAAAGTTATTTTCTGGGTCAACACAACTCATCAGAGATTTTTGAAATGTGATTTTATGAAAAGCTAATCTATTACAAATATAGAATTTGAATACTTAAATTCTTTTCTTCTACACAAAGAGCTAGTGATAAGTTCAAATTCTATATTCAAATCTGACCAATCATTCATAGTATATTATTAATATAAAAAGCAAAACTATTTAAATCTTTATAGTAAAATTAGCTTTTGCTTAAATATATAGAGAAATTAAATCCCTGTATTCATACTTCTTAGCTTGTTTTCCCTTAAGTGTCATGGGGAAGAACTTTTCATACTGTATCATGTTAGGTTTTTGTAAATATTTCTTCTTTCCTCTGTCTTACTGGATCATCAAATAAACAATAAGAAAATAATAGTATTTCATATTCAGATTTTTTATCTCAAGCTTGAATTAAAATATAGTTCTTTCAAGAAACATCCCAACCAGAAGGTCATGAGACAGGTCCTTATAAGAGACATGAAGAATGCTTATTTCAGTAAGAAGTTCGGGCAAATGGATAGAACTAGAAAATATCATCCAGAGTAAGGTAACTCAGACCCAAAAGGGCATGCATGGTATGTACTCACTAATAAGTGGTTATTAGCCAAAATAGTAGAGTACTCAAGATACAGTCCACAGAACTCAAAAAAATCAACAAGCTGAAGGGCCCAAGTGAGTATGCCTCAGTCCCACTTGGGCATAGAAGAAAGCAACCACAAGTGGGGTGAAAGGGGTCTGGGAAGGAAAGGTGATGGAGGGAGCAGAGAGAACATGATCTGGTATTGTGTGGGGGAAAATATTGAAATCCCTGAGGGCCAGCAGAAAGAATGGAAACATGCAGCCTCAGGACATAGGAGGTTAGGGGCGAGGGTGTGGGGAGGTCCCTCCAAAATCTATCAGAGACCTGGGAGGTGAGAGACTCTCAGGACTCAAAGGGAGGACTTTAGATGAATTGCCATGCAGTGGGGAGAGGGAACTTGTAGAGCTCACCTCCAGCAGAAAGACACGGCATCAAGTGAGGTATAGGATTGCCATCCCATAGTCAAAACTCTAACCCATAACTGTTCCTGTTGGATAGAACTGCAGGAACGGAAGTGGAGAGGATCCTGAGGAAAAGAAGGTCCAGCAACAGGCCCAAAATGGGATCCAGCTCAAGGAGAGGCCCCAAAACCTGACACTACTACTGAAGCTATGGAGCACTTGCAAAAAGAACCTATCATGACTTCCCTCAGAAAGACCCAACAAGCAGCTGAAAGAGTCAGATCCAGATATTTTTTAACCAACCAGTGGCAGAAGTTGCTGACACCTGTGGTTGAATTAGGGGAAAGCTGGAAGAAGCTGAGGAGGAGGGTGACTCTGTAGGAGGGCTAGCAGTATAAATTAACCTGGATCCCAGGATCTCTCAGGCACTGGAACACCAACCAGACAGCGTACACCAGCTGATATTAGACCTCCAACACTTATTAGAGCCCCAGAAGACTGCTGGGGCTAGGTTAAGTCAAAGATGAAGTACCTAATCCTTAAGAGACTGGAGGCCACATGGTGTTTAGAGATCTGGAGGGGTGGCAGTGGGGACATCCTCAAGGACACTGGAGGGCAGGGAGGAGGTATGGGATGTGGAACAGCTGGAGGATGAACAGGGAGGGGAATAAATTCTGGAGTTTAAAATAAATAAATAAACAAACAAATAAATAGTTTTGTACTATTTCATTTATTCATAAATGAAATTCATTTAGTTAAGTAAGTTCATAATGGATGAAGTTTCTTTGTAGTAAGAAGAATAAAACATTAGGCAGAGATATACTGGAGAATAAAATTACACACAAGTTTAAGAGATCACAAGGACTGATTTTTTATTTCAAAATCATTCTGAAGCAATCTTTTAATAGCATTTATTTGAGTGCTCACAATGCAAAACTAGCACTTGTAATATGGTTTAGATGCTTTTCACCAAGCCTTAATACTTGTGTTCAATTCTCAGGGTCCATAAGCTGGAGTGCAAGAAATGATTCCCCAAAGCCTTACTGTAACCTTCACATTCCCAATGTTGAACATAACCCCAAGAACACACCTCAAAAAGAAATAATTGTGACAAAATTTAAAATGCATAAATTCCTTTTAATCTCCACATCAATCACAATCTAGTTTGTGAAGCACAGTAAAAAAGATGATTATAATGGTACAGAATCATAGGAAACATTGACCATAGATAAAAAGTGTAGTACAACCAAATATCAGCATAGTGGCTGGAGACAGTTATGAAATGTTTACAGGGCCTGCTAAGGATAGGTATCACTGTAGGTGAAATGAACAGTCCTGATAATTTATAAAGTTAACTACAAGATGGTCCTAAAGTATAGATCCTTTAAAATGTTCTGGGTAGATCCCACTGGCTGGATTTTATAAGAAAAAGTTGGGAGCACCAAGGCTGCTTCTGCAACCAGCTCGCCGGCCCCTGGACCAGCTGTGTAGGGGCGGGCCTCCATATTGCAACCAGGACACAGCTGGAAAGGCCCAGGCTCTGTGGGACATCCCCGCCCTCGGGTGAGCACCTAAGCTGCGTTCTGCAACCAGCTCGCCGGTCCCTAGACCAGCGGTGTAGAGGCGGGCCTCCATATTGCAACCAGGTCACAGCTGGAAAGGCCCAGGTAAACACCCCTTCCAGGGCTACACTCACGGGGGTACCTGCTAGGGTCTCGGAGCCAAGCAGGCGGAGTCCCGCCTAGGCTCTGTGGGACATCCCTGAGCCCTCTGGTGAGCACCAAGGCTGCTTCTGCAACCAGCTCGCCGGCCCCTGGACCAGCGGTGTAGCGGCGGGCCTCCATATTGCAACCAGGACACAGCTGGAAAGGCCCAGGCTCTGTGGGACATCCCCGCCCTCGGGTGAGCACCTAAGCTGCGTTCTGCAACCAGCTCGCCGGCCCCTAGACCAGCGGTGTAGCAGCGGGCCTCCATATTGCAACCAGGACACAGCTGGAAAGGCCCAGGTAAACACCCCTTCCAGGGCTACACTCAGGGGCGTATCTGCTAGGGTCTCGGAGCCAAGCAGGCGGAGTCCCGCCTAGGCTCTGTGGGACATCCCCGAGCCCTCTGGTGAGCACCAAGGCTGCTTCTGCAACCAGCTCGCCGGCCCCTGGACCAGCGGTGTAGCGGCGGGCCTCCATATTGCAACCAGGACACAGCTGGAAAGGCCCAGGCTCTGTGGGACATCCCCGCCCTCTGGTGAGCACATAGGCTGCGTTCTGCAACCAGCTCGCCGGCCCCTAGACCAGCGGTGTAGCGGCGGGCCTCCATATCACAACCAGGACACAGCTGGAAAGGCCCAGGCTCTGTGGGACAACCCGCCCTCGGGTGAGCACCTAAGCTGCGTTCTGCAACCAGCTCGCCGGCCCCTAGACCAGCGGTGTAGCGGCGGGCCTCCATATTGCAACCAGGACACAGCTGGAAAGGCCCAGGTAAACACCCCTTCCAGGGCTACACTCACGGGCGTATCTGCTAGGGTCTGGGAGCCAAGCAGGCGGAGTCCCGCCTAGGCTCTGTGGGACATCCCCGAGCCCTCTGGTGAACACCAAGGCTGCTTCTGCAACCAGCTCGCCGGCCCCTGGACCAGTGGTGTAGCGGCGGGCCTCCATATTGCAACCAGGACACAGCTGGAAAGGCCCAGGCTCTGTGGGACATCCCCGCCCTCTGGTGAGCACATAGGCTGCGTTCTGCAACCAGCTCGCCGGCCCCTAGACCAGCGGTGTAGCGGCGGGCCTCCATATGACAACCAGGACACAGCTGGAAAGGCCCAGGCTCTGTGGGACATCCCCGCCCTCGGGTGAGCACCTAAGCTGCGTTCTGCAACCAGCTTGCCGGCCCCTAGACCAGCGGTGTAGCGGCGGGCCTCCATATTGCAACCAGGACACAGCTGGAAAGGCCCAGGTAAACACCCCTTCCAGGGCTACCCTCACGGGGGATCTGCTAGGCTCTCGGAGTTCCTTGCAACCAGGACACAGCTGGAGAAGCCCAGGTAGACAGATTCCAACAGGGGCTACAATCACATGGGTGGCAGCCAGCTTATGATCCCTTAAAGCAGCAGTCACACATATTCACCAATAGAGAAACAACAGGTGAGCCCAGCCTCACAGGAGATTCAAACACCAGCCACTGACAACAAGGCCAACTAAAACCAGAAATAACCAGATGGCAAAAGGAAAACGAAGGAACGTTACTAACAAAAATCAAGGCAACATGACAGCATCTGAACCCAGTTCTCCAACAACAGGAATCCCTGGATACCCTAAAACACCAGAAAAACAAGACTTGGATATAAAATCACTGGTCAGGATGCTGGTAGCTGAACACATAGAAAAATCTCGTAAAGAAATAGAGGAGAAAATGGATCAAAAGTTAGAAGCCTTTACGAGGCAAATACAAAAATCACTTCAAGAAATGCAGGAGAAGATGGATCAAAGAGAAGAAGACAATAAGGAAGAAAGACAAAAGTCACTTAAAGAACTACAGAAGAACGTGGGCCAACAAGTAGAAGCTATGAAAGAGGAAGCACAAAAATCTATTAAAGAAATACATGAAAACACAATCAAGCAAGCGAAAGATCTGAGCACATCCATCCAGATACTAAAAACAGAAGTAGAAACAACTAAGAAATCACAGAGGGAGACAACATTGGAGATAGAAAACCTGGGGAAGAAATCAGGGGCCATAGACGCAAGTATCAACAATAGAATACAAGAGATAGAAGACAGAATCTCAGAAGCCGAAGATAACATAGGAACCATTGATTCAACAGTCAAAGAAAATACTAAATGCAAAAAGGTGGTAACCCAAAACATCCAGGAAATCCAAGACACTATGAGAAGACCAAACCTAAGGATTATAGGTATAGACGAGAGTGAAGATTTACAAGTTAAAGGGCCAGCTAATATCTTCTATAAAATTATGGAAGAAAACTTCCCCAACCTAAGGAGAGAGATGCCCATGAATATACAAGAAGCCTATAGAACCCCAAACAGACTGGACCAGAACAGAAATACATCCCGTCACATAATAATCAAAACTCCAAATGTAATAAACAAAGAAAGAATACTAAAGGCAGCAAGAGAAAAAGGCCAAGTAACATATAAAGGAAAACCTATCAGAATAACACCAGACTTCTCACCTGAGACCATGAAAGCTAGAAGATCCTGGGCAGATATCATGCAAACTCTAAGAGAACACAAACTTCAGCCAAAACTACTTTACCCAGCAAAACTCTCAATTGCCATTGATGGAGACATCAAGGTATTCCATGACAAAACCAAATTTGCAAGATATCTCTCCACAAATCCAGCCCTACAAAGGATAATAGGGGGAAAACACCAAGACAAGGACGGAAACTACACCCGGGAAGAAGCAAGATAGAAACCTCCTCTCATCAAACCCAAAAGAAGATAACCTCTCGAATATAAAAAATAAATAAGATAAATAAATATAATTTCAAAAATGTCTCGAGGTAATAATTACTATTCCTTAATATCTCTTAACGTCAATGGACTCAATTCCCCAATAAAAAGACATAGATTAACAGACTGGATACAGAAACAGGACCCTACATTTTGCTGCATACAGGAAACACATCTCAGTGTTAAAGACAAACACTACCTTAGAGTAAAAGGCTGGAGGACAATTTTACAAGCAAATGGTCTCAGGAAACAAGCTGGAGTAGCCATTCTAATATCAGATAAAATTGACTTTCAACCTAAAATCATCCAAAGAGACTCAGAAGGTCACTTCTTGCTGGCCAAAGGGAAAATCCACCAGGAAGAGCTCTCAATACTGAACATCTATGCTCCAAATGCAAGGGCACCCTCCTTCGTAAAAGAAACCTTACTAAAGCTTAAAGCACACATTACACCTAACACAATAATTGTGGGTGACTTCAACACCCCACTCTCCTCAATGGACCGATCAGGAAAGCAGAAACTAAACAGGGACACAGTGAAACTAATTGAAACTCTGGACCAATTGGATTTAACAGATATATATAGAACATTTCATCCTAAAGCTAAAGAATATACCTTTTTCTCAGCACCGCATGGTACCTTCTCCAAAATAGACCATATAATCGGTCACAAGACAGATGTCAACAAATACAAGAAGATCGAGCTAATCCCATGCCTCTTATCAGATCACCATGGAGTAAGAGTGGTCTTCAATAGCAACAAAAACAACAGAAAGCCCACATACACATGGAAACTGAACAATATTCTACTCAATGACACCTTGGTCAAGGAAGAAATAAAAAAAGAAATCAAAGACTTTTTAGAATTCAATGAAAATGAAGGTACAACCTACCCAAATCTATGGGACACAATGAAAGCAGTGCTAAGAGGAAAACTCATAGCTCTAAGTGCATCCAAAAAGAAACTGGAGAGAGCATACACTAGCAGCTTAATGGCACACCTTAAAGCCCTGGAAGAAAAACAAGTTAATTCACCCAGGAGGAGTAGAAGACAAGAAATCATCAAACTCAGGGCTGAAATCAATCAAATAGAAACAAAGAGAACCATACAAAGAATCAACAAGACCAGGAGCTGGTTCTTTGAGAAAATCAACAAGATAGATAAACCCTTAGCCAGACTAACCAAAGGACACAGAGACAGTATACAAATTAACAAAATTAGAAATGAAAAGGGAGACATAACAACAGAAACTGAGGAAATTCAAAAGATCATCAGATCCTACTACAAAGGTCTATACTCAAAACAACTGGAGAATCTGGAGGAAATGGACGATTTCCTAGACAGATATCAAATACCAAAATTAAATCAGCATCAAGTAGACCAGCTAAATAGTCCCATAACCCCTAAAGAAATAGAAGGGGTTATAGAAAGCCTCCCAACCAAAAAAAGTACGGGACCAGATGGTTTTAGTGCAGAATTCTACCAGACCTTCAAAGAAGACTTAACACCAATACTCTCCAAACTATTCCACAAAATAGAGACAGAAGGGACACTGCCCAACTCATTCTTCGAAGCCACAATTACGCTAATACCTAAACCACAAAAAGATCCAACAAAGAAAGAGAACTTCAGGCCAATTTCTCTGATGAATATAGATGCAAAAATACTAAATAAAATTCTTGCTAACCGAATCCAAGAGCACATCAAAACGATCATCCACCATGATCAAGTAGGCTTCATCCCAGGGATGCAGGGATGGTTCAATATACGGAAATCCATCAATGTAATCCACTACATAAACAAACTGAAAGAAAAAAACCACATGGTCATCTCATTAGATGCTGAAAAAGCATTCGACAAAATTCAGCATCCTTTCATGCTAAAAGTCTTGGAAAGAGCAGGAATTCAAGGCCCATACCTAAACATAGTAAAAGCAATCTACAGCAAACCAGTAGCCAACATCAAAATAAATGGAGAGAAACTTGAAGCATTCCCACTAAAATCAGGGACTAGACAAGGCTGCCCTCTCTCTCCATATCTTTTCAATATAGTACTTGAAGTTCTAGCAAGAGCAATTAGACAACATAAGGAAGTCAAAGGGATACAAATTGGAAAGGAAGAAGTGAAACTATCATTATTTGCAGACGATATGATAGTTTACCTAAGCGACCCAAAAAACTCCACCAGAGAACTTCTACAGCTGATAAACAACTTCAGCAAAGTGGCAGGTTATAAAATTAACTCAAGCAAGTCAGTGGCCTTCTTGTACTCAAAGGACAAGCAGGCAGAGAAAGAAATTAGGGAAATAACACCCTTCACAATAGCCACAAACAACATAAAGTATCTTGGCGTAACTCTAACCAAACAAGCGAAAGATCTGTACAACAGGAACTTCAAGTCCCTGAAGAAAGAAATCGAAGAAGACCTCAGAAGATGGAAAAATATTTCTTGCTCCTGGATTGGCAGGATCAATATAGTAAAAATGGCCATCTTGCCAAAAGCAATATACAGATTCAATGCGATCCCCATCAAAATCCCAACTCAATTCTTCATAGATCTAGAAAGAGCAATTCTCAAATTCATCTGGAGCAACAAAAAACCCAGGATAGCTAAAACTATTCTCAACAATAAAAGGACTTCTGGGGGAATCAATATCCCTGACTTCAAGCAGTACTACAGAGCAATTGTGTTAAAAACTGCATGGTATTGGTATAGCAACAGGCAAACAGATCAATGGAACAGGATTGAAGACCCTGAAATTAACCCACAGACTTATGGTCACTTGATCTTTGATAAAGGAGCCACAACCATCCGATGGAATAAAGATAGCCTTTTCAACAAATGGTGCTGGTTCAACTGGAGGTCAACATGCAGAAGAATGCGAATTGACCCACTCTTATCTCTTTGCTCTAAGATCAACTCCAAGTGGATCAAGGACCTCCACATAAAACCAGACACACTGAAACTATTAGAAAAGAAACTTGGGAAGACCCTGGAGGACTTGGGCACAGGGGAAAAGTTCCTGAACAGAACACCAATAGCATACGCACTAAGATCAAGAATCGACAAATGGGACCTCATAAAATTACAAAGTTTCTGCAAAGCAAAGGACACTGTCCGAAGGACAAAACGGCAACCAACAAAGTGGGAAAAGATCTTTACCAACCCCACATCCGACAGAGGGCTAATATCCAATATATACAAAGAACTCAAGAAGTTAGACCGCAAAGAACCAAATAACCCTATCAAAAAATGGGGCACAGAGCTAAACAAAGAATTTTCACCAGAAGAAATTCGGATGGCCGAGAAACACCTTAAGAGATGTTCAACATCATTAGTCATCAGGGAAATGCAAATCAAAACAACCCTGAGATTCCACCTCACACCAGTCAGAATGGCTAAGATTAAAAACTCAAGAGACAACAAGTGCTGGCAAGGATGTGGAGAAAGAGGAACACTCCTCCACTGTTGGTGGGATTGCAAAATGGTAAAACCACTCTAGAAATCAGTTTGGCGGTTCCTCAGAAAATTGGGCATGTCACTTCCAGAGGACCCTGCCATACCACTCCTGGGCATATACCCAGAGGATTCCCCTACATGCAATAAAGACACATGCTCCACTATGTTTATAGCAGCCTTGTTTATAATAGCCAGAAATTGGAAGGAGCCCAAATATCCCTCAAAGGAGGAATGGATACAGAATATGTGGTATATTTATACAATGGAATACTACTCAGCAATTAAAAATAATGAATTCATGCAATTTGTAGGTAAATGGTTAGACCTGGAAAATATCATCCTGAGTGAGCTAACCCAATCACAAAAGAATGCACATGAAATGCAATCACTGATAAGTGGATATTAATGAGCCCAGAAGCACTAAATACTCAAGACACAAATAGCAAGTCAAATGATTCCCAAGAAGAAGAAAGGAGAGGACCCTGGGCATGTAAAGATTGCATCCAGTTTAGTAAAGAAACCGAGGGGGGAGGGGGAATGATTGGGGAATAGTTGGGGGGGAGAAGAACTATGGGAACTATGGTGGGTGGGAACTGGGAAAGGGGAAAGCCTTTGAAATGTAAACATAGAATATAGAAAATAAAAATAACTAAAAAAAAAAAAAGAAAAAAAAAAGAAAAAGTTGAAGTTTAATTGTGTTTTTACAGCTTAAGAAACTGTCAAATGTAACACAGATTGTTAGAATAATTTTACATCAAGCAGAATATAGAGAATATTCTCTGTGTGTGTGTGTGTGTGTGTGTGCGCGCGCGCGCACGCGCGCGTGCACACGCATGCACGTGCACTCGCACACATGTCTCTATTCTTCCCATCACAAGTAATACAAATCCTAATCCAAAATCACAGATACTAACAGAAAACCCACTACAGTTTTGAGAAATGAAATAAAGATTTCTTAAAAAACACATCTAGATGAAAGAAAGAAAGAAGGAAGGAAGGAAGGAAAGAAAGAAGAGAAAAGAGAAAGAAAATGAAAATAAAATTTCTGCCTTTCTGCTAACTAATCCCTTACCATAGTATATTTTCATATAAAGCAAATAGAATCGAAGTTTCATAGTAGGCATTAACATAAACTTGAAACTACAAGCTGGAGATGCTTCTGTGTTTTGTAATAGCCTTCCCTTTTTATGACTTGCAAGAAGTGTCTGCCTAGAAGGTGTCCTTTCTCTTTCCATAACAGTTAAAAAATCCACTCAAAATATTAAAATACTTCTCAAATTGACTGCTGGATATCACTCTTACTGTAATCTTCTTCTTCTTCTATAATCTGTCTATTTTCTTTAACAAAAAAACTACTCAATTTCCTGCTGGGTGTAACCTGTTCATACCTATGCAGATATTCTTGTGTTAATTTGTGTATCAGACTGCAGCTTATCATCAACAAATGAAGTTTTTTAAATGTGTGTGGATTTGACACACAACAGGAAATACAAAATTGAGATTCAAAAACTTTAAAAAAAAAGCATAGTATAATTGTAGGATTAATCACATTTCAGAATGCTTTCCTCTATCTAAAACTAATACCCTTGATGAGCTGAAGGGATTAAATGAAAGCAATTATAAAACTTATAGAAAGTAGATCAGACAGAGGACTGAGGATGTAGGTCAGTGGTAGAGTTCTTACAAGTGAACTCAAGGCTCTGAAATGAATTCCCAGTCCTAAAAATCAAAGGCAGTTTCTCAGTAGACACCATCTCCGACTTTCCTTCCCTATTCCTTCATAGCAATGACTGGAGGGAAGGGATATCACCTCAATGAAATTTTCTCTTGAGGAAACATGGAAGCTTCTAAGATTGCCAGCAATAAATATTTTCCTAGTATCATTTTCAAAATAGGTGTGAGAAGTGATAAAAGAGGCAAGACACCTGATATAATTGCAGAAGAGGACTTAAACATCAGTCTTACAAAAACATGTTCAGTCCTTCCAGAATTCAACACGTTAACATATTTGCTCTTCCTGTTATTGCTCAATTTTTCAGTTCCACTTTTAACTTTTACAGTAGTTTTGAAAGTCTGCAGCTTAAGCTTCATAAATATTTAACTGCTGCTCTGCAAAGTAGAAAACTGAAGCCAGATGAAAAGAAATAAATTTAATGCAGAAAAAACTGCAAAACACTAGGAACACCTCAAAAAACTTCTTGTTGAAAGTAACATACAAATAGATTCACAGATGTAATTATTTCCTTTAGTTACTAATTCAAATGTACCCAAAGTTTGAAAGAATACAAGAAAGCACTTACAAAATTCTATCAAAATTATTTCTATACAATATGGTATAACCATATTTCTTTATACAATTTTGGGCTTAGTATTAGGATCTTATTAGGAATCAAAAGAGATATCTGGATTTTTTTCTATTTTCTTATTTATTTCTAGATTGTGTTAAAATAATTTTAACTCAGCATCTATTTTCTTTGGAGAAAATGTAAATTATTTTGTATGTAGAATCCAAAACTTTCAATTATAACAAAATGCTAAAATGAATGGTCAATTTTCAAGGATGATGTTATCAGGAATACCTTGGTGCATTTATTAGATGTGTGATAACCTGCAGTCTTCCTTGTGAGGTTGAACTTTCATTCACAATCTAGGTAATGAGCTTGGTAATGATTAGCTAACTGGATGTGGTTGACAATGGACAAGGCCATCACTAGAACCCAAAGATGTGCTACTCAGAATTTCATGGCCCCACCACACAAAAAAACTAAATTGCTTGGTACAGTGTGCAATCTCAAAAGTAGTTACCAGGAATTCTATTTCCTGATGCCCGTGCATTATCCTGTCCCTTCTTTTGTAGAATGACTAGGGTTTGTGGCTTTATAGCAAATAGAATGCCAGAAGGGTGAAGTATTTTCAAAAATGTTGTTAAGACCTTAAATAAGGGCTACTTAACAGCCTTGATGAAGTTAAGTGTCTATATTTGGAAAGCCAACCTAACAAGGGCCTGTAAGCAAGCCCTGGGAATGAAGAACAGATTCCAGATTATAAGGGAGCTTCCCGTTGATAGTCTATAAATTCCAGTATTATTAATCACAGAACTGTAAGGTAATTTATTTTGTCAACAATTCAAAATGAATTTTACCACAGTAACTGTTCCAGATAAGAGCACACAGTGGTGGCATGTTGGTTTCACCCATGTGAAACACTGAACAGAGAGGCATCTAAGGTGGATTAAAATGTTTGGCATGTTTATATTTTGAAACAAGTGCATTTTACTAAATAAGTAGCAAAATATAATATAGTAATGTTAATCTGAAGTGATCTTATAGGTAATCTTGAACTTAACTAAGAAAAACTCCCAAAGAGTAAGCACTGTTGATGAGTAGGACTTGATTGGGTGATTATAACAATCAGAGATGATTGAGTGGGATCTGTACCAGGACTTGTTCAATATTCTGTAAGCAAACTGGGATTTGGTCAATTTTATATGAAGGATACAGAAATTAACTAAAATTATTTTGTCTGTAATAATCACAAGGAAACTGTGGCCTTGAAGGTGTAGTGGTTAATATCGGTTGGTAGATTGCTCTAGTGATAAGAATAAGACAACTATTTAGAAACTAACAATTTGTGTGTCATTAAACCTGTAATTAGTCTCATGCACATGAACAGAAGTGCAAGAAGATGCATGATTACTTGTCAGAAATATGAATGTTAAAGATATTTAGAATATATTTTAAATGTGTTAGACATACCCATACCCTAACTTCCTTAAAATATGTATTGTATATGTGTATAAACTTGTATGAATGTATAGAAAGATTAATGTTTAAATTATGCAATATATATTTAACTGGACATAAACAAATCATTTGATTTTTCTTGTTAAGAGGTTGTAGCAAGGAAATCTATACATTAGTATTTAAGAACATTAAGATATTCTTTACAATTAAAAGACATATTTGTTTAAGATATTATTAAATTGATTAAATATGTATCATGATCATTATCTTTTGTTTTGTTTTGTTTTGTTTTGTTTTGTTTTGTTTTGTTTCGAGACTGGGTTTCTCTGTGTAGCCCTGGCTGTCCTGGAACTCACTTTGTAGATCAGGCTGGCCTCGAACTCGGAAATCTGCCTGCCTCTGCCTTCCAAGTGCTGGGATTAATTATCATTATCTTTTTTTCGATTCTTTATTTACATTTCAAATGATTTCCCCTTTTCAGGATTTCCCCTCCCAGAAAGTTCCATAAGCCCTCTTCCCTCCCCCTGTTCCCCAATCAAGCTCTTCCTGCTATCCCTGTATTCCTGTACATTGCTGCACTGAGCCTTTCTAGGACCAGGAGCCTCACCTTTCTTCTTGGGCATCATTTGATATGTAAATTGTTCCTTAAGTATTCCAAACTTTGGGCTAATATCCCCTCATCAGTGAGTGCATGCCATGTGTGCTCTTTTGTAATTGGGTCACCTCACTCAGGATTACATTCTCCAGTTCCACCCACTTGCCTAAGAATTTCATGAATTCATTGTTTTTAATAGCAGAGTAGTATTCCATAGTGTAAATATACCACATTTTATGTATCCATTCCTCCATTTAGGGACATCTGTGTTCTTTCAGCTTCTTGCTATTATAAATAAGGCTGCTATGATATATCAAATTACTGAGAAATATCCTTTTTTTAAAAAATATTAAATGGTTGATTTAATCAAAAGCCAGCAAAACAAAAAAAGGAGTGGAAATATAAAACCCATAAAATAAAAATGATAATGTGAAAAAATTTTAAACTCAACAAAGAAATAAAGAAATGCAATTAAATTACAGTTGATAAGAATTTGAAGTTTTACTCAGTGGAGCTAACGATTTGCGGATAAACTCTGAGAGAACTTATTTTCTCCAGGGGTATTATTGTTTGCCAAAGCCTAAGTCACATACTTTCTGACTTGGAAGTTCTGTTTGTACAATATTAATTCAAAGAAAAGTTCCTAGAACATATGTAAAACTTTTGCCAAGATATTCAACAAAACTAACATTTTCTAATGTAGTAAATATGGTGCAGCCATACAATAAAATTACCAAGGAGGCATGGAGGGGAATTTAATGATCTAAAAAGATGATGGTAGTATGTTACATAACGCTGTGTGGGTTTGGTCATTATTCACTTTTTAAGAAGATGTGTATATGCTCGCAAGACATGTCACAGGTGCATAACAGCGTGCTATAGCAGTATCTTTCCACATGTGTGTTTTAAATTTTTCTTTAGCAATGGAGGTTTCCTCATGCTAAAGTAACAATTTTTAAAAATTGTGTTTAAGATATGAATTCCACTTTTTAAAAAATACACATGATAAAAGACGTGAATATGCTACCCAAAATCCTGACAGTGTTAAGCATATGAACATCCTTGTTCATCAGGGAAATGCAGATCAAAACAAGCATGAGATTTTACCTCACACCAGTCAGAATAGCTAAGATCAAAAATTCAGGAGAAAACAGGTGCTGGGGAGGATGTGGAGAAAGAGGAACACTCCTTCACTGCTGGTGGGGTTGCAAGCTGGTACAACCCCTCTGGAACTCAGTCTGGCAGTTTCTCAGAACACTGGGCATAAATCTACCAAAGGACCCAACTATACCACTCCTGGGCATATAACCAGAGGCTTCCCCAGCCTGGTCATTTTCATGCTAATTTTAAATAACTTACGTATCATCCATGTCCTGGGGTGATTGTAAGTATCAGAGCATAAAGCTAAGGACTAGAACAGTTAAAGCTAGCAGGTTCATTTCTCAGGATATGTATTTGTCTTAGAGTACAAAGAAAGTCCTGCAATGCCAGAAACTTTAAAGGTGCTTTATGCACTGGCAGTAAAGAGATAGAGTTTTCATGTTGAGCTTTTCTTTTCCTATCCTTTCTCCTTAAGAACAAATTGGAAGTAGGTGCAGAATAATTCTCTTCTGTGCTCAAATACATTTGCCTTAAGCAATACCTGCTTTTTTGTCATGGTTGTTGTTGCTTGTAAAACCGTGTCATAAAAGAGTCTCATATTTACTTTACTCTCTTCTTGTAGATGTATGAATACTTACTTTCCAATATGATTTCTTTCAGTGCTTATTAACATGCCCAGCTGATTCTAGTAGTAACAGTGGCAATTGACCCTGAATAAGAACTCTAAGAATCTCACCCAGAAGAAAATGGAGCAAATTTCAAAGTCACACATTAGTAATATATTTACAGACCCTAAGATATATTTTATTTTTTAATGAACTAAGTAGCAGAAATGTATGTATCTTTAAAAAATGTTTATAAATACTATTGTATTGATAACACGTAGTACTTCTGAATATGGTACTGCTATGTGAGATATATTCATATTTAAAGTAAAGCATCATCCTACAGTCAATCATATTGGCTAGTTGTTTCATTGTTTTGGTCTTTCAGATTATTTTATTATCATGTAAAATTAACCTAATATTAGGACTTTACTATTTGTTGGAAAGAAAGAAATATTTTGTCTCTTTGCATGTTGGTTCAGATTGAATGTTAGGTAAATAAACAGAAAAGGTAATTTATAAAACATATGTAAATAAACTCATAAGTTGATGTTTGTTAACTATGTAAATAACACCTTTAAAAGAACATTTTATTTAACTAAACATTTTGTAACCAGACTGCTTACTTTAGAGAGATGAGAACTCAAAACTGGAGATCTTAAGGAGAGCGTCACTCTGCCAGCAGCATGGGTGGGTCAGAAGCCACCTGAAATGAATCTTTTATTTAGGAAACTTTGAGATTTTATTTGGTTTTACGCAATTGAAAGAACAAAAGCAGGATTTTCCCCCTAGAAACATAAATACAATGATAAAAACAAACAACAGCAAATAAACAACAAACCCTTCCCTGTAACTATGGAAACTTAAACAGGAGAACTACTCAATAAATGTTATTTTCATACTCCCCTATAACTGTGTTCTATAGGAAAAAATGAACCAAGTCTTGTTCCATGGTCTTGATAGCTGTATGATGCTTCAAATACATCATTGAGATAAACAAAAAGGAAACAAATTCATCATACTATGAAAATATCTGATGCATATCACCCTCTGTCTCTCAGATGTGAAGTGACTTAGTTCAGCAAGTTATGCCAGCATTTTAAACTTAATTACATTACTAATAAGCAAGTTTCTGAAGAAAGCATGCAGAGCCTTTAATAACACCCGTTAACCTACAACTGCTTGGATTTTCCTGGAATATTTGAGATGTTCTTCTCAAACTGTTCTTAAATGGAAAGTATCTTGAAATTATTCCATTTCATAAGTTCATAATTAATTAAATTTACTGCCGAGAGATTTACTACATGTACTTCATTAGCATAACCATCTGCTATGTTTGCATAAACACCTCTCAAATTGGAGGAGTTGCTAAAACTAAGGTAAAGCATTTGCAGACAGCTGCTCCTATGGAGGCTCGCCTCTCATTTGCATAGTGTTTGCATTTGTGATATCACATAGGGGATTTAATCTTATTCTTTAACTGATCTACTAATTGGCGTATGATAAATCTTTTCTCTATTTTTCTTAGCATTTCTTATACCTTATTTTATTGTTACTTAGAGTTGAGGTGGATTCCTATTTTTGGTTTCTTGTTGACTGAAAGTTGTTGCATGTAACTGGTAACTTAGCTTTGGGTGTGCTAAGATTAATACACTGCTATACTATTGCATTCTTCATTTAGACAAACACACCCACACATGTACATATACACATTGTGCACACACATATTTTAAAATTACAATAATAATAAAATATTCAAAAGTAAGTGCAAGATCCTGGTTATATATAGGAAGACAGTGGAAGAGGAGTAAATGGTAGAGGCTAATATATTAAACATAGTATTTAGTATCTAATATATATGTGCTCTACTTAATGACACATTTCTCTCATTAATGGTAAATTGAGCCTTAGCTGTAGGCATTGTGTTGTAGATATAACAATTACAGATGGGCATTAGATGGTCAGTTGCTCTCTCTATTTGTAACATTCGGACAAACCTTTTGCTTTACAATTATGACCATCTGGATTTAGATTCTCCCAAACTCATGAAAACTGTGTGCTATATATCTAATATGTCAGTGTTCTTACTGTGATATGAATAGTGGAGACAAGGGTTGTGAGGTTTGTGATGGTCTCTGTGTATTGAAAAAAAACAACGCTTCTTTAATGAGGGATGAAAGATACACTTATTTGTAGGTATATGTACTAGAATTCATTTATGGATTATACTGGTTTAGGAAAGTGTAAGTAATAGGTTCTCCTCTAGGTACCATGGTCTTACCAGGCACTACTAGTTGGTTAATTTTCTAGTATCCATCCGGTTGAATGGACCCTAAATCTAATTATACAACTGTTGGTTACTCCTAGAATATAAATGTCATGATTATAGTCTTAAAGATATATTGCTGTGCAGTCCACTATTGTGGTTCTTAGAATTTACAACTGCTTGAAGCTATAAATTGCTTTTCTCCCTTGGGAGCTTGCATAACACTTCAAGATCAGTTCTAGCTTAATTCTTCCAAGTCCTGGGTCTGAAGTGTGTGGTGTCTTTAATTCTAGAGTTTCACCTTCAAATTATCCATGGCAACGTATAATGGAAACAAATAACATTAATAAAAGCTTGTGTTAGGAATATCTATATCTATCTGTACATATATGTCATATATTATATATCATACACATGCATATGTATACATATACACATATGACATATATAATACAGTGACCTGTCTACATGAAATTTTAACAATATGTTCACCTAAACATGACATGTATAAAATGATACTACTAGTTGACATCCAAACATGTTTGGTTGAAATCTCAAAAGGTCTCAATCCTAGATGGAGGGCTATAGGCAATTAGTGTCTTCAGAAAGAGAGAAAATGAGTCTTCTCCAGTTAACTGTTCCTTTATAGATTTCCAATCTGAAGTGGTTTTATCTGGATACATGTAATGTGAAGAACACTAAATGAATTCAAATAATTATACTTAAATACATAGGTAATTGTAATAATCACTGAAGGAGAGATCATGAATTCGAGAGGGAATAGGGAAGAAGGATTCAGACAGTAATGGTGTGGACCTGGAAATGCTGCAATTTAATATTTATATTTGAACATCTGAAAAACAGTGTAAAATTGATAAATTGATGAGAGCCTATGTTTTGAGGAGAGCCTATGTTTTTTTTTTTTTTTTTTACCATGGTTTCTTTCACCAACACTAGAAAAGTCACTAGAAAATGTGTTGACTATGCATTTCTTGAATGGAAAAAACAGAAAAACATCTCAAATAACAAAGACTAGACACATAACAAAATTGTAGTGTCATGGATATTTTGTGCATGGCTCCAACATTCTATAATGACTCAGAGGAAATAGAGGAAGTTGTGAAGAATGCTACTTGGAAATGTGAATCAAAAACCCTTAGAGTAAAAGGTGATTCATAAATTGATTTCCCTGAATATGTGCACATAGTTTTAAATAGATGTCATGAAAGAAGGTAGGCTATTTATTCCAATTAAATTAATGTGAAGAAGATGTATTTGAATAAATTCATTATATATATATATATATATATATATATATTTGGAAAGTGATCACATTATCATTTTATAGGAGTAATAAACTTTAAAAGAGACTAAAATATCCTATAAAAGATGAAAGAAAATATTCATCATCTACTTATTCAAAGAATCAATGTTATTAGTTGATGATTATAGATTTAATTAAAATATATTTGCATACATAAATAAGCATAGATTTTTTTGACAACTAATAGTACTAAGACAACACAATTTTGCTCATATATTAAACACATAAAAGATCTTGGTTTTAATATAATGGCATAGTAATAGTGAGAGGTTAGCAAGAAACTCCATGAGTTAATTAAGCAATTTCTTATAGTTGTAAACTGTGTTATCCAAGGAAACATAACCTATATGCATTTATGTATGCTTATATTTATGGCTCTTCTTTATCCTCACTTGTTTATTTTGATATTTTCTGTCTTCCATTATTATTTCTTTTACATTTTTATTTTATTTTGAGACTGTCATAGGGTTTCTACAGAACATCATGAACATGAAGCAAGTTGGGGAGGAAAGGGTTTATTTGCCTTATATTTCCACATTGCTGTTCATCACCAAAGAAATTCAGGACTAGAACTCAAGCATGTCAGGAAGCAAGAGATAATGTAGAAACCATGGAAGGATGTTACTTACTGGCTTGCTTTCCCTGGCTTGCTCAGCTTATTTTCTTATAGAATCCTAGAATTCTTGCCCAGGGATGGAGCCACCCACAATGGACCTTGGCCAATAATTGAGAAAATGACTTACAGCTGGATCTCAGAGAGGCACTTCTTCAAGGGAGTCTACTTTCTCTGTGATAACTCCAGTTTGTGTCAAGTTAACACACAAAATCATCCAGGACAGACTTCCTTTATTAAGAAAACAAACCAAACTGTGGATGCTTCAGTACTTCTTAGAGAGGGGAACAAAATAATCACAGGAGCAAATATGGAGACAAAGTGTGCAGCAGAGACTGAAGGAAAGGCCATCCAGAGACTGCCCCACATGGGATCCATCCCGTATACAGCCACCAAACCCACCACTGAAGATGCCAAGAAGTGTTTGCTGACAGGAGGCTGATATAGCTGTCTCCTGAGAGGCTCTACAGAGCCTGACCAATAAAAATGGTCTGTTGGATTCTCACAGCCAACCATTGGACTGTTCATGGAATCACCAATGGAGGAGTTAGAGAAAAAAAATTGTAGGAGCTGAAGGGGTTTGCAAACCTATAGAAAGAACAATATCAACCAACTAGACCGCCCAGGGCTTCCAGGAAATAACCCACCAACCAAAGAGTACACATGGAGGAACCCATGGCTCCAGCTGCTTTTGTAGCTGAGGATGGCCTTATCTGGCATCAGTAGGAGGAGAGTCTCTTGGTCCTGTGAAGGCTTGATGCCCGGAGGAGGGGAATGCCAGGGCGGTGAGGTGAGAATGGGTTGGTGGGTGCGGGAGCAACCTCATGGAAGCAGGGGGGATGAGATAGAAGGTTTGTGGAGGGAAAACTGGGAAACCAGGAAAGGGGATATCATTTGAAATGTAAACAAATAAAATATACAATAAAAAAGGAGAAAAAAAAGAGGCTCAAGAGGATCATAAGCTTATATGCAATCCATGAAGATTTGAACACATAACCTCCTGCCTTAGACTTCCTGCTGCTGGGATTGCAGATACATGCTTTTACAGTCTCTTGTCCTCTACATTTTCCACTTCTTTGTCTCATGCACCAAGTCTTACATACTCCCTACCTCACCCTCATTTATCAATTTATCTGTCTGTGGTGTAGAAAAGCAGAAACATTTTCATGAACTGTCTTGTAGCTGTCATGGTCTGCAAGCCTAGATCTGTAGACAAGCTAGCCAGGTAGAGTTCCAGAAAAGAGCTGCTCTTCCTCATCCTTCTTTCAAGCAGGCCTCAGAAGCAATATGCTTCAGCCTTTTATGCTGAAACCTTCAAATGACTGGGTGAGTCCTATTTACATCATGAGAAATAACCATGATAGCTTCCTTAAAAGTTAAATGTCTTTGAAGGAACAGCTTGGCTAGTAATTTAATCTGAAGTTGAGTTTCATGGCATAGTCAACGTGTCTGAAATCTAATTATAATAATGTAACTTGTCATTAGATATCAAGCAACTATATTTATGAATGTTTTTATACAGGAGATATTTCTAAAAAATTAATTTTGGGGGAAGCTGTTATGTCTTGAATTTGAACGAAATTTCTACCTGAAGGCAGTACATCTGTTTACAGTCCAGCAATTTTGAATTGCAAGATTCATTTAAAGATTTTCTCGCAATTTTCTGGAGCCATTCACCATAGAATATATTCTTTCATTTATTCACTGTTCCGTCTAATCTTTAATTATTGAGTACCTTGCATTCTTCAGGCATAGAGGAAGAAATTATATAATTAAGCCATTGTCCTTGGAGAGCTTAAATCTACTGGACAATCAGATAATTATAAATGATGTGGAAAGTGCTATCTTAGATGTCTGTACAGGATATTACTGCAGCATTCAGTAAGCAATTCATATAACTCTCACCATCTGGAAGGGAGGTAATTCAAGCTGAGGCTTCAAAATTCAAAAAGATCTGACCAGACAGAAAGGGATAGTATTTAGAAAATTGTGTATAAGCAAAGAATCACATGTTGGCAATCAAACAGTTTTTCTTAGGATTCTTGATGGTTTTATATTATTAGCACCTGAAGCATGACATCTGTCTCAAGAGAAAAGAGGGTTGGAGACACAGGGTCAAGCCTGATGTGCCTGACCTTGAGTTGTGTTAATGAAATCATATTTTATAAGGTATGTGATGGGAAGCAGTATACAGAATTAAGCAAGTGACAGAAATGATCACCTTGCAAGTGGCGAGAGCACTGTTGTGAACAGCTGGTATGAGTAGATCATGTGGCACGAACAGGCAACTCAGAGAACTGTTACTGGATGACAAAGAAAATGGACTCCTGTACTCTTCACCTGAGCTACCGTGTACTGAGTCATCATTTTACAATACATAAATTATAAATAAATATGTAACCATACTATCTACAAATCTTAGACAAACAACAAAACAACAATTGGACAAAGTCAAGTAAAAACCCACATCTATAAGTTTTGTAATCATTCAGTAAGTGGGTGCTTTCTAGAAGTAGATTGGCTTATAACATAATTTTCAGAAAAATAACTCTGAATATAGTGGTTCATGCCTTTGATCCTAGGATCTGGGAGGCATAAGCGAGCAGATCTCTGTGAGCTGAGGTCAGCCTGGTCTATGTGCTGAATTCCAGCACAGCCAGTATTACATAGTGACATGTTGTTTCTAAAAAACATTCACTCTTACAAAGTCATTAGGAGGTTAAATGGATTGTAAGTTTGAAACCATGCTAATTAATTTAATTTTTCAGACAAAAGAATGCTACCTATAAATGTGAACATTATTTTGTGAAGTATAGAAAAAGCCAACAAACTAAAAATAAACATAGTTTGTTTTCTACCTTTGTCATGAGTTCCATTTCCCAATGCTTTGGAAGCATTGGGAATCCCAGAAATTAGTACCAATTTCCCTCTGGTGTAAGGATAAGATGTTAGTTTTATTATTGAAGTAGTAGCTACAAACTGGGCTTGGGCTCTTTTCTCTGTTGTAGGAGAAGACACGCTGCAAGGGGTGCATGCTGGCTATTGAGCTGGAATTTCCCTGGCTTCCACATTCCTGGGCCACATACTTTTGTGGAAAATCAATGAACATGGCATAGGGAAGGTTGACAGGTAGCTTTTAGATTTCCTCTTAACCTCAGGTAAGTCATTGAGCAGTTCTGCAGCAAGTACGGCTAGTGCCTGTCCAAATAGTGTGTATCCAAATTCATAAGGATTCATTCCAAGCACTGACAGCATCTTTGCCTCTCTCACCTTATTCTTTTGTTAACATTACTAGTGAAATTGTACACTCAGTGATCTCTGAGTTGGATTGGGTTTATCTTTTAGTCCAGATAATTTTTTTCCCAGAATCATTGTGTTTCCATGGCTGAAAGTTCAGACTTCATTATTTTCATGAATGTAATAATAAAATGTCAGCTATATGAGAGGCCAAAACTTTTAATTAAATCTACTACAATTATCTCATCTCTGAGATAATGTAACTTTAGACTTTAAATATTTGAAATATTATCACCAGAAATAAAACCTAATGAAGTTAAGCTTGAATGTCAATTTCTACTAGGTAAATATTAAGATGTACTTAGCTTCAATTCGAGAAAATATAAAGAATTAATGTCTCATATAAGAATAGCCTACTCCTTTGCTCATTCTTCCAAGAATAATATATTCTGTGTTCCTAAACAAATTAACCAAATTGAAATTATAAGATGAAGTGCAAGATATTTTGAGTTTTATTTTCTTGGTAATTACATATCAGTGTGCATGTATAAAGACATACACACACACACACACACACACACACACACACACACCTGACATGAAACAACTGACACCCAAGTGAAGTAGGAAAAGCAGAGAAAATTTATTTCTTTCCTTTGAGGTAAGCTTGTTTTGTATGAAAATTTTCTACAAATCATTAATCTGGTAGTGTAAATTTTTAAATTTTATGTTTATTTAATTTTATATACATAAGTATTACGCTTGCATGTGTGTAAAATTAGCATGTATGTATGAATGAATATATGTATATATGTGCTCTAAGTATAGGCCTGATGGTCACAGAGGCCAGAAGAGCATGTCAGATTCTCAGTAACTAGAGTTATAGATTATTCTGAGACACTATATTGTTGCTAGGAATCAACCTAGGTTTCTTTGCAAGCTCTACATGCAATTTAAAATGCTAGGTCATTTCTCCCACCACTGTCAGACTACATTTTTTGGATGTGGTTTGATCCAGGGAGGTATAAGTCTTACAATATATACCTGTCACTCTCGAGAGTAAAAACTGAGACATTTGAGAACTTATTAGATTTGCACCAAGTTTAGGGGATATTAACTCTACTTAGTTTCATTACCATTCTACATGTCAGAAAAAGGAATACACACACACACACACACACACACACACACACACAAATGTCTTGCTTCTTTCATGGGAAGTTGATGGGATTTTCTGGTCCAGTTCTCTTTCCTGGAATATAATCTTGCCATAAAATGAATACATATGATAAACCTCTCTTTTGTAAAAGGATCATTTTTTTCGCATGTAATGAATATCTGCAGCCTGCTGTGATTTTGTGACACCAGGTTCATCTTTAACATATGTTGTTCCTAAGATACATATGCATATTTACTTTTAGGTTACTTTGAGAATCTGTATATCTATTTATATAGAGAGACATAGCCTGAGAATATTTATACACATATATATGCATATATACACACACATACACATGTGCATATACATTCAGGCACATAAACATATACAAATATATATATATATACATATAAGTATGCATATACATGTACATACACTTACATACATCTTATGCCTGATATACACATGCATATGCACATATATGTATGTGCATAAACACATATATATGTACATATACAAACACACATACATATACATATGTATGTGTTATGTGTATATATATACATATATGTATATGTGTATATACACATATACATACACACACACACACACACACACATATATATATATATATATATATATATATAGAGAGAGAGAGAGAGAGAGAGAATTCTACTAGAGTTTCAGGCTAAGGTCAATCACATAAGTACTGCTAAATGATATATATATGTATATGAGATACTGGTAACAATGGAAGTTTTTATTTGAGCTTTAACTGTTAACACCCTATATATTTATTTTCCTCTGAATAGGTAAACTTTTATGTATCAGACCATTCAAATATTTGATGGGGTCTTCTGGTCTAGTAATCCCTTTTCATATTCCTGGCAACTTGATCAGTTAAAAGCCTCTTTACTTGTAACCAGTGGATCACCTTATGACTTGGTGATTATTTGCATAATTTGAGACTGTACTGAGAAGGTATCAACTTTAAAGAGAAAAAAAGAGCACTCCACTTTCTTCCTTCACCCAGGAGGAACCTAGTCAAAACTCTACTAGACAGGCTACCCAGACCTCTGGAAACAACAGCCTTTTGAAGAGTACTCACGAACTTTAAGTGACCTTGCAGGAATTCTCACCTAAGCCATGAGTGAACACAGCTCCTCAACAGCTCATAAAGAAGCCACTGATAGGTGCAACTGGAAATTCTTCTGAGAATACTGCCCATAGAATATTCTAATTGATTTCACACCTTCTCCTGCATATTTAACCAGGCTGCTTAGCTCCCTAAGATACACCCTCTTCTGATTCCACTGATACTTCAGTCAAGAACAAGGATTCTTTTACTTGATCCTTTTTTGAATATAAGAGATTTCTATGCTGAGGCAATACGCACAGCTGGTAGCAATTTCTTGTGATCAGTGATAGAGGTGTTAGCTGCAAATGTAGAGTGATTTAATAGCAGCCATGGGAAGAAGTCAGGAGCAGAATTTTAGAATGGATTCAGCAGAAGCAGAGGGGAACAAAACACCAAAGACAAATGACTGTAGAAGCAATAGAATGGCAAGAGAAGGTAAGGAGAAGCAAGACTGCAGATGGCCCTGAATAATATCTTCTGCTATTATCATTGCTAAGGATTCCCCTAGTTGCCATATGGCCATGCTAGATAAGTAAGGCTCTAGCCAGAAATGGAGCTATACATCTCTGGCTTAAAGAGCAGGGGCCACAGTTCTCTATTTCTATGGTTCAGATTTATAAACTTCTTAGTCCTCCCAAGAGTTTAGCAGTCAAGAGCTCAGCCCTACAACCTCTAGAAGAATTAATTTGTGTCTAACAGAGAAAAAGATGTTGGGTAATTTGTTGGCAAGAAGACCACAGAATCTAATCATATTTATCTCTTGTGAAGTTGTGTGTTTGGAATGGAAATACAGTTTGGGGTGGTGAATCTGGAGGCGCCCTGTGCTTAGAGATCCTTGTAGAGCCCATAGTGCGGGTGTGTTGACTCCTGCCACTTAATTTCTGCAAATAATAGTACAATTTCTCTATGACCCTAAACCAAAATGACTGATTTTGTCAATCTGTTTGCTAAGACTTCCATGATTCTACTCAAGTGTTCTGACATCTGCTCACACTAGCTTCTGGCATTGAAAATTCCCGAATGGCAGATGGAAACCAGAACTTCAGGTCTTTTTTTCACCTACCAATGTATAACATTCTCTGAGGTCTCAGAGGCTATGTGTCTAAAAATAGGGATTGAGAATAGGAGAACCATATATGCAGTTAAAAGTATTCATTGCTTATCTAAACTTCAAATTAAATTGGACAGCTTATAACTTTAATTTCTAAAATCCACAAAAATGTCTACAACATTTGTTCACTGAAGTCATAAGTCTATCATTTTCCCATCTGTTGAGACCTAAGAAACATGCTAGAATGAGTCTTCATTTCTGTTTTTATTTACACCTCTGATGGGTTGAACAATATTTGGTTTAATCTGCTTATACAATTTGTACTCCAATGTAAAACAAAAGAAACAGACACAAATGTAAATGTTTTAACATGTAAGTATCCTAAGATGATTTGGTTTTGTTCAGACCATTATAGTGAACAGACAACTAAACAAACTATTATACATTCCATTTAGTAAAGAATTTGCTACACAAAATGTCTATTTTCTTTCTTCTCCCCCCTTATTCTTAGCCTTTGAGTCAAATTCTGAGATCTAAAGAGCATATTCACAGAAAATTAAAGCATATTCAATACCACAGAGAAAGCAGTTTGATACCACTAGTTTTTTACATGTAAGATAGTGAAGGAGACATACACCATCCACTGCTAAGCATCTTTAAATTTGGAATTCCCATTTGCTATCCTGAAATTTACCCATTAGATGGATGAGAAATCAAAAAGAGCTATCTGCATGTGGATTAAAAATGCACACCTGTAATCCCAGCACCCTGGGAGGCAGAGGCAGGTGGATATCTAAGTTTGAGGCCAGCCTGGTCTACAGAGTGAGTTCCAGGGCTAAACAGAGAAACCCTGTCTCGAAAAAAACAAATGCAAAAGAAAATGTTCTAAGGAAGGTATATCATTTTTTTATAATAATCACACATATAGTTAGGCTAAAGGAACAAGAATGCACCCCATCATTAATAGGCTGAGCTAGTACAAAGATCAAGGGTACAGAGGGAATCCTACCCCTGCAGATGGCCTCTGATGTCGGAAGATTGTGTATAAGCCATTGTGCTTTTATAAAGCCAGAAAATTAAGGAGAGAAAAGCATGTTTCCCTGTTGCATACTCGGAGATAGTGTGCAAGCTTCTTCTGTCTTTGGGGAACTAGAGGGTCTCTCAAGTAGTGTTCTGTAGAGTAAATGAAGTAATAGAATGAAATGCTTGGAGCAGTTCCTAGGACATGTGTGCATTGTATGATTAAATTTTTATGAATTAATTTTTCCAAGAGTGATTTCTACTCCCTTATAACTCACTCATTTACTTAATTAGGCACAGAAAATTATGGGTATGAAAGGGCTTCACATTTCCTCCCTTTTCTACTCTATCCTGAGATGAGGATCAGAACCAGAACCAAATATTTTTCTCAAATACCACTAAGTAGTAAAGAAAGTGGATGTGTCCTCTACCTCAAGGGCTCTGGATGTTGAGAAGAAAATTTTTCTGGGATCTTAATGGAAGTTAAATGTATTAGTCACCTTATTAAGTAAATAAGATGAACAGATGTCATTCTATGTAAGGAAGCTTATTAAAGTATTTGAGAAAGTTACTCAGGTTGCAGGACACTATAATTCTGTATATATTTAATTAGTTTTTTAGGAAGCTCTCAAACTAGTGGGGATTTATAGATATGATATCTTAATAGATTAGGAAAGTAACATCAATAACTTTAATAGTTTAACATGTTGACTAAATATGATGTTTCTCTTTTTTTCCAGTCTCAAATCATTTTTAGCGAAATATAATTTAGCCTGTTTGCTTTCTCACTACTGAGAAATAGAAGATCAATCTAAGGTTTCCTGTTGTGTTAACTATTTAAAATAGAGAGACGTAAAAATAATGGACAGAATATGTTTAATAAGATTCAGGGTAGGATGATAAACTTCAAAATTGAATTTAAGCATTGAATAAATAAGTTTAAGGTCTATATTCTAAACATAATATACATATAGATAAACAATAAGAGTAGGGCTCGCTTCACAAGTTATTATATGAACATTACTCTTAAAATGTATTTTCTTCAATCAAGAGTAATTGTTATATATCACATACCAAGACCACTCCCTGTGACCTTGAAACACAAACAATTAGGAATAGTTGGTCACTATTTATAATGCTGGTCAAGAATTAAGGCACACAGGACTGCACCTCCTTGCCTTGCTTTTCTTATTCTTCCTTAAATTCAATGAAAAGATTAATAAGTTTACTACATTAAATAAAATTTAATATTAACTAATCTTTAATTAGAAACAATTCAAATTATACTAATTTCTATATACATATACTAAACTTTATACATTATTATAGTTTTACGATTATATAATGCTCATGTAAGATATGAAAATAATTTAATAGAGTAGTAACAATTTTACTTACCATTTAAGAGTAAATATCCAATATATATATGGTAATAAGTATATTTATTTGTATATAAGACACATTAATTTCTAGAATCTCAGATTGTGATCTTGTTTAGAAACAGACTATTTGTAGAATTTATTAGTGGTTTGGAAATCCTGTAAAGAGACTTTGATGAGAGATTTGGAATGTGAAATGTAATAGATTCAAAATTTCAGGGAGAATGTGGAGATAATGCTTGTCATAATTTCCTCATATAATTCTAATTACAGCAAGCTCTTCAGAAATGTCCACTGCCAACAGTTTGTATGATAGCAGAAGAGAGCTAGGTCTGATTGTGCCAACATTGTTCACAGCCCTGCTGTTTTTCCTATGCAATGGACTCAAAGAACAGCAGCCAGCCCAGTGGTCTTGGAAAGGGCACACGAATTTGTCAAGCCAGAGGCAAGCACCCAGAATTTTCTCAGCACTGATAAGAAGCCATAAAAAGCAAGTGGATTTTGACTGTTGATATGAGCTCTTGTTTCAGAAGGTGTAAAGCAAAAGTAGGAAAAGCCAGGAATCTTGTGACATTACCATATGTTAGCACACATATCACATAAAAAGGCTTTGGCATTGATTGTGAGATCTTAGGTTGTATTTGGCTTGCTATGCTATATTGTCACTTGAGTCAGTGATCAAATTCAGACCCCTAATTTTGTTGATTAGAAAGAAAAGAGCAAAGAGTTAAGCCTTTAGTGTCTTTGCAAGCACAGAGTAAATATAATTGTGACTTAGTGTGACTTTGATTACAATTTGGATCTCTTTTCTAGAGTCTTTTTGAGTATCTCTGTTCTGAAGTGGACACAATTTACATACATATGTAAAAACTGTAACTCTAGCTGGGTGGTGGTGGTGCATGCCTTTAATCCCAGCACTTGGGAGGCAGAGGCAGGTGGATTTCTGAGTACAAGGCCAGCCTGGTCTACAGAGTGAGTTCCAGGACAGCCAGGGCTACACAAAGAAACCCTGTCTCAGAAAAATAAAAACAAAAAACAAAAAAACAAAAAACAAAAACAAACAAACAAAAAACCTGTGACTCTAGAGTTTAACTATGCATTTAGTTTGATATGATGCTGAATTCCAAATCTGTAACATAGGATTAACTTAACTGATAAATAAAACTGAAAATATTTTCTTAATTAGTCACAATGTGCTATTTGACTTGTATTCTCTAGATTTCTGCAAATGCTTGAAATATAAAGAAAAGGATGGTGAGACCATAGGAGGGAAAAGAGGATAGAATGTCCAAAGTTAATAAGTACAATAGTTTAATGTTTCTGACTTTAAAATTCCAGATTTATATCAAACATTTAAGATGATGAGCATATGTTTGATGCAGGGGTCTTTATTATATGTATATGGACAACAAAATTCTGTTAATTGAAAACTTGTGAAAATAAATTATAAAAAGATTTAAATTTTATTTAAAATTGGATTTTCATTTTTGTAATCTTTTATTTACATTTCAAATGTAAATTACTTTTTCCTGGTTTCCCCTCCAAAAACATCCTATCCCATCCCCTCTCCCCCTACTCACCAACCCACCCATTCCCTCTTCCCTGTCCTGGCATTCCCCTACAGTGGGGTATCCAATCTTCTCAGAACCAAGTGCCTCTCCTCCTTTTGATGACCAACAAGGGAATCTTTTGCTTGAGCTTTTTTGATCACTGAATTGTATCTTGGGTATTCCAAGCTTCTGAGCTAATATCCACTTATCAGTGATTGCATACCATGTGCGTTCTCTTGTAATTGGGTTACTTCACTCAGGATGATATTTTCTAGTTCCATCCATTTGCCTAAGAATTTCACAAATTCAATGTTTTCAACGAATAGCTGAGTAGTATTACATTTTGTTAATATTTTCTCTGTTGAGGGACGTCTGGGTACTCTCCAGCTTCTGGTTATTATAAATAAGACTGCAATGAACATAGTGGAGCATGTGTCTTTATTACATGTTTGAGAATCTTTTGGGTATATGCACAGGAGTGGTATAGCTGGGTCCCCAGGTAATACTATCTCCAACTTTCTGAGGGTTGTACAACAAACTGATTTCTAGAGTGGTTGTACCAGCTTGCAATCACACCATCAGTAGAGAAGTGTTCCTCTTTTTCCACATGCTCTCCAGGACCTGCTTTCTCCTGAGCTTTTGATCTTAGACATTCTGACGTGTGAGGTGGAATGTCTGGGTTGTTTAGGTCTGCATTTCCGTGATGACTAAGGATGGATTTTTAATGATTAAGTGTTAAATGGTTTTAAAATGTTACCTCTGACTTAAATACTTTCTTTAAAATGGTTTTATTGGATATATACTATATTTACATTTCATTTCCCTTTTTCTGGTTCCCTGCCCCCCAAAGGTCCCACATGCCCCCTTCCCTCCCCGTGTTCCCCCATCCACCCCTTCCCACTTCCCTGTTCTGGTATTCCCCTACACTGATCCTTTGAGCCTTTCCAGAACCAGGGTCTACTCCTTTCTTCTTGTCACACATCACTTGGTATGTGGATTGTGTCTTTGGTGTCCCAAGGTTCTAGGCTAATATCCACTTATCAGTGACTGCATACCATGGGTATTCTTTTGAGACTGGGTTACCTCACTCAGTATGATGTTCTTCAGCTCCATCCATTTCTCTAAGAATTTCATGAATTCATTGTTTCTAATGGCTGAATAGTACTCCATTGTGTATATATACCACATTTTTTATCCATTCTATTATATCATATTATCACTTGTGCTTCATGTTGCTATAAACAAATACTTCAAAGAAACAAAGCAAAGAAAAGAAAGTTATTTTAGCACATGCTTCGGCACAATAGTCCATCATTCAGGGAAATTCACAGCAGCAGGACTGCCTCCTGTCTCTGGTATCCATATCCTGGTGGATCATGGACTATGGAAAGAAGAACATGTAGACTCAGCTGTCTATTCCTTTTTCCATCTTATTTTCACTAGGATGCCATTCAGGTTCAGGACCACTCATTATTAGAGCCAATCTTCCATGTCTCCATTTAATCCTATTAAAGAATACTTTCCCAGAGATAGCTAATATTCTACTTCACTAATAATACATTATGCAGCTATTAATCAATTCAAGTAGACTGTCAAAATCAACTATCACACACACACATGCACACACACATACATACACACACACATACACACACACACACACACACACACACACTATAGATTCTTGTGTCCTAGAAGAATAGGTTATATACAGAATAGTTTGAAAGCAGAGCTGAATGGATCCAGTTAAAACCCATAGTCACCATGCCTCAAATGATTATTTGATGACCCTATTTCTTCTAGCATATAACATCAGTAGCCATTGCTGAAAGCTCAGAATGTCTTGACAAGTTGTGGTCTCTCATATCGTTTCCACTCAAAGTTCCAAAAAACTGACTTCAGGTACCCTTAGTGCAAAAGGAGGCAGTTGTTTGAATGAAAGTTATTTCATAAGAATGATGCATTTGTCACACCAAGCTCACAAGACAGAAAACGTACTCTTCATGTACCAAGAGGCTCAGGAACACCAAAGAACCTATATCTTCAACACTTCACTTATGAAACAACTCTATTTTCTATTCCAGCATAGGAAACACTTTCAATGAATCCAAGTTATGAGTTTATTTACTAAACTTAGCATATTTAACTTAGAAATAAATATTCTATTTACCAAACAGCATTGCTTTACCACCAGGAAGAACAGCTATTAGAATATTTTACAAAGAGCTTAGATAACTTCATAGGGATATCCCAGATAGCTGATTCCTTTCAATTAAGGATGGGAGGTATGAATTACAAGTGGATTTCCTCAAATGATTTCACCCTGATTATCAGCAAAGGCTGATACAGTTGTCACATATGCAGTCTTATCTCTGTTTACCATTTAACACCAAGTGCAGCATGCTCATATCTCTGTAGAATACAAACTTTATACTAGAAAAGAATCTTCAAGGAAAGCATTTGTAGTGGGTTTAAAAACTAATGACCCCCCATAGGCTCAGATATTTGAATACTTTGACACAAGTTTTTATATCTTTCTGAAAGATTGCGAGATGTGGTCTTTGTGGAGTTAGTATGTTGTTGAGGGTGGGCACTGGGAAGCCTCCCTCCTGCTAAGATTTCAGGAATGGTGGTCCTGAACTCATCCTGTGGAACTTCAAATTCCAATAAACACTTAAATAAGTTGCCTTGGTAATGGTATCTCTTCACAGCAGTAGAAAAGTAAGGCATCAGTTGGTATCAGAGAATAAGACATTGCTGTGGGAGGGTTGATCTCACTCTATTTTTGTTTGTTTTGGTGGAATGTAGAAAACTTCAAGACTTTGAACGAGGAAACTTTTTGAACACAGTAAGCAAGATTAAATGGGTGGTCCTGTTAGGATTTTGGATGACAATAACACTGAGAACAATGTGGACTATGGATGCCTGCCTCTAGAGGTTTCAAAGGATAACAGCACTAGAAACTGGAATAGAGACTATTCATGTGATACATTGGCAAAGAATATGGTTGTTTTGTGTCTTCAACCTAAGAATCTTTCTGAGGCAATATTGATGAGCATTTGACTAAATTCTAATATATCCTAATATGGATTTTGTGGCTTATTAGTAATAATCCTTATACAGATTCACAATTTTAAAACTCAATCAGTAAAGAAATAAAGACAAAATGTTCAGTTAAAGAAGTAAAAGAACATCAAGAAATGAAATGTTGGAGCCAAGGTTTATGTTGAAGGGGATAAATAAAAATAAATAATGTACAAATAAATTCCAGGGAGCAATAAAATGTGGGTGAGATCCCACCCAACTAATCCTTCAATTTATGATAAAAAAAATCTTGATGAATTATTTCTTCTTAAACAACAAATTAAAACTCATGCAAAGGTAAATAAATAAATGATGGGGCCAGATTCCCTCCTGAGCACATATGCAATTTACCATTTAACACTAAGTAAAACATGTTCATGTCTCTTGTAGAATACAAACTTTATACTAGAAAAGAATCTCCAAGGAAACCATCTGTAGTAGTTTTCATAATAATGACCCCCGAAGGCTCAGATATTTGAATTCTTGGAAATCAGTTGCTAAATCTTTCTGGAAGATTAGAAGATGTGGCCTTGTTGGGGTTGGTATGTCACTGGGGGTTGGAGTTGGTATGTCAACAATGCTTCACAGGTTTGGCGATGTGTTTTGGCTTTAGAGACATTAATGATGCAGCAGTAATAGGATTGGGGAATCTTCACTCATGTTTAAAAAGCCATGGCCTTGCTAGGGCAATACTTTCTTGAAAGGTGGGAGTGGTCATTGCATGCAGCTCTGCATTCATTATTGGATATTCCAAGATATTGAAATAGCCAGAGCTATGGGATACCTGCCAAGGAGAACTGCAGGGAACTTAAGAGAGAAATATGTTGCAGTCAGGCAGAAATGGAAGGATGTAATTATCTACGTAAGCCCTTGACATCTTGCTTAGAGGTATAAGTTTTGGAGTCTACTATCCTGAATTTCAATCTTTGTTTGCTCCAGAATTTCCTCACGATGCTGCCATTCCTCCCTGTTGGAATGGTAATGTACTCTTTGGACCATTGCATGCTGGAAGTATGTAATTGTCTTTTTGATCTTAGAAAAGATTAGAATTATGAGTTTGCCTTGAATCCTAGAAGAGACTTTTAAACAGTCTTGAGACTGAAAGACTTAGTACTTTGATGTTGGACTAAATGGATTTTGCATTATAATATTACCACAAGCCAATATTGCCAGTTAGTAGATTGTTTTAGGTTTAATGAGAATGAGTTCTATAGGCTCATATATTTAAATGCTTGTTCCCCAAGAGGTAGAACTGATAGGGAAGGACTAAGGAATGTGGCCTTCTGAGAAGAGGTGTAGATGGGATTTGAGAATTCTAAAGCCCAAACTAATCCCTTTATCTGCCTAGCATTTGTGCATTATATGTAAGCTGTCAGCTGTTCCTGCAGCCTGTCTACATGATACCATAAACATGTGTAGATATATGAACACCTATGAACACACAACACAAGACATTATCTGATTGAAATACAGGTCTCCTTTTAATTTACGTTTCTGTTTGTAACTGCTTGCATTGTATTCTTTTATTTTAAATTTTTTTTATTGAATATCGTCTTCATTTACATTGCCAATGGTAAAACCTTTCCCGATATTCCACCTCTCCTAAGGCCCCCAACCCCTCCCCATCATTCCTCTCCCTGCCTCCACATATATGCCTCTCCACCCAACATACTCCCTCCTCCCCCCCTCTTGGTTTCCCTTTGTTCCGGCCTCTGTTGAGCTTTTACCTGACCAAGGACAATTCCTCCCATTGATGCCCAAGAAGGTCTTCCTCTGCCACATTTTTGGCTGGAACCATGTGTGCCCCTTGGTTCATAGTTCAGTCCCTGGGAATCTTGGGGCATCTGGGTGGCCATAATCATTGTTTTTCCATGGGTCTGTAAACCCCTTCAGCTCTTCTGTAACATCCTCAAGCTCCTCCATTGGGGACCCCATGCCCAGTTCAATAATTGATTGCTAGCATCTGCTTCTGTATTTGTAAGGCTCTGGCAGGGCCCCTCTAGAGGCAACCATGGCATGCTCCTTTTGGTATACACTTCTTGTCCTCCATAGCAGTGTCAGGGTTTTTTGACTGTTTATAGGATGAATCTCCAGGTAGGGCAGTCCTCAGTGGCCTTTACCTCGGACTCTGTTCCACATATTGTCTCCCTTATTGTTCTTGTGGCTATTTTGTTCCCTTTCTTAGAGGATCTGAAGCACCCTCACGTAAGTCCTCCTTCTTGAGCTTGGTGAATTATAACTTATTTATTTTGAGCTTTTGGGCTAACATCCACTTATTAGTGAGTACAAACCATGTGTGTTCTTTTGTGATTGGGTTGCCTCGCTCAGGATTACAAGCTCCACATTTACTTGCACATTTCAGGAACTGTCCATTTCCAGCTGTCTTATTAAATTGTAAAGGCTCTACAGGCCTCAGTTTTACATGATTTTTCATCCAGTGCCAGGGCTATACATGCCATCCATATGTAACCGAAACATTAATTTATTTATCTCTTTCTTGGCTTGAGTTCACTAGATCAGCCACTTTCCTTATGTTCAAGGACATTTCTTATATTTGAATACATGACAAAAAAATCACAAATATGCATTCCTACACACAAGAACAAATGCTTCATCACACACACAAAAGTTTTCTTTGTCGTTTTTCCAATATTTCCCATTTCAGTTTATGTTGCCATTTGTCTCTTTTGTTATGAAGGTCAAAAATACTAGAATTTTAAATAAGTAATTCTTTGCTCGTAGCTACATTTAACAAGACCCAAGCCTTCAGTTTTGCCCATATATAATACAACTTCTCTGAGTATTCTCTGAGTACATGTGAGGGCAAGAAAGTAATTTATCTTTAGTTGAACTACCCAAGCCACTTTTTCCTTTTGCCAAATTTTCCTTATATGCCAAATTGTTTCAAAGTTAAATACGTTCCTTCCAAAGGGAATACTGAAATTCTCAAGTGAAGTATATCAGCATATTACTTTATTTGGATAAAGTCATAGCAGCTATGATTAATTATAATGAGAACATATTGAAGTAGAGAGAATCTTTCCAATATTAAAAGGAAAGTAAGACAGAACAAAAGCCATAAGAGGATAGAAACAGATATTGATTGAAACACTTTCTTGCATGCCTGGGCTAAAGGACAGGACTGCTTGAAGCTTTGGAGAGAACCTTGCCTGATAACACACTGGTTCTAGAAACATGAAATGATAGATTTACACTTGGTCTAGGAAACTGGGGCATGTGTCAGTCATATTTGATTACTTCTCTGCTGGAGATACCTACCAATTTCTTGCTACCCTATCATGACTGTCTGAACTCCAAGAGTACATCTCTATCTCCTTGTGCAAACCACTTTCCATCCTTTTGGGTTTTATAATCCTTTTGTTCCTGTGCCTGAAGTTCATGAGTTATGTTACAGATGGATCAGTTGAAATTGGGCACCACAGCATCATTTGTTCTATGCATTTGGATTGTTGTGAATACCTTGAATTCTGTACATCTATTACAAAGAAATGTTTCTTTTTTGAGAACCAAGAATTATGCTTATCTGAGGATGGAGGATAAATATTTAAAATACAGCCAGAAAAATATATAGTTTTAATAAGTAGTGACATAGGTTCCCCTCCAAGATCCATGTCAACCCTGAACAAAGAACTAAAGACAAGGAAAAAATGCTGAGAATAGAAAAACATAGTATTCAGCTGAGTGGTGGTGGCACATGTCTTTAATCCCAGCACTTGGGAGGCAGAGACAGGCAGATTTATGAGTTCGAGGATAGCCTGGTCTACAAAGTGAGCTCAGGACAGCCAGGGATACACAGAGAAACCCTGTCTCGAAAAAAACCAAAAACCAAAACCAACCAACCAAACAAACAAAAACAACCAAAATCAAAAATATAGTATTCTCCAGGGAAGAAAGTTCTTCCAGTATGTTATGTAATATCAAATGTTCAGCCCTGAAATAATACACATACAAGTAACAGTGTGGGGGCTGAGTAGATTGTAGTTACCTATATTTGTGAGTTTGCAGTATGTGTGTGTGTGTGTGTGTGTATGTGTGTGTGTGAGAGAGAGAGAGAGAGAGAGAGAGAGAGAGAGAGAGAAAGAGAGAGAGAACAGTTAAAGCAAAAAAGGCAAGAACATGATTTTGAGGAGTAGGGAGGTAATAAAGAGGTATTAGAAGGAGAAGTTGGAAAGGAAATGTATTTATACTAAAATATAAAATATTAAGTACCTGCTTTTAAAAATTATTGCCTGTTCCAATATAACAATTTAGATAGGCAGCAGATTACCCATATGTATGATGTTCCCACAATAGCTTGATACAGAACAAATGAAAGAAGTGTCAAATGGTATAATCTATATTATTTTTAATTTTCATAAATTCCATCATGAATAATATGGATAGAACATCATCCCACCTTTTAATTATGTTCATATCATAATTACATTGTTATACTTAATGTAATGAAATACAAGTGTGAGCTCAACAATCGTTAATACATAAAATTTTGGAGTATATTGTTTAAACAATTTAACAGTCAATATTTCTGTCTGTGTCTTTTTGTTGGAAATTTTTCCAGCACATGTCCATTTCTTTTACCATCATATTCTTATTCTGTAACAAGGTTTCACAAGCAAACAGCATGTATTTGAATTGGAGGTCTGCTAACTGTGAATGATGTAGCCATAACTAAGTTAAGTGGCTTCTCTGGACTTTTGATAGTTTGTCTTTTTTTTTATTTTTATTTTCTATATTCTTTGTTTACATTCCAAAGGCTTTCCCCTTTCCCAGTTCCCCCCCACATACATCCCATAAGACCTCTGCCCCCAAATATTCCCCAATCATCTTCCCACCAATTTCTCTGTTCTGGGTCTACAAAACTGGATCCAATCTTTTCAGGCACAGGGTCCTCTCCTTTCTTCTTTTTGGGACTCATTTGACTTGCTAATTGTACCTTGAGTATTTAGGGCTTCTGGGCTCATTAATATCCGCTTACCAGTGATTACATTTCATGTGTATTCTTGTGATTGGGTTAACTCACTTAGGATGATATTTTCCAGATCTAACCATTTACCTACAAATTGCATGAATTCATTATTTTTAATTGCTGAGTAGTATTCCATTGTATAAATATACCACATTTTCTGTATCCACCCCTCCTTTGAGGGATATTTGGGTTCCTTCCAATTTCTGGCTATTATAAACAAGGCTGCTATAAACATAGTGTAGCATGTGTCTTTATTGTATGCAGGGGAATCCTCTGGGTATATACGCAGGAGTGGTATGCCAGGGTCCTCTGGAAGTGGCATGCCCAATTTTCTGAGGAACTGCCAAACTGATTTCCAGAGCGGTTTTACCATTTTGCAATCCCACCAACAGTGGAGGAGTGTTCCTCTTTCTCCAAATCCTTGTCAGCACTTGTTGTCTCTTGAGTTTTTAATCTTAGCCATTCTGACTGGTGTGAGGTAGAATCACAGGGTTGTTTTGATTTGCATTTCTCTGATGACTAATGATGTTGAACATCTCTTAAGGTGTTTCTCGGCCATCCGAATTTCTTCTGGTGAAAATTCTTTGTTTAGCTCTGTACCCCATTTTTTGATAGGGTTATTTGGTTCTTTGGGGTCTAACTCACTTGATCTTTGTTAAAGGAGCCACAACCATCCAGTGGAAAAAAGATAGCCTTTTCAACAAATGGTGCTGGTTCAAATGGAGGTAAACATGCAGAAGAATGCGAATCGACCCACTCTTATCTCCTTGTACTAAGATCAACTCCAAGTGGATCAAGGACCTCCACATAAAACCAGACACACTGAAACTATTAGAAAAGAAACTTGGGAAGACCCTGGAGGACATGGGCACAGGGGGAAAGTTCCTGAACAGAACACCAATAGCTTATGCTCTAAGATCAAGAATTGACAAATGGGACCTCATAAAATTGCAAAGTTTCTGTAAGGCAAAAGACACTGTCAGAAGGACAAAATGGCAACCAACAAATTGGGAAAAGATCTTCACCAACCCCACATCCGACAGAGGGCTAATATCCAATGTATACAAAGAACTCATGAAGTTAGACCGCAAAGAACCAAATAACCCTATCAAAAAATCGGGTACAGAGATAGTTTGTCTTTATGGAGTCCTTCAAGAATTTGGTTGATTGAAAATTATGATCTGCTAACCATGTAAACTATGGTTACCATAATAAGAGAATGAGCCCAGAAGTGCCATATGGCATGTAGTCTTCTTGTTTTTAAACAAAAGTATAGACATTGGCGTATTATAACTATTGACTTTAACTAAGCTATTATTATTCCTTCTATACTTTAAAGTATGCCAAATAGATTTTTGGTGAATTAGAGCACAAACAATAGGTGTGTTCTTATTCCTTCAGCGAATTTAATAACCATATCTACTTCATTGAGTTTATATTGAAAATGGTGTTGCTCTTTTCTCTGTTGATAAGTACACAGATGACAAATACACATCCTTCCAGATCAACCACTTATAAGCATATCCCTGAGGCATGGCAGTTATCAGAAAGAGTGCTTTATCTATTATCTTGAAGGATGTATATTTATAACATTGTCAGGAAAGATTCATTGCTGCAGCTAGAACAGCTGCTGGTTCAAGCAATTTTGATCTCTTTGTATCTTGTGTTCATTTTCATTCCTTGAAAATATAGTCTACTTGTTAAGGAGAGCCACAGGTACTCCGGCTGCTGGTTCAGAAAGTCGAGCCTTATGTGTGATTTGTTCATAGTGTTTTGACATAGAACTGGTTCAGTTGTTATGGAAAAGCCCCTAAGGGAAAGGTTTTACAAAATGGTTTCATAACCTTTTCATGTAGACAAATGTTAAGTCCCATTTTTAATACCCTTTGGCATTTTTACATCCTTTGCTATATAAAATAGGCCATTTAGAAAAATCCCATGGTACAATTTTTGCCATAAATTGCATTAGAATTTGGGGCATATAGGTCCATAATTTAATCAGCAAACAGATGAATGTAGTCAGTTTGTAGTTTTAAAAATTTTTGCCTAGATGTATGTGAGTATGTCTGATTGTGGGTTTATACTTTCAAACACAGAGCCTGAGGACTTCAGAGGCTTCTGGTATCCTTGGAACTGTGATCACAATGGTGAGCTATTGATGTCAGTGCTTGGGCATGATCTTAAGTGCTCTGTATGAGAAGTATGCACTTTTGACTGCACAATCATTTCTATAGCCCAAGCATAATAATTTTTCATGCTCAGTTTTTACATGTTTAAAAACAAGACACTTGGCCATTACAATGAAAATCAGTACATAGTTCATTGGGAGGTAGTAAAGGCTTCATGTTCATTAGACACTTAAAGACAGCCTGTCACTGAAATATATTTAAGAGAACACCATTCATGCTATAGGACTTTCATAGAACCATAGTCTGGAAGGATGCTAGAATTCTGTGGACTACAGTCAGAAAACCAACAAAAACAACATATATAGTAGCATATGTAAAATGTTTGAATATATATGTAGAATAATGTTCAGTTTTACAAAATAGCTAGCTGCATGTTATTATTATAAAGTTGGTATTTTCCATGGTTTTGGGACTTCAGAATGCTTCCTAACCTGATTCTGAGCTTAACCTAATTTCATTGTAGAACTGCAAGACATTGTTGATTTATTTACAAATATTAAAAAAAGAACCTTCTAGAAATACTAAAGTATCTATGAATAATACTTGGTCAAAAGAATGTCAAACCATTCACAGAATATCACTTAATATATAAAAGTATTTTTAGACAATGTATTAGACAATGTATTTTTGTATGCTATAATACAAGCTAGCCTTGAACCTATGACCCTTCTTCCTTATAGATGCACTGGTATTAATTATTCAAATACTAAGCTCATTTCATGGGCTTAGCGTGATTTATGTAAAAAATTTTCTCTACTACTCACTTTATAGTTTGACAGAAAATTAATTATATAAAAATTATATACCAGTTTAGAAAAACATTCATTTGAAAAAAATAAAAAAATCAGGAGAATACCAGATATATTGGACATTAACATTTTCAATAAAATAATGAGAATTTTGAAACTAAGAAAGGAAAGAAGACGGCATTTTCACTTTTGAGAAATAATATTTTTGTAAGAGAATCAATTAATATAAGTTTTGGGGTTGTAGATTTCCTGAATGATCAAGGAAGACCAAGGAGGTCAATGTGCCTAGAACA